>CAOLHI010000281.1:0-600000 GCA_948474755.1 Ctenosaura bakeri
TTACCCTCCTGAGATCTTCAGGAACTCACTGGAGATCTGGGAGAGCAACCTCAATTCTCCTTCTTCAGCTGCAGATATTCACCCAGGGCAGGAGGTGTCAGATAGTCACCACATCCAGCTCCCCAAAGCTTGAAAGCTGCCAGCAGGGCAGGGTGTCTGGAAACTGAGCAAATTAATATCTCCTTGTACAACATCAGGAAAGAAAAAAAAGATGTGTGTGTAAAACTCAAGTCACATGTGCATGTCACCAACAGGATTTCAGCCAATGTTTATTTTGTTTCACTTACCTTTCTCCACAAAACAGTTCCTCTCCTTAACGATTCCTCAGGTCTCAGACATACAATGAAGTTTGAAATATCTGAAAGGGATACCTTCTCCTAAAGAAAGCCATTTAACTAAGATTAGAAACCAAGAAAACAAGTATTAGCTTCAGTATTACATTTAAACATGACATACTGTCACTTTACAAATTACAGTAAAAAGCAAGCATGAGCTTTTTTTATTGGCACAGATAAAAAATTATGGTGATTGTCTAATATTAATACAGCTGCTCTAAATTTTAAAATTATACTACCAAATAAAATTTTGTAAGGCACTGTAGTGTAAAAAATGGTTAAGTCAACATAATGAGAAATGGATGTTTTCTAATGAATTCTTCATCATTGCTGAAAAAAAGGCAATTTCAATTCATTTTTTTTAAAAAATCTGAATATTCGTTGAAGTTTCATTTAACTGTAGTACTATCAGATGTAAGTACTATCAGCTTCTTCATCCAAAGACTGTTAATCAAGCTGGAATATTAGAAATAATAATAAATAATAATAATAATAATAATAATAATAATAATAATAATAATTTTAAAATATTATTTTATTATTTTATTATTATTATTATTATTTTAAAAAAGCATTCACTTTGGAATATAGAAGTTCAAGTGATCAAACATACTGCAGTGAAATAATGAGTAATTTCCCTTCTAATCCAGTAATAGCTGACAGGTGCATGTGCTTTCTCTCCCTGTCCTCTTAGAAGGCTACATTTCTTTAACTGGATGAACTAAGAGAACCTGCCTATCTGATATTCCACTTGCCTATCTGAGATGCAGTAAGTAACTGAACTGATTATTGGATTATCAGAACTAAATCTGATCCATGTATGTAGGACACCATTCTCCATTTTAGGTTCAAATATCTGTTTAATGACAATGCCTATTTTCAATGTCATATCCTGTGTGAACATGGATACTGGAACGAAAGCTGTTACATATGTTCAAGCCACAATTATTCAGTTCATGCTCAAATATAGCAATCCTCAGCAACATTCATTTTCAGGATGAGAACAACTAATCTGCGATCCTTCCACTAAGTTATAACAATTAACAAGATACAGGGAGACCACATCTCCCTATACAAGCTAGTCCAAGCTTTAAGATCTCTGGGAGAGGGTGTTCTCTCAGCCCCACCACCATCACAGGCACATTTGGTGATGACATGGGAGGGAGCCTTCTCAGTGACTGATCCCAGGCTAGGGAACTCCTTTTTCTGGAAGTCTGGTTAGACCCCTCTCTACTCTAAAAACTTTATATTTAGGTAGGCCTTTAATTTTTAATCACATGAAGGCTGTTGAATGTCCCGTGCTTTGTTTTCCTTCTATTTTAAATTGTTGTTTTCTAACTGTAAATAATAAGATTTTAACTAAACTATTATTTTAAATTATTGTAAACCATTTTGATCCCATGCTGGGAGAACAAAGGATATAAACTGAATAAATAAGCAAATAAATAAACGTCCTATGTTCGTACATGGCACAATTCTGCATCTGAACTAACACGACAAGCTTGTCTTACTGAAGGCATGAGAGAAGGAGAAAGGAAGGGAAGAAACAAAATATACTACATTGCAAAGCCTCCTGAATTTGGTCTTTTACTAGCTTCCTGTGGTGATGACACCTAACATAGTGATACAGCCACTTGTTTTAATGAAATGTAGGTACAAATTAAAAGTGCACAGAAAACAGAGCATGGCTACTTGGGTTTTTTTAATATTTGTTTTATATTTGATATGTGGAAATACAATTAAGCCAGGAGTACATTCACCTCGCATTTAAGGCAAGTATCTAGTTCTGAATTCCTCAAAGGGCTATCCATGTTAATCTGTTGCAAAACAACTACCATGAGCACACTGGCACTATTATGGCTAACAGATTTATACTAACATGAGATCTGGGGATTATAATCCACTTCTTCAAATCCATGGAATACAAAATAGTGTTTCAGGTATACATAGCAGGTGTCAGGATCAGACTGAAATTGTATCCAGAAAATAGCAGTTACTGTGCTTAACACTTAGTAAATACATTATCCAAAACAAATCTGCTCAGCAAGTTATTACTTCTGAAGTAACAAAACAATGATGAAGTATTCATTTTATTTTGTCACACTGAAACCAGTGCTTTGTTGCTGCATTTTTCAAAAATGCAGTCTTTTGGACTTATTAATACTCAACCATATTAAAAACTGCTGAGATAGCCAGCCCCTTAATATTCACAGGTCAGAATCTTGTTGATTAGTCCCAACTAGAGCAGAACCACTGAATCAATTGTACAATGGTGAGCTAATGGATCTTCTCTACTCTAGTCAGGACTACCAACAGGATTCAGCTCACTGTGTGTATCTGATTCAAACCTTTGGTGATGGACTGACACAGGGAGTATAACACAGGGAGTACAACTAACATAAGCTAATACTGAAATAAATCTAGCAGTCTCCAAGGAGCCAAAAGACTTTTTCAAATATTCTGTTATCTTTGAATTTAATGAGTAGAATTTTTTTCCAAAAAGGTTTTAGCAAAGTAATGATCCATACTCAGCAAAACACCTTTTCTAAAATGTAATGCAACTATTTCTCAGAATATGCATACTTACTACATCTGTCAAGAGCATAGCTGCTTCAAGAAGACAGCACTGTGCCGCTCCTCGTAGGAGAATCTGATGTGTGATCATAGTACACTGCAGTACATCTCTGCAAATAGATATGATATCATTGTTTTGAATATAAAATGCTGCTTGATTTATTGTGTAAATATGAGGAAAATCTATTCAAAAACACGCCTCAGCAGGCATAACTTGAAGCAGGACTCAAAACAGAGGTCGATGGATCGAAACCATCCTCTGCTACCATGTTGCAAAAACAGGAAAAATTAAAAACTCCCACTGTGAAAAACATCAAAGCCGCCCGCTCCATGCCTGCTTTTATGGAGTAAAGCAAAGCAACACTGCTGAAGTCAAACTGGTAAATAACTACGTTTATTGTAAAAAACATTTTAAACTACCTAAGTAACAGATGAAAAATACATTCTGGCTAGCATTTTGGCAAGTCAGTGACAGAGAGCAAAGACAAAAGCAGAGAGAGTCTTTTACACAAGGCTTGGAGTTATATGGTAAGCTGTAAACAACATGGACCTACGACAGCAAGCATGAATAACAAGTCATAGCCATAACATGCCATGTAGCAAAACACATATGATAGCGCAGCTGTGTGCCAGTTCCGGACAAGCTGATAACAGAATACATAATGCTGGGGGAAACATTCCCATGGAACTGGCCAGCCACAACAACAGTTTGAAACAGTTTACCTTCTCATACACACACACACACACACAAAAGGTTGTGAGAATTCTGTGGAGCAAGGAGTCCACTATATACTCATATAATGCAACATATCTGTTGGGAGATGTGAAAGAAGGGAGTGTTGAAGTGAATGCTGATTGGTGGAATAGCTGAGGAGGTTTGCACTGGTAAATGGCAGTTAAAGTCTCAGTTTGAGTAGAGTGTGAAGTTCAGTTTTTGCCTGGCGTCTGAGAAGTGTGCAGCTGAAAAAGTGTTTGAAAGGGCTCTGAAAGAGAGTGAGAGGAAGGAGTCTGAGTTGAGTAATTAGTAATAGTATGATTTAGTCTGAGAGGAGTGAGTTACGTATAAATAATGTTGTTTTAGGAAACGTTGAGGGCATCTAGAATGTCCTCCACAGCTAGTGTCACACAAGGCGGACAGGAGGAAGCCCTTATGTGTAATAGAGCTGGGGATCAGGAAAGACCCTCACACTCAGCATTTGCAAAGAATGTTGTGAAGTCTTTCCATTGAGTGGGTTAATTGTAAAGACCCATACATTCGGCCCCAGTGGTGAGACTGCCTAAGAGTAATCCTTGCCGTTGGCGGCACCAGTGTGTGATTGCCTGAGTGGAAAGCCCCACATGTCTCGTATCCAGTGGTGGGATAAAAGGTGGAACCATCACAAAAACAGTAGAAAACCCCACATTTGGTGACAGTAGCAGGGTTACTCAAGAGTAAGCCTCACATATGGTAAAGGCAGCAGTGGGCTATAAGTGGAAATCCCAAAAGATACACATTTCGAAAAACGAAAGAATGAATCAAGGGTGTGGAATATCATATAAAGATAACTCAAAATGTTACCTCAGAGCTAGGAGTCCCGCAACATCCAGAGCTCTATATGGTGGAATATGTGCCAGGGCCATGGAAAAAAACAAAATGGGAACAGCACACCAGTGTCTATTGCTCATTTTCTGTATGAACTTTAACAAAAAAGTGCCTTAAAAAGAAATGAAAATAACATTTTATTACAAACTTAAAACAATTCTGACCCTGAAATTAAATAGCAGAAAATAGTTTTTTCAATAGAAATGGGAACTACATTCTTTAAATCCAGCTGTTCCCTTCACTAAATCTGGCCTGAATTCACTAACAGATAATTCATTTGATTCAGGACACATCTGTACATAAAAGCAGAGGAAAAGACAATCCAGTGGAAGAGCTTTGTTAGCCTCTTTCAACACTAACAGAAGAATACATACTCACTACCGCACTATGTATTTTTCTTGAGTGTTATGCATTTTCACCATCATCCCGTAATTCCAGACCAACCACCATGGAAAGCTCTCACTCCAGGAATAGTAGGAATACAGTGTGTATAGTGATTAAAGCCTCACTGGCAGAAGGCAGATAAAGATGTACTGGAAGACCTTTATGTGATTTGCAATAGATCAACACAGATTTCAAATCCTGAGTGTTTTAATAACAACAATTAAATTTTTATTTGTCTTTTAAACTGAGCTAACTTAAATGCACGCTTAAAGAGAAGACTAAGACATATATGAGAAGGTTTGTGAGTGAACTCCAGCCCCAGTACTGAAAACAAGTTCCTGGGCTACACATGTATTCAGAGACACTTAGCCCCATAACACTATGCCTGCCTTCCTCAATCTTTGTGAATCTTACACTTCTAGTGAAAAAAGCAGATCCTGCAAGCCTATGGTGTGCCCACCACAGTACTAAGAGCATCAGACTAAGGTCAGGAAAGCCAGGATTCAAGTGCCCATTCAACCAAGAAGTCCACTGGCTTGCTTCAGACTCAGCATTTTAGCACTGTTCAGGTATTCACCTGAAAATATATGGGCCTAAAAGGGGAAACTGAACACCACGCATAAGCCCTGCCTCTACCATCCCCAAGCACCTGGAAGTAGGTCAGACTTTTGTATGGCATTTGTAGAGGGCTCTATATTCATGTTTGTCTGAATGTAGATCCATAGTTACTATGAGTAAGAACCCAAACCTATAAGGGAGCTTCGTAACCACATTCACAGCTGAAAGAAGCCTTCTTCAGACCTTTGCCCTCAAAAGCATGAACATTCAACTTATATCTGGATGCTTGAGGACACTGTAACATAGGCTTTACATGTGACCCATGTCCCTATCCCTAGTTTTTGCTCTACAAGTGTTCAGAAGAATGCTTGAACACGGCATTTCTGTCAGTCTGATCTACCTTAAAATGTTATTATTACAGAGACCAGACTCAAAAGGGAACATGGCTCCTGAGAAGTTGTGTAGACACTTCTGTGCCTTGCATGGGAAGTTAAAAGTGTCATGCAATTTTATTCCAAAAACCAATCAGTGACGAAGGTCTTTAAGGAAAGGCCTTTGAGAGGATGCTGTATTATTTTAAACTGTACTGTTTTCTAACTGATTTTTGTTATGTTTACATGTGTGTTTTAATACTGGTTAATAGTTTAATTCTATTTTAATACTGAGTTTTTGTATGGTTTTAGCTATACTGTAATTGTTTTAATTTGTACGCTGCTATGGGTCCCAATCTTGGGGAGAAGGTGGGATATAAATAAAGTTAACAATGATGATGATGATGATGATGATGATGATGATGATGATAATGAAATTCCCTCTTCTACATAAAATTAATAAGGATTCTGTAGTCCTGTCCTCTTTTGCATCTGGTCATCCTGGTATTTATTTCCTTTATATCCCACCTTCCCACCAAAAGCACTTAAGGCAGCTAATGTTAGTAATATATAGTTAACTAAAACTAAAAACAAAACAAAAAATCAATTAAAACACAATACCAAAAGAAACAAACAGCATTCAATCAATTAAAATGTCCTTCAGCAATAAACCAGTTTACATGCTATAGACTTTTGTTGCAGTTACATACTTCCAGTTGACTTTGACTTATGGCAACCCTATCATAAGTATTTCTTGGCAAGTTTTATTCAGAGGAGGTCTACCACTGTCTTCCTCTAAGCAGGGTAACTGTGGGTGGCTAAGGGGCCCTATTAGTCCCTCTTGAGATCTTGGAGGGCTATACACTCCCATCAACACCCCCTCCCTAATCAAAAATATATTTTGTCCCCAGATGCATTCTAGATGGCACAGAAAACAGTTTCACCGTGTTTTAGGCCAAGGGGAGTCCATTTTTAACAACAGGAAGCAAACAAAAACTACCTGTTCACTTCCTGTTTTAAAAGGTCCTTTGCTAGCCAACAAGGATTTGTTTTAAAATGTCCTTTGCTAGCCAACAAAGATTTGCAGGAAGCAAATCTAGCTTGGGAGTAACAACCAAAAAGGCCATTTCCAATACACTTCTAGTTTCTCTGTCAACTGCACCTCTGATGGCAACAGGTAAAGGAGGAATATTAGAGTAATAGATAATAAAGTAAGGACACCAGAGGCCAGAGGCTTATTACTCTGGCCAGCTTTGGCCAACAATCCCAAAACACAGAAGCAGGAAGGAAGGAGGGAAGCATAATGAGAAGAGAGGCTGCTACACTACACTGAGAAGTACTTACGTGATTTAGGTCAAAAGTACCCAACATCATATCATATTGTATCAACCTGTATCAGCCTGCCTAATGGGAGAGCTTTCTTTCAGTCCCAGATAGGTTAGTCCCAGATTGCTAAGCACATGTGAGAGGAGGTCTCCAAGACTGTGGAACTCCTTCCTCTAGGTTCTTCTCTGTATTCTCTGTTCTTCTACTGGCAGGAAAAACTTTCTAATTAGACAGGCTTCACGTTATTAACTAGTTGTTCTGGAAGGGTCTTTTAACAAGAGAATGCTTTACTTTTATTCCTATTGTTATGCTTTTAATTTGTTTTCAATTAATGCCATTTTCAATAGTATAGATTGCTTTTCACTTTTTATTATAATTGTTTTAGGTGGCTGGTTTTTGTTTAACCTATGTTGGAAGGTATGCTTGGTCCCATATGGAGAAAAATGGAAGACATATATTAAAGAGATACATACATACATATATACATACATACATACACACATATCTTCCCCAGGCTTTTTACCCAAAGACAAACAACACATTACATGCAAATATATATAATGCTGCTGAGTGCCTTTCTAGAAAAAAGTGTGCTAGAAAAGCTTTTGCACTGCAATTATAAGCACCTCCTACATAAAATTAACAGTATCATGCACAAGACTGAGATTCACACCATAGGCAAGGTGACTTAAGTGAGATTGTTTTACATGGTCTGCACAGATAGCCACTTCCTCTCTCTAACTAACATCCCATTTCATTTATGTGAGATAACTAACATGAAAAATGGTTTTTTTTTTTATGTGATTCTAAACCATATTTCTTAACATACTTTTTTCTTCTGCTGGGAGGTTTGTGAAGAAAGTAGCCAGGAATGCCTGTAGCTTTATTCCTAATGGAGGACAGCTTCCCATAATCTGACCTGGTAACCTGTTAAGAACAAAGAAAAACAGTGATGGAAATTCAAACCCAAGGCTCTCAAGTACTGCTAGCCCTCCACATTTGCAGGTTTCACTTTTGCAGATTTGATTATTCACAAAATATTTGTTGTTAGCTCTGCTGCTGCCCTAAGCCATTTTTAATAGGGACTGTAAGCCTAGTAAGACTGAGAAACAGCAAATGAGGCTTGTAAGTCCCTATTAAAAATGGTGTGGGGCAGCAATGTAGGTGGCAGTAATCCCCACCAGCCAGCCACTTCTGCCTTGTGAAGGAACCCTGATGCCTCAAAGGAATCCACAGTGGGTTGAATATGCTGATCATACTTTTTTTGTGTGATAACTATGGTTTGGGAGGGCCTAGAGTTATTCATGGTTTTTCCACTTTCACAGGGGTCCTGTGCCCTTAACCCTAGCAAATGTGGAGGGATGACTGTACGCATAAAATTTCAGCTGATTGTAAATCACACAAATAAATTTGCATATTGCTAACCTTTCTGCATAGAGATTGGCATTCTGTATTGCAGTTACAGATTTGTAACCTAGTTACAAATCTGTAACTGTTCTGTATTCAGATTTTGTAATCTTACTGTAAGATTACATAAATGCTTCCCCCAGCTCTTCTTAACAGCTACATTAGGCAAAGGCCTGTTCAGCTTCAAACTGGAGTACAAAGTGGATCACATTTCCAGCCAATTCCCACCAGCAAGTGAGCCTGCAACAATCAGAAACAGGACCCCATCATAATTCCTCATGTCAGCATTGTACACTGGTGGGAGGGTGTTGGAAATGTGATTCTCCTAGTGCCCCAATCAGCAGGTGAATAGACCTCCTTTGCTTCATGTGCTTGCTGGCTGTTTAAGCTGGGGGAGGGTGTCAACTCAGGAGACATTACTTAGTCGTGCAAGTAGAAAACCGATGATAGTGTTCATATGCAAGTGTCTTTTATTACAGAGGAAGCTCACCTAATTAACAGAAACTTTGATCTCTTGGATCTAGAGATAAGTGCATGCAAAAGGGTTACCCTGTCCTCATCTCAGCAGCTCCCCAATCTCTTCAAAATCCCTTTACTCTCTTCTGCAGGCCAGAGGAACCCGCTGGCTGAAACAGGCGCAAGAAGAAGGGAGGGTACTAAAAGATTAGGCAAAAATGCTTTCTGTGACTACTTGTAGAAAGAGGCCTTCATCTCATCTTTGGTTATTCTGCTGTTGTTGTTGCTGTGTGTTTTCAAGTCATTTCCAACTTATGGAGAACCTAAGGCAAACCTATTACAGGGTTTTCTGGGACTGAGTGTGTATGATGCTTCCAGCATCACCCAGCGGGTTTCCACGGCTCAGTGAGGTATCAAATCCTGCTCTCCAGGTTTGTAGTCCAGCACTCAAAACACTACACCATGCTGGCTCTCTACTCTGCTGTTACTCATATCATACTCCACCCATTCCAGGAAGCTTCTCAATACACACGAGAGCTTTTAAGGAAAATGATGAGCAGCCTGTCAGTTCCCATCAGCCATATCTACATAATTATTTCCAGATATATTTTATCAAATAACTCCAAGCAGAACCAAGCTAGCTGCAAGTATGCTAACTAAGTTCACTGATTAACTAATGATAAAGGCTTGTACACAACAGAACACAGGATGAAATATCTTGGATCCTTTCTCTTTTATCATCAATTAGTATTTATGATATTTAAAATTTATATGGCACGTTTTCCAACCTTCTCTCCCCAAGTTTCTATCTGTGAATGTACAGCTCTCTCAAAAGATACATATATAACAGATATAAAAATAAATTAGGTTATCTTTTGGCAGCTATAGAAATTAACCAAGATTTTTCAGTAAATAATATATTACCTGCTGTAAAGAGAACTTTCAGAAAGAGCATCCATTAAAGGGCCAATGATGAACTAAAGAAAGAAATCGTATTTGCATTAAAGGAAATAGCAGATAATAATATTTTATTCATTCTACACAATATACATGTACACATGATATTGATTCTTGATAAAACCAAGATTAATAGGAAACTGTATATGGCACTATCCAAGTTTACCTTTACAAAAGAATTTAAAGTCTGATTTTATTAAAAATGACTTCAACTGTACAAAGAATATTTAAAAGAATTATGAATGAATTGAATTATTAATGAGCTATATAAACATTACAAAGGGATTGTTTATCTAAAAAAATTAAATGAACCAATGGTAGAAGTAAAATTATTTCCTTAACTCCATGTAGAGGTAAGCTAACCAGACTATTCCTAATTTTTAAAAAACTGTAAGTTACAAATAACATTCAAAAGAGGATTCTAACCCTCTCTTCACTGTTCCTATATCCCAAGAGCTAAATTAGCCTTTTGAGGGTGACATGTGTAATTGTTACAGAATCATGACTTTCTTTCCCCAATCAATGGCTTTTGAGCTGCCAAGATTCTCCCACAGTAAGATGAGCTTCACTGAGAAAATGAGGACAACTACTATATGAATCACAGTATTCTCCCCGAGGTCCCCTCACACCCGTTTGTATCTGTATTTTAATATAATCCAGAGACTGTGTGTATCCCTGCCCTCATGATCAGAGCAAAACAGGTAGTATGCACCCCAGCTGAGGACAGAGTATGCTCATGTTATTTTCTTCATGTTCTTCTAAGTCCACAAGAGTATGCTGTCCATTTGTGCCCTGATCTCAGCCTAAAGTTTCAATCCTGTTGCCAAATCAAGGGGGGAAATGTAACTCCCCCTTCTACTCCCAAACAATACTGACAGGGGAGTTCAACAAGAGATTAAAGTAAAACATACCTCTGAAAATCCTGGTGACGTGGGAAGACAATTTGTTTGCCAGATTTCAAGAAAGTGAAGCACACCTTCTTTTGCCAATGTTTTGTTTTCACTCTCAAACATTCGTCTGTAAATGCACATATGCCACGATGGGTGAAACACCCAACAATCTGTGTTGAAAAAGATTTAAAAGGCACATTAGCACCAGAGTGATAAAAATCACCAATATTTTTTACCTAATACTAAAGAGAGCACACATATCATCTATATGTACCATTATTCAATTACCACAATATATTTATATGTGATTACATAAAAACATTCTCATATTGAGTGGAGCAGGTGAAAGTCCCCATTACCTCTAATTTTACAGAAAAGAACTCCAGGAAACCCAGCTCCTGGACCCCCACATTATATTGGATGTTCAACAAAATGCATTTCTGATAATGCATCACAGTGTATCAAATCTCTCGTCAGAACTGCATATACTGGCCTTCAGACTACATGACCTTCTAGGGATGCATTTATTCATATGATTTTTCCACCTATGTTTAGATCATAAATTATTACCATGAACATGATTACTTAAGGTGCAAAACAATTGCAGTCCTGAAAATAAATACACAAACCTAGCCTTCAGTGTCTTAAAGAGCTAATGGAAATTGCCTATAATACAGTCTTACCTTTTTGTTCTGATAGTGCATGTTCATATAAACTATTCAATTTTGGTAATACTGGCTTTATAACATGTATCTAAAATGGGGAAAATATAAAATTATATTAATTCACGTTATTTTGTAAATAAATGGAAACAAAAGTCTAGTGAAGAAACAGATATTCATCTCTGCAATGAGTTACATCAAAGGTGAGCAGACTTCTAAATTTGCATTTTTTTTTTCCTTTTTCCACCAGAATCCTGGTATAAACAAGTACAAAAGGCATACAGTTAGAATGAGGTATTTGTTTTAAGTATCAAAATGAACAGGACAACTACTACAGGTTGAGCTTCCCTCATCTGGAAATCCAAAATCCTCTAAAACCCAAAACTTTTTGCCACCAGCCACTGTCATCTTTGAGGTGATGGCTGCAGCACTCTTTTCAGACTCTCAGTTTCTTTCTTTTTGCAGCAACAGCTGCCCCCATCCACCTTTGAGGTTGGTGGCTACAGTACTCCCACTTGTTCATCTCTCAGATCTGAGGAGCACTGCAGCCACTGTCTTGAAGGTGGAAAGGGCAGGCAGATGACAGCAAAAAAGAAAGAGTCTGAGAATCTGAGAGACAAACAAGCAGGAGCACCGCAGCTGCCAATCTGAAGACGGAAGCAGGCAGCTGGCAGCAAAAGAGAGAGAGACGGAGAATCTGTGAAATGGTGGGAACTGTGAATTCGTGTCAAACATTACACTTGGACTCCTGCCATTTCACAGATCCTCAGCCTTTCTCCAGCCTCACATCTCATACACAACACAAATAGTGAACGAACAAGACATAAGGCTACTTTAAAAAGGTACTGTATTCTTTTATATATCACACATAAAATCAAAAAACAGAACACTTCTGGTCCCAAGCATTTTGGATAAGAGAGGCTCAACTTGTATATGAATCATAATCTCCTTGCAAAGGTCACTTCACATCAGTCTGTATGTACATTTCTTAAATGCAAGGATCCACTCCTTGTTATTTTCCCTTCATTCCAGCAGTATAATTTGGGAGAAATCATTCTGTTGTCACAAAATAAATGGGAATAAAAAGCCAACCAAATCTACTGAATCTCAGCCAAAGAACTACCAACAGATTCAGATCTACCTTCCTCCTCCATGATTTATATTGCCATAATTCCAAAATCACAGTGTCTTTGTGCAATTCAAGCATACATATTTTTTTTTTACAATGTTGAGATCTCCTTCAGTAGAACTGAGAAGAGAGCATAATTAAACTGAGCAGTCTCTTCTATTTTCAAAATTCCTCCCCAACACTGTTACATAGGGTTGTGGCTATGGGGAGGCAAAATGAATGCACTCTCCCCTAAATTCAACTCCTCTCACATGAAATTACCTTCAGTCTTCAAATTCATTTTTATTATCATGATTGTCATGTATTTATTTATATAGTGCACCATTGTATATATGGCACTTTTCAAGAAAAAGAACAAAATGGTATTTTGCTCTCAGGCTTACAATCTAATTAAGACATAACGCAAAAGAAAAAGCAGATGACAATGGGAGAGGGGATTAAGTCCAGCAGATACTGCCAGTTCTCCCAACCACCCCCACCTCCAAGACCAGGGCAAAGGCAGCTTTCATTTGCTTCTGGGCCTAGGAACAATGGAGCAATGCCAACTTCTTCCCACCCCTGGCCATGGCCAAGGCAAACAAGCATTCAGAAATATACTTTACAGATTCAAAGAAAAAGGGCGGTCAAAGTTACCAATGCAAACACAAGCAAATATAACAGTTCCAGAGGTGAACAATTTTCAAATTTTTCACATGCAAATATAACAGTTCCGGATACTAACAATTTTCAAACTTTTCACTGTATCATTCTGTATGTTAGAAATTTAGGGACTGAAGGAAAATTTCATGGGGGGATTCCTACAGGATGAAATGCCCTCATTTTGCCCTTCTGTAGCTACATATCTGCTACTACATTCAAAAAGACTGTAAAATTTTTGCTCAGCAATAGAACAGTATCTACGTCTGCTGCCTTCTCGCTACATGGATTGACCATGAAATGGCATAGCTTTCTCATTTTGTTTATTTCTGCCACCAGCAGACCGCAGAGGCTCTCAGCAATGATTTGTAAAAATGTTACGTCTTTACCTGATTTCCTTCCAGAATCTCCATAATTAAAATGTAATTTTCCCAAAACTGAGTAAGTTGATCATTTTTTTCAGTACACCACCAAAACAGACAGGGTCCTGTTGATCAGCAAATTAGAAACATTTTTGTATCCTTCTAAGAAAATGTAGAAAGTTCTATATAGATGAATGTCACTACCATGAAAAAGGTAACAAAACAATGATCAGTGAGATATACTGAAAACACAGGCCATGTTCTTCCAAATTTAGTGGGCAAAGGTCCATGTAGGCAACAAGTACTAATGCAGGTCAGAGCTGGGCAAAGTGTAGCCCTGTACAGATCCAACAATATTTACCACAGCTGTGGCTGGAACTCATGGGAACTTAACGTTTAACATTTGGATTGCTGCCTACCATTGCCTACCCCAGTATAGGGCAACAGCATGAACCCTCCTCTTCTATGTGGGTTTTCAGATGCAGAAAGAATGATTTCCTTTTCTCTGCTCCCCACATGCAACTTGGTGTAGTGTTTATGTGTCAAGCATAACTGAAGTGTGCTATAAATATGAAGCTCTCTTGTACACTTCACATAGTTAAGCTGCAGCCTGTATTTCACCTTCATCATCCATAATGCAGGTTACTTCCACATATATCAAATGTTTCACAGGATCAGATGTAAAATAGTCTTGACTTCTATCCCCTATTTCTTATAAATAGAAGCATATTTATGTTTAATGAGATAATAACTTCATAAAACAAAGAATGAACCCACAATAAAGAATTGACCTTCATTCTGATGAACCTTTAGTCAGAACCTGAAGAAAAAAAAATGTTAATCTACTTTGGCACATTATCTCTGTGACAAACCACCGAAAAGGGTAATCTCTGGCAGGAAATAGTGGCTGTGGCTCTTGAACAGTCTCAGTCTCTAATTGTACACAGAGAGTATCATCCTATCCTTTTCATGTCAGTGAAGGTGCAAGCATTGATAAGTATATATGGCTGCAGTTTTCCCATCCATGTTTGCCATGTGTGACAAGTTTCAACTTTCACTGAACCAGCTTCAGAAATCATCAGACCTGTTAACTTGTCACCTATATGAACAACACCCTAAACATAAAACCAACCTGTTAAAGTGGTATGGGGGCTGCAGCCTTTTAAATATGACAAAACATTTAGGAGGTACTCAGAAGCAGAGTGTCTCTACTATGTCAAGAGAGTAAATTTTGTGCTTTACCAGACATGTACATGAGTTATTTCAAGGCCAACACTGTGGCTTACAGAGGTCTCTGTGTGTGGTTTTCTTTGACATGCTTGAGTACAGGAGACAAGCACCTACTGTATTCCAACCCAAACAGACAAATGTTATGCATTAATGATAATGTTCCTCAGATGCAAGTTTGTTAATGTAATTTCTTACGGAATTTACATGAGCATCACAGTCATGGGGGAAAAAGTCTAACTTTTTCATCTGTAGTCTATACCTCCAGCCATGCACAAAATTCAACTTTTGAGACGTTACAACTTAACACAGATTTAATGTATTATGGGGCATCATGTCAAAAGGTGAATATGTAATGGGGCAGAAGATACACATTGGCCATTTCTGCACTCGCCTGTTATAGCGCGATGATTCCACTTTCAACCTCCTCTGGAATCCTGGGGTTTGCAGTTTCGGGAGGGGCCAGCCGGCCCCTCCCAAACTGCAAACCCCAGGATTCCAGAGGAGGTTGAAAGTGGAATCATCGCGCTATAACAGGCTAGTGCGGAAATGGCCGTTATCACCGGAAAATCAGCCCAAGGAAGGCCTTCCCCCATCCCATGCTGAAACAGCTGGGAGAAAAGAACCTGTGCATTTCCTTCGCAGGTGGCAACGCGAGGGAAGGCTGTCAGTCAAGTCACCAGAAGGCCTGCCACGTACCATTTCCAGCGCGGTCCTGGCTGCACCTGCACCCCCGGCGCCCTTTCTCCGAGACGTCCACGGCTCGCTTCAACAGGTAACGGGCCCTCTTCCTGCACAGGGCATCCCGAGCGGTCAGTCCCTCCTGCACCACTCTCCAAAAGCTCCCCCAGCGCCTCGCGTCCAGCGACGGAGCAGCCTCGCCACCCGCCCCGCCGTCCTCCGGCAGCGCGGGAAGCACCGCGCCGGACAGGGCGCTCAAGGCCAGCAGGGTCCGGCTCACCCGCTGGGGGGCCTCCGCGGGCGAAAGCATCAGCCCCTCCCAGACCGAGCCGAGGGCGGCGGCGTTTCTCCCCAAGGCCGGCAACAGCCTCCCGGCCACCAAGGACGCTCTCCCCTCCTCGTCGTCGTCGTCCTCCCCCTGGCGCCCCCACAACAGCCTCAGGGCCGCCTCCACGGCCTCCGCCAGCAAGGACGGCTCCTCCAGCCACGGGGCCACGGCGGCCAGGACCTCGACGGCGGCTTCGGCCCGCGGCCGCCCGCTCCCCTCGCAGGCTCCCAGGGCCTCGCGGGCCAGCCGCGCCGCCAACGCGGCCCCGCCGAGCGAGGCGCAGCACCCGAGGGCTCTGCAGGCGGCTCTCACCAGACGCCGACGGTCCTCCGGGGCTTCCCCGGCAGAGGCGGCGGCGGCGGCGCCCAGCAGCGCCGGGAGGCAGCGGCCCAGCGCTGCCTCCCAAGCCAGCCGCGGCGCCGCGTCCCCTTCATCCCCCTGCCCGGGCCAGCGGCCCGCCGCCGCGCGTCTGAGCAGGAGCGGCAACGTCTCCGCTTGCGCGGCCGACAGCGGCCCGGTTTCGCCGCATACGGCCCGCAGCAACGCCTCCGGACTGGAGCACCGGGAGAGGAGCGCGTCGGCCAGCACCGTCTCCATGGCAGAGCGGGGTCGGCCGCGCGCGCGAGGCCCAGAGTCGACTCCGGCAACGGCCCTCAGCCAGAGTCGCCCGGCCCCCTTTCCTGCCTGGCGCTTTCCCCCAGCAGCCCTTGCGTGGAGGGGACTGTGGGCAAAGCGAAGGGTGGCTTTGTGATAGGCCTGGCGGTTGCTAGGCGTCTTTCCTCATGTTTTTCCCCCCTCAGCTCCTGAAATATTTAACATACATAGAATTTCAGCAGGTGAAGCCAAAGGTCTTCATCTCCCCCGCCCCCCCCTCACAGTGTTGGCCATAAATGGTGACATGAAGGGAGAGGGAAATCTGTCGCCAGGGAGTAGTGTTGGACTGCAACTCCCACCATTGTCAGTGGTAGATCATGGGAGTTGCAGTGTCCAACAGCATCTGGCTGGTAGAGTGTATTCTCACACCTGCTTCATTACTTTCACCAGTTGGAACTGTTCTCTAGCAGACCAGGACTGAGTGAAAGATATACAGCTAGGAAGTGTAAACCAAAAAACCCACCTTATGTTCTTTGCCTGGGATCTCCCTATGGGTTACGATGCCGGTCTCTAAATTGCTCCTGGTTGCATTTGTGTAAAAACAACTCTACAGTCCCTGTGTTGTTCGCTGTTAACTGTTGGCAATTTTAAACTATTGAGCACTATGTTCTAAATACACCAGCCTGTGATGAATGAAACATTTTTCAGTATTGTAGAGTGCTGAATTCAAAAAACACAAAATGTCATAACACACACAGAGTTCTTTCACAAAGTTGATATTTCATGACTGGATGATTTGTGGAGATCTTATGGTATTATGCATGCTTCTGGAGAAACAGGGAGTATTTACTGAGTTGCCATGTTTCCTTTGTGTATGGAGCAGCAGCGCAAAGAGTTAATACTGGGAGCAAAAACACTGGCCGGAAAGAAAGTCTCTGGAACTCAGAAGGAACAATATTTTCATAAAAATCTAGTCAACCCAAAAAAAGTACTTCTGCCATCTCTTCATATAAATGTAGGACGTACCAAAAAGTTTGTTAAGGCAAGACAAAAAAGAATGTCCCTAACTTATCAAAAGCAAAATTTTAAAAAGTGTTTGTTTTTGTTTTTGTCTCAGACATTAGAAGGCTGGTGTTTCATGAAATTTCTTTCTAAGATGGCTAAAGGAGAAAACCACGCTTTGAGTTCCTTCAAAAGTGTGGTTACTAAGTTCCTTGAGAATAATAAGGAAGCTGACTAGGCACTCCTTGTTGAAAACATGCTGGGGGGGGGAATCACAGCTTTGGGACATTCAATGAGTATTAAAATTTATTTCTTGAATGCACACTCTAACTTTTCCCCAGAAAACCTAGGTGCAGTGAGTGGTGAACAGAGAGAATGTTTCCATCAAGACATTAAGGAGATGGAAAAGAGAGACCAAGGGCAGTGGAATGTTAATGTGATGGAGAATTATTGCTGGATTTGCAGCCATCATGAAAATCAGGAAACAGGCACAAAAGGAAAAGCAGCAGACTCAGTTTCACTGGCAAAAGAAAAAGGGACTACTAATCCTCTTGAACAAGGTTCAGGTGTACATAACCAAGCTTACAGTTTTTGTAACCAAAGATATTCAGAACCAGCTACAAAATAGGTTTCATGTGGTATTTTTTCACTACTAATTTCATTCAGCCACATAGCAAGTTGTGAAAAAACTGTACATGATGGAGCAAATCTGTGATCAATTTTGGACTGTAGAATGCCAGATTCCTATAACACCAGGATATGGTTTTTAAAAAGTTGTTATGACCTTCAATTTTGCAGGCCTGTGATATTTATGCAGAAAAAAATACTAGTTTCTGGCAGAAGATATCTTATACTGCTTGTGGATTCTCCAGAGCTAGCTATGAGAAGCAGGATGCTGAATGACATTTTCTTTAATCCAGGAGGACCCGCTGATTATCCCATCAGAAGTGGCTATCCACATGTGTTGTTATTGTGTGCCTTCAAGTCCTTTTTGACTTACAGTAACCCTAAATAAACCCCATCTTGGGATTTTCTTGGCAAGATTAGTTCAAAAGGGGTTTGCCTTTAGCTTCCTCTGAGGTGAGAGAGTACAACTTGCTCAAGGTCACCCAGTGGGTTTCCATGGCCAAGCAGAGATTCGAACCCTTGTCTCCAGAGTCTAATGCTTAAACCACTACACCATGCGTGCTCATGGTTATGCACATAATTTACATGAAAGTAGGAACAGGTCCAAATGGGATCCTAGATCCTATCTTTAACTTACATTATATAACTAACTGGTTTTTGTACCATCAGACATTCTGCACTACAACTCTCACAGTCCCTTACAATTAGCCATGATGGCTTGGATATTATGAGCTGAAGTGCAAAACATTTGGAGGGCCAAAAGTTCCTCAAGCTTGTCGACAGAATTGCACAGCATTTGATTATTATCTGCACTGCCTGTTCCATTTGTCAGGACAGAGCGGCATTCAAGAGTTCTCTTTAAATTCCATCCTGGGAAGTCCAAATTTATGGCAGACTCTTAACTATTTTAATAAAACAAAATGTATATAAAATGCAGTGTAAAGGGATGTATTCTGTAAGAATTTCACACATTATTCTAGTGGAACTCATTCCACCCATGGAGAATCATGGAGATAAAAATATATGTCCAGATTCTAATTTGGATCTGCCAGTAAAGTGAAAGACTAGATGTACATCTGAATTTTTCTGGATGGATTTAACTATGCCTCCTATTAACTCCTCCTGATTATAAATGCTGATCTGGCAACATGATGAAATAACCCCAGTGTACAATTATCCTGGTGTAATCTATTTTATATGAAGAGAACTACTGATTCATAAGATATGGCCCTGGTTAATATTTGGGAATAAGCATAAATATATTTTCTTATGCAAACCTAGAAACAAGGAATTAAGTTTTGCTTACATAGCTTGCAAGATTAATAGATCTTTCACTTGGAAATGGAAATTAATTTGCCATAAAGGTTTTTAAAGGTTTTAGTACATGGACCAGCTGAATTCACAGTGTTCAGCAGAATCTCAAAGAGAAGTGCAGAAGGTCAGCATCTATCTCCCTACATCTGTGTCACAATTTTCCTCTTTGGGGTCTGTTTTGTAGAATTAAGAACCTGTTCTGTGCTTCTCACAACAGCAGGTGGTGCTCTTATCAAGTTTGTTCCACTCTGATTTTTTCCCCCTCCCTAGCATGCCAACAGTGCATAGCAGTAATCCTTTCAAACAATTCTGTTCCTTAAAATAAAAAATCTAGACACTTTAGACATCTAAGAAAATTCTAATGTATTTGAACTTAAAAAGTCTTGAAAAAGCCTTGTAAAGACAAATCCAGGGTCACAATTTTCACAATTTTTCAGGAGAATGAGGAAAAACGACTTGGAACAGGACAGGATACAGATATTCAGCACTGATACTGAACATGTGTTGATGGCTCTGAAGTGTCCAATCAACTTTTAGGGACCTTCAAAGCCTATCTGAATTGCACCATGTCAGGTTACATCATTAAAGGAGACATTTATTTTTAATATGTAGGCCGTAATGCTAAAATGCTCTTTTTACTTGAAGATGCGAAAATGGCTACATAAAAATTTTAGACTTGTTTGTATAACAGGCCTTCAAACAGTACACAGTTTTCATCATCTGGCTGAATAGTCTTGTCAAAATAGTAGGATCCTTTCCCCTCTACTCCCAAAAATCTTCACTCTGGATAATAGGAAAAACCCTGCAGCCAGTTTAGAGTGTGTGAAGGCTGGGGGTGGGGAAAAGGAAAATTCTGCTGCCAGGAGTATGCTGGATGTGTCTATACAAATTGTCACATTTCTTCTTGAAACGCCCTGCCAAATGACCTTTTCTGTTTCCCGGGAGTGGGAAGAACTATTTCAAAAACACACGATATTTTTTTAAAGCAAAGTAAAGCAAAAGTAAAGCAAAACATAGTCCAGCTATGCCCGAAGCCTAACTAGACTTGTGGGATCCGTGATAACAACCCACATCTCCCCCATACATCTTTGTAGTAATGTTTAGCAAACAACAAAAAAAGTGACTTGGCACCATCACTTTCTGCATTTCCCTGCTCCAATCCCATGCAGGGAAGAAGGAAACATTGAATCATGTTACACATTAATTTTTCTAAATATTACCAGGGATAGACACGTCAGCAAAACACACCATGCACCCATGTTAAATATTTAGATGTGCTTGTACTCCCTATTCTGAATTAGGATGGAAGCCTAAATTGATCATGGGCTAACCGGAGTAAACGTGTCTCATTGATGGCTTATTCTCACAACTAGTTTAACATGCTAGCTGAAGGGAAAAGAATGACCAATCTAAGTTTTAGATGCTGCTTACATACGTTGTATGTCTTCTGGAAACCTAGCTTCCACCACTGCGAGCCACCAGAGTTTAATTTCTTCCAGTATCATTACAGACCAAAATGATTGTGAGAACTGTGAAAAACTCCTGGCAGGCATGAAGCATGTTGGTTGTGAGAACTGTGAAAAATTCCATGAAGCATGTTGTCTATTGGGTGGCGGCTCCTTTCAAGTAAATCCTTTCATACATATTTTGATCTACCGGTATCCTTGTCAATTTTTAGATGGGCCCATATTTTAATCTTTTGTTGTTGTTAAAGAAGGCTATCCTAATTTTTCTTTCCAAGATTTTTTAGGTGGCTAGCTTTTCAAATGTTTGAATGTTTAAAATGTTAAGTTAAAATGTTAAATTTTAGTTACTGAACAACCATGCTGTGTAATCTCCAGCAAAGTCATAACAAAAACATTGGTTGCAAGTTCAAAGGAACAAATCCAAACATGAGAGGTTTCAACATTATATGCCAGCTTCAGTCAAATCAAGCAAAAATCTTCAATGTTCAGGTTTGCTTGTTTGTTTTAACTTACCTATTAAATCTTTGTGCTTCACATTTTCTGGTCATTACAGTGTATAGCTGTTTAGAAGACATACACATTTTATTGCCAACATACTGATTTCATGGTCCATTCCCGCACTAGCCTGTTATAGTGCTATTATTCTCCTTCCAACATCCTATGGAATCCTGGGGTTTCCAACATCCTATGGAATCCTCAGGCCCCTCCCTAAACTGCAAACCCCAGGATTCCATAGGATGTTGAAAGTGGAATAATAGTGCTATAACAGGCTAGTGCAGAAATGGCTGTGGTTTATTGTCAGTCTGCTGCTCTCTTGAATTGGAATTTCATTTTAATTATTTTTAATGTCACATATTGTTGTGGGAAATGTAATCTGAGAAGCAGAAACAATAACAATACCAAAATGGAATCCTGTTTCTTAGGTATACTGGCACTTGGATTCCTTGAAAGTGCTTACATCTAGAGCTTTCTTATAAGTGAAATATAATGTGGTATGCTTTGTCTGACTGAATAATTCTTAATGCAGTATGAGAATTGTTAATGGAAAGGTGCCCCTGCTTATTATGGAATGCCTGCTATAGCTTATTTTGGAATGCCTGCTACAGTGAGAGACTGCTAGATCTAACCCATGCAGCATAGCCTACTGGAGTGTTTCATTTTGCAAATGCCATTAAAAGAAACTAGTAAGACTCATACAGCTCCTACTCATTCCATGGGATGCACACATTAAAATATTCTAACTGATTACATTCTTAATGTACAACATATCTTGTACTGTCTGTATCCACATTAACTGGTACATTACTGCTAGAAATGGAAGGCATTATCCCAAAATAAATCTCTGGTTAGTGGAAGTGGAGCCAAGTAGATTTAATCTTTTTTCATATCTCTTTTTAAAGTCTTGCTAACCTACATGTCAAAACCTCCTGTCAATCAGTTTCCTCTGCTCCCCACCACTATATTGCTGGTATTTGGAATACAAGGAGGAAGCAGGAATTTTTGCATTTGTTATGCCTGGCATGCTTTTACAGTGTGACATTCCTTTCATGAAACAACTTGCACTTTTTACATGTAGGCTTACTGTCTGGATCTGTGTGGCCCCTTCTAGTTGAATGAGAAGAAGCAGGAAGAAGTAGGCATCTAAGGTTCTTTACAGCTCATAAAGCTGGAACAGTGCATTTTGACTTGTGCCAGTACAACTAATATCTCTACCTCAGGTTCATAGGCATCTATGCCAATCTGCTGGATCCTTTGGCTTGGCTGATCACTCAGTGCAGTTTCATCAGTGTACAAAAACAACATTTTGTGGTGAAGAGCCATGATACAAACTCTACTGTTTCAACACTGTTTTGCACCATACCTAAACATACATGTGTGCACACATAGCCTGTGGTGATATCATGTCAGTCTACTGGTGCATTCACTTTTTTCACTTTTAAAAATGAGAAACAGGAAGAAATTAAGCTTTCAAATCCTGATGCCAAGGCAAACTATAGGATAATTGTTTTTTATAATCTCTTGGCAGACGATCAGGCACAACTGCTTTCAGTCTTGTGGTTTAATTTGTGCCCATCCCAGAAGGATTCAGTAGCGGTCAGAATCTTGGCACAGGTGAACAAATTAAGATAAATAAAACTATGTCTGTGTTTTTCCAGAGTGCCTCTTCCTAAATGCTGAGTGGGATCTTAAGTCTGCACATTCTTTCTTTGTTCTCTTTATAGCCTATTCCTTTTCTGGTGCAGGGTAGTTCAGGCTCAAAGCTATTTTATATCCAGGCCAGATCCAGACTGGCTCAGCTTCAAGGCTGGAAAAAAGTATACCAGCCAGCCAGAGTCCTTTCCCTGGATTTAAGAGTAAGGAGCAGGGCTCACACGCAGACTCCTCACTTTTTTGAGATTAAATACTGTATCACTGGCCATGAAGGCTGAGGGATTCTGGGAGCTGTAGAACAAAAGAGTAACTTTCACAAGCTCTGGGAATGAGTGTCAGAGCCAGGCATCTACGCTTCCAATTGTCAGCAATCAAAGGGGCAGTGACACATGATGAAGAATGCAATCATAGCAGCCCAGCCGGAACTGAAGCAGGGGAGGATATACTCCCTCAATGCTATATGTCAGAGAAGCAAGCAGCAGCCTGGAGTCCTGGTATGACACTATTTTATGTAAGCCAGCTGGGATACCTTTTAAGGCAAGAAGCAAAAAGTTAACGGATGGAGGAATTAAGATTCTTGGGACAATTCCATATTATCCGTTTGGGTTGTGTGCTTCAAACAGCAGAAAAGTTCATTTTACCTTATCTGTTTCCAGTGAATGGTTTTCTACTGAAAGTTTTGAAAAAATCAATACAGGCTTACAAGAGTTTTGTGTCAGTTTGATTGAGAATTATGCCATTGAAAAACATCTGCCTACAATGCACATTTAGAAAACAGACCCGAGTGCAGTACTTTCTCTTTAATGAGTGATTAATCCTCTCTGTTGGCTCATATACACAGCAGCATAGCTTCCATTGAGCCTTGCCAACTTGAAAACTCCTGACTCATTCCAATATCACTTAGAGCCTCCTTAACCAAGCATAGAATAGCTTCAGCATCAGATATATGCCCTTGTTTGATGCTACAGAAAGTCTTCCTTGGATGCTACAGTCTCTTCACATGTACAATATACCTTAAAGGCATCAAGATCAAAGGAGATTCAGGATTTAAATGGAAGGGGTTCCCCCTGCCCCTGGAATATTCACCTCCTTATACCGTCTAAATAATAAACACATTGAGTGATTGCTTTACAGCTATCTTTACTTGACCCATGTAGACCAATTAACATATTTAACAGTTTGTTAACCTGTTGCAAAAATATATCTAAGTTTACCCTATTTCAAACATTTGTATTGAGGCGAGAAACTGCATAGTGTTCCAGAAAACCTAGAAAATTAGCACTGATCATAGATGAGTTATTACATTCATGCAAGGAGGCCAAATAGGATGTCAAAATAGAAAATAGGGGGGCACAATCTTGCTAGGATGACCAAATATAAAGGGACTTGGGGCTTTTTTCCCCAAAAAGACAGTGGTATAGAAAAGGTGCTTTTGGCAAATTCAGCATTTTGTAGGCATGAAAAAGGTGCATTGGCTGAAATGCAATATACATTATTAGTAAAAGGTAGAATGTAGAATATCTGTGGGGATGGCTCCACCATTAGATGGAGAGAGATTGCCACCTCAAGCAACAGATGGTGTGGAAACAGAAGTGAGTTGTTGAGGGACATAGCTTTATGTCATGGGACCCACCCAGTACCCTCTAACCAGCTTACTTGCTGCCCTTAACTATAAATGTTGCTATCCCATTTCTCATATGGAAATAATATTCACCTATCAGTCCCATCAACTTCTGCACGTGGGATGAGAGAGTCTTCATCCATTGCTTCAAGTAATAAAATAATATGGACCAGCCTGGAGTTCTTTCATCCCTTACATAGGACCACTCAATCCAATGCACAAGTTTTACTACAAATGAAATGGAGAAGGACAGAAAGATTATGTCACCATCCTGAGATAGCATATAGATCTGAAAATATAGGAAAGGAATTATTTAAGATAGGAACAGAGTTTGAAAGATTGTTTTCATGTCCACCAGTGCATTGCTCCTCCCTTTGCACAACTGTCTTCCTGAAGAGCCAAACAATTCACCTAACCTCCCCCTTCAGTCTTATAGGCTCACTGCCTTTCATTGTACCACATTCTGGAAGCAGCAGGAAAAGAGAAAGACCACACTACAGATAGACTGACTTGTTAAAAGAAGCCACAGCCCTAAGCATGCAACACTAGAGCAGAGTAGTTAATAAGGCCTCTCATTCATAGGGTAACTATTAGCCAAAACTGACTTTAATGGCCCATAAGAGCAACAAAATATTGCAGTCTAAAGTATTTTCTCTTTTGTCCTATTCTAGCCAGCCAGCCATCAATCAGTATTCCATACCCACTGGGCAGGCTCAGTCTTCACTGGAATGTCTGGTTGCATAAATACACCCCCCCTCCAAAGTTTTTGTCTTTCCACAAAACGTATGGTGGAAATCTCATGAATTTTCTTATTCCTCCTTCTTGTATGTTAGCATTTGCCTTTACAAGGAGCAGTACTTGAACAATTAAAATCACTAGCAGTACATATGATTAAAGATCAATTAGTGGTACTGACTAAGTGGTACTAGAGTAATCTAGTGCAGAACTTGGAAAAGTTAACTCTTCAAACTCATATGCCCAAACTTCTCCAGCCATCACAGACAAAAAAAGGAAATTTTTCAAACTCGGATATAGTGTCAAAACAGCACAAACAGGCACAGAGGGAAGGTATGCAACAAACTTTGTATTAGTTAAGCATGGACAGATGAAATAGATGGGTACCTAATTAGATATTTTCTAGTTAATATGGAAATCTAGTATAAATCAGATTGGAAACATAACTTTATAAAGTCAACCTTATGCATCTGACTATGCTCTGATAGAACAGCAACCTTCTCTCCGGGGAAAGGGCTATAATTCAGTGGCAGAATATATGCATTTCATGTAAAAGGCCAAAGGTTTAGTCACCTGCATCTTCAGGAAATAGCTGGAAAGAGAGAAAGAACACTGTATTAAACCCTGAGGAACTGCTGTGAGTCAGAGTAGATCAGGTTTTCCCAACCTCAATCACTTTCTGGATATGTTACACTACAACTCTCACCATGATCAACCAGCATGGTGCATCCACAGGATATCCTTTATGATAAGGAGGGGGATACAGCCTATGGCAATTCCCCACCAGACCAGCAAGCTTCCACTGCTGCCATTTCCAACAATGATTGGAGACAAGAGGAGATTTAAAATTATTTTAACTTTAAATGCCCTATGTTGAACTGAGCTGTGCTTTCACAACATTAAATATGTTGCAGAGAGGTAAGCTATGCTTTGCAGACATGAACACAATTCCATGGGAGCTTACTCTTGAGACATGCATAGAATTCAGTTTCAGTGCATATACTTGCTGAGAACAGTTCCACTTTATTCCAGCCCTGCATAGGCTGCCCTTCACTCTATCCATGTCCTTAATGTCTGCTGGAATGTGGCCTCAAGACCTTTCCTGATCGCAATTTATCCTGTTGCCCCCTCCAAAAACCCCCCACCTCTGCTTTAGGGGATTTGTTTCCATGTCTCAATAATGTGATGAAGTAAAATAGCTGGCAGGGGATGTGACTGGATGATATGCATTCCAATAAGCAGCAGAGAGTCTGCAGCTTTCAAAGTCCCACAGAAATTAGTCATGCAGTTATAAACTGTGAAGTGCAGGTGCTCATCACAGTACCTGCAGCCGTACCTCCAAAAAGAGTCTAAAAATGGAGGTGGTGATCCATACCAACAAACCAGCTCTAGTGCTTTTCATCCCCACTAGGAGCAGGTATTTTGTCAAGCCATCCCCAAATACTTTGCATTACAGTAGGAATATTTCAGAACAATATAGTCTGAACCTTAAATAATCTATCCAGAGTGCTGAACCTATTTGATAAATAGAGATCAGCACCTTGGATAGCACTTTAACATTCAGCCTACCTGGAGCTGATTTACCATCCCACCGATATAGAAACCATCAGCCATTACTGCGTATTTCCCTTTCTTACTGGGTAACCAGAACAAGTCTTGTGCATCTGCAAAACATGTCATTTGGGTTGCTTTCAGCTTTGGCATCTTTCTTGGATTTATTAAGCAACAGAATAACTACTGCTACATCATAACTGTTCCCACTTAGGAACAACTTTGAAGAAAGTAAAACGTACTTAAGAAATGAAAGGAAAGATTTTAACAGGTTTTATGAGTTTAGACTTCTGTTGCAGTTACTGCTAAATCCAGCAGGTGGTAGAAGCAAACCATCATGAACAAAAGAAGTTCAATGCAGCAACCTCATTTTATTTAAAAAAAAATTAAAAGAAATAGGAGGAAAAATCTAGTGTTGTTGTGGAAACTCCTGAACATTGGAGTTTCCAATGTTCAGGAGTTGTGAACATAGGGACATTGAACAGTGCATATGTTTTTAAAAACTTGTGAAATATTCATGATAATTAAATATATTTGAACTCCTTTGTTATTCAGTATTTTTGATCAAAATATAACATAAAGTTCAGTCAACACATAAATGTTAAGAGGAGGTCAGATATGCTGCTCCCCTTTATTTTAAAGGCCGGAGAAATGTGTGCTCCATTGCATAAGTATTTGTTCCCTCTTTGCAGGGTGAAAGACTGTTGTTGTTGCTGCCTGCCCTCAAGTGAATTTCAACTTATGGTGACCCTATGGATGAGAGACCTCCACATCACCCCATCATCAACAGTTCTGCTCAGGTTTTCTAGACTCACTGCTGTGACTTCCTTGATTGAGTCCATCCATCTGTAATGCAATCTTTCTATTTTCTTACTGCCTTTCTGCCTTGCCAAATATTATTGTCTTTTCCAGTGAGTCATGTTCTTCTCACAATTAAACATTACAAAGAACTTCCTGGCAGTAAGAACAGTCTGACAGTGGAATACGCTGCCTCAGAGTGTGGTAGAGTCTTCTTCTTTGGAGGTTCTTATACTGAAGCTGGATGGCCAGCTGTTAGGAATGCTTTGATGGTGAATTCCTGCATGACTGTGGGGTGGACTCAATGGCCCTTGTGGTCTATTTCAGCTCTATGACTATATGATAGACATTGAAATTGCCCAACTACAGATATGAGATACCCTCCAGCTGTCCCAATTTGGCAGGATTAGTCCTGATTAGTCATTTGTAGTCTCACTTTTTCAGCCGCTTTAAAAACGTCCCAATTTCTTTCAACTCCTCCCACTTTCCCCCAGTGTTTTTACCATACTTCAATTGCTAAAGACTTAGTGCAAAGTAGATGTGATGGAACAGACAACTTACAGTGAGCTTGTGTCTGTTGGATTAAACCTTCTGCCTCCCAGAGAGTATTTGGGAGAGTCTGTTGGGTTAAGGCTGATTGTGTGAGCTGGGAGGTAGTGCTCTATTGTTCTTTTGTGTGTAGGCCCAAAAAAAATGGTTGGAGGAGGAGCTAGCAATCACTAGCTCTCTACATAACTGCAGCTCTAGTTCCAGGAGCTTGGTGAAGAGGGGCAAGTGTCATGGGCTTCCAGGACCTAGATTCAGACTCAGAGTCTGAGGCAGCAGAACCTGCTCTGAGCCTTGACACAGAGGCTGCTACATCAGACCCTGCAGAGCAAACAATACCACTGCCTGCCCCAGGGACAGAAGTGCCAGCCCCAGCAGGCAGCCCTGCTCACTCTGACACAGAGAATGATCTAGCTGTACCTACCTTTGCCCAGTTTAGACACCAAAAGGGCCTCCTATGTCGCTCCTAGCAAATTTATGCCAAACACCAATTAATCAGGCACCAGTTGTGCTGACCCTGGAACCTTTAAGAACTAAGCCTTTCCCCTCTAGCCTTTGTCAGCAATCAACTGATCATTTCTCCCATGCATGCTTCTGTTTGCTGCTCTTGCCTGTGTTTCTGCCTTTGACTTGTGTTTGTTTTTGTCTGCCTCTGATTTATGGACATTGTTGGGACCCTTATTACTTCTCATTTGCAAAGCTGTTTCCTTTCTTCAGTAAACTGACCACTTAAGTTACTGCTGAGTTTCCAACCTATGTTTGTTATCAGCTTCTTCTGACTGCCAGACCAGACTAAGCTTGGACAGCAAGGCCAACAGACATTTTGCAGAGGCATTTTCCAGGGGCATCCTGGAATTCTGTTTTAGTGACTACTTAAGACTACTGAATATGGACGGTGAGGGAGCTGCTGCAGTTACCTGCAACAGCTGTAGTATGTTTGTGTTTTTGCTGGAGGATATGAGTAGCTACACCTATAGCAAGTGTAAGCTGTTTGCCCTGTTGGAAGAGAAAGCCTAGCAACTGTGTATCTACTCTTCAGCATATTAGGGAGCATGGGCAGAGCAGAGCATCTTGGATGAGCAATGCACAGGAATCTGACACATAGAAGTAGAAATACCAGGGATCATTCTGTGAGTTTGGAGCTACAGAACTGATTTGAAGCTCTGAGGAACAGGAACAAGAAAAACAGTGTCAATCCTCAGAGAACATGCAGGAGACCTTGGAAGATTCAGCACATGTAATGGCCCTGCCAACTACCAGAGGAGACGTGTGGTGGTGATAGGGGACTCCCTGCCAAGGAGAGCAGAAGCAGTGCTTTGTGGGCCTGACAGGATGTCTTGAGAAATGTGCTGTCTCCCTGGGGCAAAAGTCCGTGATGTAACAGAGCAGATGACAAGATTAATCAAACTCATGATAGCTATGTTTATATATCTGAAAGGATGTCATATGGAAGATAGATTAAGCTTGCTTTTGCTGCTCCGGAGACGAGGGCCATTTCTGCACTCAAAGGCTCCTCCCTAAACTGCAAACCCCAGGATTCATAGGAGGTTGAAAGTTGAATAATAGCACTATAACGGTCCAGTGCAGAAATGGCTTAGGACATGGAGCAACGGCTTCAAACTACAGGAAAAGAGAATCTACCTAAACATTAAGAAGAAATTCCTGAGGACAAAGCTGTTCACCAGTAGGATATACTGCCTCAGAGTGTGGTGGTGTTTCCTTCTTTGGAGGTTTTTAAATAGAACCTAGATGGCTGTTTGTTGGGAGTGCTTTGATTGTATATTCCTGCATTGTAGAGGGTTGGACTGGATGGCCCTTGTGGTCTCTTCCAGCTCTATGATTCTATGATTCCATTTTCTTCTTCCGGTTATGTGGTATATTTAATTTCTATATTGGCCATCAGGTGATGTCCACATACAGGATCAATGATAGTAAATGGTAAAAACAGGGTTGGGAAATTTTTGGTTATCCAAATACATTGGACTACAATCCCACACCATCAACAATACTATATGCAACTTTTGGGAGTCATAGGCCAAACATCAGGACAGTCAAGTTTCCTCCCACATCTTGCAGATAACATGGTACAAGACTTAAGGGAAGGGAACTATATCACTGGAGAAGGTACTAACACAGATCCTAACTCCGTAAGTGCCATTCACAGGCACAAAATCAGTAATGGGAAAGTTGTCTACTTCTCCTTTTCAAAAGGACATTCTGTCATTTGTAAAGGTATTATGTTAAGGACCAATGTTAACAGGACAAATAATTGTCATGTTTGTTTTGTTCAGATATTGTTCAGAACGTGAAATGTACTTGAACTAAAATCAATCAGAACCTCTCCCTCTCCCCGCAGCTCTCCTGGGGATATCTCTAAAATGCCAGGCAGGGAGACAGATCCTGCTTAATGTCCTAAGAAGCTGAAGTTTAATTTTAACCAGCTTATTCTAAGATCACTCTCCTAAATCTTTGCTTTCTGTGATCTGGATGTTAAGAAAAGTAAGCAAATTGATCTCTCTCTCTCTCTCTCTCACTCACTTATCCTCTGTATGTGTGTGTATGGTCTAAATTCAATAGTTCAGGAGTAGACAAAATGTGGCCTTCCAGTTATTGCACTACAAATCTTATCTCTAGCCAGCTATAACCAATGGTGAAGAATGAGGAAAACTGCAGTCCCATAGCATCTGGATGAGGTGCATTTTCTCATTCCTTCAATAGTCACAACAAGCATAGACTCAGTGAATCAGTGGGAACCTGGTAAATCAATACTTTTGTATGCTAGCCTGAATCCAACAAGTTAGTCCCAACTAGAGTAGATCCATTGCATCAAGAAACCACACAAAAATGTTGATTTATCAAGTTCTGATTTATTCAGTAGGCCTATTATGGTGGTGAATAATAGTGAGCATTAAACCAATATTTTTAGTTGTTCCCTAAAATCAAATGCATTTTTGAGCTGTGTGAGCTTTAGGATGACATCTGCAAAAGAGGAACAGGTTTTCTTATCTATTATGGGTGGGGAAATTACATACTTGTCCCCCTTTTCTGGACCACAAATAAAAGATACCTGAGCCCTATCTTCTGCAACTCATCATCTCAGCAGTGTTCCAGAATTTTATGCCAGTACCTTTTTACTAAAGACAAATGGGTGTCTAAATACTTTCCTGAACATTACAGCGTTTTACCTCCTGGCTATAAGAAGTTAACAGTGATAAATGGCAGGTATTATACTGTGTGTCACAAGTACGAAGGCAATTGGCAAACTTCCAAGAAAACTAAACAATGACTTCAAAATATAAGGACAGTAAGTGGAGAAAATATATGACCAGTAGAGTTTGAATATAAGAACCAGGGTTGGCCCAGTACATTTTACTATCTGAGGCAAAGTAGCAAATGATGCTCTTACTCAGATTCAATTAAATTAAGGCACATAGTACCTTAACCATAATAGTCCAGGCGGTTTGATACAGAGATCAGAAAATTAATTTTGAAAAATCTCCATCTCTAAGAGTAAAAATGCAGTAAGCTAAATGAGTAACGGTTTATTGTTTTTTCCCCTTCAACCCAAATGTGTTGCCCCACTCTTTCTAACAGTACGACCAGCCCTGGGAGAAACTAATACAAGGGATTATGAATCCCTTGGAACCAACTCCCTAAAATTGTTTGGATGTAGTTCAATTACATTGGCCCCTTGTTTCAATCTCTGCAAATCTGTCACAATTCAAGCAAGCAAGCAAGACCTCTTTATGATGGAGGTTTGATGGCAAATGCCATTCTGTGATCTGCTAGACCTCATGACATGTATTTATTGGGTCTATTAACTTTAGTAGCATCATGTTTCTATTTATGTACACAATTTGGCCTAAATCCACTTGCTAGTCCCAGCTAAAGTACATCCATTAAATCATTTAGCATTCAGCAGTTTATTCAATGATGTCTACTCTAGTTGGAATTCACATCTTAGGTTTTATAAATTGGTCTTTTCTTGATCTGCAACTTCCATTATCTCTAGCCAACACACTTACCACATATTCTATCTAGGATTAAATCAACAGATCTGAAGAGTGTCTCAGAGATTATTAAACATACATTTTTCACATAAATATGATCAGGTAATCCAGTCAATTAAATTCTTTTAATATGTAGTTCAAATACACAACAGCCGTGCAGACCTTAGCAATGTAAAGGGATCAGGTTTTACTGTCCTGTAGAGGGAAGCCCAATCCAGACTGAGGTTCACACACTTTCGTGTAGAATTTGAGCCAGCTGCTTTGTTGTTTGTCAAAGTCTATTCCTGATACCACAGCAGGTTGTAACCAGTCAGGAAGATGAAACAAGAGCTACTAATTACCAGATTTTAAAGCTGAGGGGATGGGAAACGAAGGCATTCCACATGGCTTAAATGTAGGGGACCAGATGCCATGATTCAGCATCTTCTAATCCAGACATAGCAGAGCACTTTTCCCCCAAACTGGCTTTGCACCAGTCCATACAACTGATAAGGACTGGCAGAGAGAGGGGGGGTGGGGGAGAGAAACAAACAATCAATGTGTGTGTCTTTGTACACATGGCTTCTCACTTAAAACAGAGACATCCTAGTCACCCACCAAAACCAAAAAATTATCCTTCTGGTGGTAATTCCCAAACTAATGTATCCCCAGTTATGGATTAAATACAAGCTTCCCTCCAGGTGTGCTAGATTGCAATTCCTATCAGCTACTTTGGTAAATTGCAGTACTGAGGATTATTGGCACTATAGTGAAAGCTCCTGAGGGGGAACTGCTTTGGCTAAACTGGCATAGGAAGACAAACTAAGGACACAAAAATATATCATATGGACAGGTCAGCAATATTTCCCCAAATCCTGAACTGAATCCAGGATCTGCCTTCCATCAACAGAAGGGCCATAGAGATGAAAAGTGTTGGTGTCTGGTTTTAGACACCCCCATGTCGCACAGCTCACACCCATCCTCGACTATTTGGGTTGCATATCCAGAGATCTTAGTGGGTTGCTATGAGGAACTCAGTGCAGAAGCCTAAATCACGATCCAGGCCAGTATGTTTATTTTATTATGCATGCTCATGCAATCAAGGTTCAGCTTTCCAAGTAATCAGTTACATGAAACAGCACTTAGCAAACTAGGTTAACATCCCCCTAACACTGGTAAAACACAAACAGAAGTCTCTGGTTCTACAAGGGAGTAATTTATCTGAATCAGGCACTCCTTTGTTTGAATATGTTATTGCAAGCAAATGGAAAAAGGCAAACTTTTTCAATAACATCTGTTTGACCTTCTGTACAGCAAAGCATAGATGTTTGTACCTAGAGAAGCCAATAATATATGCAAAAATAGGCTTCTGGACAGACATTGGCTCCAGCACAAAATGCTGCCCTTGGTTTCAGCATTTGGATTGTGCACATGTCTTAGCATGGTCAACCTTGGCAGTTCTAACAATATGCACAACTCAGATGCTTAAATGCATCAGTACCTCTCACATTAGGTGGAGGTATAAGGAGGAGGAGTTGGTGCCAACCTCAACCCACCCATCTTCTCACCTAAGAAAAGATCATAACTTTTAGAGCAGGCAGAACAGATCACATCTTGCGGGAGCCAATTTCTGTAAATACAGCAGTGGACATGCATGGCTCAGGATAATAATCTATCATGAAACTGTACAGCTTTCTTTTTAAACATTCACTACTTGTTCTAATTTATTCAAGACATGATGGAAAGTCCATCAGGAAGCTGGAAACACTAGGAATGAAACTTGTTCCAGTGACATATTACCTTAATTGAACCTTAAAAGCACTATTCTTTCCAACAGGAATTTGTTCTGATCCCTGGTTAATAACTTGTATCCCACTACCTATTCCTATATTTGTATTGTGCAGGAAACTTATTGGTTAAAACAATTACTAAAAATGAGTTGGATGTACCAAATTACCTCTTTTTAAAATCAAGCTCTGTTTACTATTTTTTGGGGATACAGATGTGAAACAGAGACTCAAAATGTTTTTTAAAAAGACAGTTTTCTACATTGCTTGTATTTGGTGGGTTACCAGTTCTTGTTGTCTTTTTTCCTCATTAGTTTTCTGGGACATAAAGAGAGATTATTTAATGGCATATTTTAACATCCACATTCCAGTTCAATCTTACATAAACTGGATTTTTTTATACCCTGCTCTTCACTAAAACTGACAAAACTTTAAAACTATGAAATACAAAAATTACAACAACCAGATAAGATGGGAAAGGAGCATAAATCAAAATCAGAGTGTAAAGTTTCAGAAAGCTTTGGAAAATAAAAAGGGTTTTGCCATGTATTGAACAGATGGCAACATAGGGAAAGCCTCCATAGAAAGAGGATTTCATTTCTTCAGTTACCATCACTAAGAAAGCTTTCTCTCCAGCACATCTGTCCCATCTTGGAGTTTTCTAAAGAAAAGCCCAAACCAGTCCTTCCTCACCCCTGCACCCTCCAGATGTTTTAGACTATAGGTCCCATCAGCTCTTATCAGCATGATCAAATATTATGAAAGTTGTCCAGCAGGCCAGCTGCTCCAGGTACCATTTTCCAAAAGGTGGGAAATGCTGACCCGGATATTAAAGTCAGAGCTCACTGTTTGGTTACTACTTGCAAGAAAATACTGTTAGGAAGAAAGTTTTTTAATTAAAAAAACCCTTCTCTAATATACATAGATAATTGAATAGAAAAAAACTACTATGAACAACTAGGTAGCTTTGCAATCCAAGAAGAATCATTTGCAGACACTGTTATGCACACATACACCCCATAACTAGATATAGATATATACCTCTTACACAGAAATACTGAGAGATCACAAAGTTAACTGGAATGGGCTCTTCCACTGCTAGCATTTGATTAATGTACAAATAATTATGTGCTGAATCTATGCAAAAGGAATAATGAACCTTTTTCTACTCCAAGTCCTGAATTCCTCTCTGAGAAAGGTTTCAGAGTCTTTATTCCAGAACTGGGTGAGGCAAAAAAAATGGTTCAATCCAGATGTAAATCTTACCAATTTACTCCAGTGGAACAGCTTCCACAGCAGGCATGGAAAACCATATTAGCCTGCGAACTATGCCTGACTATGCACAGCCTTGCCAGTCTACAAAAATTGAGCGCCTGCCTGAGGCAAAATTCTGCAAATCAGAACTCCCGGTCTACTGAGATCCATGTCATTTTGCAAACCAGAGCTCAAGTTCCACACAAAGTCTGTAAACAAAAGGTCATTTCACTGTATGCCTTTTCAACATCAGAAATGCCTTTTTATCTCCAAGGTAAGAGCAGAATATGCACTACTGGTTGGAGACCAAGGCCCTTTTCTCACGGGGTGCAGAAATCGTGCCGCTACGATCCAGGCGGGTTTTCCCTTAATCCCCACTAACACGGACTGAAATTTTAGGAGCGTTCTCACGGCTCCATAGAGAAAAGGCTTAGGCATCATCATTGCATTCACACAATATTACCATGGCCACTCCCATAGGTGTCCTTTCCCCATCCTGTCTGACAGTGATTGGCTGTGCTCCATTTTTAAAAGAAACACTCTGAGCGTCATCACGGACGTCAGTACGCACGAGTGTCCCCTTACATCCTCCAATGAACCCCCCCATCCCGCACCTTTCTTTGGAGCTGCCGTGGAGACATTTCCCCCCCCCCTCTTTCTGCTTGCTTTCTGCTGTTTTGTGTGTGGAGCACAAGCTGCTGACGAACATTGCTGGGGTGCTAGCCCTGCTAATGACGGTCCTTTCAGCCTTGATAGCAGCACTGGAAAGCACTGGGGGTGGTCTTGTTGCTTCCGCTGGCCACGCCTAAATCCCTCCCTCTCTTGATCCCCTGCACGAATCAGTACGCACCGTCGCTTTTTCACAAAACGACAAGCACGGATTGGAGGAAAAAAACCACATTTCTTCTGGTTTTTAAAAAGTGCACGCGAATGCTGGATGGTGGCTCCCCCGCGCGGATTGAGGTGAGAATCAAAAAAATTAAATGCGACCCGGTTCTCTCTAAGGTGAAAAAGGCCCCCGTTCGAGGTCGACCTGGGAAGATTTAATTACCCCGTGAGAAAAGGGCCCAAATTAAACCCATGGATCAGAGGTTCCCTTCCCCTTGTGCAGTGGTAAATTACAGTTGGGCTGTTGAGTCCAAACCAAGCTTAATGCAAATGATTTTGTTATGGATGAAGGCAACCGTAATCCTGTGCCGAACTTTCCCTGCAATTACTTCAGAAAAAAAGAAACTAGTAAATAAAGGGTGATGTTCCTGCTTATCCAGTAGGTCCCTTGAAGACAGGAGGGTCTCCTGCAGAAATCTCTCAGGCAATCCACAGTATTTGGGATGTTACTCTATGTCTAACCTTTCTCTCTCTCTTACAGTATCTGGCATGTTTCTCTCTCTCTCTGTCTCTCTCTCACACATGCGATGGACTCTACACAGTTTAAGGGAAGTAATGTTTACTTTTTTAAATTAAGGATGTCCATCTTCCTTCCTTTCTTATTAAAGCCTCTGCCAATTTTTGTTCTTCTAAAAAGCTCATGTTCTGAAAATCAAGTTTTCAACAAACAGTTTTCATTAAATGTTCTTTCCAAATGCTGTGTCTCCAAGATATCAGTGTTCAGATCTAGCTGTTCTTCAGAAGAGACTGTATGATAGATTATAGCCACCATGAGAAAGGAATTACAGTAAACAGAAAGACAGAGTCCCTGCTCCCTAAGAATTCTATAGCACTTTCTACAATGGTGCTTGCTTCTTTGGGCTTCTACATAAAAAAGAACAAATCTTGCAAAAAGAAAAAAATATATAATCCATCTTTTTGGACCAGCCACATTACTGCAGAGGGAAATAAGGGACCATGGGCCCTTTCACATTACACAACTATAGTGCTATATTTCTCTTTAGCTGCCTTGGCAACAGTGGGAATCCTTGGCTGTTCAGTTTAAGGAGAGGTATTTAGAATCCTCAGACAGAGAGTTTGGGTACCTCACCAAACTACAAATGCCAGGATTCCATAGGATGTTACCACGGCAGCTGAAGTCAGACCATAGTGCTATACAGTAATTGTTTAGTATGAAAAGGCCCCTGGGTTCAAGCAGTAAAAGGGACAGAGGGGATGCCAGGTCCCCAGAATAATGTGTAGTGCCTTTTGCTCACAAGCCTGCATCTTTCCTTGAAGGAAGAATGGGGAAAACAATCAATTTAATAGAATATATGGAGGAGTTGAGGAGAACTAAGAGATTTTTTCTTTCTAACAGAACAGGGGAATGAGGGAAACGCAAGGAACAACCAATGGATATGCAATTTAAATTTCTTCCCTACATAATAAAATAGGAGGAGAGGGAGCCATTCGTTTAAACCAGAACTCAAATATGTGACATCCCTTCTTCTCCAGTCTAAAAGGTAAATGAGGGCAGAATTACAACAGTTTCAGTACATCTGGTACCTCCACAGGCACCAGACTGGGGAAGGCTGCAGCCACCCTAGGGAGGAATTTTGAACTATAAGGATTACAAGATCAACAAATCAACTACGGTATGCCATAAGAACAAAGTTCTGTCCTTCGAAACTGCTATTTATATAATTATTGCTTATAAATGCAATCTTCTGACTACGATTACATGTACATGGACATGACATCTATATGGCTTCAAACTTCAGGGAAAAAGATTAAATCTAAGCATTATGAAGAACTTCCTGATGCTAAGAGCATCCTGACAGTGGAATAAACTGCCTCAGAGTATGACGGAGTTTCCTTCTTTGGAGGTTTTTAAATAGAGGCTGGATGGCCATTTGTCAGGAATGCGTTGATTGTGTATTCTTACATGGCAGGGGTTTGGACTCAATGGCCCCTGAGTCTCTTCCAGCATTATGATTCTATGACTCATAGAATTATAGAATCATTCTATGCTATGATTTTATGATTCTATGACTCCAGATCAAGGGGGAATGGGGTTGAGGCCTTCTATAAGACCAGATGGGCTGCACTCCCCCCGAAATGATCTGACAAATGTGGAGCACCAAGATCCTGTGTAGCTCAGTCTCCCCAGGAATCAATAAAAGTGTACTAAATGACCAACCATTAAGAAATATTAAGGCAGTTATTGTTGAACTCTCCCAGGAGTAAGGCTGCCTGCAATCAATGGTAGGCATAATTACTTGAGAGCAGGCTAAACTGAACACATTGAGGAGACATCTAAGTACACATTGTGCTTGTCAGAGTCTTGATATTTAAGGATGATAATGGATGGGGAAAGTAATCTGCCCTCCCCCTTCAAGCACCTGCAAGAAGGCAAAATTAATAGCAACCTGTCTGCCACTGTTACCACCTCCCCTTAAAAAAGCAGTTGGAGTATCCCTGGACATAACCCATGGATGCAGTGCATGCTTTGCATGGAGAAGACCCCAGATCCCAACTCTACATCTTCAGGGGGAAAAACATTGGGGAAGAAGGAAATTTCCTGAAATCCCAGCAAGCCATTACCAATCATAGTAGAGAGAGGTGGACTAGACTGACAAAAGGTCTGATTCAAAATAAGGCAGTACTTGTAGACGATACTAAAGATATAAAATTTACATTGTGCAGTGATTGAAAAAAACATGTATAAGACGATAGCTAACCCCAAATAAGTTGTTGAAAATGTCTAATAATGTTTCAAATAAATTTTAGAGATGTCATGACCAGGGTTCAACTCCCCACTTAGCCATGGAAACCCACTGGGTGACCCCGGATGCATCACATACTCTCAGCCCCAGAAAACTCCATGATAGGTTCACTTTAGGGTTGCCATAAGTTGGAAACGACTTGAAAGCACACAACAACAAGAAGAAAATAAAGAGGACTTATTAGGGACTTGTAAGAAGGCAAAAAGTTATTGGTCAAAAATTTATATGTTAACATAAAAAATTTTAAAGATGGGTTTTGTAATGTATTATGGCCAAAGAATTGGATAATAAATATGGATTACTTCTTTGCTGTATGATAGCAGCAATTATATTGCTTGATCAAATAGACCAGTGGTTCTCAACCTGGGGGTCGGGACCCCTTTGGGGGGTCGAATGACCATTTCACAGGGGTCGCCGCTCTTCAATCCTGCCCCCCTTTTAAAAAAAGGTGGCCTCACAGCCAATGGGAGCAGTGCTTCTGAGACCCCTGCGCTGGGAGGAGGGGAGAGGAGGCGTGCTGGGCATTTCCCCGTCTTTCCCTGCCTGGTGGGAAAGCACTGGAGGAGCCTGAGGTGGAGCCGGAGGTGAGGAGACCAAGAGGAGAGAGCTGGAGCCGGAGCGTTAAGGTGGAGGTGAGGAGAGGAGACCCCGCGCTGGCAGGAGGGGAGAGGAGGCGTGCAGCTGGGCGCAGCCAGGCGCTGCTTGGACGCTCGCGCCTGCACCACACACACACACACACACGGAGGGCTTCCCCTTCAGTGTTCCATTCCCCTTCATGCCGGCTTACAGAGTTGCTTGCCAGGGCAAGTGAGCAGCCGGGCGCTGCTTGGACTCGTGCCCGCACCCCCCCACACACACACAGGACTTCCCATTCAGGGTTTATGGCGCTGCAGTGGGACATCTGGGCTCTGCTTGCTTCCCAAAGTGGTGGGGCTGCAGCAGCGGCGATCACCCGGTTGCCCATTCATTCTGGGCATGCTGCTCCATGGGAGTTGTCGGTGTGGCTGTCGCCTTTGGTCCGGCAGCAAAGGGGGAAACTTTCCTGCGGCGGATCTGCCATCCAACGGGGGAGATTGGTCCCTCCGAGACCGAGAACTCGGTCGGGAAAGGAGCAGGGGACGTCAGCCAAGGGCTTCGGTTTGTGTAGCAAGAGCCCCCGAGGCTCCTTGGTTGGGATTTTTTGTTTTTTGGTTTTTTGACCCGAAAGCGCTGCTCTGATCCGTCCTGTGGACTTTGGCCATTTCCACATTCCAGTGTTATAGCGCTATGATTCCACTTTCACCATCCTATGGAATCCTGGGGTTTGCAGTTCAAACTGCAAACCCCAGGATTCCATAGGATGGTGAAAGTGGAATAATAGCGCTATAACATCTAGTGCAGAAATAGCCAGGATGACTTTCTCCTCTCGCTTTTGTTGTGTGTGGACCCTTGCCGCTCGCCACACGCACGTGTTGTGTTCTTCGCCCTGACTGTCTTGCATTCCTCGCTTTTTGTATGTTCAGTGTCTGCACTCCCTTTAAGACAGGGAGGGAGGGAGGGAGGGAAACAAAACACGTCTGCTTATGCTGCCGCCATCTTTCCTCTCTCCCTGTCCTTTCCTCCCTGCGCCTCATGTAAAATGTGGGCTGTTTCGGCATTGCCTTTGGGAGTGACTGGCTTTTTGAACTGTGGAAACCCAACATTCAGAACTAGAACTACTGCCTTAATTCTGGCATTGATGGATGCTTTCTGTGCTTAAAAAAAGGGGGGAGGGTTACCAGTTTTTAGGCATTAGAAGTCTATCCAGAGCAGTGATTTAGGGCAGTGTTTCCAATCTATTTGATGATGGAAATAACTAACTAAATAAATAAATAATAAATAAATAAATAACGAAAATGATTTTATAGTTGGGGGTCACCACAACATGAAGAACTGTATTAAGGGGTCGCGGCATTAGGAAGGTTGAGAACCACTGAAATAGACTAAAGCACTGATAAGGGAAGAATGGATTCCTAACTTGGCTAAGTTAACCCAATTGCAAAACTAATGTGGTTTTTAAAGGATAAGCCAATTGATGACTTCTTGAAAGACAAGAAACCATATGTGGACTTTTTGAGCAATAATTTTGCAATAATTTATGGCTATGGCTACTAGGATTACTTAGCTGAATCTGAAATGGTAGAATAATTTTTTTACCCTATTTTCTTTTATTTTCATCCATTACAGTTTGGCTTGCAGGAGGTCAGAGCCTTTTCATGCTTTTAGCAAGTTAGTGTTTAGTGTTTTATTTAGTATTTGTCTTAATTTAGTATGTTAGCTCTGTTTTTTTTTCTTTTTTTTTCTGAACATATATTTCTTAAATTATTATTTTGATTCTTACTTAGATTGTTTTAAAACTACATGTGTGTGTGTGTGTGTGCGTGTGTGTGTATAGGGCACCACCATGTTTTCATATTTCTCTTTTCAAAACTTATGTATGTGCTAGAGTAACTCACATGTTCAGTACTCAAAGCATCACTGATGGCAAGAGGTGTCTCTGTCTCTGCACACATTTGGGTTACAGGCAGGGCCCTATTTTGGTTTTAATTCTTTCAGTAAACTATCCGTCCCCAATTTCCCAGAAAAAATCATTTCGGAGCTCACAAAATGATTTGGAGGGAAGGGTTGGTCTACAATTCCCAGAATCACCTAGCTTGCATATACAGGCCGGGGGATTCTGAGGCTTGTAGACCAAAATAAAACAAATAAAAACAAAACAAAACCAAAATCCATGCTGTAATAATTTTATTTTTAAAAAAATGCTACCTTGCATTCTTGAAATGGAACTCAGTATCTCCTGTTTGTTTTGTTTCCAAGGGAGACAGACAGTTCTGTAGCATTAAGGCTATCTCGAGTCCATCAGGTGGTTTCCTGTCTCTTTCTTACAATAAAGCTTTCCCTGGAATACTGGGGCTAAAGTGCTGTGATGAGTGTAGCTGACACCACTTTTGTACAAAATGAGCAAAGTGAGAGAATTCTACCCTAAACATATGTTTCTTATATCAAGGAGCAAACAGGAACAGTGGTCTAATGAAAGGTTCTCTGCTCCTTCCCTCTAAGTTGAGTATTTTGATTGTTTTAATTCCAAAGGCTGAGCATGGAGATAGTACTTCTTTGGAATACAATTCCCAGAATTCCCCAGCCACAAAAGTAGCTCTTCAAAGCTCTGTCTAGATCAAGGCTGGGCAATGTACAAACCCCCAGGGCTGTCCTTTGTGGTCCACAGAAAGTAAAAACAGGAAAATAAAATAAAATAAATCAAGTGGCCTTGAGGAAGCAGAAATGTGGGGGGGGGAATACCCCAGAAGGTATTAGGTGACATTTGGTGGCAAAAAAATTAATTATTTTTATGACAGAATACAATGGGGTGAAACACTCCAAGACATAAGTGCAAGCAGAATCTGAACATTAGAAAAAGACTAAAATATAAAAATATAAATTTATCAGGAATGTAAAGAGTAAGCCGTAAAAAACATGTGTATCCTGGTTCAGAAGTTGTACTCTTTTCTATCCTTCAGTGTTTAGCTTAGAGTGACCTGTGATATTATCCTCATGTTAATATACCAGGAAGGAATTGTATGTTTGTATGCATCCATATTGATATGTACTGTACACAGAGAAAGCTAGCAAGAGAGAGAAAACACAATCCATTATAAAGTAAAACATTTTTTTAAAGAAGCAGCATTATATATGTCTCCAAACTAGCTTTAACATTTCATTATGGAAGCTAGAGGTCACTGTGATCACAATTTTAAAGACCAGTTGCATTATTCTTTAAGGTATTAGATTTAACTTGCATTTCTGAAATCAGAAAGTGCAGTTGAAATCATAAGAAATATCCAAGAGATATCGTTTTCATTCTTCAAAATGTCATGTTCAGAGCCAAGGCTAAAGGGAGAATTCTTTCTTCAAGATACCTTGCCTTTCTTCTCAGTTTACAGTGAGCATTTGCTTTCTTCCAGCCCAAATCTGAGCATTTTAAAGATGAAAATGCCATTCAGTCTTCCTGTGCTTTTAAACTGGACTTGTGCCTATGGAACATATTGAAAACCCTGTCACCTAGCTGTTCTGGGAGGAGGAAAAGAGCTATTCAGCATTAAAGATTTAGGAATGTCTGTTGACATATTAAGGAAACAACCTCAGGGGACAGCTGACAAGGCTCCAAGAAGCATTACCAAGGGAACAGTGACGCAAATGCATTCCATTTTTACAGGCTGGCATGCTGCCAGATTCTCTCTCCTGATGTCTGATGTAATGCTGAACCTTATCTGGGTTAGTGCTTAGCTATCAACCACAGCCGCTCTCTCTGCTGCAATCAATATTCTGTAGTGTTCTTTTTCACAAGAAAGGCAAAAGGGAGGGGAGAAAAAAGCCATGCTTGAAACACCCTACACTCCTGTAAAATGCAGTAAGAAAAAAGGTCTTGTGCGCCAAGGGAAATAATACTGAGATCTCTGTATAGGCATGTACAGGCTCCTAAAATCTGCACATATAAAATTGCTAAAAACACCGCCTTTCCCCAAAACAAACTGAAGCCATTGCATTGACTTCAGTGGACCCACAACCAGGAAGAATGGGGTGTTTGTGTTAGAAGGCACAGAAACTGGAGAAAATGCCCAGCACGAATCCGGAAAAAATAATATTTAGTTTATATTAAAGCATGGGAAAGAGGGTTTCTAGTCTAATCACATGACTGTTTTAGCTCCATACCTCAGATTGAGAAACATTAATTAAGCTTTATAGAAGCCAGTACATACCGGAATGCCTGTGGAGCCAGGCGATTAAAATCTTGACTGGAAGAGAAGAAATGTAGTGAAAATTGTTTTCATTCCATGCTACAGGGCTGTTGCTTCATGGGGTGTTGAGGTAATAGCTTCAGTGTTGTCCATTCCTGCTTTTTGGGAAATGTTTTAGGAGTGGGGTTGCTGCTTCAGTGTTTTATCTTTGAAACACTCTCTTAGACACTAAGGAAAGCTTGCACTGCAACAATTCAGGTTCTCCATATTTTATTTTTCCCAAGGAGATCAGTTGTATGAAGATCTCCCCTATAGTTGCATTTTGACTTGTTTTGGGAAGGTATCAAAAACACATGACAAACATCACAGAGGGCAGTGGAAGATGCTGTTCATTCGAATTTAATTCAGGCTAAAAGAGAAACAAAAGATGTGCAACTCCATACTGAAGAATAGTTAGTCCCCAAATTTATTTCATTACTAGCCCATCCAGCTTTAAGCAAATGGCAAACTATTATAGCTGGCTTTTGCCCTGTTAATTAAAGGGTTAGGCTCTGCCCTATATTCCATTTGTTGCTCTCCAGTCACCATTTGGGAATCGTTGGCTTACTGAGAATGATATAAATGAGTCACTAGGTATCTCCCTTTCCTTTGAATTACACATGCTGCATTCACATTATGTGTTGTTCCTGTGCAAACACATAGCTGTAAATTTTTAGCATTTGAAATCTTGCAGAAACAGCCATATTGAGCATTGTTTATTAAATTTGATCCAGATGTTTATCATACTAAAAAGCACTCTGTCAAGCATTGAGGGTACTGTAAGAGTAAGGGAAGTCTGCCAAAATGTAGCATTTTCCCCCATTACACTTTATACTTTTCATGCCAAACGTCAGAAAGAATGTTTAGGGAAGGAGTGTTTTACCAACTCAAAAGTGCAGTGAACCATTCAGAACCAAAACCTAAACTGCACGCGCACACACACACACACACACACACACATCCCACTTCTCTCTCTCTCTTACATGCACACACACATACACAAAGATCAAAGCATATAATAATCATAACTACATTGGAAAGCAAAATATCATGCCATTAAGTAAGCAGTTAGATGCACTGTGCAGCCGTAGAATTCTCTGGCCAGAGTAAGAAATCTGTGGTGCAAAAAGATGAAAGAGTGTATTCAGTATTCCCCTCTAGTCTTTGTCCTTTCTTTTGAGCTCATTTTGTTTCTAGTACCTTGAACCTATTTTGTCCAGTGCTGTCATTCTCAAACCCTGGTATCTGTGTTGGCAGAGCAGAGAACAGGTAGGGCAGGGATAGGACACAGAAATAGTCTAGGTGGGAAACATGTTTTCTAGTCACAGTGATAAGCATTATTGCTAATAATACAATCCCAATTTTCTATTTATATTTATAGTGTTTTGCCATTGTTACTGTTGCAATATCTTTTACTCCAATAGCAGTATTACAGTTTCCTGCTACTAATGGGATTATTCTTTTTGTTTGTGTCTGCTTACTCCCAAGAATACCACTAAATTTTTTATGTCCTTAGTGTGAGTGATTAATATAATAATAAAACGTATAGTGATGAGAGTCAGCATGTAGTGGTTTGAGCACTGGATTACAACCCTGGAGGCCACAGTTTGATTCCCCACTCAGCCATGGAAACCCACTGTGTGACCCTGGGCATTCACACAGTCTCAGCCCCAGAATCCCCATATATTATGTTCACCTTTGAGTCAACATAAGTCAGAAAGGACTTGGGCCATTTCTGCACTACACTGCTATAGTGCTATTATTCCACTTTCACATCCTATGGAATCCTGGGATTTGCAGTTTAGGGAGGGGTATTTAGAATTCTCAGCCAGAGAGCTCTTTGGCCTCAGTAAACTACAAACCCCAGAATTCCACAGGATGTTGAAAGTGGAATAATAGCACTATAACAGAGTAGTGAGGAAATGGCCTTGAAGGCACACAATGACAACAACAATATAGACATATAAACGTCTTTCTTTCATTTGTAGCAGGAAAGCTTTTACTGGGATATTTTATTTGTCTTCTTAAGCTTTTGTTATATATTTTAAATAATGGTATATTGTTTTATGTTCTGACTTTAATTTTTTAAGAAATTTCTTCACTCTTTCTGGAAGCTGTCTTGGGTTGTACTCTGAGAGACAGGTGCCACATAAATGAATTAAAATAATAAAATGAAATAAATTTGTGTCATGGTGGGTTCCAGGGCCAAAATCCAGATGTTTAGTGAGTGGCTTCTCATCCCTGTTGCTCATGATGGGAGCTATCCAAAATCTTCCTGTGCAAGCAAGAACAGCACCAGCAATGACAAACAACAGGTACAAGTTTCCAGATACTCACTGCACTTGTATGCCATTGCCCAATGAGGAACTGGTCACATAGCGTGTGCCTCCTGACAGAAACTAGCTCTATTGAAAGCCATTTTTTTAAATGCCTGGCTTTGTTAAATCCCTGGACCTAAGGCTTGGGACATTGCCTGTTGAAAAGACCTCCCATGGTGCCTCAGCTCTGAGGACTGAACAAGGCCAAGTGGCTCTTGAAGTCAATCTCTGGGTTGAAGCAAGTACTAGGTGAGTTGGTATAGTGCTCCTCTCTGCCAAAGCTGAATAGTACCATGGCCCAAAGAGTGTGTTTTTTTTAGATTTTTTTTTTTTCAGAATAATTGGTGGGCTTTAAGCTATGAAAAGTTGAGAACCACTGTCCTAATCAATGGCTGCAGACCCAGAAATTTCCTTTCATCTCTTTGGACACTGAGATACTTTAAAAAACTTTTTCAGTTCTGAAGACCTCCAGAGTCACTTCAGCATGGCCTATAGCCCAAGTGACCATGCAGGTGCCCTGGAAGAATCTTCCTTACATGTCCACAGATACCTTTGCAAACATAAAGTGATGCCCAGGCCTTCACTGTCTTCTTCACATCTGAATACAATCTGTCCACTGAGTACTGGATTTTCCCACATTACCTGATTGTGTTGCATAGTCAGTTCATTGAAACAGGTCCTGACAGGTAACAAATTAAGAAGCAAGATTAAAATTCCATTGGAGGTGACATAGGTAACCACAAGTCACATGTTGAATGGCCCAAGTTACCCGATGACCTCATGGAAGCCTATTTTTTTCCTGTGAAGTTAAGTTGGCCAGATGCAAAAGAGGGCAAGGCTCCTGTAGTTGCATGTTAAGATGGGAATTTCAACTCATGCAGCTTGTAATTAAGCTACATCTTCTGAAATTTCTTCTTCTACAGAACTAATAAAAGTGTCCTCTTTGGCATCTGGCTATACAATGTGCAGTATATACAGAGTTACCTTGTATGTGAAACATAGAGATTAAAGTCCTTATGCCTCTCAGTTCTAAGCAGCAGGGGTTGTCCTCCTGATATGCTTACCATTTATACAAGACTCACAAACCTGATTAAAATTAACATTAGTTCAATGGTGTAAGGCTGACATAATTAGGGCATGGATCAGCAGAAAAACATGAAGACTCTGAACAAGTCTTCTGAGGTTTCTGAGCAGGCATTGTAGTTGACTTCAGGTACGGGTGTGTTCTAAAAATATTAAAGACAAGATATGTATCAGTCTCAATGGCCTGCAGGGTGTCTTGCTTTCTTAGTCTCTCTCACACATAGAACGCTCCAATTAGTATGACTCAGGTATTATCATGCAATGTTTCTTATTCATCGCACCCCACCTTGTTGGTGTCATTCTGATAATACAGCATGCCTCAGAGAGAAACAATTTGCAAAAGATGATGATGTCAATTGAGGGATAAGTGGTAATGTTAGCCAAGCCACCCAGGTGCATTGTATTTTTCTAAAAATCTTAAAACTTTTCACATAATTGCACTTTGTTCACTCCTGTTCTCTATAACTCAGATTTCATGGACTATTCTGTGCAATAGTGTTAACCCTCCTCTAAATTTCGAATTGTCTTCTCCTCCAACTCACAGTAGTTGTACATTCCCCCAGTTGATATAGTAACCAAATCACTTGTTGGATGTCTGTCTGTACTTACGAAAAAAGATAAAGGAGCTCTGCACTTCCTCACTGGAGAACTTAACAAATCTCTATAATTATATAGAATTACCATGTAAACACTGCTTTGCATTTCATTCCTAGCAAACAATGCAATCAAATTATGGGAAACTATAGCACAGGAAAATTTCCTGTAAGAAACTACTGGTATGGAGAGTGGCAACTTTTCAATCTCAGTGGCCTCTTCCCATCATAAACACTTGCCCTTTCTTCTTTATGTTATCACTCATATCCAGACTATGTGTAGCTTTCTTAGGCACAAACAAACTAAATAAGGGTGTGTCTTGGCTTCTTCTTCTGTCAGAAACCTCTCCTATCATGTCAGGTGAAGGCCCTGAAACATTCAACCTCCAAAATTAGAGTAACTTGGGTATTGTGCCAAAAGCTGACTCAAAGGGAAGTTGGGTGGACATGTGAAACAAGCATGCTTGCAGAAAGGTCAACACTGGCAACTGAGAACATTAAATGGACACTCCCTTTAGGGTATGTCTTCTTAACACCCACAAATCTCAGTGAAGAAGTAGTTGTTAAATACAAGCCAGCTCTCATACTTTGATGTGTAACAATACCTTGGCTTGCCAACAGCTTAGCTTGGCCTAGTTAAGGAATACATTATAGTAGCACGCATCCAAAGTAAAAGCCAGTGTAAGGTAATGATTAAGAAAGGGCTCTGAGAAGAACCTGTTCCAAACTCAGTTTAGCATGACTTCTGTGGGTCTTGAGGCAAGCTACTATCAGAGCCAGAACTGACATGGCATTAAATGGTAAAATAAAATGGAATATTTCTTCACGCAGCACAAACTGCGTGAAATGGAATATTTCTTCACGCAGCACAAACTTATGGTAAGACATAAGACATAGTGGTGACCATCAACATGGCTGGTTTTGAAAGCAGACTGACAAATTTAAGAAGAATATGGTTGTCAATGGCTAGTGTTCATGAAAACTATGTCCAACATCAGAGACAGTAATGTGTGAATCCAGTACCACTTGCTTAAAATATGGGTGTGGGAGAGTGTAGTTGCACTGAAATCCTGTATATGGGCTTCCCACGTGATTGTAATGGGGAACCGAATGCTGAACAAAATAGGTCAGGGATGGGAAACTCCAGAGCGTCCAGGGGCCAATGCGTCAGTGTGAGGACCCACGGTAGGTTGCACCATGGCCAGAAATGTAAGGAAAATGAAACCAGAATTGGCATCATCTATTTCCAGTTTTTCAGGGTTTTTTTTAAACATGGGGAGGACTTGAGGAAGGGTTCTGACATCTTAGAATCCAAAATCATCACTACTAGAAAGTTTCCAGCAGCAGTTAACAATGATTTAAAAAAAAAAGAAAAGAAAAGGTGGGTGACTTGGGAAAAAAAGATGGGGATTGCAAAGGACTAAATTTTGCCCATCCTTGAGATAGGCCTTTGATCTGATTCAGAACAATTCTTCTCATGTTCTTAAGAAGCTTGTTTCAATGAAATCACCCAAATCTTAATCCTTCCCCCCAGTACTTCCATATGTGGTCCTCAGAAGCTGCTAGTCACACAGAAAGGAAGCTTCTGGGAGCACTTAGCAGGGTTTTGTTTGTTTGTTTTTTGTTTTGTTTTTTTTGATGGGATGTTTGATGGAGAAAATGTTGCATGACAGACTCCAAAACTTGCTTCCCCTACACATACTCATATACATTAAGGCTCCTACTGTTGAGCCAGCATGGTAAGTGTATCAGTGCATTTATAGTACAATCCTAAACATGCATGCCCAGAAATTAGTTTCACTGAATGCAACTGGGCCTGCTTACAGTTATGTCTGCATGGGATTACAGAATATATTACTAATAGCTCATGACAGCCTGCAATATCTTATGTCATAATATTAAATATACTAGTCTAAGATGCTACAAAATTTCTTGAGGCAGAGACTGATACTGACATTAATTCAGAAATGGCATATAAAATAATGGGATTCAAGAATAAACACCTCCTATCAGAGCTGTCAGAAGTTAATTTTGTAGATCAGAACTCCCAGCCAGTAGAGTGACTGGTCATACTGGGTGGGGGATTTGTAGTCCAAAAAACATTCCCAAGTTTCTAATTCTAAGCAGTATCCAGGGCCTAACTTCTCCCTCTGAGAGCAAAGTTTGAAAGTGGGGGCATGTTACTGGGAGCTTGCTCATTAGAAGAGATGCTAATAAACTCAGAAGATAAGCACTAAAGTCACTGAAAAAGATTGCACCACACCTGCTGTGACAGCCCATTGTGCTTGCAGTGTTCAGCCTGCAGCACGGGGATTCTCACAAGCATCATGTGACTTTCAGGTGCTAGCCAAGGATGCTGATTCAGCATGCCTGACATCTGCAGAATCAAACAACCCTCTGTCTGGAAACACCCTGGCTCAAAGCTTGTCTAAACTAGCTGTTTCCCTTGTGAAAGTGCTGCTTTGAGGCTCTGTACTGTGCCTGAGAGAAGGGCCACAACTGAAGGAGGGTGGAAAGAGCTGTTCTGCCTTCTTCCTCTCCTGACTCCCTCACCCCGCCCCCGTCCATCCTCTTGTGTTCAGACCACACACCATTCATCATCAGGTGCATTTAGAGATGGCTGTTATTATTCTGAGAAATAAAACTTCATCACAACAGAAGTTTTGGATGAGAACTCAATGCACTGCTTGCACTGTCATCTTGAACATATCCAAGAGGATATCTTTCAAAACTGCTGCATCCAGCTAGACATCCTTTGAGATTCAGAGTGGTGTAGTGGTTTGAGCACTGAACTACAACCCTGGAGACCAGAGTCTGATCCCCCGTTTGACCACGGAAACCCACTGGGTGACCTTGGAACCATCACACACTCTCAGCTGGGGTCACCATAAGTTGGAAACAATTTGAAAGCACACAGCAACAACAACAGATATCCTTTATTTCATGCCTTGGAACAGGAGTGACCAAAATGTGACCCTCAGTACATCATCCCTGCACTTCCTCGGTCACCCATAAGTTTAGATCTTATATTTCTTTTTATTTAAAAGGTCTGTCTAGAGACAGTGGGGGGAGCAATTTGATCCCATGTCTTCTCTCCCCTGCCTGAGCTTGTTTAGGTCCAGGGGGCATTTTTTTTTCAAAAATGTATACGGCCATTTCCGCACGAGGTTGGTACATCGTAGCAGCATTGAATTCTTATCCTCTGGTCTGCACATTGTACCATTTTAGCATCGTAGTTTTCTTTGTGGTTCTGCATGTTTTCAGCTCCTAGAACGGTTCGCTGCAGTTCACTGCGATGCGAAACCACTGTATGTGAAAACCGGAAAAACTTCTATGTAAATCTCCCAAACTAGTTCTGCTTCAGTTTTCGCCTACATGCAGAAGCGTCGCATCGATTCACATCACAGTAGTGGCTGGCTATGGGCATTCCCAGGCTGTCCCTTCTGTCATTTCCGTCCCTCTCTCTGCCCATTAAAGGACAGGCTGCCATCATTATTTGTCTTCCTGTGTTAAACAGACAGCGGGAAGAGAGTGGATTGGTAAAGGACTGTTAAAACATGAGTTTTTTCCACATATCAACAAACATACATTCCTACATGCAAACATAGCAACACAGAAATGTGTTTTAAAAAGTGTGTGTTTTTAAAAAACAGACCAATCAGCGATGGTGGGGCGGGGAATGGGAGTGACCAGGGACTTGCTATTGTGGGTGCAGCAACTGTTGTTCTCCACAGTAGTACAATGTAAATGGGGGGAGGGGGTACAGACAGCACAGTTTCTGAATTTCTGAATTCAGTTTCCGAATCAGAGTATAAAAAACACTGCTCTTGACACGCAGTGAACCGCTCCTCCACTCTCATGTGGAAATGGCTTACATCATGGCCAAATTCAAAAGAAGTCTTCTCCTTGGCATCATGGTTTTGGGAGAAAAGCTGGTGTAATTGCCCCCTCAACTACCCCAAAGAGGCTTTTTTGTCAGATTTTTTAAAAGTTGGAAGAGTATGGGGGGAAGTGTGGCCCCACAGTTTCCTCAGAAGGTTGCACATAAATGTACATCATACTCATTTCTCCCAACTTACATCATATTTAGCTGTATTTTTGTAAAAAGTGAAGGACAAAGCCTATGTTATATGAGTACCTCTGAGTAGTCACACATTAACTTCTCAACAACACCGATTTGTTGTATAGTTGCTACACAGGTATAATCCTGCATGCTTCTCGGGGTTTCAGGCACAGGTCCAGCTTTGGAAATATTAAAGAGTTTCCTGAGGCCACAGAGTTCTTTGGCTGAGAATTCTAAATGCCCTTCCCTAAACTGCAAACCCCAGGATTCCATAGGATATTGAAAGTGGAATAATAGCACTATAACAGCTTAGTGCAGAAAGACCTCAAAATACACATTGCAGTGATACCTGTCTTAAGTTTAAGTGGTTTTCAGGGACAGACAGCTGATGCAAGTAGAGGCCTAACAGTGCAGCCTATATAGGGACTGAGAACAAGTCCAAGTAATACAATTTCAGTTCCATGGGCAGCAAATTTGTTTACTTGTTGCAAAGAGTGCCTTACCTTTTGTGCCATGTCTGTTAGCGAATATTTTGAGAAAGACTAGGTCGGGGGAGCCCAGAGCTTGGAAAAGTTATTTTGGGAGACTACAGCTGCTAGAATCACCCTGCCAGTGCATCTACAGTGTGCTCTGTCTTTCATTAAGGGTCTCTCTCCCCATTCACTCCTTGCAGGATTATGATGAGGCTAGCATGGCTAAATTCACCTTGACTTTTTCTGAGGAAAATAGTGGTGTTCATGAAACCACCTCCTTATGAACAGTCTAGTGGTTATAAGGTTCAACAAATAATTTTTGCATGAAACCAAACGCCTCAAAAAACAAAAATTCCAACAAGCCCAATATTACCGTCCCCTTCTGAAAACGTTCCCTTCTCTCAAATTGGAGTGTAAGAAGATGGAGTCCTTTGGCCTTCTGCGTGTGTGTGTGTGTGTGTGTATGTGTTTGTGTGTATTCACATGGCTTTGGCTCTGATAGCCTGTGTGGTATTTCCAGGAGAAGTGGGGAAGAAGGGGGTGGGTGGGGAATAAGAAAAACAGAAGGAAAGGAAACCGAATATGGTCTCTCACAGCCTAATTTACCATGTGCCCCTGAAGAAATTTGTTTTGAAAATACCTGACACTCACTGTACAGTCTGATTAATTCCCAAGGCAAAGATTTTACTCTTCAAAAGTATTTTCATGAGCTCTAGGGATCAGTCATGTCTGGCAGGGATGATTAGTCGGAATGAGAAGAAAGTTGTTTGACTCCAACGGAGCCAAAAAAAAAAAAAAAATCACCTCCAGCTTCCCCTCAGTTTGGTGGTGGAATTTTAACAACATGCCCCAAAAAACACCTCTAACTCTTCCAGCAAGAGACATACAAAGTGATCAGAGCAAAAGAGAGGTGAATTAATGCTTGCCTCTTTCACATATCTGTGTCAGTTAGAGAGAATCATAGCAGAGTTGAAAGGGACCACAAGGGGCATCTAGTCAAATCTCTTGCTATACAGGAACAGACAATTAAAGCACTTCTGAGAGATAGTCATCCAGCCTCTGTTTAAAGATCTTACAAGAAGGAACGTCCAAAGTAGTCCATTCTACTGCTGAACATCTCCAGTAAAGAAGTTCTCCCTAATGTTTAGGTAGAATCCCTTTTCTTGTAATTTGAATCCATTGGTTTATGTTCTAATCTCTAGAGCAGAAGAAAATAAGCTCACTCCATCTTTTACATGACATCCCTTCAAATATTTAAACGTGGCTATCATATCACCTCTCAGTCTTCAATACTACAAGTGAAACATACCCAGCTACCAAAGCTGTTCCTCATAGGACTTGGTTTCCAGACCATTTCCCATCTTTGGGACTTGTTCCAATATCCTTCTTGAATTGTAGTTCCCAGAACTCTTACGCAATATTCCAGGTGATGTCTGACCAAAACAGAACAGAGAAGCTATCTGCCTTAGCACTGTGTAGACCAGCAGTAGAAATTGTGTGCCCATTCCCCAGACTTGTGTGCCCACTCCCCAGATATTATCCAGCCTTAACCAGTATGGATGCATGATGATGGGAACTGCCATCCAACAGTAGAGGGCCGCCTGTTCCCCATCCCTGATATAGAGAGAAGCATAGGTATGTAGCTGCCTAATACTGAAACAGACCACTGGTCCATCTATCCAGTACTGTCAGCTCTGACTAGCAGCACATTTCCAGGCTTTCAGGTAAGAAAGGATCTTTCTCATCATTTGCTTCCTGATCCTTCCACCTGTAGATGCCAAGGATTGAATCTGGGGCTTTGTACACTCAAAACAGGTGATCTACCACAAAGTTATGGTCCTTCTCACAAAATATCAGAAGCTGAATCAGACTACTGGTACACCTGGCTCAGTAACAAGAGGGATAAGCAACACATGACCCACCCCTCTCATTTTTGCAATCTCTGCGTGCCTCTCAGAATTCCCGTCCACTTACCCACCCATCCCAAAAACTGGCTGAAAGGGGGCAATTATTACTGCCAGAACTGCTGCTCTTGGAAACTTTGCACTGCTCCTGTATACTCTGAGCACATCCCATTCTCCCCAGTGGGTGCAGATTTTACACTTCACACAAGTTCATGAAAAGGACCAAGTGCCAAGAATGTTTCCAGGAGTAGGAATTCTATAAAACAAGGCACTCTGTCCAATCTTTATCTTGTTCCCCCCTCCACAACAAAACAACAAATCAGGAAAAGAGGTTTTGTTGTAGTAGGCTCAGGAATATTTCAGGTTTGGGCTTTTGTTTTTTTCTGGAGAGTGGTAGCATTTACAGCAGTGGTGTATTTAAGTCTTTTACTCCAAGTCTCAAGTCAAGTCTTAAGTCTGGAAGCCAACTTTATACCCCAACCAAAATTCCAGAATTATTGGATAGAGTGAAATACATTCAGTTTTAACAATTTAAGCAGAGTTGGCTCTCCACATTTTCAGTTTTGCTGTCTGCAGCTTCAGAAGTGGGGAATAGGATCCTATCTTGCTCCCCATTACTGAAGATTCAAACGCTTTAGAAGGAAGGATCCTTCTTTCTCAAGCCCATTGCCTAACACATTTGCTGTTCCCCTCTGAGAAATGCACTCTGCACACTGGGGATAAGTTTTGTCTTTTGCTCTTAGAAAATGTTTTAGAAGGCTTCTCTGATATGCAGCAGGGACAGGCTGCTGAGCAGACCTCAAGACCGCCTCAAGTCCATTGCCTAACCTGTTTGCTGTTCCCTTCTGAGAAATATGCCCACACTTTGGGCTTGAGAGAGATTGTCATGTGACTAGTAGACAAAAAGAGATGGAGGCATTGTTCAAAGTCGTAAGGTTTCTGAATGAATGCATTATGTTACTGAACCGAGGGCATCAAGTCAGTCATTAAAAATATACAAGTCTTGAGTGAAGCTGAATCAGTCCATCATTTATGGCAGAGTCGAGTCTGAGTTGAGTCACTGAAGTGACTTAAGTCCAACTTGAGTCCAAGTCTAATTACTTGAGTTTACATCACTGATTTACAGTGGGTCTCATGGGCAGAAAATTCATCCCTGACCCCTAGAACCTCCTGATTGTGGACTACAATGTTTGTCAGTAGCTCTCCAGGGGTTCATAAGATGTTTTCTCTCAGCTGAAATATCCCATAGAACATAGGATATTTCAGATGCAAAAAAGTGCTCTACTACTGAGCCACCACTAAGGCTGACACTGTTTTTGCTGGCCTAGTTCACCTATCTTTAACAGCAGCCTGACAGGCTTAAATTAAAGAAGCAAGATTTCACCTGTCTCTAATTCTGTGCCAAGAAACATTTCACCTCCTCTGTTTCCATATCTCAGACTGCTGTTAGACACAAGCACTCAAACTTAGATTAGCAAAATTATCAATTAGTGTGGAAATGTTGTTGAGAAATTTTTGGTCTGAGAGTAAGCCAATTGGATAGATAATTTGTTCTGTATCCAGCAGGTGAGAGCAAATCTGTTCTGGACCATTCTTAAAGGGGTTGTCTCTGGAGAGACAGAACTGCCCCCCCTTTTTTTCTGCAAATGAAAGTAATTGAACAATGCTGTTTGCTTTGCAATGCAATTAAAAGTCATTTATTCATTTTAAACAGCTGAAGCTTCAGTCTTTACACATGTACCTGGGAGTCAGTCCCATTTAAAACAGTGGGACTCACTTCTGACCACAGGATCATTTTGTTTCCCTTCATTCACTATCAAATATTATTGGTATTTTATACATATCAGGCAAATGCAGTTCCAAAACAAAAAGAGATATCTCTGAATTTAATTTTCTAGTCATTCTTTTAAAATGAGAAGCCTGTCCTTTATAATTAAATATTATAAAATAACTAAAACATTAGCTTCTGTTCTAATGCTGCTATTTTTCTGCTGTGACTTTGCACTGATGGATGCAGGGATATAGCTATGGGGTGCAGCTGGTGGCAAAATCTGGCCTTTGCCCCTCAAATAAGAATTCTACTCCTCAGAATGAAATTTTCCTTCCCTTCCCAAATTTCTAGCATTGCAGACAGTGAAAATTATTCACACTCAAAACTCTTTTATTTGATGTGTTTGCACTGCCTCTTTAACTTTGTCTGTCCCTTTTGTTCAGATGCCTAGACTCTGGATTCTCAACTGGTTCTGAATTAGTGCACTGCTTGAAATTTGGGGACTGATGGAAAATTTCATGGGAGCAGAATTCGTATTTGAGGGGTAATTCCCTCATTTTAACCCCTTCCCATTGCTAAACCCCTGATGAATCCCCTCCACATTGTAACAACTCAAAGTAGTTAGGTACAATGTTATGCACATCTACTCAGAAGTAAATCCTATTGAGTTTAATGTAATTTACTCCCGAGTGTGCAGAGGAATGAAGTCTTAGGCCATCTAAGGCTTTGATTTTAAATTGTATTGTAATGTATGTGCAAAATGTACTCTAGATACATCTTGATTCTTCTTTACTTGTTCTGTTTCATGTTTACCACATTCATATGTAGCACCCATAACCCAAGGAAGGCTGAAAGGTGACATTGGTGGAAAAAACCTCTTCCCAGGGAGATGCAGACCTTTTCTGCACAACACTCTTCCGCATCATCCTGTCACAATCCCAGCAGCACCTCTGCCAGGGTGGGAACATGTCCCCAGAGCTCCTCTCCACATGTGACCAGTTGCCTGTGGAAGGGAGCATAGGGAACATGCTCCATCCTTCCGGACTGCAGCTGGCTTTCTGCCACACTGCAGTAGGAGAGGAAGCACATAGATCGGCTGCAATGGAAGGCTCGCACGATCGGGAGTCATTGATGTAGTTTCTCCATCAATGATATAGCCTGCAATTACATCGACTGGCAACATGAGAAGGGCAGGACTGCAACAACATCATGCAGAAGTGTTGTCACTGACCTGCCTCTCTTGTGTCTCCATGTCGGGATGCTGTCATCATGAGGAAAGGGCTGCACTTGCAATCCTTTGCAATCCTTTCAACTGTTCTATTTGCCCAGCCGCTTAAATTGGATGGTCAATCTGTCCTACTATATTCTTAATGCATTTTACTACTTTAAAATAGTAATGGTTTATTGGTTTTCTTGCTTTTTGTGGGGGGTATGACCATTTCAGTTTATATTTATTCCTGATTATTCTCAACTGGTCTTTTGTGGAAGGACAGGTTATAGGTGTTCTAGTGCATATATAATACGTAATTGTGTGGCGAGGGGCGACAGCCTCCAGGTAAAGAAAACACAACAACCTTCAACTGGAGAAAGGCCACAACTTTATTGGCTATAAGCATGAACAAGGTTGGCGTAAGCATGGGCATGGATCTGGGCATCGATCAACCCTCCTGTTGACCGATGAACCCCTGTCCGGCTTGGAACTGGATGGCACGTGACTGACCACAAACCTACTGCCACCAGGGGGTGCTCACTGCATGCCCAGCTGAGCTGGGCAGCTCACTGCACCCCCTGACCCCAACGGGGACCCGACCGTCTCCTAGCATGTGGCAAAGATGCCCACTATCCTGGATCCAATGACCATGCGACCACCAAAGAGGCAGGCAAGCCACCCTGCCTACCTTCTGCCAACCTCACCCCAGCTACCAAGAAAGCCCCCACAGCAGGATGGGAGTGCCTGGCCCCCTCACTTTCCAGCTGTCTCCTGGTTGCAGTGCATGGGCCCAACAAGCCCCAACTCAGGTTGTACATAGCCCACATACACTCCAGATTTCCACCTCCCAATACTCTTGATGACCACGGCAGGAAGGCCACAGGTGGCCACCTCCGTAGCTGCTCCAATGTGGAAGGAGTGGCTCCCAAACTCAGGGGAAGGGAGCCCTGCATGACGTAGAGCTGCCCGCAATACCGTGACGAACTGAAACCTGGACAGCGGTGAGTGGTCCTGGTGAATAAGCAGCGGGCCAGTGCCAGTAGGCCGCTTTTTGAGGAACTTTCAAAGCACCCAGACAGGGCAAAGGGCTTCCCTGTGAAGGGGGTGCAGGTGAATGAGGGCACCCTTGGCTTGCTGGTCAGCCTTGGGCCGCCTGACCTGAATGGTCACCTCTTCTCCAGATAAGGAGATGTCATCTGCCCGCAACGCCCTGTTGGACCTGTCCGATCTGGATCCGGCCACCAGCTCCCTGATGCACAAGGCCCCAAAGAAGGCCACCACAAAGGCCATCTTGAATAGCCTGGCCTCAAACTGCGAATGACAGATGGCTGGAAGCTGACGGGTTACCCTCTTCAGCAGCTGGAAAGACAAAGGCCTCCTGCTGTCCTTTACCTGTGCCTGCAGCTGCCTCCAACCTTCAATTGTCTTCCTGACTATGAAGCCAGCACACGGATCAGGAAGTCTCCTGACCTTGCTGAAGAAGGAGATCCCTGCCAACTGAACAGTGATGGAGCATGGGGCCATGCCACTATCTTTCAGATGAGCCAGGAAGTGCAGCACCTAAGTCTCTGGAACCAGCCATTCGTCCGCATAGCCTGCTGAGACCTGGAAGCTCTGAAACTTATTCAGTGCTCTGAGATAGGCTCTGAGTGTTGCAGGAGCTATGGAATGCATGACTCCCAGGATTATGGAGTGTTCCTAAGCTGCCACAGATCCTCCAGAAACGTCTCTGGCATGGGATCTGCTGCTGGCGCCAGCAACCAAAACCTGTCCTGCTGGAAGCGAGACAGAGAGTCCGCAATCCCATTATCTAAACGTGGAACATAACGGGCTGAGAAAGATATGTTAACAGCTAGACACTCTAGGACAAAGCACCTGACCAGCCCCATGACCCAGCTAGACTTGGAGGACTGTCTGTTGATGACTGCTACCACCGCCTTGTTGTCGCACCAGAAACAGACTCTCTTGTTGCGAAAACGGTCTGCCCAAACGCAAACCGCAACCAGGACAGGAAAAAATTCCAGGAACGTGGGGTCCCTGAGTATCCGTTGCTGCTCCCAGTGGGATGGCCATTTTGCGCCAAACGCCGACTGCCAAAAGCCCAGAGATCTGCCAGGTAAGTATCCCGTGAGCAGACCTGAGTGAAGCCAAGATGCCCTCACACAGGCCCGCTCTCCCGGCCAATGAGTTCAAAGTAAGGCACCATGAACTCACTGGTCATTGGAGAACAAAAGGAGCGAACGTTCGCACATATGCAAGTGCGCACGCGCGAACATGGCTGCCGCCATCTCCGGGAGTTCAGGGAGGGACGCTGAAGTGGAGGATGCCACGCCCCCACCCGCAAAGGCACCGAACGGTTCGCCTCTATTGTAAGCCATGTGTAAGCAACTCGTTGCTCGTCCACACAGCTAATAAGAGACAGAGCACTAGGTATATGCTCAGCCCAGTAAATAGAACTGTTAAGAAGGAATTCTTGTTGTGGGTGTTCTTCTGTGGATAATCCATGTGATTATCACAGGATAATGCCTGGCACATCCCAAGGGACAAACCAAGGCCTTCTTCACATATCTATACCATTGAACATCCACTGCCAATTTGCAATGCTGTCCTAATTACTTCCTCTTACTGAGTACCTTCCTATAGAGAGAGAAAGAGGGAGAGGGAGGGAGGGGGAGAGATTGAGAGAAAGAAAAAGAGAGAGAGAGAGAGAGATTTCAAACGCCTCCACATACAACATCAGGGCTGATCTCAATCCAGACACTTCAGAGAAAGGAGTATTGCTGGATTTTCTGACATAAGTAACATAGAAATAATGTGACTTTATCGAGAAAGGCCCACTGAGCAGGTGAACTAATATTATTTATGCAAGCAACAGATGTTCAAAATGCTAAGCACATTTTATTAAGCTAACATTGGTCTGAACATGCAAGACAGTCTTTTATTTTTTGTGTTTGTTTTGAATGTTGTATCTGGAGAAAAGATCCATGTCACTTGAAATCTAGTCTCCTATATTCTGAGCAGCAGTTTGCCCCATAGTAGAATGCTTCTTTTGCCATCAGTACTATTCTTCACTTCTAGCAGACTTTGAATGTGTCTAGTTTGGCAAAACTCAGATCAGAACCAATTATATAAAACTAGCAAAAGGCATTTCTGTTAGTTGCCAAGGCAGGAAACAAAGCACTGACATAAATCAAAATCAAATACAGTATGCTTTACTCACTGGAAAGCACAAGTTCTTTACTGTTGATCTTCAACATTTTACCACTTATTTTTCACATAATTTCAGTTCTTATGGGCTAGAAACTTGATCTCAAAAAAGGTGATATTCTCAGGATGCCTAATTTCATGTGCAACGCTAGTGTCTGACCTTGCTCCACGTGCTTGTTAGGGCAGGATAGTCCTGCCCAAACCATATGTTTATATGATACCTGAAAGTCACACATCATTCTGAGATAGGGAGAGGTTGTCTCCTTTTCACAACAGGAAGATGAAGCACAGTAGGTTTTGGTTTTGTGTTTGTTTTTGTCTTGAAAAGATGTTTCCCTTTCATTCCTGTCACATTTGCAAAGGATAATGGACTGACTACTGGAGGCAATTTAGCTTAAAATAAATAAAACCATTTTGTGGTATCATTAAAAAACATGCTATCCTTTATATACACACATCTTTTTCTTTCCAGACACTAGGCAGTCTTTATGAAATGAGACAGCCTTCCTTTCAAAATTTTCCAGGAAACAGAGTTGTCTTCCACATGTTACACTTAATATAACTCAAACAAATGTTTTAGGAAATTCCTACTAATTCATTGAAATGGTGACCTTGGCAATAGTGAAATGGAAATTTGTCTCAGAGATATTGTATTTCTTTTTAACTGTACAGGCGAGCAAGGACTTAAAGCTCAGGAAGAGAGAAACTCATGTTACGCATAAAGGACCTGGCAGGCCTGAACACAGAAATTTCCAGAAGTGTTTGCGTGGCAAGAACTCTATGCCAATCCACATATTTTAGCTATTCTGGCTGAGTGCCCAGTGTACAAGAAAGTTGTGTAGCTGCACAGTTTGCTGGCTTGCCTGATGAGTTTCCATCCTGCATGGCAACGCCAGGTAATTTTGATGCCAAAATCTCCTGCTACTTATATTGTTACAAAATACCAGATGTGCTTAATAAAGAGTAAGTGAAGCCAAACCTAGGGTAATCACATAACCTATCATTAACATTTTAGTTTTTAAAAAAAGCAGTTGGTATGCCAGATTACTGTTTTGCTTTGTTTGCTTTCCGCCCTGTTGCTGCAACCCCCTAGGGTGATGGGAACAAGACGCGGTAGGAGTAGACAGTTCTGGAGCATTTGACGACATTGTTTACAATCACACCCCTGCACATCTGAAACATGTGTGAGAAAGTAAGGCTAAGCAGATTTCCTTTGCTCTCAGTACAAGGACCAAAAAGGAGGGAAAGAGACTGCAGGAGGAAGTCTACAACAAAGCAGAAAGTGCTGGAGTCATGTTTCCTTATTCCATGGAGAGGGAAAAGAACAAAACAACACCACTTGCTTGATTATCTGTGCCTTGGACACCCACAACTCCCTCCATGTGTAAGGAATGCACAAAAAGACCTTGTTTAATGGCAATCGGATCCTCCCAACTGACTGAATTCCTCAGTTTGAATAGCTCAGTCACCCAGCCACTATATGTGTTCACACCTCCCCTGGGTTTTAAAAGGATGTTACATATCCCATCAGTCCAGTTGATTATAGTGCCAGGAACAATCCACAATGAGGGCCTAACTCCATAACAAAAGTCCAGCTAAGGAGCTCCATTACACTGTGAGAACTGCAGATAATTCACTGCCATATTAGCCAGAGGTATAGTTACTGGCTGGGCAAAATTAGGATTCTGCCACCCCCAAATAAGAATTCTGCCCTGCATGAAATATTCCTTAAGTTCCCAAGTTTCTAACATTGTAGGGAGTGAGGCAATGAAAATTGTTCTCACTTACAACTCTTACATTTGCTATTCCTTGGTAACTTTGTCCGTCACTTTTCCATAGATGCCTAATTTTATTTCTAAATGCTTAACTAAAAGTTTAAGTTACTGAAATGTTAAAAATTTAGGGACTTAAGGAAAATTTCACTGAGAGGGCAGAATTACTATTTGAGAGGGGGAATACCCTCATTTTACCTCTTCATATAGCTACACCTCTAATGCCAGCTGCACAAACAGATGGTATTATCTGAATATGGCCTTTGGAATTTGTAGTATGGTCCCACCATTCTCAGACCTACTAGTGGCACAATTCCATCTGTGTAGATCTGATGGCAGAACGGCCAGTATTGGGTGGAGCTGCAGATAGGAAGTGAGCAGCACAGGGCAAAAACTTGTTTACATCAATATTACTGATATGCTCATTCACACTGCAGCCATACCCCTATTAACGGTGAACATTTACACCAGATGTGGACCTTGTGCAAATAATTTCTCTTCTCCCATTTACTTCAACAGGAGACAGGAAGTAGCTGTTAGCACATTACAACCACTCCAACCATATCACCATAGGATGTTTGTCAACTAGTACCCAATCACAGCACACCACCACAGATATATAAACCCCAGATAGAAAGGAGGCCGCAACTTAGGCAATGGGTGACATAGGTATACCTCTTTGGCACTTAGTGCTCACGGGAGGAATGCTAGTGACAGGAAAGTGGAAAAGGGGGCACATTGCAAACAAAGGAAGCACACTCGACGCAAGCTCCTGCAGAAGTCCGTAATGATGCCTAGACTGAGCTTGGCTGGGTTATTCTTGCAGACTATAGTTTGCTAAACCTGGCCATGTCAGCTGAGGGATTCTGGGGATTGGTTCTGGTTCAGTGCTGATTTTTCAGCAACCAGGATTTCTCCTGGGTTAGCTGAATCCCTGTTCTGCAAGCATGTTTGCATTCAATTTCTGTGTCTTCACAATTGTACTGACTATTCCCTTTTCAATTAACAATGACTACCAGAAAGGGGGGCAATTCTATGCAAATTTGGAGCCAGTGTCTTCCTAAACACATTTGTACTTTCCTTACAGATTGAATCACAGGGATTTTTTGATGCTGTGTGATTGTAAGTCTTTCTTCCTTTAAGAGATAACAGGAGGTTAAAATGTTTGCTCATCATGAGCAGAGCTAAACTAAATAAATATCTCCACCATGGTTGTTGTCCCCTGCTGTAGCGGGTAGAAGCAAAACCACATTCTTGGCTATGCCTGTGATTGCTCTGTATCACTTCCATGCCAAGGACATGGCAATATATGATGGTCATTTGGGGGCTTAGCTTCATGTATTCTCTATACATGTGTGGTATGCAGGCATCATTGCCAGCATAGTACTAAGTTTGGAAAAATAACATTTCTGGATATTTCTGGATTCTCAGAATCTCTGCTGTGTTATAAAAGTTTTTTTTCAAAGGTTTTAAAAGAAAAAAAGTTAAAAAGGTTAAAAAGGTAACTTTTCCAAGCTCTGGATGGTCCCTGATTGGTGGCTGGTGAGCATGCTTGTGTTTCCAGGAACACTGTTGTTGTTATGTACCTTCGAGTTTGACTCTAACTTATGCTGACCTACCCTAAGATTTTCTTGGCAAGATTTGTTCAGAATGAGTTTGGCCTTCTTCTTAGGAGGCCACAAGAATATGACTTTCCCAAGGTCACTCAGGGGTTTCTGTGGCTGATCAGAGATTTGAGCGTTGGTCTTCTGGAGTCCTAGTCTAACAGTGAAACCGCTATTGACTTTATCAGGAATGCTATCTTTTAGCTATTGTCTTGTTGAAATGTTTTCTCTGCCAGATTACAAGTAGTATTCTTCTGGTCTTGGTGTGGACAACCTGATGACCATTTCATATTTGGAACTTCAGCTCTCCACAGCCTTGGCCAAAATGAGTAACAGTCTGAAATGATACAAGCTGAAGTCCAAATTTCTGGTGTCTACCACATTGCCAATCTCACTGCTGCCTTGTGGCGAGCAATCAGTCCCTGCTTTAGTAGACAAGAAAAAGGGGAAATCTAAATGCACTATTGTTTCAATAACTCTCTTTTTAAAACTGAAGATGAGTTCTTCTAATGTAACAAGACTACTACTAGTACTATTACTACCACCACTACTACTACTTTTGCTTCCCTCCGCCCCCAAACCCAACGAACTTGAAGTTAATATATGGAAATATAAAACATACATTGGGGGAAATGGCTTTTTTTTTCTCCCTGTGAAAGAGTCTGTGGTTAAAGCTAAGCATATGAAACAAAATAACTAGGGAAAGAAAAAGGATTCCATGTTTATCTAAGTAGTTTTATTACCATTATTATCCAAATGGAAAGACTGGCAAAATTGCACAGATCTGAAACTCATCAAGAATCCCATTTATAGCATAAAAGAAATGTGTGTTAAGACTACAGTTTTTCATTTTAGATGAAAATGGATGCCTTCAGATCAATGAATGACAAGGGAATGCTGCTACATTTAGGTGAAAGGAAAACACGGATATTCATGCAGCAGGCCCTACAAAGCAGACTGGATGCCAAAGAAGTGTTGTCACATGACAAAGCTAGAGTTGGAGATGAGAATGACTCACAACAGGTGAACCAGGTTGAGTCACTCTCTGCAGCCCAGAGGGAGCACAGTCAACTTCTTGACTTGTTCTCACAGTTGCATAACATGCCAGCCAAGTGTTCAGGAATGCAATAAAGGTTTCCTCATAGGGACAAGAGCTGGCCACTTCTGCAGTCTCTCAGACAAGCAGTCAGGGTGGAAGCTGGGCTCTTTCTTAACTGATTCCCACACAGAGTTTCTCACATGAGGCCTTCAAAGAAACCATGTGAGTTTCTGGGAAGTCTTCATGCTTAATGCACTTCTGAATTGATTCCCAATTATAGACACTGACTGTTTCATTTGTGGATGGTGATGTTCACATGTCTACAGTGCTACTTTTGCAGGCAGGAAAACAGTAGTCAGTAGCTAGGTAGGAATAAATAATCCAAGCCCACGCCTGGCAATGTCTTTCTCTCTCTCTATCATGCATGTGTGCGCATGCATGCACACACACACACACACACATATATACATATACATATATTTCAGTAGAAAACTTCATGATAATAATAGAACAGGGAAGAAAGAACAGTCAGAATTTTCCATAATCAATCTCACTTCTTAATTTTGCATTGAGAAATGGTATAGATTATGGGAAATTAAGACTGCTCCTCCCCCATCTCATAACTAGCATGAAGATTGTCACTGAATATGTTTTTACAATTTCAGAGACACTATTGAGTAGATCCTGTGATGTCACTGACAACACATAACATGCTTGTTCTGTCACAGCCTTTAAATATAGTTTAAGGACAGGGGGTGGTCTTTTCTGGAATGATTGGTTCTCTGATCTATTTTACAAATCCTTATATAGGTCAGGTGATGGGAGTAGGAAAGAACTGAAGTCTGCGCTCTCTCTTTCTACAAAGTCTGGCATTTCAAAACATGCTGTCCTTTCTTTTCACTTGTTTGCAAGCTTTATGCCCTAACATACCACAATGGAGTGCGTATCTCCCATTCTATGTGTCTGTTCAGTAGCCTTCCCCAACTTGATGCTCTTCAAATGTGCTGGACTATAACCCCATCATCTCCAATCATTCTGGCTGGAGATGATGGAAGTTCTCAGCCAAAAACAGTGGAGGGCTCCATGTTGATGAAGCCTGGTTTAAAGGATCCAGTATGTGGTCACCAGCAACAAAGCGAGCTGCTGTGCTGAAGCAAGACCCCTCCTCAATCCTCCATCGCTTCAGATGCAGTCACCTCCTTGTTGTTATATAACTTCCCCCTCCCCAAATTTCATTCTTGCTAACTTTCTGTTCATGTACACTTATTATATACAACACAGAAACACGCACATAAGTCTGTGCACCACAGTACTGACAGCAGGACTACAGCCTGAGAGATTTAGGAGCCAGGTTCAATTGTGCTGAAAGCTGGTTCAGTTGAACTAGGGGCGCACTATATTCTGACACAGACACACACAGACAATTTTTTGTTTTAATGCTTATGAAAGATACTTAGGTCTTAGTGATTGTCCAGAAAGCAGGCTAGAGGTCAAAACTGTAAAATAGTATTTGTTTTACCAAATAAGGACTTTCCAAAGGAGAAGTAGACCATCTATTTACTTAGGAGTATAATTGGATTTACTTTCCAGTACACATCCACAAGATTGTGCTGTAAGATTTCTATGCAAATACCCTTCGTAAACTTGCTACAAAGTAGGCAAAAGACACTTTTTGATTGGACACACCCACTTTGCACTAGAAACTAATTAAGGAAATCATTGGATGATTGCAAGCCTTATTTGAAGTGAATCACACTGCCAAAGACACGTTTTACCTCTTCTAACCTTCAAACAACTTCTGAAACACGCTAAGCATAATCCAAAGAAAACTGTGTGTAAACAGATTGCATAAGATCAAAGGAGCTTCCTGTACCACGTCATACCAGAGCAGACAACTAGAAAGACCATGCTCAAAAGCCACTCCTATGAGGGATATAAGAACAGCACTGGGACTGTGCAGAGCCTTTGCCACAGTGGCCCTCAAACTTATAGTTTCCAACAATGTCTCTCTTTGTTATCTTTTATGAGCAAATAATAAGGCAATATTATTTGAGCAAGTATTTAAGCATGTTTGTGGTTTCTAATGTTGTTGCTGGCTGCCATCAACCAGGGCTTAAACTTAGTCTACAGCAGGGCTAGGCAGCTGCAGGAGAAGCTTCAATGGATTCAATTCATCATTTGGTATAACCCCTATGAATTACTGGTTTGACTCTGTCAGTGGGGAAATGCTAAGGCAAGGGGTTCTAATAATCAGTTCAGTCTGGAGAGAAAGCTAAGGGGAGAGGAGATGTGTTTGCCAAGGGTAAGAACTGGGCCCTTGTCACCTCAAATGAGGGTTGCCAAAGTGAAAACTGGAAAGGGCATCAGTACCTTTAATGGTGTGTAGAAGAGGGAATTTCAGCAATGTTTTTTTGTTACCTTGATGTGTGACATGCAACACTTGCTGAAATTCCCACTTCTACACAAGAAAGATTCAAGAGGAAATGGAAGGGTTAATCTTCTCCAGTGGGCTTTGTATAATTTGTTCGTAACTATTTTGTATTTTCATTTAGGGCTTTGAAGTTGCCTATAATAACTGCTGAGCCATAAGATTTCTGCAAGCAAGTCTTACACTGGTGATTTGCAGAGTTCCTGGAACTTTGGGAGACTGTGTATGTGCTGGTTTCAGTGTAAAATATGCAGTTCTGTTGCTGGTTTTTATAGTTAGACAAAGTTCATGCAAATCTCTAATTGTTTAAACTTTTGTAACTGTATTGCAATACTCAGGCATATGTGGCCCCATAGAACCCAAACAGGTGGTTCATGTGGGTGTGGGTCATCCTTAGTCTGCAGCAAGGATGTTGAACCCTTTTCAGTCAGAAGGAAAAAAAAATTCAAAGTTCTCAAATACAGCACTATCTCGTGGTAGGCAAAGCCAATGGCAAAACAGTAGAACCAAAAATACCAGTATGTCAAGGAGGGGACCATACAAAATCTGGGAGAATACCTAACAGGTATGTCATAGGGAACCCCTGGAAGCCAGACCCTGTCATTTCAGACAACAAAATTAGCTGAACAGCAGTATTCTGCCATGTACAAAGACAAAAAAATGGGTCAGCTCAAGAAATTTTCTTGCCTGACATAGAATAGCAAATGGTAACCCCTCCCCCACAAATCAAGGTGTTTCATACCCAAAGCTGATCACCACAAACCCTCTCTTGATGTCCCACACCAAGGAGGGAGATGGGTGAGAGAGAAAAAGTATAGCACCACTATTCTAACCCCTCTTGTTCCCTGACACAGTTTGGACCCTGGATGTCTGTTCTACCCACCATGCCTCAACCCCCTGTCCATAGACACATACGTACATTTGGATATTTGCAATTTTCCCAATTCTGCAAGGGTCCTGCACCCCTAACCCCAGTGAATGCAAAGGGCCAACTATAACTAAAAATGCTCTGCCCTTTCAGTACACCCCCAAAATCCACTGCTTAAGGCAGAACCTTAAGGCAACCAAATATAACAACATGCTGAATCTGTCCATAGGTAAGCAACACTGGCATGATACCCTGAGCACCAGAGCATCATCCTATGACTGCTCTGTTATGGATGGGTTCAGCCAGTTATTATATTCATTCCTCTTTTTCATTCCAGATGAACCTGCTTTAGTCTTATCTTCTTCACAGAGGGCTTTCCTCAGTCCCAACATCCTCACAGGCTTGTCTGGTGAGGTTGCAGGAGACAACCTTCTCTAAGGCTGTGGAACTCCTTCTCACAGGAGGCTCAGTTGCCCTGCTCCCCCTCACTCTCCTTCTACCAGCAGGTAAAGACACTTTTATTTATACAGGTTCTTAATGTGTTGTGGTGGTCTTTTAATAGGATGTGCTGTGGTTTTATCTTTTTACTATATTTTATATGTATTTTAAACTGTTTTATATCTATGTTTTAATCAGACTGTTTAGTTTTATATACAACTTGTTCTAGCTACATTTTTGTTTGTTTTAACTTATACTGTAAGTGTTTTTGGTCCCATATTGGGAGAATGGTAGGATATAAATAAAATTAATTAAAAGCTTCCACATTCTGGTCAGTGGCCTCTTCACTCTGCTATGCAAAGAAAACTTTATGTCAAGAGAATTATGGTCTACCTACTTCCCTGATATTCTCTTTTCCTCTCTGGAGGGTTTCTAAAATATATTTAAGTGGGGAGACATTAAAAATGTGATGACAACCCTTACCCCCGACAAACAGGCACCTGTCATACCATACAAACCATACAAACAGTTTGACCACTCGGTATCCTGTTTGGGTGGACCAACTTGGAGCCTTCACTCAAACTACAGGAGAGAAACTGGCAGAGCAAAGTGGAAACATGCTGCCCTCATGAAGCCGCAAGAGGCAACCATGAAGCAGACCTTGGGGAAAATTCCTTTTTGGACTCCAGCTCTCAAAATCCCCTGCCAGCGTGGGATATTCTGGGAACCATCATCTTAAAAAATGAACTTTTATAAGCTCTGCACTGACCCACTTTGAGTATTATTGTAAGACACCTACTCAAAGTTGAGGGATTATATTTGAGAGACATGATGGTCATTTTGACTGGCCTGAAATTAGAATCTAGATTCTATGTCTTCATTTCAGTAGCTTTCCTTTTGATTTGATTTAGGGGCCCAGTTCTGCCAGCAGCTGTGAGGGGATGCTGGATTCCATCAGTAAAAGAGCTGGCATGCTTCTCTCCAGTGGGCTGTATCACTAACTACCAATAAAGCTTATCCATACCTGTAATGTATGTCAGTGTTTAGTACAAAAAAAAGTCTTGTTCAGGTCTGGAACTACACCTAGTCCCAGATTGGAAAAAGCCCCTTTGTGGGAAATTCATTTCCCTAGTCCTTTCTCAACCTCCATATTTTTGACCAACTTCAAACTGCCAAGCAAATGCAAAGAGCCACTGAATAAAAATTAACTCTTTCTGTGTCAATGAAGAGCTGTTAACATTTGGCCATAAATACTAACAAGGATTCCAAAGCCCATCTGCCTAGTGGTAGAGACCAAACTCGCTACATTATGAGCAGAGCACACGGCAAATAGCATGTACATTCTTTTAAAAATGCTATTCTTCTGATGCCCAACGTTGATAAAAATCTCAAAGCTGCATTAATACCAGACTTAGGATACGATGTGTAATTATTTTGATGCATTTATAGATACAAGTGACTGTAACTCACATGGATATTTACATACATAATGCCAGCAAGATAGCAAAGGAGGAGCATTATGAAATCAATATGAATGGATGCGCTGGGGGAATCCTTATGAAGCTATGTGAGCATGAAGTCACTCTATTGTTCTGTTTGGACAGTGTTCCAGACTCTATAAACTGTCTGACTGGGTGGCTTATTGCCTGGGGAACTTGAATGGGCAGCCTACATATTACTGATGTATTGCTTATTTCTCTCCATCATGTACAATGTCACATTGAACCAATAGTAGAGGACATTAAATTCCACAGAAATAACTGTTTCAACTGAGTGTCAATTTGCTTTCTTATTGGCTAGTATCCAATAAGCCTCAATACTGCTATTAAAAATTATGCCATAGAAGGCCAAGCTAGATCTACAATTTGTATGAGAATCATGCAATCCTCTGCTGACATACCTGCCTATAAAGTATTTTATTTTTAGTACACTGATTTTGATTTGCTTATGCATGCTTTGGAACTTGCTATTTTTAAAAATTTATATATTTATATTCTAAGCAGCTACAATCAAATACTCTAGAATGGCGGGGGGGGGGTGTCTCCCAAGACTAGGTTCCCCGCTGTCAATGATCTGGCAAAACTGGACCACTAAGACTCTTATAAAGTTGAGCCTCCCCAATTATTAAGCAGAAATCTATTAACTGATCAAGCACTAAGAAATATTTAGGGCATTTCCACACTACACTGTCATAGTGCTATTATTCCACTTCCAACATCCTGTAGAATTCGGTGGTTTGTAGTTCACTGAGGCCAAAGAGCTCTCTGGCTGAGAATTCTAAAGGCCCCTCCCTAAACTGCAAACCCCAGGATTCCATAGGATGTTGAAGGTGGAATAATAGCCTATAACAGTGTGGTGTGGAAATGGCCTTTAAGACATTGCTGTTGATGTTGCTGAACCTTTTGGGAATAACAAAGATTGCCTGCAATCTATCCTGTACATACTTACTTGTGCACAGGGGTTCTAAGTATACATCATGGTTGCAAAAGTCTTCACATTTAAGGATATTTCAGTAATGAAGGATGGGAAGAGTGATTTGGCCTCTCTATGCAACCACCTGATACAACCTATCTGCCAATGTTGAGCCCCGCTCCCCTCCCCAAAACATGCAGTTCTGAGGTCCCTACCTACAACAATGATAGCACCTCACAATAGATTAAGGTAACAATGCATTAATTAAAACAAATACAGCAAACACCTGAAGCCATAAAGCTGCACTGAAATCCACAGAAAATAGTGGATCTTAGAACTTATATTTAGTAAAATCCTTATATCGCACCCCATATCAAAACATCTCAGGACAATCAATTTCATTTAAACAATTGGAAAAGATAGTATGAGCATAAGAAAAAACATGGAACCATATGACAATTTAAAACAAGTCAAAACAGTTTAAAGGCATGTACTGTACAGGTATTCGATAAAATAACTAGGTCGCAATGGTTTTAATAAAAAGTTATGCTTTTATGTAGTGCAAGAATGACACTAGTTTTGCTGTCAGTCAGGCCAAAATGGGAGGATATTCCATAACTGGAGCAGCACAGGAGAGAAGGCTTTTTCCTGTAGATTCCCACAGCTTATTGAGCCCACCAACTTTAGTTCTCAGGCAGGCATATATAGAGAGAGGTGCTGTGTCAAGTATTGAAGCCCCAAGCCATTTAAGGCCTTTCAGTGTCACCACCAGTGTCTTGAATTCAGACTGGAAGCATATTGGTACCCACCCGTGAGACCAGTGGCATATGATATTATACAGTACAGTTTTGAAAAACTCTTTCCTTTGTCTCTGTCACTTGCTCAAACAACTACATTCAAATTCAACGGAGCAAAAAAAAACCTGAAAGCAATATACTGAAGTGCAGTTTTTTGTGGCGGGGGGGGGTCACCAAGCTGTGGGGAATGATGAAAGTGGCATGGGTTCCCCCTCCCTTTTTTAAAAAGCAGGTTTGGGTGACTGTGGACTCCTGCTATTCCTGGGCTGCAACTCAAATGAGCCCCAGTCAGCCTAGCCAATGGTTAGGGCTGATGGGAGCTGCAGTCCAATGAAGAGGACACAGTTGGCTACTGCAGATTTAAAGGAGGAAAGGCATTGACCCCACATGACAGAGAAGTCCAAATATGTTGAGTGAGAAATGGAAAAGGCATTGCTGGGAGGAGAAGGGTTACAGGGATCTGACAGATATTCTGACAGGGAAATGAGCACCATTAGAGCAATTCTGCCTCTAAACCAGAGGTGGGCACACTTGGGGGTCAGATGGCTATACTGCCTGATTTCTTGGTTCTTCTGGACAGGCACATGGCATCATCATAACTGCCATCTTGGGTGAACAGAACTGATGATGTTTCTTTTCCAATCACCTCTTGGCTTATTTTGGGATGAGGTAGAGTATTTCAGGTAGGGGCTGGCTGTTTTGGTTGAGAAGCCTCCTACTTACAGGTCAAGTCATGATCATGGTGTTGTCTGAATTTCTTTTTTCCAGGGAAACATTTTGAGGATGCCAAAAATTGGAAGGGGTGTCAGTGGGGGTCCCAAGGGTGCACTGGGTCCCTACAGGGCTACATGTAGCCCATGGGGCACCTGATTCACACCCTGCCCTCTATTTTCATCCTAAAATCCTAAAAAGTAGAAATACAATTAAACTATCAGTAAAAATTAAAAAAAACCATAATCATTAAAAAGAATAACAACAAATGTAAACTACACAACATATGAAAGACCCTTTGCCCCAAGCAGTCATCCTTCAAAGTCCTGCTGAAAGAGAAAAGTCATCACTTGCTTATAGAAGGATAGCAGGGAGGGACCCAGTCTAACTTCTTTGAAAGGGAGTTCCTGAGCCTGGCTGGGAGCACCTTTTGTACCAAAAAGGCCCTCTTCCATTTTCTGCCTGCGGTACTTGTGAGGGAGGTAAGACAGAGAGAAGGGCCTTCCTAGAAGATCTGAATACATGGGTAGCCTTACATGGCATTCAAAATGTATGACCTGCCAGTCAGAATGTATGAATGTCTGTTTCAGTCATAGCACCTTCTTTGCCTGGACCTGTATGGAACACATTTAGAGCAGCTTCTACACTTTCCCAGTATGTTTTCCCTGGCTCATTATTTTACTGCTGGTGTCCAGCCAAAGTAGCAGCATATATCTTAAAGGAGGACACTAATAAGGTCCGTTCTTCCTCCATTACTACTTCTGTTACCGTGACCCATCTGGTACCACCCACAAGATAGCAGCCCAGCATCACCGAGGAATGTTCGTACTCAGCATCCCAGCAGGAATGCAACTTTGAGTATCGGAAAGATTGTTCTTCTTTCTCCACACCCATTTCTACAGTAAAAGCAACAAGAAGTCTTATTAGCTTTAAGCACTGACATTTTATTTGGCCTACATTTTCATGAACCACTTATACCAAATAATTTGTTAGTTAAATACCACAAAACTTGTTAAAGGACATCAGTAGGAGCTTCATGTTCCTTGCTGCAATTGTCTATTTTATGATTGTTCTCCAAGATGCTTTGTGCAGTAGTTGCAAAGGAACTGAATATTAAGGCACTCATCCTGCTCTTTGAAGTAGAGGTGGATATATTTTTAAAAATCCCGTTCAAGGAGAAAGGCTGGAGTGACAGCTCTCTGGCTAGCAAGGCATTTTAAAGTAATAGTTCTGTGTTCAAATGGACACCCAGTCCTAACTTTTGGATATCCAGTGGAGACAACTGGACCCATGTAATTTAATCAGTGGACTGAATCATTACCACTCTATTTCAATGATTTCTGCAAGTTACTGCAAATCAAAAATAAAAATAATTCCTAAATATGTATCTTTTGCAATATCAGATCTGCTGTGTTTTTAACCAATTTTCCTAAGTTTTGATAAGAGTTCTAAGGATTTTTCTTCTCTTTTATTCGGGTATTTCCGAATGGTAGATAGGGTAATAAAAACTGCTAGGATATTGACGCATTTAAATTGATTTGCAGCTATGTATTGATTTCCTCTTTTTAAAAAAAGAAAAACTCTTTCAATATAATCTGAATGTTAGGGTTATATGTACTGGAGAATGGACACCCAGTAACATTTTTTTCCAAAAATGCCTTACTGGCTTGAGATGTACAGTCACCCTTCCACATTTGCAGGTCTGACTTTCACAGATTTAGTTATTTGCAAGTTTCTCCAACCCCGCCCCCTCCCACCTCAGGTTCTTCTTTTCTGGAGAAACCTTCTTTCTCAGCATCTCTGATCAGGCCATGCAGCCCTTTAAAAACCTGCCTCTGGGCCATCTCCTCTTCCCCCAGCCACTGCCTGGCCAGTTAAGGACACCTTGCAGTCCGATTCCTCAGTACCACAAACCCTCTCCCAATGCCCCCCACCGACCCAAAGAAGGAAACGGACAACAGAGAGGAAGTATACGGCCCTCATGCTGACCAGCCCCCACTTTCCTTCTCCTTTCTCTGATCTGGTTTGGACCCTGGGTGTCTGCTCTCCCCACCATGACTTGGTCCCCTTCCCACAGACACAAACAACATACACATTTTAATATTTGTGATTTTCTACTTTTGCAGGGGTCCTGTGTCCCTAACCCCTTAGTGAATGTGGAGAGCTAACTAGATTTTCAAGTATTGGCTCTAGTACTTGATTTATGCACAAGCTAAGGAAGCAAGACATTAAAACCTAACATTATGAGGGATCCCTCAATATAAAAAGCAACAACAAATTAAATGTCTATCATGTTAGAATAATATACATTTAAGGCACAATGCAATGGGGCCTCCTAACTTGACAAAATCTAAGGCAATCCTGTATCAATCCCTCCAGATCTTGCTGAACTGTATTTCCCCCTAGTCCAAACCAACATAGCAATGGTGAGGCATACTGGGAGTTTCAGTCTAGCAATACCTGGAAGACTGCATGATGCTCATCTCTGATGTATGCAAATTCTACATAGGCACAAAACTCTTTGGTGGGACTATATGTGGCCAAACAACACCACTATACTTGTAAACACCCTGCTTTTTCTGTTGTACAAAGACAAGTGAAATGAATTGGAGACACATAAGAACAGTGTCATGGTCTCCACTCAGTTTAAAGGAGCTTGCAGCAGCAAGATAATTTCTGGGTGGATTGTGCCCCTTGTCTGCTTCTTTTGATAACTGTTCCAAATGCTGCTATGACTAGCATTTCTTGTTGCAGTTGGGAATGGTTCATCTGATTATTCAAGCCTGACAGCCCAATCATAATAAAAATTGTGTCACTAAAGACCTCTGCCATTGCAGCTGCATTATTTATTCACCTCAAGCAAAAGACAGTGCTATAGTTAGCATATGATGTCAGCGAATTGTTTGGATCCGTGGAAACTGGCAGGGAGCCACCTGTCACATGATATATGAAATCACTGATAAATGCTTCTTTTCAGGGCAAGAAAAACAGCTTAATAAATGCACCTCTTTTTCAGCTCACATCTTTCCTCCCACCACTGCTGGGATTTGTCTCTCTGTGGCATAGCTCAGTAAAGTCTGTGAAGTGGAAATGAGTGCTCAGGATCACAGATCAAAATCAGGAATTTGGTATGCTCAAGATGCTGGTCCTCCCCCCACCAGCCACTGCTGCTGGCTCAGTTCTGGACGGCTGCCAAAGACCTAGTGAGTCAGACAAGAGACAGAGAGAGAAAGAGAGGGAGATGTACCACAGAAGCATAGGGATTCAATATTTTGGGTGTGTAGCTTCAGTTTTTGGTTTTTCTTTCTTTTTTACACTGATATTGGGAGTGTGTGTGAAATGCAAGAACAATTTCTTTCTTAATCTTGCAAAGAAGAGAAGAAAGGAGTGGTGGAAAGAAAGGCAGGCAGGCAGGCAGGCAGGCATCTAGCAAAGTCACTTGTAATCTGTAACAAAGAGACTCTGCAATGATTGGAAGTATCTAAAGGATAGAGCGCTGAACACATACACCAAGAATCGGTAAACTACCACTGCCTCTGTAAAAGCCATGATAATAAGTCATAATGAAGAGTGTGTAACAAAGGAAACCTGTTTTGCTTTTGCTTGCTGGGAGGTGATACCATTTCACCAAAGGCAAACAAATCGTTCTATTAAGGCCTTTATACCCGTGTTTAAACATACATATATGCAAATAAGACTTTGTAGCCTAGCAGTCTGACTTCAGCTGCCACAGTAAAAGCACTCAGCACAACATCACATTGGTTCAGGGGAAGAGACTGCTACTCTTTTGATCATGATAACTGGCTATGAATGGTTTGAACAAACCACATTCTTGGTTAGGCTAGCAGCCTTATGTGATGCTGACCAGTGACTACCATGTCAGCAAGATGGTGAATCCACTCTGAGTTTTAGTCTAAAAGTTGTGAAGGAGAGGAGCTATCCAGTGCACTGAAACTATTTAACAGAATAGGGTTAACTACCTTGGTTAGCTCATTTACAGTTTAAACTAAAACCCAGAGCAGGTTCACTGCTCCACTAACATGGAAGCCACCAACTGCCACTGGTCCCATAAATATAAATCCTATACTGGATTTCTGCTATGTCACTTGTAAAGATTAATACATGATTCAAAAAGGTAACACTCCACTTGAGATCATGCTGTAGGACGAGTAGGAACAAAGTATAATGCATGTTAAGATGAAGGCAGAAAGGACTTGATATTAAAACCAGCAATGAAGAAGCCTGCAAAAGGGACAGTATGTATGAATAGAATGTATTCATTCTAGCAAAACTGGCAGATCAGGAATAGCTGTAGACCTAAAACCAACTAATCTTATATTCTTCTTGTCCATTTTCCTACTATGGCTATCACTGGTGATTGAACTAAAGATCTGGTGGTGTTGTAACCTATTCTGGCAGTGCTAGATAACAAACATTACCATACAGATCCATTGAAATACCAGTAATAGGCCTATAATATGTCCAAACACTAACAGCACAAGCTGTCCATGATATTAAATCAATGCTTCCCCAATATTTTGAAGAGGAATACATCTGTAAACTCATTCAAGCTTTTGGAATATGGTAGTAAAACTAGAGTGTTACCTAAATGCCCTGAAAACACCAGATACCAGCTGATCTTGGAAGCTAAGCATGGCCAGGCCTAGTTAGTAATTGGATGGGGGACCCCAAAGGATACCACATTCTGTGGGCCAAATTTCAGAGGAAGGCAAACCACCTCTGAGCATTTATTGCCTAAGAAAACCCTATGAAATTCCTAGGGTGGCCATAAGTTGACAAGTGACTTGAAGGCATATACTACACTTGATCTTAGCCAAAAGGCCAGTGGTGGACAAGGTGTTCTCCAGCTCCCACCTGAAGTTTCTCTCATGAAACTTCACGTGGGGGCTGGAGAACACCTTGTCCATTACCCTGGCAAACCTGGAGTTTCTCTGACAAACTCCCACTCCCGGCTTACCAGGTAGTGAATGAGCTGGGCAGTTGTGCTGAAAACACTGGGACATGAAACATCCAGCCTAACACTGTAAATGGTCAGGCAGCCAACAGCTGCTGTTATCATTATGTTCCCGATCACCAATGCCTCTGCCCCCAGATACATTTATCTGCACAATGCTACACCTTTAAAAAAAATGTAATCTTTTAAAAGGTCAGAGAACAGTGCAATAACTTTTCCCAGCTCTTCCTTTAATGCACCTGGAGTACCTGAAATGGTAGTTCAAAAAGGAGCAGACTGATTTTCACTGGTATACTCTAAAGCATGTTGGGGAACATGCAGCCCTCCAGCTGTTGTTGGACTAGAACTCCCATCACATGTAGTCACCATAGCCAATGGTGAGCCATTATGGGATCTGCACTTCAGCAACATTTGGAGGGCCAGGCATTCTGTCTCTATAACACAGAAGCAAATGCTAAGGGTGAAGGTGGCCCACAAAATATTGGCTGCTCCCTCCACCCATATAAAAAAAAATGCCATCAGCTAAGAAAGCAGCTTCCTTTTCAGAGTGAGCAGCCATATTTTGTGAGCCATCTTCACCTTTAGCAATTTGCCTCTATGTCATGGAGGCAGAATGTCTGGCCCTCTAAATCTTGCTGAACAGCAGACTCCATAATGCCCACTACTGGCAATGCTAAAAAAATGTCATCAATTAAGAAAGCAGCAGAGAGCCAGTGTGGAGTAGTGGTTTCAACATTGGGCTATGACCCTGGTGACCAGGTCTCAATTCCTTGCTTGGCCATGGAAACCCACTGGCTGACCTTGGGCACATCACACTCTCTCAGCCCCAGAAAACTCTGTGGTAGGTTCACCTTAGGGTCAGAATAGGTCAGAAGTGATTTGAAGGCACGTAACAACAAGAAAGCAGTGTCTGTTTATGGAGCATGTTCCCCCTCTGAAAGTTTGCTTCTCAGATTCATAGCTAGCTTTTAAAGGGATACCATGCAGTGTTAATCGCTTTTAAGTCCTCTGATATAATTACTTAAGGGCACACAGCTTTAGTGGGTGTTTTAATTGGCTTTATAGCATTATATTCTACCCATGAAGAACCCAAAGAAGGATTAAGAATTATAATAAAATTCATAGTTTCCTCATCCTTCCCAGCTTTAAGATGCTGTGCAGAAGGGACAGTTTAGGAACAAGCAGGAATGAGGAAATTAGAGCAGGAAATAAGAGAACAACACACCAGAAGAGCTGCCACAAGGTGTCGGATCTGCATGAATCCTTTTCTTCTACTGTCTTAAATACAATAGAGCCAGTTGCTATGGAAACTGGTGTAAAAGCACCCACACAGACAGACAGGCAGGCAGGCAGGCAGGCTGGCAGGCAGGCAAAAGTCTAGAAATGAAAGGGAACAAAATATTTTTAAGGCCACTTAGAGGGAATGCTGAAGAATGAGATTAGCTACATTCATCATTTGCACCCAGGATATAACACTCTGTGATTTATGCTCCAGGGAGTTAAACGAAGATATTGGTGAATTATAAAGTTTGCAGTAAGTGAATTTAATAGAATATGGGACTCCATCTGCCATCAAGCAGCTAAAGGATGTTGTTTACTACAATAGCGTTAATAAGAATTTGGCATACAGCGTAAGAAATGCTGTGCACTGTCAATGATCATAATGCTGTTGGGAAGTAATAATGATTTATTTTCCCACTGCTATAAAACATGAATAATCTTCTGCATCTTTAGGAACTGTGAGATCAAAACTATTTTAGCTGCAGTCTTAAAAGTATGTACACTAATGTTTAGAAATATACCATTCATGTCTTATTGATGGGTGAATATTAGTTGACCTTCTGTGAGGCAGGCTGTTTCCTTCTATCAATACATACTTTGTAAACTGGGAGATACCAAGGTTAGCACCCTCAAGCCACATCCCCACAAGGCATTTGAGACAGCTATGACCACTCTGCACATGCTCAACTGCATTCTCTTATTACCAGTTTATCTGTCTCTGCCATTGAAGACAGGTTTTGGAACACAGCACTGGCTGAAATTATCATTCTAGACAACGCATTAGCATGCCAGTTTTTGTAAACAAGGAGGCAAAGAAGCCATTCATACAAAACTGCTTTCCACTGTCAAGCAATGCGCTGAAAACTGGAACCTGAGGAAGAGGGAAAGAACAGGTTGATACCTGACCAAGGTTGTACCAAGGCAGCTTGACTGTTGATACACCTCCACTGGAAGCACTGCCCGTTTCCGCACTAGACTGTTATAGTGCTATTATTCCACTTTCAACATCCTGTGGAATTCTGGGGTTTGTAGTTTCCTGAGACCAAAGAGCTCTCTGGCTGAGAATTCTAAAGATCCCTCCCTAAACTGCAAACCCCAGGATTCCACAGGATGTTGAAAGTGGGATAATAGCACTGTAACAGTCAAGTGTGGAAATGCCATTGTGTCACACCACATGGGCAGACTTCTTATCAACCAGCAAGGCTCCTGAGTTGATTTTGGAAATATCTGATGGATGCAACACAGTTTAAACCAGGGATGGGTAACCTGTGGCCCTCAGCCTAATCTCAGTTGCCTCAGTGGAAACTGAAAAGGGCTCTTTTACTTTCAGTGGTTGTTCACAAAAGAGAATTTCAGCAAGTGTTGCTTGTTATGTGGTTGCACAACAAGCAACACCGGCTGAAATTCCCTCTTCTACATAATCACTAAAGGCACAGGAGTCCTCTCCAGTTTTCACCTTGGCAACCCTAGAAAAGTCAAGCCTTTCGTGAGATGGAAAGAAAGAAGGAGAGAAAAAGGGAGAAAAGGAGGTTATATAGTAAATACAGAGAAGAGAAAGGGTGACCTCACCTACTTTTGACCCTGACCCTGTCAAACTACTGACACCAGCCTCACCCACTGCTGGCAGGCAGTCTCTGAGGATATCCAGGTCATGAAGCAATCCAGAAGACAACACAAAAAAAAGTCTCACGCACACCCCTCCCCTTTTAAACAAAGGGCACATTTGTGCTTCTGAACATATTCAGATCTATATCCTGTGTTCTCCCAAATAAATGTGAAAGAAGACTAACAAAAAAAGTGTATCATCAATGACATGTTGACCTCCATTCCACAGAATGAGGCAGGGGAAGTGGCTCACAGGGAGAGGTGTGTGGAGAAAATGGCTGGATCTTGCTGCCTTGCCTTGCAGTACAGGCACGTACAGCCTGCTGCTGCACTTGGGAGCTCTAAATTGCTATTCAAGTCACAGCACCAGCGATAAAAGTTAGAAGGATAAAGCCCAAAGGAGCATGTTTCTTGTGACTGAGAAACTTTGAGTCTGCTCACCACACTAGAATAATGATTAGCGCACGTCATGCTCAGCTAGAGAGTACAGTAGCTGTCAACGCTGTTGAAGCTTTCTCTAGAGAGAAGGGCTGAAATTTCCAATTCACACAGGCTCCACATTACCATAAATAATTAGCTTCCTGAAAATAGTTTCCAAAGGCTTGAGATCAGTCCAGATTAGAATGATTCCTCCCACACATTCCCACTTACTGAAAAAAAAAAACACATTGAAAACATTCCCTTGCTACATACAAGACTGCAAAGACCTTGCCCTTGAGCTGTGCTGTGCACAGCCCTGTCTCTGCTACTTCATTCATAGCCTTTGGTGGATGATGAGCCCAAGCTCACTGATCACCTTCCTGAAAAAAGAAAATTAGGAGAATGAAAAACAAGTAAACACAACTCCTGATTGGAAGGGGGCAAATGATTTAGCAAGTTGTCAACCAAACTGATGTTCCTTTTGAGGAAGGCAAGATGATCTCACCAAGCCTACCGTTTAACACAAAAAAGTGTCTGTAATATTTAGCTTTGAGTTTCTTAATCTCCTGCAGTAGAACTAGCTGCTTACAATACTGGTGATTCTATTTCCTTGCAGCCTGAGAGATGAGGGAAAAACTGTCAGGCTGCTGCTTTATCAGTCAAACTCCATTTGTACTGAGGTGGTTGTGCGCACTGATCTTAAGCATTTCAGTGTTAGCAGCTTTCTCTTCTGCTCCATAGAGAGAATTAGCACTAGGCAGATGCATGATGGCCTGGCCTATCATGTCTGGTTTGGCCATTAAAAATGGAGGCACTCTGCTTTCTGAAATTAGATCTGTTACCCATAATATTTGGGATATAAGACATGCAATATATTAAAGTTAACAGAGCACAATCATGAAATGGTTACTGTGCTCTTTTCCTATGCATACTATTTACTTTCTTTTATGCGAACACTGACAGGATAAGACAATGCAAGAGTATTTTATAATGAAAGGTGAGCAATGTTGCCCCAAGTTAGAAAATGATTACATATGTGTTCTGGGGACAAAACTTTTTGTTCATGTATCTTTCGTAACAGAGTCTTTGTGTGTTCAGTTAGCTTTAGAAAGTGCAGGTCAGAGCTTGGAAAAGTTTTTTTAGATAAAAATTTCCAGAATCTTCCAGCCAACATGATCACTTGTTATACTAGCAAGGAGATTCAGGTAGGTTGTTATTATTTTGTTTTTGTTTTTTAGTTTTCAAGCTCTGGTACAGGTTGTGTTATGTTCCTTGAAGCTGGCAAATCTGCATCATTTCAATTAGATTCTCCAGCTTGTAAGGAAACAGTGGGTGGCTGTGGCTGTCCAGATAATATTGGATTGCAACTCCTAACATTCCTTACCTTTGGTTGTGCTGGCTAGGGTTGCTAGGGCTTGCAGTCCAACAACATCTGGATGGCAACATTGCTCCTATCTCTGTTCTAAGGCATGGAGCATGGTCTTTGGGACAAGGCAGTGGGGGCCTTAGAAGAACTGTCTCTTGCTTGTAAAGACAGGGGTGAATACTGCTTCTGTCCTACTGAAGGAGCAGGTGAGGTTTCAGGGTTTCTAAGCAACAGGTAACTTAAAGGCACATATACATACACAAGCTTCTTGAATCTCCATGTGGGTGGGATTTTGTCACAGAAAAAACTGCCGTGTGGCCAGTTAATTGTTCTTTACTGTCTAGGCTAGGCTCCTACGACAGTGAACTAATGCCAAGTTTTCTTTTTTTGGGAAAACATGAAACATTGGAGGCCTACTCAGTACACAGAACAGAACACTGTAGTCATAAACTGTAGAGGTTACTTTTTTGATTCCAACTCCCAGAATCCTCCAACCACCTTGGCAACTGACTGGAGGTTTCTGGGAGTTAAGAGTCCAACAAAGGAAAGGTTCACAGTGGCCTCAGCCTATCAGAAAAGAGATACCGTACTTTTTATTATTTGTGCCAAGCATAGTCAACTGTGTCAGTCAAACAATTATAACATATTAACACATAACTTTTGGTAGGCGGATTTATTGCTTTCACACATAAACACTGACCACTGCAAAGATCTGAACAACCCCTATCATCTTATGCAGCCCTTTGAAAACTTAGGGCAAGAATCATGATTTGCATCTCTCTGGATCCTATTACATTCTATCCCACTCCCACAACTGTACAAATTATGCTTTATATCTGAGGCCTTATTACCACTCAGTACTGCCTCTGCATCCCCCTCTTCCTTCCTCCTTTTCATGCTCATATTCTTTGCAGAGTATAAATTAGAACTACATCCTTCCGCTAAATTTATATCTGCTCATATTGACCTTAATATGCAGGGAAAATGTAACACTGCAATAATATATGTTGCAATAACCTGTTTAAAGCTTTTAAAAATTCTTTTAATGACAACTAAAAACCAAAGTGTTACTGGAAGGAATTATTCACTAATTAACACCAAGACAACTAGATCTAACTGAGGGAAAGAAATGTGAACCAATATTAACAAAGAATATTTAAAAAAAGAACTTTGTGAGCCTTTTCATAGATTTGGACTAGGGACTTACTACCTTAAATTCTTGTAGTTAATAGAATAAAATTAATGGTCATATGAACTGACTAAACAGTGCAGGATCAGGCATTATGCTGCATCAGGAGCAGAAATCAAAGTGCACCCCCCCCACGTTACTGGACTTTAACTCCCAGAATTCTTTGCAATTGGCTAAGCTGGCCAAGGGCTAATGGGAGTAGCAATCCAACAACATCATAAGGGCTATATGATTCCTATTCCTGCTTAATATGGATAAATTTTAAGGACCAGGAAACAAAAATACAACAGATTCTCAACATTGGGTGCTGCCTGACTTATCAGGCAGCAACACTGCCGCTTGGGGAGCTCCAGTAGCCACATGGTTTCCTCCGGCTTCCTCCTTCCCTGGCCAGAGGCTCCTGCAGCTTTCCCTCTAGTCAAGGAAAGGGCTTCTTAAGCTGGCCCGGCTCTCACTTTGTTCTGGGCTCCCCCCCCCGGTATTATGTGATATCTGTATGTATTTCTTTGTCACAACTTTGGGGGTGGTTGGCATGGGCCCTGGAACCAGGACTGTATGTTGGTGCCTCTATGTGAGGTTATCCTCAAGCAGTGCAGGGGTGCGACGGGTGTTGGCAAGTCAACGGATGTGGATGCCATCCCTGCACTCAGCAGATAGGTGGTTTCAGCATCTGCCGACTCTGGGCATGGCAGGTGCTGATCGGTTAGGCTCATCGGTGAACAGACAGGTTGGCTAATGCCTGGATCCAGACCCATTCAAATGCCAACCCTTGTAGCAGCTGTAACCAAATAAAATTGCAGCCTTTTTTCTCCCATAATTTTGCATCTTGTGTTTCCTCCTTTAGTGACCAGCATCTCTCTCCCCTGAGACCACAACAGTTGTTAAATATTTGATGATATTATTAAGTCTTACTAACATAGTGTGACCTTTATTTTCCCAATTAAAATTTCACAAGATTTCATTTTTGTCAGATTATACCTCTATTTATCATATTTGTTTGCTAAGTATTTGATTAATATTAAATGTTGAAGAGTTAAAAATATTAGTTAATACTTTAGATGTAACAGCTATGTAATAAGTTAGTATTTATGGTGCTCACTAGTTTTAAATATTGTTTTTGATAGTTTTATTGCCACCCAGGACAAGTATAGTTCATTACAAATGAGAAATTGTTTAATCTCCATACTCCACGCAATAATCAGCAAAACAAATGGTTTTAGTGCTTCTTTTGTATAGTTCTCCCTCCTGCCTTCTCATACTGGATCCTGGCTTTAGTTTCCTTTTGCCAGTTTTCATCATTGCCATCTTCAGTATTGCTCCTGCCAGGGTCCAGCTGCTGGCAGGCTGATAATTGTATAATCTTGTTTCCAAGCTAGGGTGAGGAATGAAGTTGAGGAAACAGAAAGTGATGTGGCCAATTACTAGACCAACCTTCCCAATTTAAGAAGAGTTAAATATGTGGTTAGGATGCACAGCAGTTGGTCTGGAAATCAGCTGCTGTAACAGGGGAGGAAGATAGATTCACTAACCTTGTTTGAAATGAATGCTAGAATAATCTTATGTCACCTGGTCAAAGTTGTAAAACTCAGGCCATTTCCGCACGAGACTGTTATAGCGCTTTGATCCCACTTTCAACATCCTATGGAATCCCGGTGTTCGCAGTTCCTGGAGGGGCCGGCTGGCCCTTCCCGAAACTGCAAACGCCAGGATTCCATAGTATGTTGAAAGTGGAATCAAAGCGCTATAACAGTCTCATGCGGAAATGGACTCAGAAGGCCAAAAGTAGAGACCTACTGAAATCAATGGGGTTTAACTGAGAGTTTTGCTTTCAAACAGTTATTTGTTCCTCTTGCTCATTTATTACATTGTTTGAAAAGTAACCTGCTGCTGTTAATTATTGCCATGGTGAAAAAAAGGTAGTTTGTTGTTGTACTTCTTGCAATGCTTGTCTGTCTTCTATTAATTTCTGGTACTTTTTTGAGAAGAAAAAACTGATTTATAACAGAATGGCATATAACTTGAAAAAATATGTAAAATGCCTATAAAAACTAAATTTTGAAATAGAAAGCATTACTAATGAGTAATAAATAATACCAATAAAACAATTTTTGCTGCATTACTTTTTAAATGTAATTTTGTTACACTCATCACTACATTCTTCCAAAATAACTGATTACAAGTAGGTATGTTACTTTTTACTACCAAGTTCTGGTTTAAATCAGTCATATAACTAAGTCTAGATCCAGTCCAAAACATCTCCCAGCAGCGAAAAGTTAGTAGTCTCTCTGGATGGCATTTTTTGACTTCAGACTTCATCCAGCAAAAGTTAAATTCCCTGCTTACTTGGCTGTGCCTGAAATGCCAAATTTTAAGTGCTTGTTGCCACACAACTGCTACTTTCCATCAACCACAGAAATCTGTTTGAAAGTTACAGGCCTCAAAGTCCGTGACCTTCTCAGATTCAACAGCTGCTGTTGTGGCATGCCACTTCCTGTCCCCTGGAATCTTTTGGAACTGAAGTTACAAAAACCAAGGTGATGGAACCCTTAACAAAGAAGTCTTTGTCTGAGTTCAATTGGACTGTAGATTCCTCCAGCTGGGAAAAACATGTTGGGAAATTGCAGTATTGCTTGGTGTCTTTCCAAGAGTGGCAGTGGGCTTTGTTTAGTTTTTAACACCCCAACAACAGTTCTGCTGTCGCAGACTATATTCTGGCAATTCCTGGTACCAGGTGCAACAATTTACTCCCAGTTTTGTATGCTTTTCTTTTCTCTCTTCTTTTCCCTCTCGGAGCCATATTGGAACAAAATAGTCTCCTTCTCTTTTCCTCCCTTCTGTTTTTAATGTTTTCCCCTTAAGAATTATAGTGCATCAGTGCATCTGCAAAACAGCACTTTTTGCACTATAACCCTGTAACTCTGAAGGAAAAAAAAGAATAAAATTTGTCCTTCATACCACTAGATCACCCTAGCAAACATGCCTCTGGGCAAAAAACAAAATCTTTGTGAATGACCTAGTAGAAATCCAAGAAACTGCTACAACCCTGTCCCTCCTCTGAAGAAGTGGATGGAGAGGAGACAACAACCAGTAAAATCCAAGGAACTGTAAAGCAAGAACTCATGCTTATTTAGACCAGTCTAGAAGAGTCCTGTGTTTTCTAATACTGTTTGGGAGAGAAAGAATGTAGTGGAAGGGAGATAGAGGCTACAAAAATGGAAAGATCTCAAGTTTTAGCTTCTTCTGAACAAGGACAGCTTGACCACAATGCTCCATGGTTCAGTAACTTTCAGGCTGGATTACTGGATGCATTATATGTGGGGCAGCTAAGTTTCAGCTATTTCACAATTAAGAGTTTAGGACTATGACTAGTTAACAAAGACAATGAGAAGGGAAAACATGGCTATTTTTGTGGGTCTCAAGGGTCCCCACATCCCAATTTGTTTTGCTGCCAAAACAGTCAATAGCATCCCCAGAGAATTTGGGGTTTTCTGTGATCCACTTGGCAATGCTGGGGAAACCTCTGGGGCACCTCTCACCCTTTTTAGGCTCAGACAGTGCTTCCCCACACCAAAAACAGGAAATGCTTATAAAGTCACTTCATGTTTGGAAATAAGGCTTCTCCATGCCTAAGACAGGTGAAGAGGGTGCAAAAACACAGAGTGGCCAGTAGCACCCCCCCCAAATTCTTTGGTGGGGTGCCATCAGCAATTTTTGGCACGAGACAAAAACAACTGTTGTGTTGGGGTGGATAGGCCCAAGATGGTGCTGTGCATCCTCGTAGGATCCCAAAGAGATCAATGCACCCCTCAACAACTGGTAAAATTGCCCACCCCAACCTAGATGGTCCTACATTACACCTATTCTAAGAGAATGATATTTCCCCCCTCTATCCATGCCCAATTCAAGGTGCTAGCCATCACCTTTGTAGCCCAAAAGACATGGTTCTGAAATATCTGGAGAAGGAATACTTTTCCCCCATACTATCTTGCTCATCATGCACTGAGATCTTCACAGGATGTCCCTTGCTAGAATTTCAGATGGTCACTGAGAAGGTATCCTATGCATCTATCAAAGAGAGAGTCCTCTCAGTGGTAAAACCTCCCCTTGAGAACTGCTTTCCCCTCAGGGAATATGACTCAATGATTCTGTATTAATTTCATCACTAGATTGAAACATTCCTTTCTGTCTTGAAATTATAAAAGTGAAATCTTTAAATTTTGAGCACCTTGAAAATTCAAAGCAAATTATATGTGCAATCCAAATTGATTTTAGATTAACCTTTTTCTTATTTGTTGATTTTATGGTTTTGTTCCCCTGTCTAAATGCTACAATTATATTACATTGTTTTTATTACTTCTCTGGGGTCACTTTTGGGGATAATGGATGGAGAGGAACAGATATTTTTAAAAGAAATTAATTAAAGAAATCAACAATAATATATTGACACAAAGAAATATTGGTATTCTGAGAGAGTCACACTTTGAACTGGACACCTGTGTATGCATCTGTGTACTTTCAAGTTGCCTGTCAACTTATAAGGACTCCATGAAGTTCTTAGGGTTTTCTTAGGCAAGAAATACTCACAGGTGGTCTTGCCAGTTCCTTCCTCTGAAATATAGCCAACAATAGCTAGTGTTCATTGGTGGTCTTCTATCTAAGTACTAACCAGAGCTGACCATGTTTAGCTTCCAAGATCAGACAGGACTAATATATTTTTCAAGGATGTCAGAATCACTGGAGTTAGTTCCCATATTGTAACAAATTCCATAGATTACTATTTCCCCTTAAAAGCACTAGATTCTTTCTGGATGTTGTCAACAACAACATGTGTTTCCCCAGCCCCTTGAGAAGAAGGGCTTGATTTTAAGGATTATAAATTGCAGAAGAAAGTTCAGTAAGAACACTCCTAAGTCTAAATCTCTTCCATACTCTTCCCTGACCTTTCTTTTTAGACACCACAAAGACATCTATATCTCTAGGCATCTCACTAGCATTACACACATTGTTATCTACTGATAGTGCAATGCTATGTAGAGTTTGGGAGGAATTGGTAAACCAATCATCATCTCCAACGCCCTGCCAGCTCACACTTGCCATGATAGGAGTAGTATAGGGATATCAACGGACTGTATCCCACCCCATTGATGGCCCCATCAATCCAGGAAATCAAAGCCTACTTCTCTCTCATGTCTGACCTAGTCCAATTGCCATGCTCTGGATCCTACCACAAGTGAGTGAACTGCAGGCAATCCAGCAAGATATTTCCACAGGTGTAATTGGGAATTCTGTGGTAGACGCCACTCCCCAGCAGATGGAAAAGTATCTCTGTCCCCAGCCCAGGTCACTCCAGATGGTCGTTTGGTAAAACTACGGTTGCTGTGCCTTAATGTATACAAAAGGCAGAAGTCTCTTCTTTTTACAAACCTAATTACCAATAGTGCTGTATTGGTACCCTACTTCAGTTCTTAGGGTCGCCAGATCTCACGGCCTAGTCCAGAGCCTCCAATTTTTATTGGCCATCTCCAGGCAGGAGACATGAGGCCAAATTCTGGCAGGCTTACTCAGTCAATTTTTAACTATGAATTTTAAATTAATATATTTTAAATGGTTTTATATGTTTTTAGCTGTATTTTAATTTATGATATACCCTGTTTCAAGTCATGGGGAGAGACAGGTAAGAAATAAATAAATAAATACATACATACATACATACATACATACATACTATTATTATTTCAGTTCTCATTTTTTGATACACTCAAATCCAGATAAGAGAAAATTTCTGGCTCAGTAAGTAGAAGCGCAGCTTGCCACAATTTGCAAGGCTTAATTAATTTGATTTGTTTCTCTAATTTACAAAGACTCTCCAGAATTCTATTTATTTTAGTAAGTTTCTTCTTTCCTTCCCAGTCATTGTAGTGCTAGGGCTCACCCTCAACTCTGCTCTATAAACACCATTTGACTAGAAGCAAGTAGGCTAATTTAAATGTTCCTTTTCCCATTTCTCCAAGTGAGAAAGAATAATCCCTTCATTTCACATTTATCCAGGAACAGCACTATTAGCTAAGATTTATATCTCAGTTTTCAGATGGGAAAATGTGTGCCTGCATGTTTCAGTGACAATCTGTGAGCAACTGTTGTTGGTACTTAATACAGAATGCTTAATGACATCAGCAGGGACTGTCTCCAGGCTTTAGGTTTTGCCCTGGAAACCTTGGGGCCTGGGAAAATCCTGAATTGGTGACCCTAACAGCTGCAAAGCCCTTTAAAAGTTAAAGTGCCATTTAATCTTAAATGTACCCAAATGATGATCTTTGAATCTTGCTATGAATTTGACTCCCCCTTCCTGCTGTTTACTTGACCTCCATACATGAAATCTGAAATTGTACCTGGCCCTAACCTACCTATGGAGTTTTTCCCCCTCTGAACTGCTGGTTGCTTCATGTCAAGAATGTTTGGTAAAGATCTGAGGTAGAAAGCACTCTAAAAATCCAATCTAACAGCCACCCATGGAACAACATTCCATAACCGAAACGAAGACATGGAGCACCATGTTGATCTGTTGCTAGGATGCATTAATAGCTAGTAATTATTTTTTTTAAAGGTAAACACTAATGGTCTTAAAGCATTTCTTAAAATAACATGACAGTTGCTAAGTGTAGAACAGAATCTAGGCCTGTTATTTCCAGTATATTATTCAATTTACCAGGTTACAACACAACTTTAACATAAAATCAGTATCATTAATTGACTACCACACTTCAGGCTGGGAATGGGGAGAAGACTGTTGAATAGTGAAATAATTATTATTGCACTGACTGCATGATCTGTAATGTGTCAACAGCCTCCAGTTTGTCACTGTGGGCCTTTCCACACTACACTGTTACAGTGGTATTATTCTACTTTCCACATCCTGTGGAATTCTGGGGTTTGTGGTTTACTGAGGCCAAAGAGCTCTCTGGCTGAGAATTCTAAATGCTCCTCCCTCAACTGCAAACCCCAGGATTCCATAGGATGCTGAAAGTGGAATAATACCACTATAACAGTATAGTGTGGAAAGGCCTGTGTGAATATCATGATTTTTATCTAAATGGAAAGCAGGTAAACTATGTCCCCTGGGCTGCATGCATTTTTTTATGTGTTGCCCTTATCCCTTCTCGATTCCCTGGACATCCCTTTCACTTGCCAGAAAAGGGTGAATTGTCTCTCCAGGAAGATTTTGGGGGCCTTTGGGAGGGATAACCCACCCTTTAAATGGATGGTAGGACTTCCTCCCCTTTTTCGTTTCAAAAAATTACCCATTTTCAAAGGGAGAAGTGGGTCCAGCCAATTCTGGGTATATTTTTGGCTTCCTTTATGGACATTGGCAGTCCATCCTTCACTCATGGGATGTCGGGGGAGAAAATAGTACTTCCGACCCACTGCAGCAGTCCTCCCTGATCTAAACCAACTATACTTAAAATATTTAGTTTAAATATGTACGTCTTAAGTGCGCCATCTTCCTTGCTTTTAAAAACGCAGTTCTTATTGTTATCTGAAATCTGTGCACCATCACTGTATTAGCTGTATTTTCTGTTGCTTTCCATCTGGTCAGCAACCTCTCCCATATCTGGTAGCCACAAGAAACCATGTTGTAGTATAGTGGTATTCAAAACTCTCCAGCATAAGCATCACTAAGACATAAAAAGGGGATGCCCTACCAGCTGTGTGCCTACGGATATCTTCAAGAAGTATTTCAAGGTAATTGATCTCATCTCCCACAATATTTTGGGTTGGATCCAAAACAAGTTACTTAACCTTGGGTTCCACTGAAGTCAGTGAAACTAGGTAGTTGTAATCCAACCTCATTGCCTGCAAATTCAGCTCTTTTTTCTGAGAGCAATTGAAAAGCAGTCTGGAGAAACAGCAGGAAATTACTGCTCTGGAATCACAAAGATGATTCTGGTTTTTGTGAGATCCCACTTTGCAGTCTATAAACTAACTAGTCCTCACCAGCACTTCCACAACAGTAGGAAAGAAATATTATTTTACTAGAAATAGTAGGAAAGAAAGATTATTTTCAATGGGTTGAGGATGAAAAGATGATGAATGCAGTAAAGACAACATTTCTGTCAGACACTGTTATCACGAGTGACAGTTTTGGCATCAAGACAGAGACTAGGCGCCATCCAAAGAGGTTTTTTTCCCCATGTTCAGGGCTTGCTTCAGAAATTTGGAAGTCTGAGGTAGAAATAGGAAGGATGGATTCTTGAAACTGTACCACCTGAAACAGTTGGGAGTGGCAACCTTTGCATGCTTAACTAACTGTCTAGTTAGTTTGCATGTGTATTGTAGGCATAGAGGGGACTACCTAGAATAAACTTCCAGTTGTTTGGTCAACATCCACTTCCCCTTGCATGTTCTCTTCCTCTTCGCCTTTTGTTCTTCGGCTTCCCTGAAAGCATGTGCTGTCTGATTCTCTGGCAAGCATGCTTTCCTGTAAGCATGTGAGTTCTTAATTTTTTCTTACCTTACTGCAAAAATTGAACCTCTGTAGACTATGCACAAGATTTTGTGAGTAAACTTTTCATACTTTTTAACCAATCTGTTTGTGTTTTATTTTGAACTAGATTAAGTGTATCTGGGGTGGAGATGATAATGTGGGACTGGTAATTTGTTCAACTTCTGCCTGTGCATTACAAAATACTCTGCTGATTGGGAGACTTATTACTAAAAATCCTTCAATTCCCCAACAGAAATATCCCCCCAATCTTGTTAGAAATGCATCAGAAGTGGGCCTATTTGGTATCACCAAAGAGCACTGGGGATATCCAAGTAAAGACAAAAAAGAATCCTGCCAGAAACCAAGAGCAGTCACTGTCAGTCAGAGCTGCAAACATTGGGCTAGGTGGACCAGTGTGGTGAATAAGGCGAAAGATATATCTTCTTATATGCTATAACCCCATTACCCACCCTACAACATGACAGCATACCTTTCAACATTTCACAGATGAAAACTGGGACATGTGCAGTCTAGGAAGATCAGAGTGTGGTCAAGATGGCGAAAGGTATTAATGAGGCAGAACACACTAGCTAGGAGAGGCTGCAGCAATTTCTTCTTTCCTGAGCCTACTGGGGAGGGCAAAATTCTGTCCTCTCTTCTCCCTGCTGCTGAGTTAATTGAGCAGGAACTAATTTTGCACTTTAAACTCACTTGCAGCAATTAAAGTAAGGTTAGGACAAAGGACGACGTAGAAGGAGGAAAGAGAAACCAGAAGATTGTAAAAGCCACTGAAAAAGTGGTATAACAGAGGATTTATTGAGACTGTTCCCATCAAATTGGTACAGTTGGAGAGTATATGAAAGCAAGGGGATCTATGCCAGGATGGCTAATGAATTTGCCACTGCATGGCAAATTCCAGAGTAGATTTTGGTGCCATTACCCCCACAGCTGCTCCAAACCAAATGAGAGCTCTGTAGGTGCTGAACCATGACAATTTCCACTCAGTTCAGACCATCAGTAGGGAGAATGTAGGTACAATCCAGGGTAGATTCACTGCCCTTGCAGTAGATTAAGGTTCCCAGGTCTCAAGGCCAAATTCCTCTTCTTGAAAGGGTGTGAGAACACTGCCTTGAAAGGCATATGTATAGATATTTTCTCCATTTGTCAGACTTGTTGCTTTTGTCTGAATAGCATACTCTTTGCAACAATGCTTGTTGCTTAATGCATCATATTTAATGACATCACTGGGGTTGTCCCTTGTAACATTACCCTTTTAATGTCACCAGGGATCACCTGCTGTGACATCACAAGAGATCATCCCTAGGTCTCAGGTTTGCACCCTGAAATCTCAGGGACTGGCATAGTCTTGACCTGGCAACCTTACCCTGAATTGATACATTCAAGGTGAGATATAAGAAGTAAAGACAGTAACATTCTATGGCTTAAAGAGAGCAAATGGAATGGAAGAAAACAGTTCTGCAAGAAATTCCCCTTGTCTAATATGTAGCAGGAATCCAGTTCAGCAATCCATCTTTATCTCTAAAACAAATTGTGATGGTTTACAGAAAAGGGCCTTTAGAGTTTAATAGATTTCCCTGAGCCAAAATAAACTATCACTACATTTATAAGATGTCATTTTAAGTGAAGTGTGTATTATCCTGATTAAACAGTTTGTTTTATTTATTTCCTGCCTTTTTCTGCTGCACAGTTGATGTTTTATTATTTTACTATATGGTACAGTGGGACTTTTAAAATCACTTTAGCATATTGCCCTGGTATTCTAAGATACATTTATGCTTTTGCTTATATAAAAGCATGTTATAAGAGAGGTTTCCAGCATGTTTCCAGTCCTAATTCAAAATACTGGTGATATCTAAAGCCCTAAACAGCTTCGGCCCTCCACAATTGAAAGAGTACTTCCCTTTGTATATGTCTGCCTGAGGACTGAGGGTGTGTCATAGGATCCTTTCTCTGTGTCTCACCAGCAAATGTGTGAGGATGTCGGGTCTTTGTTGTGGTTCCCCAGTTGAGGAATGCCCAATAGGCAACAAGACCACTTTCATTCCAGAGCCAAGTTAAACTGTGATGGATGGAAAAGCCAAAACCTTCAATGCTTATTCACAGAATACTAAACCTCCCACTCTAAAAAGTTACTGATCCAAGTGGGAATTCCTTCCTCTCTACCATCATACCCTATGCAGGAAGGAACTGTTGGAGGGAACAGAGTTGAGAGAAAACTGACACCCTAGATTTGGACCCTCCACAGACCAAATTAGGCCCATGACACGTGGACCTCCTCCTCATTACTTTATGGCTTGTAGCAATGGACTGAGCCATAGAATCATAGAGTTGGAAGAGACTACAGGGGTCATCCAGTCCAACCTCCTTGCCATGCAGGAACCCACATCAAAGAGCCCAAGGGTCCTTTCACAATACATAGTGATAGCACTATGATTTAACTGCTATGGCATCATCCTGGTAGAATCCTGGCGTTTGTACTTTGGTGAGCCACTAGAGCTCTCTGGCTGAGAATTCTAAATACCTCTCTTTAAATGTCATATCCTAGGATTCCATAGTCTTGGGAGAAAAGCCCCCAAGAGAGGCTTTTGGCTTGAAGCATGAAAGGGTTCAGTATGGTCTCTCATTTTGCTGGAGCAAAGGTGCTCACTAGAAACTCATCTAGGTGCTTTTAAGAGTCCTGTCAGGTCTTGCTTTATTCCAGAACACAAAAATGGGAGAATTTTCTTTTTATATCCAGGGCCAATTCATACTACATAATTAGAGGGCTATATTCTACTTTAACTACCATGATAACAACCCATGGAATCCTGGAGTTTGCAATTTAGGAAGGGGCATTTAGAATTCTCAGCCAGAGGGCTCTTCTAGTGCTTCACCAAACTACAAACCCCAGGATTCCACATGATGCATCCATGGCACTTGGACAATCAAGTGTTAAAATGTTATTGGTCAAATGGCACTTGACAGAAAGGTCAGGAATCAGGTTGGTTAGGGGATTCTGGACATGCTTATCCAGAAAAGTAATTATTCCAGGTCCTGAACACAGTTATCTTCTCCAATACTGCTGTATATGAGGTAATACTGCAACTGTCATAGTCTCCTGACGGTAGTCTAGATTCTGTGACATCACTAGAGGAGGAATGAGCACACCTGCTCTTTTCCATGTTTCTGTAGAGTTTGTACTTTTAAGGATTTCTCTCTTTTTCATTTTTCATCCCTCTCAGGATGAGTACTGCTGTTCTCCTTGATTGCACATTAGAAGTAGAAAAGACAACAAAAGCCACCCTTTTGGCCTAGAGCAAGAGCCCTCCCCCCATCTTCAAATTAACAGCAGGCATTTTTACCCCCTCCTCTTGTATTTTTCCCCCAAAATGTCAAATAAGCACAGATTCACCACCACCACCACCAGCTAGACTCACCCCAAGTGTAGTTGACTTCCCACCCACTACCCCAACCATCCATTGATTTTGTAGAACTTGCTATCCTGGTAAAAGCACAATGAAGGCTTGAGTAATGAGACCACAAAGTGTGGGCAGAGGAGGGGGGCACTCTTAATTGCACCTACAAAATTATAATCTGTACTCAAGAGTCCTAATGCTGTGGTTACAAAAGGGCCCACACATGAAGCTTTAGTTCTAGTATAATAACTGGGCAGTTCTCTCACATTCCAAGGGGAAGCCCCTCCTAGCAGCTCTGACTTGCTGGACTGGTCTGCACGGTTCCTTTTTTAATCCCTAGATATACCGTATCATCATTAGTGGTTCCCAACATACTCTTAGCAATAGTGACATATTCCCAGCAAGATTTTAATACTAAAACTGCAGGCCTGCTGTGACTCATTCCCCAAAAGAGACCTGCTGAACCAAGTTGTATTACCATGTTGATTTTTAACTCAAGAATCAGATAAATCTTGCTCTGGGATTAACTTGTCCCTGAGAAGAAAAATAAGATCAGTGTTGATTCTCTGATTTTTTTTTTAATGTTTCAAGTCGATGATTCTGCAAACTACAGCTATCAGACAGTTAGATAAACTGTGGCTTGTACCCCTTTGGTTGCAGCTTAGATTTGCAGGAATTCAGTGAATTTTTTTTCATGGAAAGGAAATAAACATGATCACCTGCTAGCTGCATAGAACAAATGAATGTTAGAAACGCAGCTAAAACTTCAAATGTTGGTAACTCTACATTTCTAGCTCATAGTCCCTTGATTATTTATGGAAATTGAAAAGCAAAAGATGGTATTTACCGAAGCACCAATTTTAATATGTATGAACGTACATATACAGAATAAGTATATGCAATTTACATGCAATTCATAATCACATTCCAACAATAGAAATATAGTAATTTAGCTTCACCCCTACACCAGCAAAACCATCACCTTCTAGACAGTTGCGTATCAATGTGATGTTTGAAAACACAAGAGCAATCCTCATCCAAATCATTTGCAACTAGAGATATACCTCAGCTAACAAAGTAGATGTGTTCCTAGGAATTACTTCTTTAATAGAAATGTCGGCCATTTCTGCCCTACACTGTTATAGTACTATTATTCCACTTTTAACATCCTATGGAATTCTGAGGTTTGTAATTTACTGGAGCCAAAGAACTTTCTGGCTGAGAATTCTAAACGCCCCCTCCCTAAATTGAAAATCCCAAGATTCAATAGGCCAGAATTAGAGCCCAGACCATCCCATGCAGCTTTATGAGAAAGATCATGAGGAAGAAACAAATTGGACCATCATCAATTAAAATGCCATTTGCAAAGGGACAGGAAGCTCCTGGTCTGTTTTAAAAGGAAAACAATGAGCTAATTGGCACCAGACACACACACACACACACACACACACAGTTACAAATGGCTACAAATTAACTCAGCCAAAACCATTTTACTGCTGCAAACAATCAGTTCCAACAGTATGACCTTTACTGTTGTGTCTGACTTGGTGGTTATCTGAACTTTGGCGCGTACCTTGGGTTACTCTTTTGTGGTGACTCCCTTATTAGCTTTCAACCTTGCTCAGAACTGCTGTTCATGTTTGGACCTTCAACTTCCTGGACCACACTTCTGCTTCCACTAGCTACTCTGTGTATGACTGGCCTGGTTTTTCTACTGTCTGTTCCAATAGACAGTAGACTTACCTGGGCACTGGAAAGAATCAAACAGGACATTTTACCTAAAATTAATTTTTTGTTTAGAATGTTACCAATAAAAGTATCAGAGGAAGAGTTAAAGGAGTGGCAAAAGATATTAAATAATTTTTGTAATGGAAATAAGAAATCGAGGATTAATAAGAAATATTGGTATAAAAGTCAAAAAGAAGGTGGCCTGGGACTTCCAAATTTAAAATGGTATTATTATGCAAATCAATTGAGATATATCATAGATGGAGTTTCAGGAAACGGTGATTTAGATTGGTTAGAGACAGAAGATAAGAATATTGAGATGAAATTAGAAAATATATTTTTTAGGAATTTTTCAAAGAAAGAAATGGAAAAAATAGAAAATCCTTTTATAAAAAATATAATAGAAATATGGAAGAAAAATAAAAGAAAATTGATACCGAATATATCAATATTAACTCCGATAGTAATGATGGAAAAATTTCCAATAAATTTAAGAGAAATAATAGAGAAAGAAATAAAAAAACAAAAAATATATAGATTAAAAGATTGGATGAAAATAATGATAAATAAAGAAAGAATGAAAGAGAGATTACAGGAAACTAAGATATCTTGGTTAAATTATATACAACTAGAGCAATGGACAAAGAGTATGAAAAGATATGTTAAGGATTTTAAAGAATATACTAAATTTGAACAAATTATTATTCAAAGAGAAAATATGCAAGAAAATGAAATATTAAAAGGTAGTATAAGTGAAATATATAAATTTTAGCAAAAGAACAAGAAGAGGATTATCTTAGAAAAATATGGGAGGAAGAGACAGTACAAACTATAGATATACAAGAATGGAGAAAAATTTGGGAACAACGCCATTTAAAAAAATTATCAATAAGAATAAAAGAGAATTATTATAAAATAGTTTGGAAATGGTACTTGACTCCAGTGAAATTAAATCAAATAGATGAGAAATATTCAAGATTGTGTTGGAGAGGATGTCAAGAAATTGGTACATATATGCATATGTGATGGAATTGCAACAAGATAAAGGAATTTTGGCAAAAGGTTTTTAAAGAGATAAAAGAGATTATAGGATTAGAAATACCAGTATGTCCAAATATAGCGTTGTTGTCCATATATAATAAGCTAGAGTGTACTCAGGCAAAGAAAGAATTAATAACAAATTTGTTAACTGCAGCGAGATTAATAATAGCAAAAAAATGGAAGACAAATGAAAAATTTCAAATAGAAGAATGGTATAAAGAAGTGTGGAAAATTGCAATTAATGATAAACTAACATGTAGAATTAGGTTTATGAAAGGTTTGGTAAAAACAAATGATTTTGAAGAAATTTGGAAAATATTTTTAGAAAAAGTTTTGAAAAGAGATGGTAATGCTACCCTGTTAAAAGAAGAATGGCAATTTTGGAAAGTGGATTAAATAAAAAGTTGGCTCTGGGGGGTGGGTTTTTTTTTATTATTACTTTTATCTTTTATTTTGTATTTTTATATTGTTTATTATCTGTGTGTGTTAAACTTGTGATTTATAGATGTAATTTGATATGTGATGTTCAATGTTTAAAAGGGGAAAAAAAGTTAAAAGGTAATTGGTTTTAGAGAGAGGTTATTTTTAGAGATATTAAGTAATAAGTTTATAATTAATAATAGTAAGAGATTAAATGGGAGTGAAAAATATTGAATTAAGAGTGAAAGTATAATAATAAAAATGAATATAATGAAAATAAGAATTGAAGATACGTAACAAAAATGTATAAGTTGTATGAACGGAACAAGCTGAACAAGTTTATGATTTTAGGGGAAGGGAAAAACAATAATATAAGTTTGCATTGTTTAAAAGAAGGAAAAAAATTTTTTGTTTTGTTTTGTTTGTTTGTTTGTTTTTTAATTCACCATTATGTATAACACATGGTGTTTTATTTTTCGTTTGTTTTTGTGTTATAGTTTAATAAAATTAAAAAAAAAAAGAATCAAACAGGACATCTGGAAAGGTTCCTACATAACACTGAGATCTTGTATAACCTTGCTGGAGTGTAAAACTCCATCAGTGTACTTAAGCTGATTCTCAGGAGGATGCGAGCTCAAATGTGTGAAGAGCAGGATAAGAGGCTCTGCAATGGCTCTTCTCCTAACAAGATGGTGATTGCTCACTGTAAGACCTCTTGCTGCTGCCACCATGGCTGTTTAATCCACATTCATGAGCACTGGCCTTAAACCACCTACAAGCTTCAAGGAGAGGGAGAAGACAAGTCAGAAAGACATGGTGGACTGAGGAAGAACAGATAGGGAAAATCAGAATGGAGACCACAGTCACGAAATCAGAAGAAGACTAAGACTCGGAAGGGTTGCTATGAAGGAACTCAATAAGTGTAAAGATACATTACTGAATATTAAACTTAATATTGTCTGTGCCATTGTATTTCCAGTGTTTAAATACGGCTGTGAGAACCAGACAGGGAAGAAAGCTAGGAAGAAACTCGTTTGAAATGTTGTGCTGGAGAAGAGTTCTGTGGATGCTGTGGCCTGTTAAAAAGACAAATCAATGGGTCATAGAACAAATCAAGTCTGAATTCTCCCTAGGAGCCAAGATGACTTTGGAAATATTATGAGAAGATATGACTCACTAAAGACAATAATGCTTCGTTAAGTAGGAAAAGAGGAAGAGCACATTACAGATGGACAGGCTCAGTGAAGAAAGCCACAGTCCTGAATCTGCAAGAGCGGAGCAGGGCTGCTGATGACAGGGTGACTTGGAGATCTCTCACTAACAGGGTCTCCAGAAGTCAAAGTCAACTTGACTTTTGTATAATGAACAATTCTACAGTGTTAACAACATTGTTAAGAGCAATGCTTGTGTAATGAGGTATTGCAGGCCTTCTTGTGCAAGATCCTAGAAAGTTCAGCTGCTTGCACAAAAAGGGATTATATGGACATACATCCATTTATCCTCTTTATTGATACCCTGCCTTTCCCCCTAAATTGAAAGTTAACGTGGCTTACTAAATACAAAGAATTGCAATAACATACCATTTTTGAATTACATACAAAAGATGAAATTGAAATAGCATTAAACAACAAAGAACAATATTAAAACCATTTAAATTTTAAAACAGAGAATAAAACCAGTAAACACCATAAAAAGCCACTTTACTTGTAAAAACAATTAACTCCCAAAAGCTTACCAGAATGAATGAATGAAAAAATAAATAAATACTGTATTTGCCGGCGTATAAGATGCACCAATGTATAAGACAGCAAATACTATTTCCCAGTGTACAAGCCACATTGGAGTATAAGATGCATCCCATTTTCAAATAGTATTTTTAGGGGGGAAAGTGAGTTTTGTACACCAGCAAATTAATTTTTTCACCTGGAGCTGAAAAGAAAGCAAAGAAGGAACAGTCCTCACCTTCCTAGGAAAGGAGTTCCAGAGTCTGGGAGCAACTATGAACAGGTCCCTTCCCATGTTCCCACCAAACATGTCCATGGTGGTACCAAGAAAAGCATTCCTGGCCAAAGATCTTAGAGCTCAGTCAAGCTCTATCCCAACCTGGCAACTTCCATACACAGGGAACTATTCCTTGTTGGGGAAAGGCTATTAGATTCAAGACATCTCCCCATTCTGTCCCAGGTAAAAACAACAGAATGTGGCCCAGAAAAAGGGAAAAGATCACACATAATGTCCCAATAACATTCCAGCCTTAGACATCATCCTTGAGATGATGGTTCCTGCTCCTCTCACTGGAATTTAGGTCATTATCTGATATTAGAAACTAAATTAAACATATTGCCATTTCTACTTTCCTCCCTTCTTTTTACTGTTTTTCTTTATTTATTTTATGCTGGTGAAATTCCTTCTTTCCACTAGGCAGCTAAAATAAAAATAAAACTGCCACAGGCTATTCATCTGGAATAAACCTCAGCAGAGACTGAGGCCTAATGAAAGAAAAGCAGATTAGAGAGAACATGTTAATAGCCACAGCTGCTACTCGATGCTTTTTACTTTTACTGGCTCTTACTTGGTTTTGAGAGGCTTCATGTAGCTGATACTCCTCTGGTGCTTCTATATCCAGCATCACGGGGGAACTTTCCAGAAAAAGAACATCATCTTTCTAGTGTTGTATGCCAAACTTGATTAAACTGATGCGTTAACAACCTCTTTACCTTTTCTCTGTGGAATGAAAAAGGCTTGCAAAACATCCCAGAACCATCTCTCTGTTATGTTTCTTTGGGACTAAAAGCAATAGTAGGAATTGAGCACGCTGGATTATGATCGCCTAAGCTTTTATAAGCAAAAAGCTGCTTGGTAACCAAAGGCTCTAATTCCAAACACACTTACCAGGAAGTAAGCTTCATTACATATGGTAGAATTAAGTTCCAAGTAAACATGAACTAGATTGTACTATATGCCACAATTAAGCCAAGTTTAGAAAAGTTACTTCTTTGGACTGCAACTCCCAGCATCCTGCCACCAGCATGACCCAGTGGCTTTTAGTGTTCCCAGCATTGTGGACTTGAGTGTCCCTAACATTGCACTGAATGGTTACCAGGCTGCCTTTTTCCAGCTCCAGAAAGAAATGACCAGAAATGACACCATAACTATTTAGAATACTTGTAAACCAAAACTATCACTTAAGCGTACAGCTGGCCCTCTACATTTGTAGGTTTCACTTTAGCAGATTTAATTATTTGCTTGTTTCTCCAAACTCTGCCCCACCCACCCCCATCTCAAGCACTTCTTTTCCAGGTGAACCTTCCCTCTTGGTGGCTCTAATCAGGCCATGCAGCCCTTTACAAACTCATTTCTGGACCTGAATTATACTTGCTAGGAATCTAAGAAGAGGATACACTTGTGAATAAGAAACAACATAAACTGGTGCAACATATGTTATTTGCAGCAAGACTTGTATATGCAAAGTTCTGGAAAAAAATGATTTAACAACAGTAGATGAATGGATAATGGGAATTGCTGAAATGGGCAATCTTACATATAAGCTGAAAGGAAGAACAAAGAGTGAATTTATGTCTGAATGGAAGTCTCTGATTGATAATTTAAAAAAGAACAAAGGTGAACTGATGACAATATGTTTTTAAACTTTAAATTTTAATTCTGAATTTATTTTGCTACCTGAGAAGCAAAACATTCTAACTAAAGATCTAATTTGTTTGTTGCTGTTAAAGACTATTACCTATATAGAAAATTACTATTAATTCTTGAGTACTGGAGAGACAGAGCACCTGTTGAATCCTTTGCTTGCTGTTTCTCAACTGGTCCCATTGAATTCAATAGGTCTGGTTCCCAGGTAAATGGATACAGCATTTCAGGCAGCAGAAATGGCTGCTTCTTCTTCTTTTTAAAATCTGCTTATAATTTTATTGTACATTAGATTTAACCATTTTTTTCTTTGTCCATGTCTACATAATGAGCCAATAATTTCTAGGTGTTTCAACTACACTCCTTTGCTGACTCAATTGGAACTTTCAAGGGCTACTGTATTTCCCTATTTAATAGTGAATTCAAGCTCTCAACCTTGGTATTGTTTATACCAGGAAAGGGGAATATGTGACTCCCTAGAAGTTGTTAGCCTGCAGTTCCAATGCTATCTCAGCCTGATAGGAGGTGACACACAGCAACATCTGAAGAACTGCACATCCCATCCCTGTTTTACATGGCCACTTATCCTGGGATGAAAAATAAGCAAACTCTGAGAAGCTAATTATTATTGTACAGGTATGAAGAGGAAAATGCACAGGGCTGAAGAAACCAAGTCCTTCCAAGAGTGCAAGCGATCTGAAGCCGCAGAGTATCAACTGGACAGGCATACTAACACTCAAGTTTGTAAAGTGGGAGACATGGCCAGAGAAGTGGAAACATAGTATAAGGAAGGGAATGGAAAGTACGGGGCTTTGAGGACATTCTGGATTGCCTTGATACTATGTGGGGGAAAGAAACAGATAGTTTCCAGGGAAAAACTGAACAAAATTTTACTAAGAGTTGCATCTATTTTTAAGGAGATGCAGTACAAGGGTCATTGAATAAACTGTTATGTGGACATAAAAATTCTTTGCTCTGGTTCTATCCAGAACTGGCTTCTATAAGGGGAAGTCTGACATTTTTCTGGGATATTGAAGTCTTCTATACAGGTTAAAAAATTGTATTATCATGTAAAGTCCCTTTAAGCACACTGATAAGATTCCATCAGTTCTCAAGTGTCAAATTCAAACCATTTCTCTTTGTCACTTAATCAACTTCTGAAGTCTGATCATAACAACACATTCATATTACTGCTGCTTCTTACTATTAATTATTATTATTACAATCATTATTCTTCTCCCAGTATTTTGTACATTATTCAATTAAACATAAGAATTTGAAGTTAGCCTGCAACCACTGCTGCCATGGCTTTATCCTTCTCTAGTAAATGACAACAGCCAACTTTAATTGTTGCTTCCCAAACACTGGAAGGAACACAATTTACTCTAAATAATTTACATTATATATTAATGAAAATAATGAAATATAAATCTGCTCTAATTTAAATGATGAATAAATGATAATATTCATTGTAATAAACCATAATTCATATCCAGCAAAATTTATTATTTGCAATAATAATTTTCTCTTTTAAAGGATAATTATCATAAAATGACAGATGTGACCATTGACTGGTGGAGCCCCTGTGTGTACCGATCCTGCAAATACAGATATGGAAGTCTTTGTACAAAACCTAATCTGACTTGTGTTTTTAACTTTTAAAAATGTCCACCATAATTCTACAAGCCCAACACAGAGACGTTTTTCTGATGTTCTTTCTAAAGACCTGAATGTAACTGTTAAAAATGCTACACGTGGGACTGCAATGTCTGTACTTGCCCCACCTTATTTTGCTATTTTGTGTGTGTGTCTATCTACAGGCATACCTCAATTTAAAAAGCCTCTGACAAAGAAACTCTTTACAAAGTCTTTTCATGCCTGCCCATGTGCCCTTTTGTCTTCATCCTCTGTCTAGCTGGAAGGCTTTTAGCACTATTGCCACTGGGACATCGTGAAGGAGACCTGGAGAAACATAGATTTTCAATGTCAGATAGCACCAGCACATCTGCAATAAACAACGCAATGAAATTTAAAGGTGGGGAAAACAGGGCTTTACTCCTGCCCATCCTACTGTTAACTGTGCATGCCTGCCTACAACAAGGAAGGTAAACAGTAGTTCCCTCCAGGATCCCTTACTGAGCATTCATGAACTACCAAAAACAAAACAAAACAAAAAAACTCAAGATAAATTTCTACTTCCCCCAATATGTGTGTACACATACACACACACACACATAGAGGGGGAAGTGATAAGGATTGATGCCATATATATATATGTGTGTGGCATCAATCCATATGTTTGGCCATCAAAATCAATATTATAATATAATATAATTATAATAAAATATAATAAAAGCGGAGGAGGTGTTACTGCGGTTATGCTACGTCTGGTGAGAACACTAGATATCTCTTGATATCAAATAATTTGGCCTTTAATGTGACCTTTCTCTGCCACCCTACTCCACGTGTTTGCAAGGGCCACTGAACAAGCACGTAATAGGCGCGGCCGTTAATGGTTGTACATTCCAAACCTCATTCAGGCAGGCAACTTAATGCCTCTCCGATGCTTCAGGGACCACTCCTTCTTGCAAACCCACCTTGCTCAGTGCGACTTTACACAAAGATGCCCGGCCGAGTGCCGAGCCATTCCTTTATGCTGGTCCATTTGCATACTGGCCATACTATTGTCATCCAGTGCTAAGCTCATCATGTAAAACCTGACCTTTTCCAGCACCTTTGTCCAGCTCCAAATTTCCTTTGTTCTCACCGAGCATGGCACGGCCTGTAGGTATAATCCACCCTATAAAAAGTCCCCATTTTCAAGTCCTCCTCGGACTTCTTGGATCGCTGCTGAGTTTCATCCAGCCTTGCTGTCAGTTTGTCCAGAGAGCTCCCCTCAGCGAGCCGCGCTGAGCTTTCTTCCCTGCAACATCCACTTCTCTCCAGAACTACATGAAAAGGTGTTGTATTACCCACTCCCCCGAAAACTCTCCATTTCTATTTCCAGTTAGTGGTGTGTATGTGTTGTCTTGTTTGTTGTTTGTCTTTTAATAAAAACTGCTATTTTTGTTACTTTAAAACTTGCCTGGCCACTCTTCTGACCTGACGCCGTAGACATAGGGTTAAAAGATCCCAGCTAAAGTTATCCTGCCTCTCGCTAGCTTGAGAGAGTGCTCGAGTCTAATTTCCCCCATCCTGTGTTTTTATTTGGTAATTTGGGCGTCCCTCCCAGGGTAATAGAGGCTGGGGGAGGGCAAATGTCCCTGGATACATTGTGGAAGAAGCTTTCAAGTGGTCACTACTAGAAGGTCAAAAATGTTTTTACTTATGCAAGGCTTGCTTGATCTGGTTGTTTCATTTCACATGTGCATATTATTAGTTTGGGATAAAAAGTTTGCTGATATTTACTGAACTGCTCCTCCTTTTTGTGTATACAGCCTATCACTATTCACCATGTTATTTCTGCCCCTGGTACCAACATTTCCGTTAAAGAAGTAATGCCCAGGAACACAGCTACTTTGTTAATTGAAGTATACCTGTATTTATTTATCTATTTGAGGTATACCTGTAGGCACTTATCTATCTCATCCTACATCATGAGATCTCAGGATGCATATAAGTAATATCAATATTGATAGATATAATCAATTTAAAACATGTACTAAAACACCTCAAAGAAGTTCACAATTTAAAATTAGTTTAAGAAGGTTAGCACAGTTTAAAACCACGAGTGTAAATACTTTGGAATAAATCAATTAGGTCCCAACAGCTTGTTTTTATTGGGCACCTAAATGAAGTCACCACTGCAAAGCTTTCCAAACTGTGTGTCGTGATATGTTAGTGTGTCAGCTGCAGTGTGTCATGAACGTAATGGGTGAAGGGGCTGCCTCTTCCGCCGTAGTAGCGGCAAGGCCAGGCTTGGGTGGAAGGGCTGCCTCCATTTACTGAATTACTTACTGAATTCCTGTGTCATGAAATGATGCATTTCTAAAAACCGTGTCACTAACATGAAAAGTTTGGAAATCTCTACACCACTGGCACTAGTCAGGCTTCCACAATTGGCAGGCCACAGCAAAGGCGGCCCTCTCTCATGTCCTCACACAGTGATCTTACTGATGAGACACAATGGAGGAGCCCTCGAAAAAGACCTTTTTGAGCAGACAGTATGAAACTCCTTGGAACCAAAGTGCATTCCACCCCCCATGCTTTGTTTAGGTAAAATAAATAAGGATTTCTAAAACTGACGGTGTTTCGACAGAAAAGACGATGGGGCCCAGCACGAAACCTGAGGATGGCAACTTGGTTGTTGGCTCATTGGAAAGGTACTCAGTTGCTCTGAAACTGCTCACCCTGAGCTACACCAACTAAGGCTGCACTCCTAGGAGAAACTGCAGGTCTTAATTATGATTAGACAAACATAAGATTATGCTGTACAACTCCTGTGTGCCATGATGGTATTAAATTACAGAAGCAAGGGCAAGACAAATTTTAAAAGGGTGGAGTGGAGACAAATCTGGATTAAAAACAGCATAGCATAGCTCAAGAGACACTGGGTAAAAATACAGCTGCATCGTGGTGCAGAGGACACAGTGTAACTCTCCCAGTGCTGTTGGACTGCAACTTTCATCAACCCATCAGCATAGCCAAAAACAAGAAACACAGGAGTTGCGGTTAAACAACATCTGGAGAGCTGCTCTTTGTCCAGACCTGTTGTAAAGGCATGGGAAGGATCTGTTGGTGGTTCCTAAAAGTTTGATATTGGTACCTAGGAACTGTAAACATTTTTTTTCAAAATGCAGGAATGACTTAAATGGAGAAGTCATTTTTTTCTGTGCCCTACATGAAATATTCTTGTTTATGAGACCCATATAGCAATTTTTGGTCTTGACATACTGGATATTATGTAAATCTTATGGATGAATCTCTAGCATACTGGCACTAGGGGTAGGACATAATGTCAGAGGAAGAAAATGTAGTTTTTTGTTTGTTTGCTGTTTGTTTACTATTGTCTCAGTAAATAAAAGCAGGCAACAGAGCAATGGTGATGTGTCTGGAAGACATGTCAGAACTGCCATCCTTTCTAAAGCCTTGGTAGCCCAGAGGACAAAGAAAGAGGAAAATAAATGTTGTTAAGTTTTTTTTTTATGGTGTCACAATCCTCACTATTGTTTTCTCTGCTTAATAAAACACTTAGGCAGAAAAACCCTTACCAAATTTAGGGAGAACAATGTGGCCTCCTCCTTCTTAGGCAGCAAATTTTGGGGTACAATTACGTAAGGTACATTTTGATTTTCTACCACAGGTCCAAAATGTTTTGATCTGGCCCTGCACTTAAAAATCACTGTTCCACAGAGGACTGTCGGATGGGGAGGACGGGACTGGGAAGCACCCTCCACTTTTTGTTCTTTCTGAATATGCCAAAAGGGTTTTATCACATTCAAGGTCAAGAGACATCTGTGGTGTTGGTTGCCAGCTAATGCTGTTCTAGCCTGTAGATAGCCAACCTCTATCTTTCAAACTGCCTCTTTGGCACCTTTCATCGACACTGAGATCACACACAAAATGTTTTTAAAACCCAAATCCATTACTCTTCGTACTTTCAGAGAAGTGGCTAACAGCCAAGGTACTAAACCACTATGCAAGTACAATAATTCCCAGAAACATTCTGCCTGGAAGTTCTTACTGCTATTATGACATGTCTTTCTCTTTTCTTTTCTTTTTTAAAGAAGAAAGACAAGATCAAAGTGAGAGCAGCACACTGAGATTAGTTCTTATTTATATTGGCTTGACAACAGTGAAGAGCAGCCAGACAACTTTGTGCTCAATATGGTAGATCCACTGTAATCCAAATAAAGTTATAGAGATGGCAATATTTAAAATAACCCCTTTGACTGCAAACACTTTAGAAGAGAAATAATTAGTGTATGTAATGGTTGTTACTTTCTGGCTAGAGGCAGACAATAGTTTTAAAGAGAGTGGAAAGTGATTTAGGAGAGGCATATAACATACAATTCTTTTATCCCACTATTGCCCCAGAGTGAAACAGATTCTGCAAATTGTTCCAACAATTCCAAAATTGGAGGGAGGAGGGACAGCAATCAATCTTATTCAAAATTTACTTTTTTGGACTATAACTCCAAAAATCCCACAGCCATTATGGGCACGTTAGGAAGATTCAGGGAACTGAAGGCCAACAAAATAACCTCCCAAGTTCTATACACTCCAATCTGGGACCACACTACAAAAAACTTGAAATTTCCCCAGCACACATGACTATTGGTTGGTGCATCTGAAATCACTTCAAAGATTTTTGAATCTCCCATTTTTATCAACTTATCTTCCAGTACCACCTTTTGTTTTTCGAAAAGCTGTGCACACCTTTTCTACTATCTGAGCACATATTTCTTATAGAAGATTGTATCCCTCTTTCTTCTTCTATGTACATAGGCTATTTCCAATCCTTGCTTCCTCTCAGTACAAGCATACTGTGATGTGCAGATCTAAATCCAGTTAGAATTAGACTAAGCCCATTTAAATCAATGGAACTTATGTAACTGTCATCTTACCAAGTTTCCATGGATTCAGTGAGACTACTCTAACGGAGACTAAATATTGGGCCTAGATGCAGTTATTTCCTTTGTGTTTTGCCTTTCTACAGTGAACTAGCAGATCTGCTGCCATGGTGGCAGTGAATCCAGTCTTAATTCTTCCTGTGTCTGAATGGGAGCTCCATGGTGCTGGAACTTGTCTTGTCAGAAGTTTGGCACTGGCAGAGTTCTGTACAGTTCAGAGCAGCTGTGGGAGGAGCAAAACGAAGCTGCCCCTCATGATGGTGCATCCATCAGCTGCCCCTGCTTTCTATCAAAAAGGGCACTCAGAGAAGCCAGCAACCATAAAATACAAAAATAATTAAAATGTAGAAAAAAATTTTTATCACACAACCAGAAACATAATAAATGTTAACAGCACCCAAAGAGTTAAAAATCCTTTGAGCCAACAGACTATCTTGCACATCATCTGAATGAGGATGTGCTTTGCCTGCTAACTCAAGGAAAACAAAAAACAAAAAAGAGGGAGCCAACCTGGCCTTCCTTGGCAGGCAGTTCCACAGCCTTGAAGTAGTTACTGGAAAAATCCTTCCTGTATCTCCACCAAGCATGCCTCTGATGATGATGGGAAAGGAAGAAGAACCTCCCTAACTATCTTCAGACTGAAGCAGCTCCTATGGAAGAACACAGTCTTTTGAACAAGCTGGTCCCACGTTGAATGGTTTGGCCCATTTAACACTATTCATGTGTTAAAGAAAAACAGTGTTATAACAGCTGGAATTTTTATCTGGAAGGCCCATACTGCATGCTCTTCTTGAATACAGTCAGTGTAAAGAATACAGGCCTTATAAGCTAATATGACCTCCAATATGTATGCACTTTAAAAGAAACTATTCCAGTTCCTCAAGAGCTTTTCTGTTTGGCCCTGCCACTGGCTTGCTTTTTGACTTCACTCAGCTTAATAAATCTTTCAACCTGTTTCCACATCTGGAAAGTGATGGTAATGACATATGTCTCGCCTTATGTGTGTGGAGTGAGAATTAAACATTTGTGAAACAGAAGATTCAGTGATAACTGATGGGACATAAGTGCAAAGTGTTACATCACTAAAAGCATACATAATCACCAATTACAAAATGATATCATATGCATGCAGAGTTTTTCTGTTTTTATGAAGCTCAGCTCCCCTCCTTTGGTGGTGCAATTTGAGGGCTGACTAAGACTAATGGTGGGGCCCAGAAAAACAAAACAGCACCCTTCTGTGTCTTCTGTTCTGCAGTGCTCAGCATTCTAACAATTCAGGGACTTCTGAGATCTTGAAATGATATAGCATCATAATGGCATCTAATTAAGAAAACATGGCTAAAAACTGAGGGACATTCAATGGCTTATGTATATGTGTGCGTTAGATTTAAGGATGGCTTGCTTACCAAAGACCTACGAATCTACCTGGACTTCAGAATGCTCTCAGGGAAGCCAGAAGAGACAGGCAATTTTGGGGTGGTCCTAAGGAGTATGGTAATATTTGATGGGGACAAAAAAGTGTTGAATAAAGTATTAATAAGGCAGCTTCAAATAAATTCTTAAAAGCAGTTCACAAAAACAACCTAAAACCATTCAAGTAATAAAAATGTTTTAATCAAAGAAAGACAAGAAGGAATTACCAGCTGATAGAATGGCAGTCCACCAACCCCCTTCTGTTGTCTCAAGACCTCAAACACTCTCTGTGAAGCAGGTTGGCAGACAGCTGGAGCATTAGTGCTTGAAAACACATGAATAATCTGATTGAGATGCTGTGCAGTCCAGTCCTGAACCAGCAAAGTCTTTCTTCTCTGCCAGAACTATGCCAACTATATCATACTCAGTTCAGCTGGTCTAAACAGAAATTAGACTAATGTACCCAAATGTTAGCTCAGATTTTAGTTCAACAGTAGTATTTGCTTTGATGACTTTCTTGGTTGATCAAATTGCTCAGCTCTGTCTTAGATGCCACCACAACAGTGTCTCAAACACCCACTAGTCTCAACTGTGTGGGTTACTTTAGCCTGTTTATCCTGGAGGTCGTGAACAAAGTATTAGAAATGATGAAGGCTATCATGAACTCATGTTCAGTTTACGTTAAGATGACATATACATGGTGCAGTGGTTTGAGCACTGGACTATGACTCTGGAGACCAGGATTTGATTCCCTTCTTGGCCATGGAAACTAATTGGGTGACCTTGGCCACATCACATGCTCTCAGCCCCAGAAAACCCTGAGAGAGGCTTAGAGTCACCATAAGTTGGAATAGACTTGAAGGCACACAACACCACCACTTAAGAAGATCAGTTATACTGACTGAGACCAAAACCATCAGTGCGTTTTAGGACCTTCTCTAGAAGCAGTGATCAAGTAACGCTTCATTAGTCATCACCGAGGATTGGGGTAGAGCAAGTTCACACAGCTGGATAAGGTATCCTTCTTTAATCCTCCTCAGTCACTTGTTTGATCTGGGCATGGCACACCACTGATAGCTTTGGTGCATCATCTGTTTCTAAAAATGAAGAAAAGGAGTGTTTTTCTAATGCTGCTTTAAACTAGGGCCATCTCCACACTACACTGTTATAGGGCTATTATTCCACTTTCAACATCCTATGGAAGGAATCTTGGGGTTTGCAGTTTAGGGAGGGACATTTAGAATCCTCAGCCAGAGAGCTCTTTAGCCTCAGGAAACTACAAACCCCAGAACTCCACAGGATGTTGAAAATGGAATAATAGCAGCATTCTGTGGAAATGGCTTCAGGAAAAGGAACATGCGGTTCTCCAGATGTAACTGGATTGTAAACCCCCCAGCAAACCCAGCCAGCACAGCCAGTGGTGAGAGAAGACAGGAATAGCAGTCCAACATCTGAAGAATCTTATGTTTTTAGAAACATCAGGGTTTTTCCCCCCAATATGGTGGACAGTAGCATCTTATTACAATGGCTGAAATATCGAGAGAGACAGGATCACTCCCCAATGAGGGCACTCTTAGACGGAAGAGGAGACATGGAAGCTCAGACCTCACAGTCACATGGCTTTACACTGAGTCAATATTAGATGCCCGTGTTATCAGTATCAACCTGCAGCAAGAGCTCTCCTCTGGTACTTTAGAGCTGGACGTCATCCGTACATTGACACACAATGATCTGTTTTGGTAAATAAGCTGCTGCCTCATTGCTAAATCAGGTATCTGGAGGCTGCAGTTGAGTTAAAACATGCTGAAATTCGATCCAGGTAAGACAAAAATGATGACACAGGGAGGGTGGACTCTCTTGTCAGGCATATTTTTCTGTGACTGATGGGACAGATGCTGGAAATAGGATCCTCCTTCCTATACTTTATGAAACAAAGTAATCGTATTTTGCTGAACAACAGTTTTGTTTCATAGCCTGCATGCTGTTATTTTCAAAATTTCAGTCTACAGCTCTCCACTAACATAGATCCCAGATGGTTTCCAATTTTTAAAAACACAGCAGCTGTATTTTACGTATGCTGTTATTGTACATAAACTGCCCTACTGAACTTTATGCAAAGGCAAGATAGAAGCCTATTATAATATCGTGAAGAGGATGGTGGAAAGTGAAGGGAAAAATATCTAAATGACACCAACCACCAAACTGCATTAACCTTTGTTTCCATTCCTGTTTTCCTTTCTAAAAAAAAAGAGAGAGACATTACAGTACTTTAAGAGAGCTAAAATATGATTCAGACAAAAAGATGTTTCTTTGGTTAAAGTTGAATTACTATAGCACCTTTAAAAGGAAGATCTACAACGTTAAGAGTTGAGAATACAAATCAAAAGTTAAGGACACCCCTCCATTTCTCCACTTCAGATGCCAGGATAGCATTTACTCAGACTTGGGAAAATATCAGCTTACAGTTCTATTTTGAAACGAGCAACTATAAATAAACATTTGCATTCTATAGGAATATTCCAGGAGCAGCTTAACGGTGCAAGCCCATACGTGTTTACTCCGAACCAGCTCCATGGAAGTACAGTGCGCCTTATTCCCATGAGACCATACACACTGTGGCCATTTCCGCACTAGCCTGTTATAGCGCGATGATTCCGCTTTCAACCTCCTCTGGAATCCTGGGGTTTGCAGTTTCCTGGGGTTTGCAGCCGGCCCCTCCCGAAACTGCAAACCCCAGGATTCCAGAGGAGGTTGAAAGCGGAATCATCGCGCTATAACAGGCTAGTGCGGAAATGGCCACTGGCAGCCTCGAGGCAGCAGTCCCCAAGCCAATCCTTCCAGGGTAACCCGGGTGGGGTTTTTTTTTTTGGTTTTTTTTAAAATACCCCGAGAAATCAAAAAACCTGATGAGTCAGAGGTGTAAACCTGGAAGCAAAATTCCGCTCTTGCAATGGGGAGAGGTGGGTGCAAACCTTCACCGCTTGCACGCCTTAGCCTGTGGCTGCGCACTACGTCACGGCTCGCTCTTCTCTCTCTCGCACCGCCTCCCCCCGCGCCTGGTTTGCGCAATCCGGCCAAACTCACCCCCCCACCGACACACACACACACTCCCCCCCCCCTTTTTGCTAAGTCGCAGCCAGGAGAGCAAGGCCTCCGCGGCGTTTACTATATTTGGTTCACCACGAGGTGACCCGTCCAGATAAAGCCCGGAGTCAGCAGGCACGATGCCTTTCTTGGTACGGCTCGGCTCAGGCAGGCACGGGGAGCCCGGAGGGAGGGAGAAAGGCGGCGGCAGCCGAAGCGAATCCCAGAGCGCCTGCGCGCCTCGTCGCCTCTAATTATAGCTCGCGCAGCTGGCGCAGTTTCCTCGACGGGGAGGGGCTCGCGCGAGCCAGCAGGGGCGGCATCCGGAGCTTGCGGCTGTGTGTGTGCGCGCGCGCGCGCGCGCTCTCGCGCTCTCGCTCGGGCGTCGTGCGCGCGCTCCGCTGCGGCGTGATGATCCAGCGTTTTTCTTGTTGTAGCGGCGTTCGAAGAAGGAGGCCGCGAGGAACCCGCGCGGTGTAGCGGTTTGACGGTTGGACTGCCTCAGTGCTGTGGGGTGGAGGCGCCAGTTCGAATCCCCGCTCAGCCACGGAAATTTCCTTGGGTGACCTTGGGGCAAGCCACACTCTCGGAGGAAGGCAAGGCTAAACCCCTCTCTTCACTTGCCGAGAAAACTCCGTGATGTTGTTGTTGTTGTTGTGTGCCTTGCGAGTCGTCTTTTGTTCAAGGCAACCCTGAGGCGAACTGATCACTGGGACCATTTCCGCACTACAGTGTTAAAGTGCTGCTATTCCACTATCAACCTCCTATGGAATTCTGGGGTTTGTAGTTTAGGGAAGGGCACTTTGAATTCTCAGCCAAAGAGCTCTTTGGTCTCAGTAAACTACAAACCCCAGAATTCCACAGGGCGTTGAAAGTGGAATAGCAGCACTTTAACACTGTAGTGCGGAAATGGCCAGGGTTTTCTGAGGGGTGAGAGTGTGTGACGCGTCCAGTGAGGAATCGAACCGTGGTCCCCAGTGTTATAGGCCATTTCCGCACGGCCTGTTATAGCGCGATGATTCCACTTTCAACATCCTATGGAATCCTGGGGTTTGCAGTTTCGGGAGGGGCCGGACGTTGAAAGGATGTTGAAAGTGGAATCATAGCGCTATAACGGTCTCGTGCGGAAATGACCGTAGTCCAGTGCTCAAAGCACTACATCGCACGACTTGAAGGCACAAAGCAACAAACCCTTGGCTGGTGTGGAAATCACAAGCACACCACGCAGACACTCTGGTCAGTAGTGATTCCGCACTTCCTTCTCACCCCACACTTGAGAGTTGCCTGGATCTTTATTGTAGACCATTTCCGCACTAGCCTGTTATAGCGTGATGATTCCACTTTCAACGTCCTCTGGAATCCTGGGGTTTGCAGTTTCGGGAGGGGCCAGCTGGCCCCTCCTGAAACTGCAAACCCCAGGATTCCAGAGGACGTTGAAAGTGGAATCATTGCGCTATAACAGGCTAGTGCGGAAATGGCTGTAGTTTACTGGCTTTTTCACTCCCCCTTTTCCTTCTGGGTAGTTGGGCATCCACATGAGCCATTTTTGAACTCCGGAGTTGCTTGCATGCTCCCCTGATAAAGCGATCTGACTTTGTAGCCATGTTCTAGGGCCGCACAGAAGGAGGTGGAAGTGCATCCAGTACAACTTGGCCTTTGAAGTTTGATTTGCTCCACAGAGCAATCTTGCACATATTTACTCTGAAGGAAATCTTTTTGCATTCACTCCCATGCTTGTTTGCTCAGAAAAAAGCTCAAGGGAGTTTAATGAGATTTTATTTCTAGCATAGGATTACAGCCCAGATTGAGCAGGAGTACCAAAATCCTTATTGTGGTAACACTTTTTTTGATAGGTTATCTGAAAAGGCAGAAAAATCTGTGTGTTTTTGGATATCCTAAGAATCAATCTATTATAGATACTGGAACTTTTTTAAAAAAAGAAGTAGTGTCAGACACCAATTCTGAAAAAAATCTTCCTTTAAAGCAGTGGTTCTCAACCTTCCTAATGCCACGACCCTTTAATACAGTTCCTCATGCTGTGGTGACCCCCAACCATAAAATTACTTATTTATTATTTACAATGCCTCCCCCCCCCAGCAAAGGCTGCCTCACCGGCCAGGAACAGGGGGGCAGGCAGGGAGGGAAAGAGGAGCCGTGCGTCTTCCCCAGGAAAAAACTCCGAGAACCCTGCCCCGGGGCTCTGCTTCTGCTTCGCTCTCATTTCCTCTGGGGGGGCGGTGTGGGAAAAGTTTCCAGAGTGTCGACCCTGTCCGGGGGGGGGAGCAATCTCAGCGCCTTTGTCTTTTGCACCGGGTGCAGCTCGCCCCCCGGAAAAGTGCCGCCTTGCGGCCCCCCAGCTCTTCCACAGCGCCCCCTCCATGGCGAGTGGGGCAGGGGCCGTGGCGAGGAGGGGGCTGCCCCCCGTGCTGCTGCCGCCCCCCCCCCAAGCTGGCCCATCAGACGGGAGGTTCTCCCGGTAGTGGAGAAGGGGAGCGATTTCAGTCCCTTCTGTACGGGGGCAGGAGAACACGAGCACGTGGCTCGCGCTTGCACACCACCACCAAGGAGGGAATGGAGCCTAAGACCATCGGAAATACGTATTTTCTGATGGTCTTAGGCGACCCCTGTGAAAGGGTCATTTGACCCCCAAAGGGGTCACGACCCACAAGTTGAGAATCACTGCTTTAAAGCAAAAGAATTATGTGATTTGATGGTGTGTGTATTGTTGTTTTTTTTAAAAAAAGATTCAGATGAGTTTAAAACTGCACTAAAGACCAATCTTTTCCAGCAGACCTATCCAGATGGTTTTTAAATTATAATTTTTAAAGTCTAAATTCATCTGTTTAAAAATATATTTTGGTTTGGTATGCTCTTTGCAAAGTTATGTTTCTGTTCTGTTGCTTTGGTTTAATTTATTGTTTTCCATCTTGATCCAGAGGAAGAGCTTGGTAAGAAATAACAGCAACAATAACAATGTAACACTACCAAGTAGCTATGAAAGTGGAAGATTTGTGTAATTAGAGTACATTGTATGTGAATGCAGAAAGAACACAAATTTGTCTATGCAGAAATAAGAATTGCTGTGTTCTTGTGGTGTATTCCCTAACAAGTGTGTGAAACTGTAGCCTCAGGAGTTTTTCCCCCCCGAAAACTGATAGAAAGATGCAGGAATTGGTTATGCTTAGCTAGAATGTCATCCCTTTCCATTTGAACCCATGCAACTATTCTGTTATATTTAATAAATGTAATAATGCTGTGTTCATGGTGTTTATTCTCTAACCAGTGTTTAAAGGTTGTTGCCTCAACTGAATATTTTAGAAGACATCTCAATGATATTTATTAATGATATTTATTTATTAATGATATATTTTTGTGCCACATATGCTGCTTCTTACAGCTTTCCAGTGGACCTAGTTACAGGTAGTTTTGTCTTCTGAAGGGACTCTTGGGTCATTTTCAACCTGCTGTGTTACAGGCAAAAATGCACTAGCTCTGACTTTTCCCAACAGAGATGCTGATGTAATGAAGCTTCACCTGTTGGATTTCTGCTTGTCACACAATTGGTAAAACCATAGCAGCTCTGCTGTGAACGCAAGTGGCCACCCCACCCTATAGGAACCTTATGCATGTTGAAGCAACTTCGAAAGCAGTTCAGCACTTTTGCAATACAACATTTTAATCCCCATACTAGCTTGTAGCTTGATTACCTACAGTCATAGACTGTTTAGTTTGTCTTTCCTCACTATGATCAATGCCCCCCCATCCCAAAATGTGGAATGTTTCCCTAGTAGAGACAGGTTTAGTGATCCTAGTGCTGTGGTGGTGGAGACTTACCAGTGTTTATTGGCAATACTAGGTGGAATAATGCTTGGGATGACAGACCTCAGAGGAGAAGGTGAACTTGGTTGTGTAAATAGCATTGGTGTCTGGACTTGGGACTTTGTCTGGGGCATTGAGCACCTTGAACAAAGCTTAATCACAGGGAACATACAGCTCAAGTGCTTGGTTAGGAAGTTAATAATTTACCTTGATGCACAATCTCTTGGTTTTTAATGAAAGGGTTCAAAAACCTTTAAGATCACGAGACAGACATTCTGGAAAAAAACACTATTGATGCTGGAGTTTAGTTCTAGGAATACTAATGAATTGATAACAATTTTGTTTTCCAATTGCAGGAGCACTGGCTATTAAAATAGCAAAAGTTTAAAATCTTCCTTCTTCCCCTATTAATTGAGAGCCTTATCATAATTACTATTTTAAAAGATGTTAGCCTGATGAATTCCAGGGCTTGCCTCTTGTGCTTTTGTATGATGCATATTTTTCAAAACACGTGCTTTCACATCACCGGTAACAATCATTGTAGCCTTGGCTTCCACGACATTCCACAATCCAGTTAAAGTTCAATATTTAAACTGAATTCAATCTTAAACCTGTTAGGTGGTAGTGAATCTCACTTACTGTAGCCTCTAATACTGTATCCTGATTTCGTGTAACACAGCTTTTCTGGAGCTGGTATCTTCCAATTACAGCCTCCATCATATCCAGCCAGCATGGTCTACTTATTGGGAACGACAGTGATAATCTAGTCTTGAAGCCACCATACTGGAGAAGGGTGTGAGGACTGTGATACCAATTGAATTGTTGTTCAAGACACACATCCAAATGTTTTGACTTTTAGTGGGGCTATTTGTTATCACACTTAAACCATTCTTCAGCTTCAGATCATCATCCATGAAACCCTAGGTTGGCAAAGTATGGTCTGTGGGTTGCTTGTTGCTCCAAGGGTTTTCCCCACCTCCAGGCAGGGCTTGAACAAAGAAAGCATGATTTTCTCATGCATGGAAGTCTCCAGGAGTTGTGACTGTGACCAGAAATAGATTGCAGCCTGTCAGTACTTCTCAAAACATGAAGTGGACCTTCAGTCACTTCTGGTTTTGACTTCTGTTTATTTAGGAGACTAGTGTAGCCTGCAGAAGTTCTTGGAAGTGAAACATTTCTCCTTGGATCTTCTAAAGTTGCCCACTGTTGAGATAATGGGACTAATATTTAGGACAGATCCTTCCCCCTCTGCATGAGATGTCCAACACTATGACCTCCCAACTGTAGAATTGACTTTTGCCCATGGTGGCTAGCGTAGACAGGAGGTATAACTGAAAACATCTGGAAGGCAGCAGGGTTGGTGAAAACTAGGTAGTATCCAGGTGGAACGGTCGTATATGTTCCAGATATTGGAAAACTTATTTTCATGAACTATGGCTCCCAGATCCCAGTATAACTAGTAATCCAAAAAAGTTACTCTTCCAAGCTCATAGCTAGGATCATAGGGGTAATTTCAAAACATCTTCTAAGGGGACCTGCTAATATACTCCTTGTTGTCAGAGACACCATCTGTGAGTACTATTTCCTAACTCAGAAGTCACTGTCCCTTGATGTAGCACAGGGACCACTTCCAACATCCATTTCTGGTAAGTGGATGATTCATCTTCAAGGCTCCCAAAACCACTACTTTAGAATGTCCTACCATAGGAAGCAAATCTCTGCCAAAAGGAGGCACTGAGGACAATAATAGAATCACACTTGATGGTAATACCCATAAGGAGAATCCATGATGAAATGAATCATTTTCTTTACTTACGTCCTGGCTCCAGAACCAGTCTTCTCCCCTTTGGCTATATCACTGAAGCTGTTTACTTTCTGACTGCATTTGGAGCTTCTACCTGTAATGATGCAACACTTTCAGGGCCTCATTCTTTTATTTCTAATTCAGTTGTTGCATAGTTTTCCTATAAATGCACACTGTTCCCAATACCGTTGTTTCATAGCACAATACAGTTGTTCAGTGAGTGGTCTCAATGTACTTTGCTGAAGCAGCCAAGGGATAAGGGCAAATAGGCAGAAAGGCAGACAAATATCCTTAGGGAGCTCAGAAGCAAGGCAAGAAGATGACAGTCACTCTCTGGGTTTTTTGAGGGGGAGGGGGGAATTAAGTGAGGAGACTGCTGACTCCAATATCTGATATTCAGATGTACTGTTATACTGGATTAACATTTGGAATCAGCAGCTGTCCTGATTTTGTTTGACTGCAACTCCCAAGTACACTAGCTGGCATAGTCAAAGGTGGGGAATGCTGTGAGCTGCATCTGGAGAGCTGGAGAATTACCACTTCTGTATTATATCTGGAAAGCCAGCATGATGTAGTGGTTTGAAAATTAGACTATGACCCTAAAGACTAGGATTCAGTTCCCACCCAACCATGGAAACTCACTGGGTGACCTTGGACGTGTCACACATTCTCAGCCCCAGAAAACCCCGTGATAGGGTTGTCTTAGAGGTGCCATAAGTTGGAGACAACTTGAAGGTACACAACAACAACACCTATATTATCTCAAATAAAGACCCTTTGCAATTCTATGGAATCTTTTTGTTTAAAAAGCCAGCACTGTTGTAGTGAATGCCTTGGTAGTACCAGGCACCTTGTTTATCAGTTTTAGTTACTGATGTTGAAACTTTTACCATGTTATTGGGAAGAGGGGATGGCCTGTTCATTTCAGAATTTTATAATCACGTCCTGACTTGCAATCTGATCCTATGCATGGTTACACAGAACTGTGTCTCATTTATTCAATAAGATATATGTATAGGTAGTGCAAGCCTATGTGTTTGCTCCAAAGAAAATTTCACCAAGTTCCATGGGACTTTGTCCCTAGTAAGTGTGCTAGAACTGTGTCTTTTTTGGGTTTTTTTGGAACTAAAAATACACTGAGATGGTTTGCCCTTTCCACACAGAGGTGCCCTAGACTCCTTGATCATTGGGCAGATTGAATCTATGCATGTTTATTTGAAAGTAACTGCTGAGTTCAATGGGCATAATGTCAAAGCCTTAATTGCCCTTTTCTGTATCCTATCCAATTCTATTATAGTCCTTTTGTAATGTAGTAGAATGGGAGCTTGTGTTGAAGTTTTAAGAGAAACCTTGTACCGCAAGGAGGTTCTGAGTTCTCAGGTTTTCCAGAATCTGATGGAAAAAGAGTCTTTGTAAGTTTTTGATAGGCAACTCTTAGTATCATAGTCTATTTAAAGACTGTGCTTGCCTAATATTTAACTTTTGATTACATATTTACGTCGTTTCGCTCTATGCACAATAGATTGCGGCCACTGTTACTAGAGAGTAGGTGTGTTGTGTGTTTCAGTTTAGTAAAAAAAATTTATTAGGACAAATGTTCCAAAAAATAATGAATGTGTGTGTGTGTAAACAAAAGCCAGTGTGCTGTTCTGGTCTGAGTGCTGGATTATGATCATAGACATCAGGGTTCGATTCCCCACTTGGGTGCATCACACAGTCTTAGCCCCAGAAAATCCAAAGATAGGTTTGCCTTAAGGTTGCCATAAGTAAGAAACAACTTGAAGGTACATAACAACAAAAATAATGCATGCCATACACACACACACATGCGCGCACACACACACATATACATATAATATATGCAAGTTAATTTGCAATACAAAGTAATATCCACCATTGATAGGAACTCAAGAAAGTATGTGGATCCAGTAAGTAGACTGCTATTCATCAATTACTACTATGATCTTTCAACCAGTGATATCAAGAGAACTCTTGAATATGAGCAAAGTAAAACTGGGAAACCTTCCCCCTCCTTTTGGCCAACCTTTGTTTTGAACACTTCTCCTTAAAGCAGGAGCTTTATGTTCTTATTTGTTGCTGAGAATAAAATTACTTTTCAGTGCCCAAGGAGACTCCAGCCCAATCCTCATCTACATCATGGAGATAATTCCATCAAACTGGGTGTTTTCAGATCCTGTATGATGTAAATGGCTACATTAATAGCTGCAATCTTATATATCCATACTGTATTATTTCTGATTGTGTTTAGTAGGACGTTGCTTCTGAACAAATGTGCATAGGATTGCACTTTTAAAGGGTTTAGGGATGGAGTTAAAATAGTCCAAAAAGGATTAGAAAAGTATTGCTTTAAAAAATGAGAGATGACTCCTAGGAGCAATTACATTGTGTGTATGGCCTTCAGAATAAAAGCTAATCATATAAGCACTGCAGTACCAAGTTTTGGATTTTAAAAATTGTTCCATCCTTATATGCCATTAAAACATCAAACAATCAGCTGATTTTGATCTTATTTAAATTTGGTTAGGAATATGCTCAAGATGATTAGAGCATCTTTTAATACTTCCACTGGATGTCAGTGAGACTTCATCCCTAAGAAGTGTTTGCACAGCATAATAATCAGGAGTAATTATTGACTGTCAGCATAACAAAATCTTGTAAGGACTTCTGATGACTACAGTTTAGCCAAAGGTAATGAATGAGTTAAGCATCCCCGCTCTGGATACTGGAGTGATGAAATGGGTAAATATATATTCCATTCATCTGTTAGTACAGCCTGACCTTGGTCTGTGACAGAGGAAAGGCGTGTCTTCCCATTCTGTATTTCTTGAACAAAGGCAAGTAAATGAGAGTGACTCAGGATTTTGTGTGGCCTAGGTGTAATTGAACATTTTTTGAATGATTAAATGTTTACACTCAAGAATCAGGAAGAGAAACCTATTACTTGTTACCAACTAAGTAAAACTATTTTATAAAGTGTCTGCAGATTTTGTTTATGACTTTTTAGATCATCACCATGAAGAGGCTTTGTAAAAATCCCTTTTACTTGAATCATGGCCTGTTAAAAGTGTTGACACTTCCATTATTATACACGTTTTAATATATCTGGTTAATGGATAGCCAAAGCAGATGTAATGAAACAATAGAAATCAAAGGAAGTTTTGTATGCAATGTTAGGGAAGCGTTTTTTTTTTTTTGCAGCTTTAAGCAGGACTTATCCACTGGCCACTTAAAAATAATGGGCAGAAATAAGCTGCCCAGTTTTTCCCATTTTCAGGCATTCCATAACAATGAACTGAAGCCCATATATTCCATTGTCTTTTAAAGCTAAGTCTGCAATCCTTAAGGCCACAAAGTAAATAAATGGAATTCACCATGAATTGCCTTTGTTTTATATGTAATTCAAATCAGTCCTCAACATCACTGGGTTTTTAAACATTTGATGATGGAAGGAATTCTGCAGTTAATAGGACTTCCATGTAAGGAGTTAGCTAAAGATGATACCACAGCTCTGAAAGTGTGGTGCAACAAATATGCTTGAAAATTAAATAGGTGGGGTGTTTAAATGCCAATTTATAGCATGATGTAGTGGTCTAAGTGTTGAACTATGACTCTGGAGACCAGAGTTTGATTCCCAGCTTGGCCATGGAAACCCAGTGGCTGACCTTGGGTGTCACACACTCAGCCATAAGTCAGAAACAACTTGAAGGCATACAACACAGCATTATTCTTGCAACTGTGTTTATGTGTTGTCTGAGGCATTCTCCCCAGCATCTATACTGAAAATTGTTTGTACCGATAAGGACATTTTATCAACTGTAGACAAAAAGTCTTCAGTTTAGCCCAAAAGACAAGTATAAGAACACTAGAACTTACATTCCAAGCTTTTAGTTTTACTCAGAAGTAAGGTACAGAATTTAAGAGGTCTTACTTCCAGGTAAGTGGGAATAGGATTGCAGCTGTATAGCAACATCATATACATTGTCTATTCAGAAGGTTTAATCCCACTAGTCATAACATTTTGGCTGAACTATTAAATAAATTAAGTGCATTTCTTCCAGCATTCTAAGACTGCAATGTTCAGTGTTAAGACACTTGAAACCTGACTCATCCTTTCTCATAAATACTTCTTAAATTATTACATTCTCCTTTTAGAATTGCACTACTTGGACACTGAAGCAAAAGCAATACAATCACAGATCATCCTTTTCTGGTACTGTTTTTTTATTAGTATTATTTCAAATATAGTAGCTTTCCATTAGACTGTGAGTATCTAGGTATTTATCTGTTCACAGTATTTTATATTTATCCCTCCAAAGCTAAGGCAACAAAGATTTTTATACTCCTGTCTAAGCTGTATTTTGACTGAATTCCTTTTACATAAAAGTAGGATAGCTGCTTGCCCTAAACCTACTTTAGGATTAATATTAAGAGTGTGCCATTTCTAATTAGAACTTTCTGCAGAGCTCCAGCGTAGACCATGAAAAGACCTGTCCTCAGTGACTCTTACATCAATGGAGCACTGTGTCTGTTCTTCTTAGTAGTAAGGTGAGAAGGCTTTGGCCAGAATACAGAGAAAATTTCCCAGGGTCTTGTTGCCATAAGAAGTCCTTGGGACAACACTCCCAAATAAACTTTTTCCCCTAAATGTAATTTGGTCAGGTATGTAGCTTGAGTCTCTTACACAAGGATATCACTTGCAGAGCCTTCCTTTTCATATTTCTTTTTTCCCACTTTGTCTGGAACTCTTGATGGGAAATGTATTGTAACAGAAGACATGGATTCAGACATCCAGACAACATTACTTCTCTCTAAAGTTGATTCTCTTCATTTGGTTCTTCCCTTAATGTTTCTTTTCTAATAAAAGAATTTTTAAGAAAAAATCCAGGTGGCTAGTGTGTACATCTCAGTAGCTGCAATATTCTTTGAAATAAGTTATTAAAAAAGAGTTCACTCACAGAAAGTGTTTAAAGCTCCTAATTTCACTTTATTTAATGCAAAAGATAAAAAATAATAGGTAAAAATAGTAATGTGTTAGTTTAGCAACTATAAACAATGAAAGCATAGTGCAGGTGATATTTCAATAAAAGTAAATTAAAAGTATAATGAAGGTGAGATTTCAACAATCACACTCCATTAAAACAATGTTTTGCTTTATTGCTATACAAATTATCACCATTAAAAACTTCAAAAAAGTAAAGTTGCAAAGCCTGACTCCACTAAAATGAACTAAGTTCACATTAGATGCAGTAGAGTCAAAGTTTGCGTTATTATCAGAGATTAATGGTAGTACTGTTGCAGCTAAAGCACTTAAAAAGTCTTTGTAGCCAAAGAAACATATGGTAAATATATAGTGATCTATTGAGGTGATGTTATAAACTTACCAAGGAACAAGAAAAAAAATTACATTGAGCCCAACAGAAATGGAGAGAAATGCAAAGATCATGTCCTAGTTTGTGACATTTCTGCATTATGGATCCATAATTTTTGTTAGAACCAGTAGGTAACCTTAACAGGTTCAGGAATTTCTGAACAGATATAAAGCTGAGTTATGTTCCAGCTCTCATCATGTGGCATGACAAGGCCTAACCTTTCCCACTACTTAAGCTGCTTTAAAGAACATACAGTGGTATTGCTGGGCTACAATATATGATGAAACTTATTTAGGATATAAGTGTAAATAAAAGGATTTTTGTTGGAGATCCAGATCAAATGCCTCTCAATCCTTTGGCATGCCTGAATAGCATTTACAGGAAAGAATTTACTATCATTCCACCCCATTAAAATGCTCAATTCTGAACTGCATGCCAAGACACCAAACCAACTTTCCAGGAAAATTTTAGCAGGGACAATATTTTGCCTAGAATGCAAACTCTCCATACAAACTGGTATAATACATGAGGTATTATGTCAAAGAGATTCTTAAGAACTTATTATCATCTATCAATTCAAATCCAATTTTTAATAAAGTGCCTAATACCTATTTCCACAGACTATAGTGGTTCCAAAGTATCCTTTACAGTTGTATATATGTGCGTCTTTTTTCTCTTTCAAACTGTCTAAACATGTGTTTACATAAGACACCAGTCTGTACTATATGTATTTCTATCATTTTAAAGAGTACTGAATTGGTTTATCATGCAAATTATGTTATTTAATATTACATTGACCTGTAATATGGAACACAATGCTAGTGGATGTACTTAGTAAACACTTTAAAAATTAAAATTACTGTGCATGTGCAGTTTGGATTTTCAAATGTTATGACCATTAAAGAAAGTCTACCAATATCTATTCTGCACTAAATAGCAGTCTGAACATTAACACATCAGAATAGCCTGATCCAACAGCATCAGTTAAACATTCTCTCAACATCAAAATGTATAGTGTTTTGCCACAAAAATGGAGACCATTTAACCATCTTTCTGATGTAAAGAATTACTTGTGACCATATGAACACTTAACACAAGGGGTTGCACAGCAGTGTTGCTAACACAACTGTAAACAACACAGAAGCACTACAGCAAGGCTTGGCTATTTCTAGTAACTGATGATTTGATTAAAAATGTGTGCTTTCTGATGCAAAATAAAACAAAAAATAATGTGATCAAAACAGTATTTTTACAAAAGAATTCTTGAAAGTAACTGAAAAGGAAAGGTGTGCCTACACGATACTGAAGTTAACTTAAATCCCAGGCTGTCCATTAAAATAAGAATTGCGTTGTTTCCTGTCCAACATATATGCTATGAAACTTCAGGCAGAAATTTCCATTAATCTCTCTGCTGCTAATACAGGCAAGCCAGGCAAAGCTACATATGTTGCCATACTGTTTCCTACCACTATCTGGGAACATGACATCAGAAACAGTAACAACAGCAACAATACCTTACCTTAAAAGTGATAAGTAAAATCAAAGTCCACCTGTACTGCATTAAATTAAAAAAAACCTGTCCAACTTTTCCACATGAACATGAAGGCAATGACCATGTTGAGTGGGGCTGAAAAGGCATGGATTTGTTAAAAAATATAGTGGTGTTACTCTGTCTGCACCAATGCACAGTTAGACCAAAATTAAAACTTATCACAAAAATTCTGCAGAAACATCACGCAATTGATGTAACTGAATAAATGCAGTTTTGCAATCTTACAACTACATGAACTGCAGTCAATTCCACCTTAAAAGGGGAATGGGAACTTAACTTCCCAATCCCTAACACAACTGTGCCTCATTTAGTATAATACTCTGAAGGCAACTTCCTTCTCCAATTAGTCTGCTTTCAAATGCAAGCCATTTTTTTCAGCAGCAACAAGGAAACTATGTTTCCAAGTGAAATCCCTTGTACTCTCTCACTTGTCTTTGGAATGGACTGAGCGGTGTTCCATGTTGTCTCTAAAACCTGTTAAATCTCCAACACGAATGAGTAAAGGGAGGGAAAAAGGAGCCACAGACAATAAGGCGATCTTTACAATGTCAGAAGATGTATTTGGCATTTAAAAAAAGAAGAGGGGAAACGAAGTGCATACAATTACAGCTAGAAGCATTTCTGGTTTGCCAAGTGCTCTCTAAAAAAAGCAGCGCCAAGTCACAGCCTACACTGAACAGTAACTGTCACCAAGGAAGCACAACAAATAATTGCTATAACAAAAAAAAAAAGTTTTCATAAGTACATACCTTTTTGTCTTCAAAAAATATAGAAACACAATGTATTCAAAAAAAGAAATCAAAATTATACAGCCATGTTTTATGAAGTCTACATTTCCCTTGTCTTGAAGATATATATATATATAATATATATATATATATAGATATTTATAGGTATTTATAGATATATATACAATTCAAACAGTTTTATGTTAAAGGTGATGTTGCACTGAGACACTGGAAAAGTCATGAGTCCCTCTCTTTTTTCACCTTCACATCTCCTGCAAGAATGGTTGCAATCTCGCCCTGCATGAAGGCCCAAGGGACATTGGAACCCACCAAGGGACACTTCTCCCCACTGGGACAATACACCTCCCCACTAGCACCTTGCTGTTTGATGCTCTGTCTGGAACAAGGAAAGCAAAACTTATGGGAGGGGACGGAGGGACACTGCACAAAGTGGGTATCTTCCAGGCGCTCATGACACAGAGTGCAACACAGGGGAACGCTCGCTGCCAGAGAAGAGTCTGGGAGGCTGGCAGGGTGCACTGGCTCCATTCCTCCAGCGTTGCCCCCTTGACTTGGCACCTCCCTGGGCAGCCTTCTTTGGTTCATAGGGGATGGGGAGGGCGGGCTACTGCTATTCCTTCTGGTGGTGGAGTGAACCTGGTTGGCATCTTTGGAGGCATGGTTGCCCCCCGCATTGTCTGCAACTAAGATGAGGGCAGCCATCGGGGACTGGCCATTCTGGACTGCCTCGGGTGGTGTGGTCCGGTTGGAATGTGGCGAAGCAGTTGGCGGTGGCGGGGACATGAAAGGGGCAGCTGCCATTGGTATTTTCATCCCTTCTGAGGAGCTTGGTAACCATGACTGTGCCTCTCCATTGATTTTAGGAGGTCCAGCTTCGCCTTCTGGCTCTGGAGAAGGCTTTCTCTTCTGGCAGCCCGGGCTCCTGCAAATCCACAAAAAAAGAGGAAAAAGATATAATGTCGCAAAAATACAGCTGTGGTAACATGTTCAAAAACGGATAACTCAGCTTCAGCAACCCCCTGGACCTAGGCCTTGTTATTCACCAAATTGATAAAATCAGCTTTAAAAAAAAAAAAAGCACCCAAAGACTTCAGCTTATCTGGGGCTATGGATCAGCAGCTGCAAGGCAAGCGAACATGCCGTGCCAGTGCTTACGCTACAGTACAAGCTGCATTCAAATGCGCCTACACTGTACCACCCTCCCACACGGGCCCTCCGCCAAAGAGCCACTCGCCTGCTTGTAATCTTCCACTCCCTGGAAACGCATTCAGGCTGAAAGGCACGGGGACACATCCAACATGCGTGACCCACTTGCAAGGGGGCAAGGGACACGGAATGCCTGGCTAGTCCAGACAACTTCTGCCCAACTCTCCGGAGAAAAAAAACCCGCCTGGCACACAGCACAGGGGAAGAGATGGCGCCCTGCCGCCCGGGGCTTCTGCAAAATGTCTGCTGCTGTTGCTCGTCGTCCGAGTCTTGCACGCCTCAGCTTCCCTTGCAAAAGAATGTGGCCAGAACCGGGGAGGGGAAACCCTCTGTCAGCCTCTATCAGCTCGAGCTCCCTGACTCATCCATGTTACGTTTTCAGCACACGAAACACGCTGCCCGCCGCCTCAGCAACGGCACCGCTTTCAGGCACCAGGAAGTCAGACCGAAATGGCGACCCTGACTCAGTTTTCTACCCAGGGAGGGTGGGGGGAGGGGGGACAGGTAAAGGGCTTCCCTTCTCTCTCCCTCGGCGGCCCCCGCCGCCGCCTCCCCCCCACGCCCCGGAGCAAACCTTCCCCCAGCCACGCTCCTCACCTGATTTGGCGACGGCTCCGTTGCTGTCGTAGCCCAGCAGCCGCCCTCCCGCCAAGCCGGGCTCCTTCTTGAACTTGCTCTCGTAGGGCACCGCGTGGCCGCTGTGCTGCAAGGCCAGCAGGGTGTCGCGCACGGTCTTGGGCTTCCCCAGCCACTCCTGCTCCGAGCCCGACGCCGCTCCCCGGGGCTTGCCCTCCGCTCCCAGCGGCTCGAGGTTGTCGGCGGAGCCCCTCGCCGGCGGCGGGCCCTTCTCCTTGCCTTCCAGGTCGCTCGCTCCGCCCCCGCCGCCGCCGGACGACGACGAGGACACGGAGCCGGGCCGCTTGTGTCCCCCTTCCCCGGGCGGCTGCTGCGGCTGCTGCTGCGGCGGCGGCTGGCTCTGCTGGGCTTGGGAGACGGACACCTGCAGCGGCGTCGGCGCCCCGGAGATGGCGGCCAAGGAGGCGGCCGCGGCCGCCGCCGCCCGGCTGTTCATGCCGATGGCGGCCGGCAGGGAGGCTCCGTTCATCAGGGGCACCAGGGTGGGGGCCACGGCGTGCGTCCGCCGCGGGTTGGGGCTCTGGCGGTTCAGCTCCGGCGGCTCCTCGGGCTTGGAGAAGCCGTTGGGCACCAGGATGCCGTTCACTTGCCTGCTCCCGGCCCCGTACTCGGGTCCCAGGCGCGGCGGCGCCCGCTCGGAGGCGGCCAGGGAGTAGCGCTCGTGGGGCTGCGGCGGCGGCGGCGGCGGGGCGCGCGAGGCTGCCTCCGCGGCCGCCGCGGCCGCCGCCACCGCCGCCGAGTGCATCTCCTTGGCGCTCAGCGGCGGGGGCTGCTGCTGCTTGGCGTGGGGCGGCGGCGGCGGCCGGCCTTCCTGGAAGCTGTGCGCCCGCTTCAGCTGCCGCGCCGTGTCGATGACGAACTCCACCCGGTCGGCGCCTTCGTAGTTCACGCAGCCCCTGCAGACGGGCTCGGTGAAATCCCAGATCATGGCCCAGGGCATGCGGGGCAGGTCGCACAAGTAGCACGACTGCCTGCGGGAGGCGGCGGCCACCGCCACCGCCGCGGACGACATGGCCGAGTCCCCCAGGGGCAGCGAGCGCCCCGCGTCCCGTCCCCTTCCTCCTCTTCCCCCGCTCCTCTTCCAGCCACGGGGACGGCTCGGCGCTTTGCAGCTCCTGCAGCTCCCTGCGCGGGGCGGCCGCCGCCTCCTCCTCCTGTCTCCAGCGATCGCGGCTCGGAACCGAGGGGAATCACCGCCGCCGCCGCCGCCGTTCCTCTGCCAGGGTCTCCCAGTCCCGCCGGCTGCCGAGGCGCTCACAGGGACGCGGCGAAAAGCATAGCCGGAGCGCCGCACACCCTCCGACCCCCCGAGTCCTGCGCGCTGCTCGCTCGCTCGCTACTACAGCGCTGCCCGCCGGCTGCCGGCTGCCCAGACACTCGCACTGGGGCGGGGACTCCAGAAGCCGCCGCCGCCGCCGCCGCTTGTGCGCTCTGCTCCAGTGACTCGATTCTTCGACAGTGCCCAGGAGCGCCTGCGTGCTAGGCTCTCCCCCCTCCTCCTCCTTCTTCCTCCTCCTGCTGCTCATTGAACTTCTGCCAAGACAACAAGAGCTGCAAGAATAACCAGCTCTCTCCTAGTCAGCACACGGGGGGGGGGCGGCTGTGAGAGAGAAGGGGAGGGAACGGCAGGGTTCTCGCCTGTGAATGGATGCAAATGGGGGGATCGGGGGGCCTTCCTCAGCGCCTTTCTTTTCTCTGACCATAATGCGAGTGTCATATTGTTAAGCCGTTCTATGCACGCCCTTTATTTTTATTTTTTTCGTTTTGCATTATGGCACCACCGTGTGTGTGTGTGTGTTTAAATGGAGACTTCTGCAATGGTCGCTTTAAAAAAAAATCTAGGTTACCATTTGAATTCCTGACTCTTTAATTCCAGCTTCAGTGTTGACTCTCTTCGGGTGACCTTCGGCAAATCGCTCGGGATCTGATTCTTTAGATTAGAAAACTCCCAGCTGAGTGCAAGCCCCTTCTTTCTGTAACCTCGGGGGAGGGGTTCCTCCCGCAACCACCAAAGGCTTTAATTATAGCATGCGAGAAACTGGAGATAGGCTGAGGACTAGGAGTGGATCTGGAGGAGAACTGCCACTCCCTTCCCTTGCTTCAGGATTTTATTTTATTTTTTAAAATCTGTGTGCAGATTTATTTGGAAATCAATCCCAGTGGATTCCAGTGGAATGGGTTTCCAACGAACATCCCGACTCCGAATGCATTTTCCGTTTGGAAATCAGTACCTCTGGATTTAACAGGACACTCCGTGACTGCATGCATGGGGCTAGGAGTTCACAGGCGATTGAGCTTTGAGCATGAGGCTGCACAGAATCAAACCACCTGATACTACGACCCCCCCCCGATACGTTTACTTGGAAGCAAGAACCAAACGCTAAAAACACCCTGATCTATTGCCCACCAAATTTACGAATTAAAAAGTAGGACTGCGTGCCTTTATAATGGCTTGATGAAGGCTAAGGCTGTAATTGTACCTGTTTTAACACTTCAAGCCTATCCATGTTTAGTCGGAAGTAAATCCCATAGATTTCCAGATTCTGACCCCAACAAGTTGCAAAGGATTGCCCTATGAAGCGACGCTCACGTCCGTTCAGTGTTCTTTGCAAAAACGATTTCAAGGCAAGTTGAATATTTTTAGGGTGAAATCGCGAAGGAATAAACATGGCAGGAGAGGGGTCCCTTGCGCCAGAGATTCAGAAAGGACACCCGAGCGGTCAGGCCGTGTATGGCAACCAAAACAAAACCCTCAATGCTCATAAATCTGTTATGGCTAATTATTACTTTGGCTACATGTAGTGGCGGCAAGATTAGTCACACATTTATTCGTGGTCTCGGTCATTTTTGCAAAAATTAAATCTTTCGGGTCCTTGGGACATCCCCGATCACATCCCTAAAAACTGATCCAGCCTCGTGGACGGCGCGGAGCATAAGCGCACCTGCAGTCCACGGAAGGCTCCCCAGACAGCCGTGGACCTCCTTCACCACCACCCCCGCCGAGACCCCGCAGCCTTTCCCCCTTCCTGCCTACACAGCCGCCCAAGACCCGTGAACCACCGAAGGCAAGGCTGTAATCCTCCTGCCTATATGTTTGTGTCATTGTGTGTGCCGAGGGGATTGTGCCGAGTAAACAAAAGTGGAAGCCGCTCCCCTAAAAGCTGCCGCCTAGGTCACCGTTCCCACACTATTGCTGCTGCTGCCGCGGCGGCGGCTGCTGAGTTATGTAGGTTACAAAGGGAAAGGGGAGGAGGGAAGGGAGGAGGGAGAGGCGAGTTCTGACGTTTGCATTTTGTTCAAGGGCTTCTTCGGCTGCGCTCAGCGCGCGCAGCCGCAGTCGGGGACGTGACTCTATGCAATTGGCACTTGAAGCCTTGTTAAGCGAAAGGCACATTCCAGGGACAGAAAAAGAGGGCGAGCGCGAGAGCTGCAGCCAGCGCCGTCACAGCCCCGAGCGCCGCCCCTTTGCTGCTATTTCTGGGCGCTCGGCGCTCCCTCCCTCCCTCCCAGGCTTAACTTTTACTTAAGATCGCATGGACAGTTTACATGCTACAGCAGTGGAGGGGTGCAAAAACGGCAAAAAGCACCGTGCCGTGCATGGGTATAAATCCCTGCTGCGTCTTCTCTCCAACTGAGACACAACAGTAGCCATTCCTTCGGCCTCGGGAGGACGGTTTGGTATTGCAGGTCCCGGCGCAACAGGCTTTCACATTTTTAAAATGGTTGGTGGAGGTTGTAGCTGCCTTCCATAAACTGATTTGTCTGTTACAGCTGGCCATTTCCGCACTAGCCTGTTATAGCGCGATGATTCCACTTTCAACCTCCTCTGGCATCCTGGGGTTTGCAGTTTCGGGAGGGGCCGGCCGGCCCCTCCCGAAACTGCAAACCCCAGGATGCCAGAGGAGGTTGAAAGTGGAATCATCGCGCTATAACAGGCTAGTGCGGAAATGGCCTGTAGTCGTGAACCGATTAGCAATGGGAGACGTTGCTGCTGGTATTTCAGGCTGGCTCTGCAACAGCAGGGCATAACAAGGGTGGTGGTTGGCAATTAAGTGCTTGCCCGAGAACGTAAACACACGACATGCACATGGGAAGAACACGATCCCGTGTTGCTCTCTCTGAAACGAATGTGAGTCTCTGGACGGTGTTAGCCGCTTGCCAACGCCTTTCGGTTGTAACATTTCCCTCGCCCATCCGCAAACCCAGTTGTTTGAGTTGTCCGCTTTCCAACCGCTATTCTCTTCCCCCTCCCCTCCGCTTTTCGCAAACAAACGCCCCAGGCTGAAATATGTGTCCAATATATTTTTAAAGCACTCCTCTCTGAACTGGAACGAGCTGGTTGTGAGTTGGAAGAGCAGAGTGTAGATTATTATCTCTACCCCTGGATGGGCAAAGGGGGAGGGAAAGGGGGGAGACAGAGAGGAATCTTGCTGACGTTTCTGCCTCGTTGCTATTCAAAACGCAGTTATTGTTGTTTGAACAGCGTTTCCTAATGAAGCGGAAAGGAACGGGGGGGAGGGAGAGAAAAGAACACCGCCCTAGATTTTATTGATCCCACTAGATCACATGAACAGAGCTGCTCCGAAATCGCATGGAAACCCTTTCATCTCCTATTAACGCGTCCCGTATTTTTCACATACATGACACGGCTGTTCCCGTGGGGATTTCCAGAGTCAGGGCTGCTCTGGTTACGGCTGCGTTGGCGAGGGCTCCCAGCCAATCCCACCAGCAGGCAAAGCGGCGCAAGGGGGTGGATGCAGGACTTTCTTCTCAGGCAAACGTTGTGGGGGGGGAACCAACACACCCACCCACCCCCCCTTCCTACAGATCCAGGAGCACACCCTTTTAGTAAAGAGGAAAACAGCAGCTGGTGACTCGTTAAGGGAAATCCTATTGTTCCCTCAGAGCACGGCGGGGTGAATACTTTCCCGCCCTCTGAGGCCTCCCCAGCGAGGCTACAGTCCTGAGACGTAAACACTGTCCTGCGTTCACCTGGCCGAGGCTCCCCGCGCAGCCCACGACACGGGCCCCCGACGCCCCCTCCGGCTTCTCCCCTCCGCGGCTCCGTCAAGGCGACCCTCACCTTCCTCAAAGAGGAATAGGGGGCCGTGCTGGCCCCCTGGCAAAGTGAACGCCCCCAGATTTATTTATGTATTTTAATTGGGGTCGTTTTCTCCAGCCCTCACCCAGAAAGCCCCCTTTCCCTCTTTCTCTATACGGCCCTTAAGATTTATGTTTCACACCGGCCAGCCATGAATGTTTGGAATGCCTCTGAAAGGAAACGGCCTCTCCTCCGGCCCCCCTTCCCTCTGTTTCTGTTCCAGCGGCAAGGGTTAAGGCGCCTCTCCCCCCTTTCGGTTTCAAAGCCGCCATGCCTTTTTGTGTTCCGTCCACTTCTTTGTCAGCTTCTGCCGCGCTCTGCGTTTTTTTTTTGTCCTTCCGAAGGAGCTGGATACTTAGTAAACAAGCGCCTTGTTTTCGCCTCCCACCCACTGCCCTCCTTCTTTCTCTAGAGTGAAGCTGGAGCGTTTCCAACGAGGCTGCAGCAACACACACACACACACACACACACGGGGTGAGAGGGAGCGAGCGAGCGAGGCTGGTTTCTAGGGTGAGGCAATGCGTCTGCAATTCATAGAGACAAGGCTGGAATTGTAATTGCTTCCATCATGTGATGGCTTATGAAAGAGGAAGTTCGGATGTTTTAGTCACGTACTGCTGTGCCCTCTCGCTTCGCCTCCGGGTTCTGGAAAGGGGAACATTGCATAGATGGGGCTACGCGGGTGAGGAGCCAAGAGAAACAGCGTGTTCGAACACGGAGAAAATTGTGACCGATGGGAAATGTTATGGGGGGGGGAAGGAGGCCGGGGGGAAAGCGCGCAGGAACTGAAACTTTTTAGATTTTCCCCTCATAGCATCCTTTCTTAACAAAATCAGAAATGACAAAAGGTAGACTTGGACTTCAGGGTTCACGAGCAACGTTTTAGACACGCACATTCTGCATGAAGAAAAACATGTTCGTTTTCTGAAAACGGCTGCGACCTTGTCCTCTTTCTTGAACAGAAACCTGATATTTCCTGATATAACCTGAGCCCGAGCGGTGGGGGGGGCGTTCATACATTCTGGAAGTTAGACAAGGCTGCCTCTTTGTTTTTGTTGGGAGTATGTGCTTTCCTTTTAACTGAAGTGAATCACGTCCTTGGAGCTTAACCCGTTCAAGCCTTTCCCTGTTAAGCAGGATTCTATATTTAGGAATAGTTATTACTGGAGGACACCTAATGGTGGCTGGCTGTAATATCATCATGCCCCTGCAGGAGGACTTGCATAACCGAGGAAAAAGACAAACAGCCTTCAGATTCTGACCAAGATATAAAATGACAGAGGTATAGGTGTTCCCGCCCCGCCCCCCATTCCTTAAGACTATGGAACTCCTAAGTATGCAGCATCAGTTAGATTCTGTGAAAGGATATGAAAAGAAAAGAAAAGTGATGTCCTTTGAAATAAGATGCATTCCACAGATCTCAATTTACTCAGACTATTAGTCAAAGTGGGCCATCAAGATTTAGCTGTAATACCTGACGTTCTGTAGCTTCAAGCTGACAAAAAAGAAAGGAAGAATGCATGTGCATATGAATGTCCAGGTGGCAATTTATCTCTTAAAAAGAATTCTGAACTCCATGATCTTGGACTCCTCCTACCTGAATGTAGGACTCTTGTGCCATGAGGTACAGCAAGGCAGACCATCCTGCAGGGTGGGAGGAAGGTCCTCCTTCAGTGCTCATATCATGGGCCATCATGGGTAATGAGAACTGTTATGCCATTCTTATTTTGTAACAAGACGATCTAGTTACACTAAGGTATAAGTTAGCCAATGACCTGTAACAACCCTATTGATTTCATAGGGTTTTCTTAGGCAAGGAATAGCCAGAGGTGGCTTGCCATTGCTTTCCTCTGAATGTATCCTACCCTAGAGCACCTGTTATTTCCAGCAGTCTCCCTTCCAAACACCAACCAGGCCTGATCCAAGATCAGATGGGATCTGGTGCCTTCAGGATATTTAGGCAGCTAGAACAATCAAAACCCTTCTTTAAAAAAAAGAAGCCATATATTCAAATCACTACTCAGCCATGAAGAACTTTTTATGAAACTGCCCAGAGTGACTTGGGGCTATTTGAGAGGGAGCAAAGGGGGGCAACAGCATATATTTGACTAGATGTTTGACTAGATGTTTCAGTGATTTGCATGGCTTGACTGAGGACCAAACTGCCTTTTCTTTTCTTTTTTTTTTTTTTTGGTATCCATGTCTGAAACTCCCAGGTTAATTTTCTTATTCCAAAAGAACTCCAAATCCCTAGAATTTCCCACAGCTATTTTACGTTGATGTTAAACAGCACAGGGGACAAAACAGAAGCAGTGAGCCAGTTGCAGGCTAATGGCCAAGGAATTCCCAGCACCACTTTCTGAAAGTACACCTTGAGGAAGGAGTGGAAATGCAAGAAAAGGATGCCACTTATTCCAGTCAGACAGCCCAGAGGAATACCATGATTGATAGTAATAAAAGTCAGTGAGCAGTCAACAGAGCACACCCTTCTTGCTGAGTTCTGGGTGTGGACAGTCTTCCACTGTCTTTGTCCACTCCCCCTTACCTTTGAAGCCAATATCTCTCTGACAGTGTTGTAAGCCTGGAAAGGCAAAGGCCAAGCATACATGTGCTGTTTCACTGCTTCAAAAATCCTGGCAAGTATAAATGAGATGTTGGAGTGAGTCTGAGGCAAATAAATTTTAACAACTGTCTGGTGGCATGTTGTTGTTTTGTGCCTTCAAGTCATTTCCAACCTATGGCAACCCTAGGGCACCCCTATCATAAGGTTTTCTGGAGCCAAGAGTGTGTGACATGCCCAAGATCACCCAGTGGGTTTCCATGGGTGAGTAGCGAATCGACCCCTGGCCTCCAGGTTTGTAGTCCAGCACTCAAACCATTATATGACACTGGCCCTCTAAAATAGTTGTTGTTTTATGCCTTCAGATTGCTTCTGACTTATGGTGACCCTAAAGTGAACCTATCATGGAGTTTTCTGGGGCTAAGAGTGTATGGCACACCCAAGGTCATCCAATGAGTTTTACGTGGCCAAGGAGGGAATTGAACCCTGCTCTCCAGGATCATGGGCCAATGCTCCAAACACTAGACCATGTTGGCTTTCCTGGTGGTATAGAAAGTGTTAATTTATTTCTAGTGACTTTGTTCAATACTTTTTTGCTTTAGCATGGCAGTTTCAGGTTGGGAAAATATATGAAGTCTGTCAACAGAAGGAAAGAATGAACTTTCCTCTGTTAATAACTTCCTTGCACACTCTCAGAGGTTTGGGATAGGAGATGGGTCATGCTTGTACACTTTAATTTTCTCTTCTGTACATTTCAACCCTTGAGATACAATCTTCCTTTGGCCTCACCTTGAGGTATTTCGCAGCATGAGGACATCCAAAAGCCAACATAGGGAACTGAATTGCTGATCAGGAATAGATGGATAGAATTAGTTGTTAAGGGACTTAATTCACCATTGGTTCTGAGGGAATGCTGGATACCATCTGTATACCATCAGCTGCTTCACTTACCAAAAACAAAATAAAACAAAAACCTTATACTGTGGCAGTAACATGTATCACTATTCACTACTGAACAAAGTCTTTGGAATGCCAACATGGCCCAGATGAAAATGAGAAATTACATAAGTTTAAAATTTATGAGGTTGGAGAACCTGGGGAACAAAACCCTTCCATTGTTATTGGACTGTGACTTCCATCATCAGATACCACTGATGTTGCTGACTAAGGCTATTGAAGTTGAAATCCAACCATATTTGTAAGGTAGGAAGGGCCACAGACTCCCCAGCTCTAGCAACAGGCAAATTAATTGAAATAAAGGAGCATCATTCCATAAAAATCTCTATTAGTTTCCCTTGATAAGCTTATCTGGATACAGTTTGAGAACTCACCTTTCACTAATCCACTTTATTCCAGAAGATTCCAGAAAAATGTAGAAAATGTTTGTGATTCAAAGCTAATCCAGGCCTCACAGCTTTGTTTTTGCTGCTCTGATCCTACAATTGTAAAAATACCATATACTCTCAGAATATTGGCTGTTTCCAAATACTGGGAAGGACCACGCAATTCAATTCCTGTTTTATTTATTTTTTAAACCACTGTAATATTTTTCTGTTTTCTTCATTCAGTTAAAATCACTTTTTAAAAAGAAAAATGACTCCATTCTCTCTTGCTAGGATCTGGTGCACTGCTTTGAAGTGATACATTTGGCTTGGGATTAAATAACTGTGAAAATAATTTTATTCAGAATATTATTCAAAGGAAAATAGGGCCTCTTTCTTAAGATTTAGAAATTGTTATGATTCAACTTCCATTTTGCTCAGACTAGCTCAATAAGAAAACCAATTCAGTCATTGAATTGGAAGGTATGTTCTTGGACACAATCCACTAGGAAGTTGTCAAGTACAAGTCTCTGGCCATTTCCACACTAGCCTGTTATAGCGCGATGATTCCACTTTCAACCTCCTCAGAATCCTGGGGTTTGCAGTTTCGCCCCTCCTGAAACTGCAAACCCCAGGATTCCAGAGGATGTTGAAAGTGGCATCATCACACTATAACAGGCTAGTGCGGAAATGGCCCCTCTTAAATGAATGGGAGCAGCATGGATTTGCCCTGCTCCTATTTTCTCTCTGTGAGACTTTCACAAGAAAACCTCTTGGTGGTTTGCGCCTACAGCCATCTATTCAAATAAGTGTCTTTCTCTGATAGATAACCCATGCCTAGAGTATCTGAAGTGGATGCCAGTCCAGCCTTTCTTTGGAAATGCTTTAGGAATCCAAGGAATGCAATTGGAAAAGCTACGTTTTGGACTACAGTTCCTGGAATCTACCAGTCAGTCATCAATACTGACACAATTGCATTGTTAGGAATTTCTTCTTACCATCTAACTCTAACTTGAACCCATTCTTTTCAGTGTTTTTTGTGACTTTGAGATACAAAGGGACATGGTGTTCACATTTTAGACTTCTTGATGACTGAAAACAGGAGAATTTGACCCCCAGCTTTCTGTTTTTCTAACGAGGGTCTGGGAATAACCTCCACAAACCCTTTTACAAATAAACAGGAAGCTATGGAATCTGTGACCCTGATGTGACATAGCTCTGTCTCTACTCATGACTTTAAATATATTAGTTCAATAGGCCAAACAAAAACATCACAAAATAAAACAAAAAAGCTCCACAGAAAATGGGATAGTGCCAAGAATTTATCAGGAAACATGTTACAAAACAAAAGGAAAACAAGGAACTTAAAATGTTACTTGGCAGATGTGTTCATTTTCCAAAGCTCTTTGATTAAGTTTTTATTAAATAAGTTTGCTCCCCTTTATACTAATGAAGTAACAACAGCACTGCATTTCATTGAAAAAAAAAATATAAGACAGATTGCTGAAGTTTACAAAAGTCATTTGTAAAGTTTCCGTAATGATGAGAGATTTTTGTTGTTCTTGTAAGTCAGCCTTTGGAGGACTCCAGTGCCGAAGACTGTTTCTCTGAATCTTCAGAAAAGTTTGAAAGCAGGAGGGTCACACTACTATCAAATAGTTTTAAATCTTTCATGCCAAAGGCAAAACTTTCTCAGGGCCTGTGCCAGAAGTGCTGAGCTGTTTCCAATATGGGAGTTCCTGAATTACTAATTTGTTTCCCGAACTGCAGCAAAAGTAAGTTTAGGCCAGTTCCACATGAATAGCGTCAAAATAACTAGGGTCCCTATGGGTCATACCCAGAAGGAAATGGCAGCCCATCCCTTTACAAGCTTCAAGGGCAGAGCCAACTTCAGATCTGGTGAATGTAAGGAAACTACTAAGAGCTTGGCTTTTTTATCATTGTACCTTGGAGGCACTAGAGGCAGAATTTTCTCAATGATACCTTTCTTGGTTCTCTCTGTCCTCCAAGTCACCTCTCACTTTCTATTTTTAGTTTGTCATATCCTAGATCCCTTTTCAAAACTCCATCCTTATAGCTTCAGTGGCTTATGTTTACTTGTCAAGTGCTATGGCAGACAAGTTGTAGGGTACATGGATATGAAACCAAGGCCATTTCTGCACTAGCTTGTTATAGCGCTATGATTCCACTTTCAACATCCTATGGAATCCTGGGGTTTGCAGTTTAGGGAGGGGCCGGTGGGCCTCTCCCTAAACTGCAAACCTCAGGATTCCATAGGATGTTGAAAGTGGAATCATAGCGCTATAACAGGCTAGTGCAGAAATGGCCAAAGAATAGCACTATGACATTTGCAGGTTGCACAAATACAAAGAAATGAGATGAAGTCAACACAGTTTTTTTTTAAAAAAATCTATTTTTCATAAATAAAAACCTCCACAAATGCATCAAAATGGAGAATAATTGAAAAATGACTCAGTCAAAAGAAAGCCAGGGTTTTGCTCATGAACACAAACATATATCACGAACACAAACAGATATATCTCTCCATGCCTCGGACAATAGCATCAACTAAGGATGGCATCTCGCCTCTAAACGAATGCCTCGAAGCAGTAATGGACTGGATGAGGAAAAACAGACTGAAGCTGAATCCAGATAAGACGGAGGTACTCGCTGTTAAGGGCCCTAGCCCGGGTATGGAGGTTTGTCAACCTGTTCTAGACGGGGTCACACTTCCCCTGAAAGACTGTGTCCGCAGCTTGGGGGTGCTCTTGGATTCACCACTTCAGATGACAGCCCAAATTGATGCGGCGGCCAGGAGTGCCTGCTATCAGCTTCGGCTGATACGCCAGCTGCGCCCCTTCCTTGACCTGGAACACTTAAAAACAGTGGTACATGCGTTGGTAACTTCACGGATTGACTTCTGCAATGCGCTCTACATAGGGCTACCCATGTGCTTAGTCCGGAAACTTCAATTAGTTCAGAATATGGCAGCCAGGTTGGTCGCCAGAACATCTAAAAGTGACCACATAACACCAATTCTGAAGCCTTTACACTGGCTGCCTATTAGTTTCCGTGCACAGTACAAGGTGTTGGTTCTTACCTTTAAAGCCCTCCATGGCTTGGGGCCAGACTACCTGCGGGATCGCCTTCTCCCATATAATCCGCCCCGCACACTAAGGTCCTCTGAGAGGAATTTACTGCAGCCATTCAGAACTAGGTTGGCTGCAGTTACCCAGAGGCCCTTCTCTCCTGTCTGTCCCAAGTTATGGAATGGCCTGCTAGAAGAGACCCGGCATATTACCAGTCTTGACTGCTTTAAAAAAGCGGTCAAGACTGTTCTCTTCCGACAGGCCTTCCCAGACTAGTACTCCACCGCCTCCCACCAACTATCCTCTTGTTTTTAATTTGTTTTTAATAGTAAATGTGTTTTAGGGGGTTAGAAGGGTTGGTGGGTGGGGAGGATGGGTTACATTTTAGTGTTTTTAATGTATTTATATACTGTTGTAATGCTGCCTCGATCCATTGGGAGAGGCGGGATATAAATATTAGTAGTAGTAGTAGTAGTAGTAATGTTAAGTACAACATTGCTGCACTTCTAAGCCAGTTCCACCACTAGGCAGAGGGAAGAGACTGTCTCAGAAAGAAGATTTGAAGTATTAAGAAGACATTGGCTGGTACAGAACCCACTCTGTTGGGATTCTCTGCTATATTTAACTTTTTAAATCACCACCCAAGTTTCTCACCATCATGTTTCCACAGGTGTCTGGGTGCTTAACAAAATTAGGTGTGTACCAGAGAAGGATACGGAATACACTCACATTCCGGGCAGTTGTCTGAAAAAATAGGTACTTGCCTTCGTGTAAATGCCCCGCACATATCAGAAACAATGGGCTTCAGTGGGTTTGTTGGAGAAGGGGAAGAGGCTGGCTTCAGTGATTGATACAGGCCAAATTAAAGAGTCTAGAGGGGAAAAAAGTTGGAAGGTGCTTATAATCTGGCTTTAAAGAATGCTGGTGATCCAGGAAGCATTGAAGACATCACACTTGTCATGACCTTAATCAACAGTCTGTTCCTTGAAGCCTTTTTAAGGAGAAACAAGTGTTATCAAATTCAATTTAACTTATTTTTTGTATGTTCAAGTCCTGAGCCTATTGAAATCAGGTGAACATAAAATATTCTGGACTGACTGATAGCTTTTCATGAAGAGTACATTACAAATTTTTATTCCTATGTGCAGTACATAAAACCAAAAACTAAAAAATGTGCATGGTGAATACATATTATTCAACAAATATACAATATTTGTTATTATCCCCCACCTGAACATATGAATCAAACATGAACGTATGAACCAAACATGAACATATGAACCAAATTACTCTCTGCTGTTTTACTACCTCAGTTTTACTACCACAGTGGAGGAATCTATCTATCTATCTACAGATCATTCTGTGCATGCCTAGAGAAACCAGATACAAACTGGCTCAGCATAAGATCATACAGTAAAATAGCTAATTATTCCATAATGTGTGAACATCATATTTACCTGTCAACAGCTGGATACCCACCCTAAATGTTTAACCACTGTATGGTACACAAGAAATGCCTTTGGTTAAGAAGGTCACTGCTGTCAGTAGATCCTTTGCTGAGGCATTCTGCAAAAGTACATTTGTGGTGTCTGAAATGCAATGGTGCAGAAAAGCTTTTGTCTGTTCCTTAAGATTTAATGAAACACGATCTGGAGGCAACTTATAATAATGAATTAATCTTTCATTATAGCAAAGAGATCACCTAAGTGAAAAACAATATATGTCATAGATCAGGTAAAGCCAACAAGTATTTTCCAGTGTGCTATGGGCTACAACTCCCTGCTCACAGCAATGCTGGCTGGGACTAATGAATGCAGTCATCCACAACATCTGAAGGGTGCCTATCCTTGCTTTAGATGAATAGGTCAGCAGAATGCAGATATCTATCCCAAGGTCTATGCTGACTTCTTTATAACTTTCTATCATACATAAATCTTCATTCTCCTTTTAAGCAGGATCCCAGCCCATTCTGACTCCAGTTCTAGAGAATTTGTAATCTAAAATGATGAATAGTAGCATAGCAGAGCTTGAAATAAATAAATAATTAGAAAGTTGTCAGCTTAAAAAGCAGACCCAACTTGTTTTAGAAATAAAACTCTTGAGGGTATTTTCTTTGCTTGTTTTTACAAAGCTATTTCACAGAAGTTATAAAAATTATGGCTAAAACATCTCTTGAAATATTGAAGCTATCAAGAGTTGCTGCACTTACAGATTTGACTTGTCCTTACATAATATGCATATCCTTAAAAATTCTCTTTGATTTGAATTTTGGTTCAAGGCTAAACTTCCACACAAGCTGATCTTTCAGATCTTTCCCTTGAAACTCCAAGAGAGACAAGGGGGTGCAGAGCAGAAGAAGTGAGAGAACAAGAACATAGAGCTTTCTAATTTTTGTAAAAGTCTGTGATGTGTCTCTCTTTTTTTTTTAAGGATTCTGAATCACAGAGCACTCTCCAAAGCCAGCCCAACGCATTTTGCTGCCTGAGGCAGCACAAGAAATGTTACCGCTCTCTCGATTGCCCAAGTCACATTACACAGAGCCAACTAAGTCATTTTCTACACATAAAGCAGGATATTCCACAAGTAGCCCTTTCCAGTCATGGCAATAACAATAAAATAAAAACAGAGTAAATGACTTTTTCCCTCTTTTGCGACATTCAAAATTCACTGCTCAGGGCAGCTGCATCACTGTGCCTCATAGTAGATCCAGCCTTGGTGCCTCCAGACAGAGGTTTGGGAACAGTATAGAAGAGGCCATGTTGATTCTATACCTGGCATAACTTCTTGGAGATACCTTTGCTGAGATCCTACATTGCCACAACACAAGTGTAAGTAACAGCCAGTGGAGTCACATTCTGTTTGCATCACACAGTTCCTATAATGGATAGCACTCAGCAAAATGTATGCAGGTCACTGCTAAATGGGCATGGATGACATCCTGATTGCACAATAACAAAGCACAATGTGAGGCACACTGGTATGTGGAACTTCACTTCCATGCCATCAGCTGGATATGTTCATCACACAATAACCAATAAAAACACTCTGTGTGCATAATGCAACTTGTGCCTGCATATGTCTCGAACAGGTTGCTGACCACTGCCTTATTAGAATCACAGGCCATTTCTGCACTACACTGTTGTAGTGCTATTATTCCACTTTCAACATCTCCTGGAATTCTGGAGTTTGTCGCTTACTGAGGCCAAAGAGCTCTCTGGCTGGGAATTCTAAAGGCTGCTCCCTAAACTACAAATGACAGGATTCCATAGGATGTTGAAAGTGGAACAATAACACTATAACAGTGTAGTGTGGAAAGGCCCATAGATGCATAGAGTCTTATAGCTGAAAAGAGCTGCAAGGTCCATCTAGTCCATCCCCCTGCTCTACAGGAATACACAAAGTGCTTCTGAAAGATTTCCATCCAACTTCTGTTTATAGACCTTCAAAGAAGACAAAGCACCATCCTCAGAGGCAGTCTGTACCACTGCTGAGCAACTCTTCCCATTAGGAAGCTTTTCCTAATATTTAGGTGGAATCATTTTTCTTGTAATTTGAATACACTAATTCATATTCTAGTCTCTGGAGCAGAAGAAAACATACCTACCCCTTCTTCTACATGACATCCTTTAGAATCTGAAAGATGGCTATCATGTCACCTCTCAGTCTTCTTTTCTCTGAGCTGAACATACTCATCTCTGTAAGTTGTTCCTCATAAGGCTTGGTTTCCAGACCTTTGATTATCCTGCTTGCCCTTCTCTGGGCAATATCTTTCTTAAACTGTCAATATCTTTCTTAAACTGTGAGGCCCAGAACTAAGCAGAGTACTCCAGGTGAGGTCTGACCAAAGCAGAATAGAGTAACGTTACTACTCCCCTGGATATGAACTCTATACTCCTGTTGATGCAGCCTCAAATTACATTGGGAGTTTTTTGGCCACCATATCATGCTGTTGATTCATGTTTAGCCTGTGGTTTAGTGAGACCTTTCATAGAATCATAGAATCATAGAAATTCAGAGTTGGAAGAGACCACACAGGCCATCCAGTCCAACCCCCTGCCATGCAGGAACACCCTCAAATCAATCCCGACAGATGGCCATCAAGCCTCTGCTTAAAAACCTCCAAGGAAGGAGACTCCACTACACTCCGAGGCAGCAGATTCCACTGCCGGACAGCCCTGACTGTCAGGAAGTTCTTCCTGAGGTTCAGGTGGAATCTCCTTTCCTGCAGCTTGAATCCATTGCTCCTTGTCCTGGTCTCTGGAGCAGCAGAAAACAAGTCCCCTCCTTCCTCTACGTGGCATCCCTTCAAATATTTAAACATTGCTATCATGTCCCCTCTTAACCTCCTCTTCTGCAGACTAAACATCCCCAGCTCTCTAAGTCTATCCTCATAGGGCATGGCTTCCAGGCCTCTCACCATTTTGGTCGCCCTCCTCTGGACTTGCTCCAGCTTGTCAATATCCTTCTTGAATTGGGGTGCCCAGAACTGGACACAGTATTCAAGATGGGGTCTAACCAAAGCAGAGTAGAGTGGTACCAGTACCTCCCTCAATCTAGACACCATACTCCTATTGATGCAACCAAGAATTGCATTGGCTTTCTTGGCTGCCGCATCACACTGCTGACTCATGTTCAGCTTGTGGTCTATGAAGACTCCTAGATCCCTTTCACACGTACTGCTATCCAGCCACGTGTCCCCCATCCTATATTTGTGGATTCCATTATTTCTGCCTAAGTGTAGGACCTTACATTTCTCTCTGTTGAATTTCATTTTGTTCGCCCTGGCCCAGCTCTCCAATCTATCCAGGTCATTTTGAATTTTGATCCTGTCCTCTGGCGTATTAGCAACCCCTCCCAATTTGGTGTCATCTGCAAATTTGATCAGCATGCCCTCTATTCCTTCATCCAAGTCGTTGATAAAAATATTGAACAGCACTGGGCCTAGGACAGAACCCTGTGGCACCCCGCTAGTCACTTCTCTCCAGGACGAAAGCAGCCATTCGTGATCACCCTTTGGGTTCGGTCGGTCAACCAATTACAAATCCAACTAACAGTAGCCCTGTCCAGCCCACATTTTACTAGCTTCGTTGCAAGAATGTCATGGGGAACTTTGTCAAAGGTCTTACTGAAATCGAGATATGCTACATCCACAGCACTCCCTTCATCTATCAAGCTAGTAACTCTATCATAAAAAGAGATAAGATTAGTCTGGCATGACTTATTTTTGAGAAATCCATGTTGACTTCTCGTGATTACCGCGTTGCTTTCTAAATGATTAGAAACTGACTGCTTAATGATCTGCTCCAGGATCTTTCCGGGTACTGATGTCAGGCTGACTGGGCGATAATTATTTGGGTCCTCTTTTTTCCCTTCTTGAAGATGGGGATAACATTTGCTCTCCTCCAATCTGCTGGAACTTCTCCTGTCCTCCAAGATTTCTCAAAAATTATAGCAAGCGGTTCCGAAATGACCTCTGCTAGCTCTTTTAATATCCTAGGATGCAATTCATCTGGCCCAGGAGACTTGAATTCATCCAATGCGGCCAGGTATTCCTGTACCACCTCTCTACTTATTATGTGCCTCATTTCCTCTGCTTCCTCCCCTGCTCCCCAACCGCCAGGTTGAGTGCTTGTATCCTTCTGGGAAAATACGGAGGCAAAGAAGGTGTTAAGTAGCTCTGCCTTTTCTCTCCCCCCTGTGAGTAATTCGCCATCTTCTCTGCGTAGCGACCCTACTGTCTCCTTCTTTTTCCTTTTGCTGCCGACATATTTAAAAAAACCCTTTTTATTGTTTTTAATGTCTCTGGCCAGCCTAAGCTCATTCTGTGCTTTAGCCTTTCTGACTTCCTCCCTACATCTCCTAGCTACTTGCTTAAATTCTTCTTTGGTGGTTTCCCCTTCTTCCATTTCCTATACATGTTTCTCTTAACTCTTAGCTCAGCTGAGAGTTCTTTAGTCAACCATTCTGGTTTCTTCAGATGCCTTCCATTTTTCCTCCTTAATGGCACTGTTTTAGACTGTGCCTTCAGTATCTCCTTTTTAAGGAACTCCCATGCCTCCTGAACTCCTTTCCCTTTCACTATTCCTGACCAGGGAATTCCAGCCAGCAGCTCCCTAAGTTTACAGAAGTCCGCTTTTTTAAAATCTAAGATGAGTGTCTGGCTACCCTTATCTTCTCCTTCCCACTGAATGCTAAATTCCAATAGGGCATGGTCACTCCCCCCTAAAGATCCAACCACTTCTACCTCATTCACAAGGTCATCCCTGTTGGTCAAGACCAGATCTAGAATATTTGATCCCCTTGTGGCCTCTTCCACCTTCTGGACCATGAAGTTGTCCGCAAGACAAGCAAGAAACTTGCTGGACCTTGCTGTCTTGGCAGAGTTTGACTGCCAGCATATATCCGGGTAATTGAAATCTCCTATTATTACTGTATCCTTCCTCTTTGAATGTGCAGTCATTTGGTTGAGGAAGGCGTCATCCAAGTCCTCAGCCTGGGTTGGAGGTCTGTAGTAAACCCCCACCAGAATATCCCTATTGTTTCTCGCTGCCTTAATTCTTACCCAAATGCTCTCTACCTGGCTTTCTGGGTTTAAGTCCTGGATCTCTTCACAGGTGAAAACATCCTTGACATACAAGGCTACTCCTCCTCCTTTCTTGTTTGGTCTATTTTTACAAAACAGGCTATACCCCTCTATTCCTGTATTCCAATCATGAGACTCATCCCACCAGGTCTCAGTGATGCCTATCAAATCGTATTTATTTTCTTGTACTAGGAGTGCAAGCTCATCCTGCTTGTTTCCCATACTCCTTGCATTAGTGTAGAGACACTTAAGTCCCTGGGCCCTTCCTGCAAGTCCTGTACTATTGATTCTACTCCTCCCGCCATTGGCCACTTGTACTACTTGTCCAGTATCATTTGGGCCTTTTCCCCCTGTGTTCTCTGAGTCCTTGCCCTGAATAATATTGTCCCCCTCCCCAGTGGAACTTAGTTTAAAGACCTCTTAATCTTCCTTGCAAGACTGTTAGCAAAAACATTCCTGCCAAGTTTTGTGAGGTGCAGCCCATCCCTTGCCAGAAGCCCATGTTCATGGAAATTCAGGCCATGTTCCAAAAACCCAAACCATTGTTGGCGGCACCATGTGCGGAGCCAGTTGTTGACCTCTACTATTGCCCTTTCCCTACGTGCGCCGTATCCTTGAACAGGGAGGAGAGACGAAATGACCACCTGCACACCAAGGTCCTTAAGCTTTGTCCCCATACGTTCGTAGTCCTTTGCAATGTGGTTTAAGCTGCTCCTCGCAGTGTCATTGGTTCCGACACGAACCAAAATGAGGGGCTTATAGTCAGTGGGTTTGACTAGCCCGGTTAGCCTCTCCGTTATGTGGTTGATCCTGGCCCCAGGAAGACAACAGACCTCTCGATTGAGCTTGTCCGTTTTGCAGATTGCTGTTTCAGTTCCTCTTAGCAAAGAGTCCCCAACAACCAGAACTCGCCTCTTCTGAGGCTTCCCCTGGGCTCCTCGATAAGCGTGTTTTACTAGGACTGCCTGAGCAATCTGTTGAGGCTGGGAGCGTTGATCTAGTTCCTGTTGCCGATGTTGGATTCTTTCTTGTTGACATTCTGTTCCCTCTGCGTAGTGCTCCTCTTTGTCTGGAAGTCCAAGTACATCAAAGTGATTGTGTAGGTTAATAGTCTCTGTTACCTTTTTGGTCCTTTTACTCCTCCATGTAACATTTGCCCAAGCCTCCGTTTCCTGGCGCTGTGTGCTGGCTTCCTGATCTGGCAGCTCCTCCTTGTATTTGGAGTTCCGGTAGGTCTTCTCTACCCTATCCAAAAACTCCTCCCCTTCCCTGATAAGGTGGAGATCAGAAACTCGTGCCTCCAGCTGGCGAACCTTCTCCTCCAAGAAGGTGACCAGCTTGCACTTGGTGCAGGTGTATCCAAGAACCTCTTGTGGCAAGAAAAGGAACATGCCACAAGTATTACAGGTGACAACAGCAGCTCCCTCTCCTTCCATCCTTGAAACTACAGAGAGTAGTACAGGTGAAGCTCGAGAAAGTAAAGGAGTTCAAGTGTGCGCGCCGAAGGCGCGCGCCGTTGGTAGCTCCTAATAAAGCTCCTCCCCGCTAGCTGCCTCCTCCCCCTTGTTAGTCAGACCGTGTGATCAGGCAGAGCCCACGGCCAGGACAATAGCCAGCAATCAATAGCAAGCAAATAACAAGCAAGGCCCCTCAAGCACAGCAAAAACAAGCAAGGCCCCTCAAGCACAGCAAAAACAAGCAAGGCCCCACAAGCACAGCAAAAACAAGCACAGCAAAAAAAAACAAGCCTGTAAAACACACCTGGTCTAGGATGTCTTCACAGGCCCAGCTCTCCTCTGCTCTTTCCTCTGGGAAAATGAGCAGAGCCAGGTTTCACCCTTCCTACATTTTTGCCTCGATGTAACACATCCCTGTTGAAATTCATTTTACGTTTTGCCCCAGCTCTCCATTCTGTCAAGGTCTTTTTGAATTCTGATCTGGTCCTCTTGAGAATTACCTGCCCTTCATGTCTAATTCTAACTGGCCCTCCCCTTGCAATTCTTCTTCCAGAGCTATACTGTACTAAGTCAAATGAAAGACAAGGTGTTCTCTGAACTCCATCTAGATTCCATGAAACCTAATTTTTCTTTTTAGGTATATACATCATTTAACATATATTTCACAGAAGAGTTGTCAAGGCATGCTTGCTTGCGACACGGTCATCTAAGAATGTTGTATACACTTTTTCATTCCAGTTACATATTTTTGTTTTAAAAATCAACTTTTTAATTTTTTTTTTTAAAATCAGGCTACTTTTCCTTGTAGGTTGTATTTGCTGAGGGTTTTTTTTTTCATGACTCACACAGCAAAATCACAGACTCAAACAGAGATAACAGATGGCAAGATAAGATAGAAGAAGATAACAGGTAAATGCAGAAGCTTTGTTTTTTCCCCACTTGACTCTATGCTCTTTGAAACTAATAATGAATTTCCAACAGCTCAAGAAGGGTATTAAATACACAATGTACTCATAGATATGACAAGGACATATTGGGTTGTGTAGTAGCAGAAAAGTGGAGGTTCCCAGCTCCTGCCAATTCCCCTTCTTAAAACATGTTGGAAGGGACAGAGTGCAAAACAGCTTGCATTGAAGATGCACGCATCTACATGCACAGAGCAGGGAGAAGAAGGAGAGAGAGAAATAGAGAGAGAAGGGAAACACCTTTTTTTGATTTCCAACCATTTCCTAGACTTTCCCTCTCCTCATCTAATCTGTGCTAACCTAAACTTCCTTCCGGTCTAATACCTTTAGGATGCTATGTCTGTTTCCCCTCCTTGTCTCCTTCCTGGAGAGAAGACATCTTGGCTTATATTCTTGAGAATAAAAAGTTTGAGGTTTCCATATCAGTGGGGTGCTGAATAAAAGCTTGGTGTTCATCCAATATTTTAATGGCACTTTCTGAGATGCTGAACCTGTTTGGGAGGTCAGCACCTTGGATAGAGTCTTTAAAGTTCAAACTAAAACCCAAAGTGGTTTCACCACATCACTGACAGGGAAACCCCCATCCAGAAACCAGAGGCATATCTAACTCCCTGTATCTCCACCTGGAGAATTAGGATTCCTATCAACTTCCCTACCACAACATATTTCTTACAATAAATACCACATTCATTTCCCTAATTGAATAGTTGAGCAAGGTAAAATGTGTCCCTGCAGCCATCCTGATACTACAGGGGGCTAAACTGCTTGATAAGGCTGCTGTCTATGACAGTGGTTCTCAACCTTCCTAATGCCGTGACCCTTTAATACAGTTCCTCATGTTGTGGTGACCCCCAACCATAAAATTATTTATTTATTATTTACAATGCCTCCCCCCCCCGGCAAAGGCTATCTCGCCGGCCAGGAACAGGGGGGCGGGCAGGGAGGGAAAGAGAAGACGTGCGTCTCCTCCGGGAAAAAACTCTGAGAACCCCCTCCGGGCTCTGCTTCTGCTTCGCTCTCGTTTCCGCTGGGGGGGGCAGTGTGGGAAAAGTTTCCAGAGTGTCGACCCTGGTCAAGGGGGGAGGAATCCCAGCGCCTTTGTCTTTTGCGCTGGGTGCGGCTCGCCCCCCCGGAAAAGTGCTGCCTTGTGGCCCCCCAGTCCTTCCGCAGTGCCCCCTCCATGGCAAGTGGGGCAGGGGCCGTGGAGAGGAGGGGCCTGCCCCCCATGCTGCCGCTGCCGTCCCCCCAAGCTGGCCCGTCAGACAGGAGGTTCTCCCGGTAGCGGAGAAGGGGAGCGATTTCAGTCCCTTCTGAACAGGGGGCAGGAGGATGCGAGCGCGTGGCTCGCGCTTGCGCACCACCACTCCTGGGCCTTTTCCACACGTTACCTTATTGCAGAGGTGGGGGGTGCCATTCACGCAAGCAGGTTCTTGCGCGAGGTGCTCTCTTTGCTGCTCCTTCGTCCTGCAGCTGGCTTCCTGGTCATGCGACCACCCCGCCCCTTCCTCCCCCCAGCGCAGCCTACAGCTCCCAGGCAGCAGACCAAAGCAAATGTGCACGTCCATTCGCTATTCCTTTTCCTCCCTACCCCAGATATGAGGAAGGGCACTCCACACTAAGAAACCTGAGCAGGTCTCTTCCCTGTTTCTTCCATCAATTTGTTCAGCCAAGCCCCAACAGCGGCGACCCCCACCTTCACTACAGGACTTTCCCTCCCTCCCCCCTTAAAGGGAGTGCGGCTGCTTGGACGATCTCACTCCCAAGTCACACGGGCACCCCTTCCTTCCTCCTTTCATCCCTCTGAGGGCTTGGGAGTGGGGTGCAATACCCGATGTAGCCCCTTGACCACGCTGCACCCGTGAGCCCCTCTCACTCTCTCCACCTCCGCCTCCACGCTCTCTCCTCTTGCTCTCTCCACCTCCGGCTCCTACAACACCTCCCCACCCAGCAGGGAAAGACAGGGAAACATCCCCGCATGCGCCCAGCACGCCTCCTCTCCCCTCCTCCCAGCATGGGGTCTCAGAAACAGCGCTCCCATTGGCTGTGAGGCCGCCTTGTTTAAAAAGGGGGAGGGGTGGGATAGAGGAGCGACGACCCCTGTGAAATGGTCATTCAACCTGCAAAGGGGTCGCGACCCACAGGTTGAGAACCGCTGGTCTATGATAACATAGTTGACATCCATACCATCTCTATTACTGATTGTTCTCCAACCCTCTTGAGTTTTTTGGAAGAGGTTGTGATAATGGGGCTTCCCATTATCTAGACTTAGCTAAAAGGGGGACACTTCCCTCTTCAGGTAAACCAAGGGTTAATAAGGTGTTGGGATTAGATTACATCATAGGTCATGTGGGTCAGCATCATAGGTTACAGGGTGAGACTTGACCAATCAAAAAGGAAAGAGGTGAGCATCTTCAGGATGCTTCCAGATGCTTCCAAGGAGAAGTTATAAAACTTCTTGCAAGGCCATGTGGCTGGGAGATAACAAAGGGATAACAAAGAAACAGCTAAGGAACTGCCAGTAGCAGGCTGAGGCCTAGCCTCGCCTCCTGGCCCCTTTTAGAACATCTAAGTCTGAGAACCATCTGTGAGTACTAGACTAAGTAGTTAGTCGCGTTAGGGACTTTTCTGTTATTTTGGAGGCTGGCTGATCTAAAGAATGTGTCTGTGCTTTTATATCTGTTCTTTTTGTAACTACTTGTAACTAAGCGTGCCTGGGAGGAGGGAGCTTCCCATGTGTGGTAATTTGCCTTGTTTATTTGCATATCTTTAATAAATACTTTCTGTAAAAGACCCTGTTTCTCTCCTTCCCATGCCAAAGCTAGGTAGACTGGGGGAAAAGGAAGATCCTTAAGCTTAGGGATGTACATGGTTGGACAGAGTCCCATTGTACTGTCCAGATAATCAGAATTCAATGGGTGGTGGCAGCAAAGATGAATTAACAGCTAAAATTCATAACAGGCTGGAATATACATCATAACAGGCTGGAATATACATCTCCAGTATCACACGGTGACTTTCCAGCTTCACAGAGGTATTTATAAATGACAATAACGCTGAGGTTGTGAAATTCAGTAGGAAAAAAGGAAGAGTATGTTATGGCCTACTGACTCAGTAAAGGAATTGTGACCATCAGCTTGCAAACCCTGAGCAGGGCAGTTGATGAACAGGGGTCTTGAAGGTCTCTAATTTGTAATGCAACTTGACAACAAAGAACAACAACACATTTGTAATTTATCTCTCTCTTTACTATTGGGTTTTAGATTGGGAGAAAACACTATACTAGAATGTTTAAATTGCAGCTAGAGGTGTGTGTTCCTTTTAAAAATGAAGAGAAGCCAGCTCATATATTTTGTATTACAATGCATTTAAGAATGAAAAAGAAATATTGGTACAGTTTTTTGTTTTTCGCAGTTGGATTACATGGAGAGCTTTGTCCAACGTGTTTGATATGTGACAGACCAGGTATCTTCTGGAAGAAGTGCAGTCTCTGCAGTGATAATGCATTGGGTTTAAAAACAGCAATCAAAAGCAGCAAGAGACAAGATGGATTTTTAGTAAGATCAGTGAAAAAACTGGAAACAGAGGTAAAACAACAAGTTAAAACAGGTTAAGCAAACAGAAGTCAGTAAACATGAAGGTAAAATGAAAGGGATAAGGCCTTTAAAAAAGATAAAAGGAAATATTTTTCTCTTTATACCCCTTTATACCCCTAGTGCTAAACTAGACCATGATCCAAATACTATTGCAATGTCTGTCTGTCTCTCTGTCCATCCTTCCAGCCAGCCAGCCAGCCAGCCAGCCTTCTAAGGCAAAGCCTTTACGAAGTAGAAATATTTGTAAAAGCTTTAGAACCCTCCCCGCAACACCAAAAGGATCATTGATTTCAAATGGACAAGGCAAGACCCAGCCAATGTGGAACCCACTAGATTTAAGTGGGACAACCTAAATACACTTGAAGGCAATACAGTAGATCCTGTCTGATCTCATAAACTCAGAAGGGTCAGTCTGGTTAGTGCTTGGAAGAGAGATCACCAGGGAATACCAGGTGCTGTGTGTGTGTATGTGGCTTCTAGCTGCCTGTCAACTTATGGCAACCCCTTGAGCTGTAGGATAGGCTATATTCAAAGGAATCAACTGCAAACCACCTCAGAGAATTCCTTGCATGAGAAAACCCTGTGAGTAGATAGGCAACGTGAAGGCACATATTACTATTATTAGATATCAATGAAGAATTCAACCAGCTGTTCAGAGCTTCCTGTTGATATTGATGCACTTAAATATGCTGAACTACAGTTGGATCATGCCCACTGTTTGCACAGAGTAACAGATTTGCTTATTCATTTCCCTCCTACCCCTCAAAGTCATAAGAGCCACCTTGGATCCCATCCCAGGAGAAAGGTGGAGTATAAATCCGATAAATAAATAATATAACAGGAATGAAAAGGAAATTTCAGTTTTACTATTTAATTTAATAGGGACAAATGTTTGCACAGTAGCAATGCCAAGATTTATAACATGTCAGAGGTTTTTTTTATATAAAAAATGAATATAAAATACTGCTTTAAAAATCCAAACAGTTCTTGCGATCTGTAATTTATTTATCTTTGTAGTTAGCCATAAACTCTGAAATAGCATTTAGCATTATAACCACTTTTGTGTTTACAAAACTAAGTTGACCATCCTTCTGTCTGAAGGAATTAAACTCACAAATTACTCAGACAGCCCCAGCCCTGGGGCAGAGGGAAGGACGCTCCCTTGAAGCACTGGTTTCAAGAAAGCAGATGGTACCATTAAATATCTGAACAAAGGTCATAGTGGCCAAAATATTATTCAGCAGTATCTCTTACTTTAACAGAAGCAATAATGTGCTAGAGATTGTGCAGTCTTGCGTAGGACAGCATGTAGTCTATACAGGCCCAGAAAGAGAGGCATACGCATCACAAAAAGTGGCAGATGCATGCCCTCCAACTATCCCAATATGGCAGGGACAGCCCTGGTTGATTATCTGTCCCACTTTTTCAGCTCCTTCCATTTTCCTCCTTTGTTCTCATCTTATTTCAATTGCTGCAAACTGAGTTCAAAGTATAAAAGCAGTTTGTATTCAGCTCAGCAAGAGGAAAAAGAGAAGATGGAGAAGAATCTTGCCTTTTCTAGTAGGCTAAGACAAAAGCAAAGGATAACAGTCTGTCCTAGCTATTATGTTCTTCCACATTTCTGCCATTCTGGCCATGTTCTGATGTTGCTTGGCCACATGTGTCCTGGTTTTCATCTGTGAAATGCTGGAGAGCATGTAAGTGAAAGATGCACAAAAGACCCAGGTTTAAATCCAGTTGCTAGTCCCAACAAGAGGAGACGCACTGAACCAATAGGAACTTGATAAGTCAGCACTTAATGTAAATTTCATTGATTTAATGGATCAATTCTAGTTGGACCTAGAAATAGAATTTAAACCTTAGGTCTGATTATCTGTACTTCTGACTTAATGTATTCATGAAACATCTGAGTATCTCCTTCACGGTGAGCTGTGCAAATTTCAGTTGCCTCTGGATCATGTACCCAGAGTTGTTGCAATCTTATTGTGAAAGTGATCCATATATGGCATTGACTTTGACTCGACCAACTCAACTAATTATACTCAGGCAAATGAAAAAAAGATCAAATTTAACACAGAGTGAACTTGTGGTAAGCATGGAGCTTGAAACAGGGTGGTTGGTGGGTGCTCAAGACCCCCCCCATAAGAATAGCTTGAGGGGGGCCTGCACCCCACAGAACGATCTAGCAAAACTGCACCAGCAAGACTTCTATATAGTTGAGTCTATTCAGTAATTATCAGTCCAAAGAATACTGAATGATCAAGCATTAAGAAATATTAAGCAAGTCTGTCATTGAGCCCTCTCAAAATAATGAAGGTGGCCTGCAATCTTTTCTATGCACACTTACTTTGGAGTAAGCAACACTGAATGCATGGAGGGCACTTCTAATTACACATTGTGCTTGTAGGAGTCTTGATATTTAATGATGCTTCAGTGATAAAAAGTGAGGAAAGTAATTTTGTCATCCTACTTCAGGTACCTGCAAGTAGGCAAAATTGATGACCTCCCTACCAATATTGAGTCCCCTCTAGCTTAACAGCAGTTCTGGGAACCTTGGTGACAAATGAATAGCCTGGGACCCTTTAACCTATAATTACAGTTATGTTGCCTTTTCAATAAAAAACTATTTTTTACAGAATAAATTAAAGGTGTGGAATCATGCAGTCCTCCAGATGTTGCTGCATTGCAGTTACCAGAATTTTCCATTGTTTTCACCATTGTTCTGGTTAGAGCTGCTGAGACTTGCAATCCAAGAACATATGGATGCTGCATGACTCCCACCCATTCGACAGATACATAAAACTTTTCCACCATACTTTCCACTCATGTTAAATTAGAAAGAGTCTGAGGGTTGTATCCGGACTCACTCATACTTCAAGTAGCCCCATCAAAATCAATGGTACTTAAATTAGTAATTATTGACTCAAGTCCTGCTGATTTCAGTGGGTCTGTTCTAAGAATGATGAAGTCTGCATCTAAAGCTGAATGATTTACACAAGAAGAACTTGTTTAGACATTATCCTAAAATTTCTATTGGTACTCATAATCAGCAATTACATCTTTTTTTCTTTTCAGTTTGTCAGGCATTGATTTATTCTGTTATTTTTTTTCCTCTTCAGAACTGAAATTAACAGTGCCCTTTACAGCAAAAGATAATTTCCATTTACTGTAGGTGGTGCTTTTTATGCCAGAAATCTTCCAACAACAATTGATGTCATCACCACACTTGAATAATTAAGGTATAGAGTCATACCTCACTTATTGAACTGTATGAAAGTAACTGTGAGATACAAGTTTTGGATAAAGCACAAGATTTTCCAAAATATCAATGTATTTAATACCTATCAAGAAGGAATGATATGATTATTGATAAATGAGCTCTGGTATTATCATTAATGACCATTGTTAGTATCTTCCAAAACAAGAAAAAACAAGACAAGACAAGAAAAAAGATTCTTAAATTTCAAAAATATAATAAAGCAAAAAACTCCAAAGAACCTTCAAAGGACTGTATGAATAAAAAAAAAATCCAAAAAAGCAGTGTGAATAAAAAAGACTGAATCTATATGAAAGGCCACATGAAGCACATTTTGTCAAATGAATAAAATGGGTGATGACCCCAAACACATTTCTTTGTGAGTAAAGGCAATGATTTCAAAGGAATTTGCTTCCAAGTAAGAAGCAGAGTTTCTGAAGGGTTGCAAACACATAATTTTTTCTTACATAGAACTTTTGATCCCACCAAGTAAAATGGTTTGTGATTATTTTTGACTGTAACCTAGTCCTAAGGGGCAAGCCTTGTTTTTGTTTTTCCCATTGGATAGCACCTATTATTTTTAGACGCTTTTAAAATCTAAAGGTGATGGATCATATCGCAAATTCTTTAAGCAAAGATCTGCTCCTGCAATCGGTTGTTTCCCCTCCATACCACAAGCTGCCTCCTCCTGATTTTTCAGATTCCTCCTTCCATTCTGCCTCCCCACCCCCACTCAGTATCTCCAACCCTCTGAAAAAGCATCTTGTGAGGCTGCAATGGGAAAAGTCCAGCTGCATGAACAGACTTTCTCTTCTACACTCTTATTTCCCATTGGATTTGGATTTCCACCTGCCAGAGCCTCAACTGAAGGCCCCAGACCAGAAATATATGGAAGCAATGATGGGCTACAATCCTACATTCAATTTCAAGTCAACATTCAATTTCAAGTCAACTCCCCATGGATGCTCAGCACTCTCACCTGAATTGTGAAGTGGGTAGACAATTGGACTAGGACTCCACAAGGTCGGAATTCCAATATCTGTTCAGCCATGGAAAAACACAGAGTGACCTTGAGCAAGTCATTTCATCCTTAGAGAAAAGCAATGCAGATCTCCTCTGAATAAATTTTGCCAAGAAAACCCCATGACAGGTTCACCATAGGTTGGAATCAACTTTAAGGCACCCAACAACAACAATAGGGCTATAGGTCTTATATTATAAGTCTATTAATATAGGCGAAGGAGTATTTTTAGGACTAGGCATAGCCTAGCTATCTCCCATCCTTTCTACTCCCTCCATCACAGTTCTGATAGTTACTATAAGTTACACATACACCCCACCACTTCTTCAGTGAGCTCAAGGCAGTATACATGGCTCTCTTCTTCATTAAGTTATCCTCACAGCAACCCATATCCTCTTGGGATTTGTTATACAGAGGAAAGGGGAAGCCAAATGTAGTTGGACACTCACTCTGGACTTTAAGAAAACTGATTTCAGTGAGCTTGGGGAAATACTAGGTGAGATCCCATGGTCAGAAATTTTCAAACATAAGGAAGTTCATCGTGCCTGGGAGTTTCTCAAAGGTGAATATTGAACGCACAGTTGTAAGCAATTCTATGGCAGAAAAAACTTGGAGGCATTTGAAGAAACCAGGGTGGATGTACAAAGAACTTTCAGATGAGCTGAGATGTAAAAGAGACATGTATAAGACATGGAAGAAGCGAGAAATCACCAAAGAGGAATACAAATGAATAGCTAATATTTATGGGGGGAAAGAACAAAAAGTTAAAGCTCAGAATGAGCTCAGGTTTGCTAGAGAGGTTAGAAATAATAAAGTGGTGTTTGTTTGTTTGTTTGTTTTGAGGGAGAGGCTGTTTGAAACAAGAGGAAGAACAAGAAAATGATAGGGCCACTGCATAGAAAAGATGGTGAGATACTAAAAGGGCACAGAAAGAAGTCCAAAGTGTTTAATAACTTCTTTGTCTTGGTTTTTCCCCAAAAGGAAAAGAGTGCTATAAGTGGTGAATATAGAATAAACCATGCAGTAACAGGACTACAGCCCAGCATAGATAAGGAGGTATTAGAGGAATACCTGCCTACCTTAAATGAATTCAAGTCTCCAGGGCCATATGAGCTACATTCAGGAGTACTAAAGGAACTTTCAGATGTAATCTTAGAGCCACTGTCAATAATCTTTGAGAATTCTTGAAAACAGGGGAGGTTCCAGCAGATTGGAGGAGGGGAAAATGTTGTCTCCATCTTTAGAAGGGGAAAAAAAAAGGTGTGAGCAACTATCAACCAATCATTATCTGGAATGGTTCTAGAACAGGTCATTAAACAGTCTATTAAACATTTGGAAAGGAATACTGTGATTACTAACAGTCAGCAGGGGTTTCTCAAAAACAAGTCACGCCAACTAATCATATCTCTTTTTCATAAAGAGTTACAAGCATGATAGATCAAGAGAGTGCTGTGGATGTAATATATCTTGATTTCAATAAGGCTTTTGACAAGGTCATCATATTCATGCAGGCAAGCTAGTGAACTATGAGCTAGACAGTGTTACAGCTAGGTGGATCAGTAATTGGTTGACAGATCAAACCCAGAGAGTACTCATCAATGACTGATCTTCATTCTGGAGAGAAGTGACTAGTGGGGTGCCTCAGGATTCTGTCCTGGGCCTGGTGTCATTTAACATCTTTATAAAAGACTTAGGTGATGGTGTAGAATACGTGCTTATCAAATTTGCAGGTGACACCAAGTTAGTGGGGATAGCTCATACCGTAGAGGACAGGAGAATACCCAAGAGCAGAAAAGATGGAGAGGTGACATGATAATCATCTTTAAATAGCTGAAGGGATGGCATGTAGAAAATGGAGCCAGATTATTTTCTGCTGCCCAGAAACTAGAACATGATGGATTCAAATTACAAGAAAAGAGAGTCTATTGCCTTGGAGAGTGGTGGACCTTCTGTCTCTGAAGATTTTTAAATAGAAGCTGGATAAGGATGTTTCAGGAGTGCTTTAATTGAGTATTCCTGCATGGCAGGGCCCTTGCAGTCCCTTTGAACTGTAAGATTGTGATTCTAAGCCCATGAGGTACCTCAGTCTGAGAGCAGGTGACTCTCAGATTGTTGTCCTTGCCCAACACTCTGATCATAGCACCACATTAGCTCTCTTACGTTAACAAGTTCTCTGAATAAAAGCCATGCTCACAGAGACCAAAGGCTTATTTGGTCCAGGGTTTTGTTTCCACATCAGGCCAGCCATGTTTATGAAAAGCTCTAGGGGAATCCTGGACTAAAAAGACCTTTGGTCTGTTCCAGTATGGCTCTTACTAAGAAAAGAAGCCCTTAAAAGCCAGTGCATTGTAGTGGTTTGAGTGACAGGTTTACCTTAGTGTTACTATAAGTTGCAAATGAGTTGAAGACACACAAGAACAGCAAATGGGAAGATCATGAGCATGACATTAATGCATTAGGACATTAAAGACCTTGCTGATAATTTCCCCAGCAAAAAGTGTACGACAAAGAAAATCAGTTGTCATTAGTCATAGTAATTGATAAAGTTGTTGTTGTTGTTATGTGCCTTCAAGTCAACTCCAACTTATGGCAAACCTACCATAGGATTTTGGTATGATTTGTTCAGAGTAAGCTTACCACTGACTTCCTCTAAGGTTATGAGTATATGAATTGTCCAAGTCACCCAGTGGGTTTCCATGGCTCAGTATGGATTCGAACCCTAGTCTCCCAGAGTCCTGGCATAACATTCAGACCACAGCACTATGCTGGCCCTCATTGATCTGTATGTTTTCCATGGATTTATCTAATTCCCTTTTAAAGCCATTGTAGTTGGCAGCCATCACTATATTACGTGGTAGGGAATTCCATAGTTTGCCTATTTACTATATGAAAAATTACTTCCTTTCATCTGTCCTGAATACCATCATGGCTGAAAATATTGGAGTTGTACTCTGTCTGGGGACCCCAGATTGCAACTTCTGTTCAGAGTGTGTAGTAGGCTCATTTTCTGACCATCTACCTGCCTGTTGCAAGCCCTTCCAGGACATGCCAATGTCTGACTTGACTATTCGCACTATGTTGCAGCTGGAAACCTAGATTTCCCCACCATTGTCTGCCTATCATCTCTTTAGCTCTTACTCACCAGTCATCTATGTATGCTTTCAGTTAAACTGCATTTTTGGACTGTGATCTCATTGTCCGCTCACCTGGCCTAAGGAGCATGCCTGGCTCTGAATGAACTTGTTGTGGAGCCCTACTGCCTTTACATGTCAAGATTCCCAGACCCCCTTTAGGGGAATTCCTGCAAGTCAACCCATCTTTCTGCAAGCTGGTGAAACCTGTTTCATTTTGGCAGGCCTGTGACAATTGATTTTTTTTTAGGGAAAACAGGCCTTGCATAATGTGCTGGATTTTAAGTTATCGTTGTTACTGCTGCTGTCCTTTTATTTATTTATTTTAATAATCTTTTATTTAACATAAACAGACAAACACAAAAACATGACATTGACATTACCATATACACAAAAATAATTATAATATACATATATAACTCTACCTAACTAAGTAACCCACAGCCCCAACAATCCGATAACCTAACAACCCCAAACCAAAACTACTTAACTTAACCATACAAGACAAGCTGCTGTTCTTTTAAATGGTTTCAAATTTTATAATGGTTTATTACTTTTATGCTGTGAATTTTTAACTCTATTCGTTTTAACTGTTGTAAGCTGCCTTGAGTCCCAAAGCAGGGAAAAGGTGGGATATAAATAAATATGCTGCTGCTGCTACTGCTGTTGTCTAAGCAGAAGTTATGCCATCCTGCTGTCTCAAAGTTACCAGTACAACGCCTCAAAAATATGTCAGTGCAAATGTCTCATCATGGGAATTATTTCCACATTTCATCCAAATTAGGCAATCTTTTTAGCCTGTGCTTCTCATCTATCCATATCATCATTTTGTCTGGAGAAAGCCATAACTCAGTGTCAGAGGACTTCCCTAGCATGCAGAAGGTCTTAGTTTCAGTCCCTGAAATCTTCAGATAGGACTGGGAAAAGCTCATATCTTTGAAAGACTCTTGCCTGAAATCCCTACCAGTTGCTGTGGTATACAATTGTTGCTGTGGGCCTTCTAGTCATTTCAGACTTATAGAGACCATAAGGTGAATCTACCATGGGGTTTTCTGGGGCTGAGAGTGTGTGACATGCAGTGGGTTTCCATGGCCAAGCAGGGAATAGAACCCTACGGTCATAGTTCAATACGCAATACTGAATTAGATGTGCTAATAGGAAGACATAAGGCAGTTCTCAGCGTTAATTCTTTCCCCTGATGTCTAAAACCATTGGATCACAAGTTATGGTTTAAAGGCAGGGGCAGTCTAAGCATTTTTCATAATCAGTGTTTTTGATCCTTATAAACAGAACAAATGATAAGAATAGCAATATGGAGTCAAATGTCACAAGAATGTGTCTTTTTGTTTGTTTGTTTTACAAATGTAGAAAGTGGTACAGGATCAACAAACAGAAATGTAGTCATAGTGTATTCAAATTGTCTTGTCCCAATGCGATAAAATGCTGCTCAAAGCATCTCCCCAAAATCTGCTGATGATTGCTTGGTGGAGCAATCAGAGTTCCTTTATTATATGCCTTCCCAAACCACAAATCCAAAGATTCAGTGCATGTTGCCATGGCAGTTAAAGTGGAATCACAGTGCTAGAAATGTACAGTATAAAAGGGACTCTGGAGGGCAAAAGATTCTACAGCCTGACCCAGAGTAACCTTCTTCTCATTATGTTAGAGTCTTAAAGTGTCCATTATCACAGCTAGTTTGGATAAAAATGAAAATGATGAAAGTTTGCAATGTATATTCTCACTGATCCCTGGCAGAGGGTGCTGGCAGCTGAATGGTTTAGGAAGAACCTGCATGATACAAAGCCCAGTGATTCATGGCTGCTTTAAAAGGTCATGCAGGCTTGAGATAGGGAAAAGGGGTTGCCTGATATATTGAGCAACAAATGGCGTAATGGGCAACATAGGCAGGCACCTACATTGCAGCTGCACTCAATTTTTCACAATACCTATTTGTGTATACTACACATTGATTGTATATCATACCCTCCAACATTTCACAGATGAAAACTGGGAATCATAGAATCATAGAATTGGAAGAGACCGGGGGAGGAGCTACCTGCGATGGCAAAAGGAGGCTAATTATTCTTCTCTCCGAGCAGACAACTATAAACAACCCCAGATGCCCTTTCCAAAACAAAGATAGACTGTGAGTAATCAACTAAATAATATGGGAAAGAATGTAAGATAAAATAGGGGATTAGTTTTGATTCTTCTCCAACTAGAACAAAAATAAAGGACTCTGTCTAAACTGCAAATAATTGTTGAAACGGACTGAAAGCAAAACAGTTTTTTTTTTCCTCCGCTTTCTGGATATATGTCGTCTAAACAAAAAAAGAAGGCTTATAAACAACCTACGTGGAGACGACTTACGGCAACAGATAAAACATATAATCGTCTAGTTAGAGACTTTGAAGATATAAACTTAAACTCTAACGGAGACGAAAAAGTCATTAAAATGGCGGCGAAGAAAGCCGCGAACGGAGCTAATGAAGAGATAAAAACTTTTATACACAAGCTTATTACAGAGTCTAATCAAGCTCTGGTTACTACAATAACATCTAATATAAGGGCAGAAATGGGGCAATTGCAGGAAAAAATCTCACAGGAGTTAAAAGCATTGGACCTTAAAGTGGATGATATAAAAAAAACCCAAGGGAATCAGCAGACCAAACTAGCAGAACATGATGACAGGATTTCTTTGTTAGAGAGACAAATTATCCAGCTTCAAGATCAGAACAGAAGAAACAACGTGAGGATTCGTGGATTCGCAGAGCAGCCACAACAAAGTCAAAAATCCTTGAAAGAGGAAGTTTTAAAATGGCTAAAAAGCATTGTTCCTGAGATTCTAGGGGAGGAAAATGACATAGAGAGAATTCATCGTGTGTCAGCTGCGAAGAGAGGAATAACTCCCAGAGATATTATAATGAGAATTGCGAATTTCAACAAGAAAGATGATTGGATGAGAGCTGTTAGAAAGAATCCAGGAATATTGAAGTATCGAGATAATACAGTGGAAATATATAATGATTTATGCCGCGAAACAATAAATTGGAGAAGAGAAATGAAGCCTTGCATTATAGTTTTGCAGAGAGCTGGAATAAGATACAGCTGGGGATATCCCATTTTTTTGAAATTCCAATGGGCTGGCAAATATTACAGAATAAATTCTCTTGAACAAGGATTGCAACTCCTGAGAGAACTGAAACTGATCCAGCAAGAGGAAAAGGAAGAGGAAGCGGTTAGAGGAGCGGAAGGAGGAGCAGTGGGAGGAGCAACTGAAGAAGGAGCAGTGGGAGGAGCAACAGGAGGAGGAGAGAAGAAGACTTCGGGAGATAAACGAAAGGACAGAGGCTGAGGAGGACTGGAAGAAACAATATGAAATAACAGAAGAAGAAGAAAGAGAACTTCATGGAGTAGGAGAAGGGTAGATGATTAGTGATTAGGATATATTCTTGTAGATTGTAAATGTATAGAGTTTGATCTATATATATATAAAGTAAAAGGGTAGAGAGAGGGAAGGGAGGGGGAAGAGAGGGAAAAAATATGGGAAAGAAAACAAATCGGGAGAGGATATTGGTCTCTATGCCGGGAGTAGGTATACCTTCACCCCCCCCCAAGACCATGGGAGGTCGTTGCCAAGGCAGAAGCGCTTTGGAGGGAAAGGGGGGGGACGAATGTTTGTGTGGGTAGGGGAGGGGAGGGAGGGAAGGGGGAGGGGAGTGGGAGGGGGGAAGGGAGGGGGAGCACCATCACACTAAAGAGCCAATGGGGAGTGGGATTAGGAAACGGGAAATATGAAAAATGGAGAATAGACTGAGAATATCAACATTGAATGTGAAAGGCTTAGGGACAATAATAAAGAGAAAAAGGATAGAATCGATATTAAAAAAAGATAAGGCTGATATAATTTTTTACAAGAAACACATGGAAAAAGAGATAAAAAAAATGAGCTTAGACTGAACTGGGTAGCCACTTATGAGGAAGCATTTGGTACATCCAAATCAAGAGGAGTTGCAATAATAATTTCCAAAAGATGTAATTTCATTGTTACAAGTGTGGAGTTAGATGAAAAAGGTAGATATGTAATTATACAAGGTGAAATAGATGGAGAAACATATGTTATAGTGAATATCTATGCACCTAATGAGAAGCAAAAAGAGTTTTATGAAGAAATATTTAATAAGATTAAAAATATGAAAGGAGATTACACAATAATGGCAGGTGATTTTAATATGGTGATGGATAGATGGAAAGATAAATCGGATCCATTAATTAGAGACAGATATAATAATATAACAATTTTGAATAAATTAGTGAGTAGAAATGAATTGATAGATGTCTGGAGGTTAATAAAGGGTGAGGAAAAGAAATATACGTATTATTCATCAGTTCATAAAAATTATTCAAGAATAGATTATATCTTTGTCTCAAAGAATATGATACCTAGATTAATAAATACAGAAATAGAAACAATAAAAGTGACAGACCATGCTTTGATGAATTTGGATATAACTATGAAAAGGAATTATAGAGAAGCAAAAAGGTGGAGATTGGATAGTAAGTTACTTAATTATAAGGAGATAGTAAGTAAAATAGAGAAGGAATGGCAAGAAATTTGGGATATAAACAATAAGGAAGTAACACAAGATGTATTATGGGATACAATGAAGGCAGTGGTAAGAGGATTATGTATTAAAGAATCAAGCAAATTAAAGAGACAATTAGGAGAAAAAAAATTGAATTTAGAAAAAGAAATAAAAGAACTAGAGAATGATTATATAATAGATAGAACTAAACAGAAATTAATAATATTACAAGCCAAAAGAGATGAATTAGAAAAGATAGAAATGGATGAAGTTCAGAAAAACTTAATATATTTGAAAAGGGAATACTTTGAATATAGCAATAAAAATTCTAAAATGCTGGCTAAATCAGTACAATCAAAAAAAATTAGAAATATGATTGGCGTAGTAAAAGATAAATTTGGTAAAGAAAAAAGGTTGATGAAAGAGAAATTAAAAATATTTGAGGAATTTTATCGCGAATTGTATTTAGCAGAAGATAAATCTGTAGAGAATATAGAGGACTATATTAATAAAAATTGGAAAGTAAGATTAACAGAACAAGATAAAGGATTGATGGAAGAAATGATATCAGAAGAGGAAATAGAAGAAGTAATAAATAACTTAAAAGGAGGAAAATCACCAGGATTGGATGGACTAGGTCCAGAATACTATAAAACATTTAAAAAAGGTTTAATCCCTAAACTAAAAGGGTTATATAATAGTATATTAAGGGATGGAAAAATCCCATTATCATGGAAGCAGTCACTAATAATATTAATTTTGAAACCAAATAAGGATCCTATGGATCCAGGTTCTTATAGACCAATATCTTTAATAAACCAAGATGCAAAAATTTTGACAGCAATAATGGCGAAGAGGTTAAATAAATTTATTTATAAATATATACATAAAGATCAATGTGGTTTTATTCAAGGAAGACAAATGGCAAATTTAATAGGGAGAACGATAAATAAAATAAATATAATGGATAGAGAAAAACAAAAAGCTGGAATTTTAGCGTTAGATATATTTAAAGCCTTTGATTGTGTGGAATGGCCGGCGTTAAAAACAATTTTAAATAAAATAGGATTAGGAGAAAGATTCAAAGGGTTAATAAATCAATTATATTCATATAATACATCTGTAGTGATGGTAAATGATGGATTTACAGATCAGATTCAAATAACAAGAGGAACGAGACAAGGATGTCCATTATCTCCAGTTTTATTTGCAATAGTTATAGAAATATTAGCGAATGTGATAAGAAATGATGAGAATTTGGAAGGAATTGGAGCTAAGGAGAAAAATAAAATAAGCTTATTTGCAGATGACACATTGTTGACAATTAAAGATCCGGTTGAAAAGATAGATAGAATAGATAAACATTTAAAAGAGTTTGGGGAGAAGACAGGATTGAAAATAAATTGGGCCAAATCGGAAATAATGTTATTTAATTATACTAAAGAAGAAGTACAAAAATTTATAAGTAGTAAAAGAGGATTACTTAAAGTAAAAGAATCAATTAAATATTTAGGAATAGATATTACAAAAAATTTACAAGGACTACAAGAAAAAAATTTCAAGAAATTAAGATTAGAAATTAAACAGAAATTAGAGGATTATAAAAATATAAAGTTATCGTGGTTTGGTAGAATAGCAGTGGTAAAAATGAAAATTTTACCTAAAATTAATTTTTTGTTTAGAATGTTACCAATAAAAGTATCAGAGGAAGAGTTAAAGGAGTGGCAAAAGATATTAAATAATTTTTGTAATGGAAATAAGAAAGCGAGGATTAATAAGAAATATTGGTATAAAAGTCAAAAAGAAGGTGGCCTCGGACTTCCAAATTTAAAATGGTATTATTATGCAAATCAATTGAGATATATCATAGATGGAGTTTCAGGAAACGGTGATTTAGATTGGTTAGAGACAGATGATAAGAATATTGAGATGAAATTAGAAAATATATTTTTTAGGAATTTTTCAAAGAAAGAAATGGAAAAAATAGAAAATCCTTTTATAAAAAATATAATAGAAATATGGAAGAAAAATAAAAGAAAATTGATGCTGAATATATCAATATTAACTCCGATAGTAATGATGGAAAAATTTCCAATAAATTTAAGAGAAATAATAGAGAAAGAAATAAAAAAACAAAAAATATATAGATTAAAAGATTGGATGAAAATAATGATAAATAAAGAAAGAATGAAAGAGAGATTGCAGGAAACTAAGATATCTTGGTTAAATTATATACAATTAGAGCAATGGACAAAGAGTATGAAAAGATATGTTAAGGATTTTAAAGAATATACTAAATTTGAACAAATTATTATTCAAAGAGAAAATATGCAAGAAAATGAAATATTAAAAGGTAGTATAAGTGAAATATATAAAATATTAGCAAAAGAACAAGAAGAGGATTATCTTAGAAAATATGGGAGGAAGAGACAGTACAAACTATAGATTTACAAGAATGGAGAAAAATTTGGGAACAACGCCATTTAAAAAAATTATCAATAAGAATAAAAGAGAATTATTATAAAATAGTTTGGAAATGGTACTTGACTCCAGTGAAATTAAATCAAATAGATGAGAAATATTCAAGATTGTGTTGGAGAGGATGTCAAGAAATTGGTACATATATGCATATGTGATGGAATTGCAACGAGATAAAGGAATTTTGGCAAAAGGTTTTTAAAGAGATAAAAGAGATTATAGGATTAGAAATACCAGTATGTCCAAATATAGCGTTGTTGTCCATATATAATAAGCTAGAGTGTACTCAGGCAAAGAAAGAATTAATAACAAATTTGTTAACTGCAGCGAGATTAATAATAACAAAAAAATGGAAGACAAATGAAAAATTTCAAATAGAAGAATGGTATAAAGAAGTGTGGAAAATTGCAATCAATGATAAACTAACATGTAGAATTAGGTTTATGAAAGGTCTGGCAAAAACAAATGATTTTGAAGAAATTTGGAAAATATTTTTAGAAAAAGTTTTGAAAAGAGATGGTAATGCTACCCTGTTAAAAGAAGAATGGCAATTTTGGAAAGTGGATTAAATAAAAAGTTGGCTCTGGGGGGTGGGTTTTTTTTATTATTACTTTTATCTTTTATTTTGTATTTTTATATTGTTTATTATCTGTGTGTGTTAAACTTGTGATTTATAGATGTAATTTGATATGTGATGTTCAATGTTTAAAAGGGGGGAAAAAGTTAAAAGGTAATTGGTTTTAGAGAGAGGTTATTTTTAGAGATATTAAGTAATAAGTTTATAATTAATAATAGTAAGAGATTAAATGGGAGTGAAAAATATTGAATTAAGAGTGAAAGTATAATAATAAAAATGAATATAATGAAAATAAGAATTGAAGATACGTAACAAAAATGTATAAGTTGTATGAACGGAACAAGCTGAACAAGTTTATGATTTTAGGGGAAGGGAAAAACAATAATATCAGTTTGCATTGTTTAAAAGAAGGAAAAAAATTTTTTTGTTTTGTTTGGTTTGTTTGTTTGTTTTCTAACTCACCATTATGTATAACACATGGTGTTTTATTTTTCGTTTGTTTTTGTGCAAAATAAATAAATAAATAAATAAATAAAAAAGAAACAAAAAAAAAAAATAGAATTGGAAGAGACCACAATGTCCATCAAGTCTAACCCCCTGCCATGCAGGATCACACACTCAGAGCACCCTCAGCAAATGGCCATCTAGCCTCTATTTAAAACCCTCCAAAGAAGATGACTCCATCACACTCCAAGACAGCATATTCTACTGTTGAACAGCTCTTACTGTCAGGAAGTTCTTCCTGATGTTTAGGTGAAATCTCTTTTCCTGTAATTTAAATCCATTGCTCTGTGTCCTAGTCTCTGGAGCAGCAGAAAACAAGCTTGCACCATCTTCAACATGACATCCCTTTAAATATATAAACATGGCTGTCATGTCAACTTTCAACCTTCTTTTCATCAGACTAAACGTGCCTAGTTCCCTAAACCATTCCTCATAGAGTGTGGTTTCCAGACCCTTCACCATTTTGGTCACCCTCTTCTGGACACATTCCAGCTTGTCAATATCCTTCTTGAATTGTGGTGCCCATAACTGGACACAGTATTGCAGGTGAGGTCTAACAAAGCAGAATAGAGTGGTATTATTACTTCCCTTGATCTTGTCACTATACTCCAATTGATGTAGCCCAGAATTGCATTGGCCGTTTTAGCTGCTGCATCAGCTAAAATGTAGCAGATATGTGGCCAAGCAACATCAACGTGGCCAAGATGACAAAAGTTATTAATAAGGAAGAACACACAAGCTAGAAGAGGTTTTAGCACTTTACTTTTGCCAGAGCCTACTGAAAAGGGCAAGATTCTGCCATCACCTGATCTCTCCCCTTGCTGAGTTGAATGCAAACTATTTTTGTACTTTGAATTGTTTGCAGCAACTGAACTTAGGGCAAAAGAGGGAAATGGAAAAAGGAGAAAGAAACTGGGACCTTTTAAAAATAAATGAAAAAGTGGGATGACATAAGATTAACCAAGACTGTCCCTGCCTAGTTGGGACACTTGAGCAGTATGTTGTGTGTATGTAGAACATAACATGTGAATAGGACCATTGTAAATGTTGCTTGTATGTCAATAAATGGGTGAGCTGGAGCCAATCTGTGGGTTTTTTTACTCATACAAAGAGGTGCCATAGCTGGTCCAAAAGAAACTGATTCAGCTTCATTTTCTATATTTTCAGAGTGCATGAATGCGGAACATGTGCTCCTGTTGGATAGCATATCCTATAATCCATCACCATTGTTGGACTGCCATTCACATTATCACTCAACATTGGTGTGACAAAGTTGTTTTGGGGGTTAGCTATTTGGAATGCCAGAGCAACTTGGTGACTGATTGCTAAGCAAGAATGAAACCCTACTCAGTGGGGTGCATGGGAGGGGCTTGCAGCTGAGAGGCAAAGCGTCTCTGTGTGTTTTGAGCTTTCAGTAAGAACTAGCGAGAGACCGAGTGGTTTGGTTTGTGATTAAACAGCTGAGGAAAAGACACAGGGAATTAGCGTCATTGCCATGAAGCAGGAATTGAATGACAAAAGTCTGTCAGAAGTTTAAACGTTACTGTATCAACACTGTACTATAACTGAACTCTAACCAGATACTTTATTTCCACTGTTACTATAATAAATACTGCATTTTATTTTATAACTGCAGAGTCAATCTGCATTATTTAAAGTAATTGTAATAAAGAGAATAGTACCTTAAATAAACAGTTTGGTTCTGAGGAACAGTTAAAACTCTAGCCCTGTTACATAAAAGTTGTGATAAAAGGGTGGAGTCAGGGCAAAGTGATATTTACAGGGTGCCTAGTTGGACTGGGACTGCCACACCAATCTGAGGGAGAATAAAAGGTTTGTCACAATTTGTTATATTAACTAGACCTGATGGGACTTGTAGCCCTTTCATATGACATAGTTATAAAGCTTCTAAATGCCATGGATCCATCTTATGTTTATGATTTCTCAGCCTAGTGCTCTAGTGTCTCACCAAACTACGAATTAGGATTCTACAGAATGCAGCCATGGAACCTCAAATTGCATCATAGTGCTGTAACTGTGGAGTATGAAAGCACCCTTGCCATCCACCAATATGTGGAAGACCATTGTGTTCCCAAGTCTTCCTCTGATGTATGGCTTGACATACTACAGCTGTGCTTAAAATAGTTGTTATTATTATGTACTGAATCTAAGCAAAATAATGAAGGATACATAATATGTAGGTAGCTCTTCTGAAACTTCCCACATTACTTTAGAACATTTTTAAAAATAGCATGTTTACTCTTTTGCATGCAAATTCACTACTGTTGTTCATGCTTGACTCTGAGTTTGGGTGCTCTCTGCCTTACACTTCTCTTTGTACGGTTACCTGTGCAAAAGCAAAAGAGATACGCTCATTCCACAGAACTGTTGTCTGATCAAGTAAGCTGGATATGCAATGTCATACCCTTTTGTTTCCATACTGGATTGCCAAACAAGCCTGCAAGAGGACCAAAGGACAGGATCCTTGTTAAGAGAAGAGGAAACAACATGGACCTCTTCTCTACTCCACACTCCATTCTTCTTCTTCTTTCTTTTTTTTTTACAACACAAGGGCTTGAAACTCTTTGTGGTCAAGTGTTTTCAGAATATTTAAGTTTCAATCTTAATTTTCAGTCATTCTCACTGCAGCTAACAGAAGCCTTCAAAGTAATTTGAAAAAGAACTTCCCTGTTTTGCTTCACTCTGCCTTATATCCTAGGAGCATGTCTGTAGTAGACAGTTAAAGCAGTTTAAAATCTGTGTTACTATCATGCCTCATAACTGGTTGAAATTTGGAAGGTTGAGGAACCTTAAATCTACTCCCAGTTGTTACAGGGCACAGTTAGCTGACTACTTTTCTCTATGGATCTGCAGTAATGTGTTATGAGAAGGAGGAGTGGAGCAACACATTCCCAGCATTCTATCAACAACTGGAAGCTGGCAGTGTTCTCTACCTTGCATGTCCTGGCTAAGAGAGCCTGCCAGAGCCAAAACAACCAGGCTGGAGCTGAAAGCGACTGACACCACTAGGAGTGTGGTTCATTTTAGGAGTAGAGGCCAAATAAAACTTGGAAAAGTTGTTTTTTTGGAGCAAAACTCCCAGAATCCCACAGACAGGACAAGTTTTATTGTTATTTAACTTCAGGTTGTTTCCAGCTTATGGCAACCTTAAGACAAAACTTTCATGGGGTTTTCTTGGCAAGATTTGTTCAGAGGAGGTTTGCCTTGGCTGTCCTATGAGATTAAGAGAATGTGACTTACTCAAGATCACACAGTGAATTTTCATGGCCAAGTGGGGACTTAAATGCTGGCCTCCCACAGACCTAGTCCAGTACTCAAACCACTGCACTACATTGGCTCTCAACAGACTCCCACCCCCAGAAAAGTTTTATGTTTCCAAGCTCAATATTCAAGTACCACAAAATGGGGGGAAATTGCCTCACGATAGTAGTGGCTGGTTTAATGAAATACAAAATCCAACTGAGTCATGTTGGGTGACTTTCTGTTAGTGACACATGCATATATAACTGTGGCTTACATATGCATTTGTTTCTTTTTGAACAGGATGCAGGGGATGTTTCTGTAGTTCTTTGGACTCCATTGAAAACCTCCACTAGCAGCTGTCAAGTCCCAGGAGGAACTGCTGCTGCTGCTCTTTACTGCTGGGGAGATGGTGAGAAGGATTCATACAATGAAGATTTGGCTGGTCTGGGCTGCTGGGGGGAAAAGGAAGATGCACATCATCTGTGAGTGTATCCTCATTTAGTTCCCTCCTGAGCTGAGAACAGCTGGTCCTACATCAACAGAATTCGCTCCCTGTCCCAACCAGAAAGCAGTGGCAGGGGACCCTCCTGGGATTTGACAGTTGCCAGGGCAAGAAGGAGGACATGAAACTGTGTGGAAAGAGTGTTATACTCTGCATGCTTGATGTAGAATCTTGACCTATATCTCTAAGACCCAATTTAGGGCCTGGCATCCAATATGAGTGCCCAGCACCCAGAAAATTTAAAAGATCTGTCAACTCCAGGTTTAGAATTCAGCTTCAAGTTCTTCTGCTGAGAGAAATCTATGGAGAAACAGTATTTTCTAGTGGATTCTGTGGCTGAATTGTTGCCTCAGTATTTTGGGAGAAACAACTGTGGCTGTACCAATAGGCAGAGACAGACACCTCAGACAGCAAGTCATGGGCAGCAGCAGGGAAGAAGATGTTGGGAAGGAGAATTATGTGCTCATTTATTTATTTGATTTATATCCTGCATTTCTGTTAATATGAGATGCGGAGTGGTTTACAACATAAGTCCAAACAGAATAGCCAAAATGATATATAGTACAAAAATTTAAGAAGCATTAAACAACCAATCCAATTAAAACAATTTAAAAATACATTTGACACATATTATATATTGAAAAAAACACAGCACACCAATTCAACACCAATTCTCCCCCGACCAATTAAAGGCTGGAGGTTTTAACTCCCTGCAGTCCTGAAGACAGTTTTTAAATGGAGTGGAAGATACTATTCCATCATCAGTGTTGAAGAAAAACTCAGTTGCCATTGCCTTTGACTTTTTTGTATGAGGTACCATCTTGTTCATTGCCTTAGGCAGCAAAACATCTTAAGTAGGTCCTCCCTGGCTACATTATATTACCAGAAGCATTATTATTGGAAGGATTTGGAATCAGCTCACAGTAACTTACTGGTAGAAATGCCTTCCTTTCCGCCACTCCCATATGTAGGTGTAGCATTGAAGTACAGTTGGGTGGGGGATTTCCATTTAGGAATCAGCTGAGGGTCATGTGATTGAATTAGGGAGTCAGACCTTGTTTAATCCGATTCTTCTTTGGGCTGAGCTGCTGATGAGGTTGTTCCAGTGTAGTTCTGGTTTAGGTCAATAAAGCTTTGATAACAGTTTTGGCACACTTCACAAGATCCAGTTCCAGTTCCTGCGGGAAATTCTTAATGTCACTCACATCATAAAGTAGGGCACAGTAACTTAATACATCTCAGTAAGTTAGAAACATTAATCAATGTACTACTTTAATGGGTTGAAGAGCTGCATATCATTCAGTTTCCTTTAGAGATGGTGGTTTCACTAAACCGGAGCAGGGAAGAGTGCCAAAATAACTATACAGACTGCTTTGAATATACTTAACCAAAGCCAGTATATGCACTGATCTTTTCCAATATGCACCATTTTCCCTTCATAGCATTAGCACATAGATGTATTTGGTTATGGCTCTACAACCTGGGCAGAACTACTCAATTGACCAGTTGGTATCTTGGAACTTCACTCTTCCAGTCAGTAGTCACACAGGCCAACTTTCATTGAATTCTGTATGACAGGAGTAGGGAATATGTGTGCCTCCAGATGTTGGATTGGCACTCCCATCAGGCCACACAGCCAGCCTAGCCAGTGGTGTGGAGTGATGAGGATTATAATCCAACCACATTTGCAGATGTTCACCATCACTGAGATAATGGGCTGCTCTGTAGAATCCATGATCCAGTTTGATGACAAGATGACAACAACACCACAGCATCTATTCTGCTAGGTAACCTCTTTGCAACAGAAAGTATCTGACTGGATTGATAATGATCCTGCATTTGAGATGAGGTCTTCCAATAGTAGAGGAATTTGATCATGCTCCTAGTAGGCCACTGTCCAGTCTATCTCTATTAAAAAATAAAAAGGCCTGAAAGGAAAAAAAAAAAAAAAGCCTGCAGTACCTTAAACTTGCAGGTATGAATGCAGGCATGTAGTACCTTAAGCTTGCAGGTATGAATGTATATATGAAATCCAGAGAGAGAGAGCCTTGCAACTGTGGTCTTCTGTAACATTTTTAGTGATTATAAGCCTTCAGATTCCAAAGAGTGTATGTAATCATAGTGTAAAAGTCTAGGTGAGCTGGGCTAGATTAACTACTACTTTGCCTTTAAACACAGAATGAGGCTTACAGCTAACATGTGGATTTTCTGTAAGGTAGTTATTAACACAAATAAACTTATCATTTTAGTTACAAAGTAGAAACAAGAAGAAGGGAAAAGAACAAGTGCGGCTGCTTTGGACATAGAGAGGGGAATGAAACAAAATTATGTGGTATCTGAATGAGAAAGACAAGGGGCTCTATAATAGAAACTCATTGTATAATTATACCCTCTCACTTCATTTCTCTTTAATTTTCATGAAAAGTTTATGTGGAAAGGGAAAAGGAAGTTGATCTTCTATTAATACGTCTCATTAGGCTATTATGTCCTAAATGAAAGAGAGATATGTAATTCCAAATCTTGTATTACTTCACTTCTGCATAATAAACATACTAAACTTTTGAGTGAGCACTGGTTGGAGTGCCAGTATCAGAATTTATTGAATACAATATTCTTGCGCATTCTTCATCTTATTCTATATTGCATGATGAACAGCTAATGTTGATGTCTGGCCTTAATCATTATCACAACTCTTGCACATTAAAAAATCTGTGTGACCAGTGCCATGTTACTAGGTTAAATGCTTTGAAAAGTCGGAGCATTCTTTGATCATTTAAACACACTTTTTATGGTTATTGCCATGGGTACAAACTGAATCCTCATCAAACCAAAAATTTTCAGTTATGTTAAGTCCTGCATTAAAAAAAAAAAATATGCATTATGAATTTGAGGCTTAAAGATGCCAAAAGTACAGACAGGAAATTAATTTACTTTTTCAGTTTATAGACTTCTGCACCCATTGCAAAATTCTGTGGGCACTTGTGAAACTTCACAAAACCTCATGGATGAGATCAGCTTGAATTGGGAAAATATACAACTGGCCACATGCATGTCCCATTCCCCATTTTTTTCTTTTTTTGATAATAGGATATTCTTTGAAGGACAGAAGACTGACACTTTTAGGGAACCTGGTTATCATACTTGCTACTGCCATTGATCATCAGTTCCATTCATAGGGAGAATTCCTTGGGCTAATATTCAAAAGCTGTAAAGGTAAAACAACTGGTAGATACAGCAGACTACTAGTTCTGAAATTACATTTTGCATAAAAGCAGTGTAGTACTTTATCTTTCCCTATGCATTTCTTATGTATTCCCACTTTATTTGTCCTAATTGTCATGAAAAGTTGGTATGTGAATGAGGGCAAGGGAGCTGATCTTCAATTAATATGATCGTTAATTATGCTATTGGCCCGTCAATGAAAGAGAGATTTGTAATCTCAAATCTTGTGTCACTTTACTTCTGTGTAAAAAAAAATATATTGCTGAGATTGAAGTCCTATGAACACAGTGAGACTTACTCTGAGGAAACTTTGTTTTGTACTGTATCTGAATTTATCAAACACAATATCTAATACAGGATTCCATTCTGTGCATTTTGTCTATAACACATAACTGGGCATCACTCAGTTTTTAAGTAATATTCCCTACCCTCACTGCAACCCATCCCTATGCTTGAATTGCTTCAAACAAATTACAAATTACGTAAGCCTAATTCTTCTCACTTCCATTTGTTATTCTTATGTTACAAAATGCATGAAGAGACAGGAACCAAATGATTAAAACCTAAACTTTTCAGCCAGTTTATTACAACACAAGTAAGTTTGAGTTGAAGTCTTCTTAATTCATAGTTCCTGGTCATAGCACTATAAAATACCAGCTATTTCAACTCAGAAATTTTAGCAAAAACAGTGAAAAATTATTCAGAGTGTTTTATTTGTAAATTTCCTTGTTTCAGTTAAAGTGATAGATGCAATCCTATGTACAATTACTTGGGTGAAGCCACTAAAATGTTTAAGCTGTGAAAGTTTCAGCTTGTATAAAAATAGATTAGGTAACCAATAATTTACAGATTTATAAAGAAACTATCAGGGAGATGAATGTTTCTTTCAGAAATATAGGCCTTTTTCACATGGGGTTTTTAAAGCTTCCCAGTTCGTCCTTGGTCGGGTGCCTTTTACACGTTAGAGAGCATTAAACTTTTTGCATTCTCACACCAATCTGAGCGGGGGCGACATCAATCTGCATTTCCGCGCACTTTTCAAAGACCGGATAAAATGTGGTCTTTTCCTCCAATCCGCGCTCGACGTTTCCATGAGAAAGCAGCGGTGCGTCCTGATTCGTGCGGGCGATCAAGAGAGGGAGGGATCAAGGCGTGGTCAGCAGAAGCCACAGGACCGCCCCCAGCACGAGCGGGCGGCGCCATTTTCCAAACCCGCTGAGGCGCCTGCAAGGAGGAGGCAAACGGACGAGGAACGGAAAAAAAGGAAGGTTTCAGCGGCTGCAAGGAGGAAGCAAAGGGACGAGGAACGGAAAAAAAGGAAGGTAGGTTTTTCCCTTAGCTATCCTTTGTCCGTGCGGTGTCGTGAATTGCGGGTTTCCGGGGGTTGTGTCTCCCGAAGGTGCCCTGATTTTAAATATGGGGTCGAGGGGGAGGTGGTGGCTGGCGAGTGGATACACTCACCGAGGATGGCATGGCAGGATGCTTTTAAAGGTTAGGGAAAATTGGGAAAGCTGTGGAGGGGGGCAGGTAGGAAGGGAGGGAACGTCCAAAGCAGCCACCGCGCCAAACCCGTTCTCCAGGTTACTTTGGAAGCGGGATCATGGCGCAATGACGGGATGCTGTGTAAATTTGGGGATGGCTGCTGTGCTGCTCCGGCACGAGGTCCCCGTGCAAACTTTTACTGGGAAACGTATTATTTTTCTCTGGGGACTGTTTGGCGCCCCCAGAGAAAAATGGCCCTTGGTAATCATCCATTTTAAACCAGATTCTCGGGCTGGGGGTGTGGGGGGTAGTGGCTTCTGTTTGACCCCTGGCAGTAGTTATTTTTCGAGCGACCGCCATTAATACAGTCACGCCCCATAAGGGCCTGCTGTGTTGTTTGTCTGAACCCCCCCCGCCACATGCAGAGGGGGATGATCTTCCTGCCAGGGCAGGAGACTCAGTGGTGTTCCATGCTTCTTTAGCTGTCTTGGACATGGCAGAGATCCATAGGGCAATGGAACACACATCATTGTTTGGGGGAGGCAAGCATTTCATCTTTATCAGTCCATGTGGCTCTGGGAGGGAGGATCCCATGGGCAGAGAACCAGTTCCTGGGACTATTGTATAGGCACACAATTTACCACATCGTTTTCACTCTAGCTTGTGCCAAAATTTAAGTTGTTGTACATTAGCTTGAAGCTGTTGATATCACAAAAGCTGAAAGGTTATCTTCCCTGCTGTGAATATCTGCCCTCTGAAGTTATAAAACAAGGCAGTTCCCTTTGTCAGTTCGTACTGTTTGCTTTGTTTATAAATACTAACGCCCCTCCTTGTCTCCACAGGATCGGAAATCCACGGGGAGTGCGCATTCCCAGTGCAAATCTTCCCGCGGAGTGTTGATCCAAGCTGAAAAGTTCACGCTGACACTACCGCCCTTTCCACCACTTCGCCAAACATGCAAAACAGTTGTCTGGCTGGCGAATTACACAGCGGTCCGTGACTGAAACAGTGGCATGCCACAGACGCCACGCTGACCTAACAGCTTTGCAGGGGAGGGCTACATGCAAGGAGCCACACACCAACTTGAAAGAATAAATTTTTTAATAAATAAATGTTTCCTTTTTTCAAAAAAATATATTTTCCTAACTACATATTTACATAAATAAAAAAAAAGTGCTGTACAGGGTGGGTGTGCATTTGGGAAAGGGCTGGGGGTTTCAACATTGGCCCTGGAACGGTCTACTCCTGGGCACAGGGGTGTTCCTCCTCCGGCTCCTCCACATCCGTCCCTGGCCGCTCCGGTTGAGGGATGTTCTCTTGTTCTGCTGGCCAAAACACAGGTGAAATTCGATTAGGCATGTGCGCGTCCACAGCAGCCTTTTTGAAGGAGGAAACTTTATTGTGTCGTTTATTTATTGCTTGGGCGTTGGGTGGAAATCAAAAATGCGGTCAAGGGCCACTTTAAATAAAGGTTTCCCTACCTTCCGTCTGTGCCGGGCCCTGCGTGTCCACGGAGGCTTGATGGCCAGGCGCATGGCGTCTTCTGCCTATGGAATTGAAACAGTAAAGTAGCGTGGGCTCTCATCGGGCAGGGTGCATCCCCCTTTCTGGGGGATGCATGACAACCATTCTCCTGGGGTTCCCATAGCCACACAGCCGCTGTGTGTGGGGGTTACTCACGTCTGCCACCGGCTGTCCAGCTGGGGCTCCCCGCCGCCCTCCACAGGCTTCGCATGACCTCGAAAAAGGGAGGCCTTGCATGGGGGGGCGGGTGGCCATTGTAGGTGCGCAGGGAGGAGTAGAACTGCGTGTGCAAGTCGCGGAACCGGGTCTGGACCTCCTCCACGCTCCTCTCGTGGCCATGTCTTGTAAGGCAGTGGGCAATGGTGTGGAGGTGCTCATCATAGTCCCCCCGCCTACTCGCACCATCTTCGGGCCAGCAATATTCAAGCGCTCCTAACAAGGCTGCAATTGCTGTCATAAACGGGGCAAGGAGCCCAGTTATTTCCCTCAACTGCTCGTTCGCCATACTCAAAACAGCAAAAAGCGAGCGGGCAGGAAAAGTTTTTGTCAAAAGTTTCCGCGGCGCTTCAGCAGGCGCGGGGGAGGGGGTGGATCCCGGGAGGGTGCGAGGGGACGCACGTGCGTTTTGGCGTCATCGATGACGCCCAAACTTTTACTTTTTGAAAAAAGGGCACCGCCAATCAAACGCTAGGTAGGGCGGGGAAAGGACAACGTTGGGAGGGGCTATGGCCGCGCTGTGTGAATGCGATAATGCTCGCCTAGCCTCTTGCCGATAGAGCCATGAGAAACGACAAAAGTTTGGCACGTTTTAGCGGGGATTGGGAAAAAGCCTGCCTGGATCGCGGTGGGAAGATTTCAGAGCCCCGTGTGAAAAGGGCCATATATACACATTTTTAACCTCCCTCAAAATAGCTTCCCATATATTCTGAGGAAATGTATTGTTAATAATACCTACGAAAGGCAGAAACTGAGAAAAGGATAACACAGTTTATAGACAGAGTCTTATTAGTGGAGAATTATAGGTACCATGCATTTAGGCTAAATAAAACTGATGGTAAGATTAATCTTCAGTACTATATTTAAGATATGCAAAGCTGGATTAGCCATTATGCTGTCCATATTATGGATTAAGTTTCTGGTAAAATCATTTTCCTGAAAATTATTTTGCCTGAAGACTGATCATAATTTTTTCAGAGAATGTGAGGTGTTTTTAAAGAGAGAGCACTCTGCAGTGTTTACTCGCATGCACAACTTAGAAACATTATGGAATGAGGTACACGTCTCGTAATTCTGAGTCTTCTCATTCAGAAAAGCAATGTTTCCAAGTTCTGCTCTCATTACACCTTTGTTTTTGTAATCAGGTTTATAGGTTTTTGTCTCTTTTATAATACACCTTTTAAAAACTCTCATATATTTGAACTTCATTTTAACAAGAGGTAATAATAGAACAAAACAAATGTGAACATATCCCAAACACATAGTTTTATGTGGTTTTGAAAACCAAGCAATTTTGGGCTTGCTTATCATGGAGAAGGGAAACCATTAGACAATACCCAGGATCTCCATGTAAGACTAGGAAAGAGTTCACCCAGTCAGAGCTGCCAAAACAGCTTCCTATGGACATCATCCAGAGTGAAGCCTTTGTTACCCCGTTTACTGGGGGTCCCAGGAGGGACACCTAAATGCACTCTCAAAAAAAAAAGTTAAGAATAATTGAGATTTTTATTAAATACAGACAAACAGTGTATGCAACACACACACTCAGATAACTACAGAAACTTAAGGTTGGAGTGGTATAGAGGGATTTTGAGAGGGACTGTTGAATTGGGTGATACGACACCTGTCCTGAAGCTTCAGTTCGTTGGTATGGAGTCTCAGTACGTGGGACTGAGGGGTCAGCTCGCCAAACAAAGCAGCAGCAGGCTGGATGGAAGTCTGGAGCGATCTGAGGAAGGTCTCAGAATCAGGGGTTTTTAGAGGGAGAAATGTAACTGCAGGCTATTCCATACTTGGAGAAAACCATGAGTTTCAGGCGCGAGACAAAGCTTTGGAAAGGTCAAAATTTAGCATGATTGAGTTAAGTGCGAATTGACAAAGAGGTAGACAGTATGCAAATGCTCAGTGCTTGGCAGTTGAGTATTCAGCTTGCCAGGTTGCCAGGAGTTCTTTGTAAGCAGCGTGCATACATAATGAGGGTGTTTGCAGAGAGGTGTCCTAAAGCGGTGATCTGGCTATTTCTGGCCTGCCTGTACTGTGTTGGGATATTGCAGCGTTTAGTGGCTGAGCCTAGTTCTGTGCTTGTCCGGGGGCCTCACAAACACATGGAGAGGGGTGGTGGAAGAGAGTCAAATTATTGATATCAAAATGATATCTAGCAGCCCCAAATCCGGGCTAGCAAATGCAGTAACACCTTCCAAGTCACTTTTAACTCTAACCAAAGCAAAATATTGTCTGCCTTCTATGCAGCCATTGATCTGACTTACTTCAGTTATGGTTAGGATATCTTAGGTCTGACAGGCAGAATCTTATTAGGAGAATATTATGGCTATCATTTATTTAGGCTAAAAAAAAAAAACAACCTCTGCCAAAAAGCACTGTCATTCTTTAGTACTACTTTTAACCTAGGACATGCAGGGCTGGACTAGCATTGCACATGGATCAGAAGTGAGTTATGTTCTTAGCACTGAAATACCAATCACCTGCCTTTTTCCAAGGAGCTGAATGACCACTATGTTCTCATCAGATAGTATGGGACTAGCAGAAAGGGCATGGACTTCATCTTTGTGAGTTCATGTGTCTTAGATAATATTGCATGCAGATCAGAAGCACTGGTCTGCACAATATTGTACAAATAGAAGGAGCCTTATCCCTCTTCCCAGTCCAGTATGTTCCTCCATGGAATCAGAGAGAAGGCATCACTCAATGGTGGTGCATATACATTAAGCAACTTCAGACTTCTGTGTTTCTAGTCATAAGATCTAAGGTTGCAAGGCTCAGAAAAATAGCCAAGCATTTGATAGAACTGCTTAATGACCATTAGCTTCAATCAGTTCAACCTAGTTAATTTTTAAAAAAAATCAACGTTGAGGATACAGACATTATATGAAGCCTCAAGCCAAGGATAACTTTTGACATGCTGAAATGCAGCTCTGAACACATACGCTGTGTTATAGCTGTCTGTATATATATGTACATATGCACATACAGAAGAAAAAAGAGAGAGAGAGAGAAAGAGAGAGAGAGAGAGAGAGAAAGGAACTTTCCTCGCACTTATTCTTGACTGCCTAAGGGGGAAAAAGCACATATTTTATTAGTCCCCCCCACAGGTTTCTTGGCTGAAATTTAATGCATCTGTCCAAGGTGCTGAACGATATCCTCAAAATAGAGATAGCCCCTTTGAAATTCAATCTAAAATTAAAATTAAAACTAAAAGTAGATTCATCACACCACTCAACATGGGAACCATCAGCCATCACTGCTGCCAGAGTTGCATGACAGCCTAAATCCTGTTGTTAGTACTAAGCAGAGTAGACCCATTCAGTCAAGGGAATTTACCTACATGCTGACTCCTCATTCAACAATTGATTGAATGAGTCTACTGTACGTGGCACTAACCAACAGGATACCAGTCAATGTGTGGCAACTATACCATCTGTCTTACAAAAATACAACAACATGTTTTCATCTATCATCCTTCTTTGTGGTTCAGGTGTCAAATTTTAAAAATGCAATGAAGAATTATATATATCCATTGTTATCTCTTCAACAATATGGGGTGGATATTTGTAATACATTAGTTATATATTGTACTTTATATATGCACAGTGTGATCAATCTGAGGAAGGTTGAAAAAAGAATAAACCAAGCTACTTGTGTCTTCATTGTAGTAGTCTGGCCAAGCATGCATAGGAAGTACAGGCTTGTGAGCCTCTCCCTCTGCTCACCCCCATGATATTAGGAAAGCTTCCATTGGGTCATCCTCTCCCTCCTCCTGGTGCCAGCTATTTCATTAAAAAAAAAAGAACTCCTGACCAAACCATGAATAGGATTACATGTAGTTCAATACAAAAGACATCTGCACAGATCCAATAGAAGAAGAAAAAATGAGAGTGAATGTAAGTTTTAAAAATGAAAAAAATATATAGATTTTTGAATTTTTTTATTATTCTTTTTTTCAAAGAAAATCAGTGTGAAAGCAGGTCACATTCACCAAAGCCTCCTTTTCTCTTCTCATGGTCTACCTATGGCGTAGATCAACCCAGTCCAAAGCAAATTTTGATGCTATACACCAAATTTAAGGAAAGAACTACTCATAAACTCTAGTGAATTGAATGCCTTGGACAGGGTATTTGTGGGAAAGAGAAAAAACATAACCCTCTTTATCTGCATCACCAAAGTAGTCTTTCAAATGCTGGAATCATCAAAGCTGCAAAGCTAGACCTACTTTCAAACACATGAGAGTATTTATGGTTGTTCATTTTGAATTCCTGCCCTTTATATCCTTAAGTGGAGATTTTAACAAGATCCTAGTTAACAAACGACTGTGTCTATACAGAGTCAGAGCAACAGAGTCTGCTGAATATGTTCTTTTGCGCTGTAACTGTTAAAATAAGTAAATCTTTTTCTGTTAACAATATTCCCAAAAATCTGGAAATGGTCTGTTCAAGGGATGGCTCTTCCCATGTTATTGAAAGAGCTGTTCCATTATTTCTGAGTTCAATATAAATTAAGAGGTATTTCACATTGGACTTTTTTTTTTTAAAAAAAAAGTTTGTTTTCCTAAGAACGTGGAAGTCTTTCAACATTCAAAATGCTCTAGTCAGCAGGATTACTGGAAGTAGTAGTCCAAAAAAGTTACTTTTTCTAAGCTTTGTTATTTAACTGAATCGTTGTTTGGCTCCACTGCTTTTCTTTTCTTCACTGTTATTTTGGCCTGTGATTACAATAAGTAATTAATGTATTCATTAAGACCCTGGACCAGACAAACTTGCAGAATTTCAACATGACCATGGCATCATTGGTAGCGGCATCATTAGTAGCATTTGTTCTAAGTGGGCGGCAAGCAGGATCCAGATAGAAGGTGGATGAGCAGCAGAGCCAAAGTTTTGCCTGGGAACTCTGTCTGGGGCATGAAGTCTGATCTTCACCCCCTTAGTAGACTGCTGCTTTCAGAGCAATTGAAGATCTTGTCATGCCATCAATAGCTATCAGCCTAATTAGCTGGGATGGGTGGATAGGAAGCATGGTGTTATGATGTCTTGTGCTTCACCCTGGATAGTACAATGTCTTGGATTTCCTTTGCCTGAATATGCTTACTAGGAACTCTGTTGGACTGAGTAAATATTTTTAGAACCACCCTTAATGGTTCCTTTGCCTATTGATTTTGCTGTTTATTTAAGTATTTGATTTATATCTCACCTTTCTCCCAGAGTTGAATACAAAGCAGGTGCCAACATAATTCAAACAGATGCCAATAAAAGCGCAGTGTTAAAATACAGATCAAATTACTTCTACCATTAAAACATCAATTTAAAACAATTTAAAATTGCTACACAAATAATAAATAAGCTGCAGTTACTGCCATTTTTTATTATTGTACAGCATTTTTGTTGCACTATATGTTGGGTTATCATTTGTATATCATTTATGTCTCATATACCCATTCAAAAATGATTAAAGACACTCATGGTGCCTTAAAGACTTAACAGGTTTAATTTTTAAATTTTTTTTCATACGCTAATGTGGACTGCAGCCATCGCACAGAAACATGTGAGGGGGGTGATTCGTCTTGGGCAGCAATGTTTCTGGGGTGTCTCGGCCTGTAGCCATGCCTCTGCGCACGCTGGCCACACCCCTGCATACCCTGGCCATGCCCCCATGCACCTCAATCATGCCCCTTCACAGTGGCCACACCCCTTGTGCCACAGCCCCTCCCCTCCCATCCACCCCTCAACACACTCCAAGCTCCGCCACTGACTGCAGCCCTCTTTTTCAGATACATCTGACAGTGTAGGCTGGAATCCACAAAAGCTTTTGCTAAATAAGACATGTTCACATTTAAGTTACTTCAGGAGTCTTTTTTGGTTTTGCTGCAGCAGATTGACATAAAATGAATAAATATGAATTTTCATTGCTGGTTTAGAAATGAGGAATAATCTTAAAATAGGCTTGATGTTTAGATAACACTTGCTGAATCTTTCTCTGATCAATTATATTTATATTTACTATAAGAAGAAGCAAGAGCTAAGAGTTAGTTGTTTGAGGGAAGGGGACTTCCAAACTTGAGCATGTATGCATAATCTCAACATGTGTAGCTCACTTGCTGCAGATCTGAAAACTCCATTACTGAGCGGAAGGATGCGCATGCTGAGTCACTGACAAAGGTTAATAAGCACAAATGTTGCAACAGCAGACACCCATTAGAGGAACAAAGAAGCTGTTGACAGTTAACAGTGCATAGCTAATTCTGATTAAAAAGCGAGCCTATGCCTTTAAGAGTCCATCCTTATAATGACAGGAATTCAAAGACACCCCCCCTTTCTTTCATGTACCAACATTGAGGAAAAATCCTGTAAGGTTACACATATGTTTCCCTGATTTTAAGTTAAAGCTGATGCTACAGTGGAATCCTGACGAGATAATGCACAGAGTGTGGCATGCATTTTATTGCAACCAAGACTAAGCTCCACTCTTGCTTTGTTCAAAATTTTTCTTGATGTTCTTGCACACATTGGACAGGCTTCATGCCTACAGGATCTATTTAGTTTTTAACTAGGAATTGCCAACCAGTGCCTGATATAAAACCCATGTATGCTTCTGTTTAAAGGATTCTGAGCATAACAATGTGTTTTGAGTCCCAAAAAAGAATAGAGCGTGAACTCTTGCACAAATAAAACTTTCCTGGTTAGTGATGTCAGGACCGGAGAATCCCAGGGCCTGAATTTTCAGGCCCAAATTTGAGTCCTAGGGATGGACCCTAGTGGTGTCACAGAACACAGGCCCTAGTGATGTTATAGGGGATGGCCCCTAATGATGTCACAGTGGGTGAGCCCTGGTGATGTCACTAAGCATGATGCACTAAGTATCAGTTACAGTTGCTCAGGGCATGTCATTAAAATGAACAACACATACAAATGAGGAAATATTTCTCTGGTTTTCTGGTTCTTCATTGAACAGGGGCAAGGGAAACTCCAACTTTTCCTATGTCCAATGAAATACAGTTTTTCAAGTTGAGCTGTCAATGGAAAATCCAAGATTTTCCCCACCTCTATTTATAAAGCTTTGTGAGCACTGGTTTTAACATATAGGAGTTGTAGCCCAACCAAAGAAACTTTTCCAAGAAAAAAATAACATTTTCCAATTTCTGTTTTCAGTGGGTTGACCTCATTAACCTGTGCTCCACACAATACACATTCTCTTTCTTTCTTTTCTTTTTATATTCAGGTTGCGCATCCGGTGGTCCAGGGAGAGGGACTATGTTCTGAGACTCAAGATTAGACCCTAAGATCTATCTTGGGCTCCCTATTCCAGATGGTCTTAATCTTTCTCATTTCAGTGCTATAATCAAGAATGGGCACTGCAATTTTGAGAGCCAGCATGGTGTAGCAGTTTGAGCACAGGACTATGACCCTGGAAGCCAAGGTTTGATTCCTCACTCGGCCATGGGAATCTACTGGGTGACTTTGGGTGTATCGCACACTCTCAGCCATAGGGTCATCTTAGGGTTGCCATCAGTCAGAAATGAGTTGAAGGAATGCAGCAGCAGCAACAACAATTGCAATTTTATTGCAGCTAATTTAAAATAATAATCAATTATTGATTAATAATTAGAGCCAACATGGTGTAGTACTTTGAGTGGTTTGGACTAGGACTCAAGGAGATGAGGATTCAAATACCTCCTCAGCTACAGAAACCCACTAGGTGGCCTTAGGCAAATCACAGGCTCTCAGCCTCAGAGGCAGTCAATGAAAAACCTCCTCTGAACAAATGTTGGGGGGAAAAATCCACCATGACAAAGTGATAGTAGGTTTGCTATAAGTGAGAAATAAATTGAAGACATACAAGAACATTGTTAAATACTTAGGAGAAATTTCTGCTGATCTACTGGAAATCACACAAAGATCTACTAATAGACCGAGACAATCACCAATGTCCTAGACAATCAAGGGGTGGACTCCCACCAGACATGAGTGTCCTTGCTCTAAAAATGACACCATATAAAAAGCACATTGGAAGACAAGTGATATCTGTATCTTGAAAGACAACCAGAATGCAGACATGTGGATAACGATGAGATAGATATTTTTAAAAAGTGCTATTCCTTTTCCAGATACCTTGATTAGGTGGGAGTCCTAAAAAAAGAGGAATTGAACTGGAAGCAAAAAAAGTATCCCCACACAAAGGGCGACTAAATTTCACAGCGTTAAATCCTTGCAATAGTAATATGGCTCAGAAAACCTCTGGCAGCCTACAATATGCTGAATCTGGGGAAGACTTAAAACAATTGCTACAGTTTTTTGTGTGCATTAGAAGTGGCGATATCCATTTCCGCACTATACTCTTATAGTGCGTTTATTCCACTTTCAACATCCTGTGGAATCCTGGGGTTTTCAGTTTTGGGAGGAGCCTCCCGAAATTGCAAACCCCAGGATTCCATAGGATGTTGAAAGTGGAATAATTGCACTATAAGAATGTAGTGCGGAAATGGCCCATGACTCCATTGGCCTTTGTGGGAACAAGAAATTAGTTCATCTGTTCAACTGACCTCCTTTTCCCAAGACAATGTCCAATTGACCTTAGCTTGAACGACTTGACTACTGTCTGTACAGCATAAGGGACAAGATCCAGCATGCTTCCAATCACCAGTGGCTTGTGGTCCAAGCAGTAGCGGGAAAGAGGTCCTGGGGCCAAGCCCCTCTCTGCCCTGACTACAAGTTATCGATATGCTGAATTATGGAGTCAGTTCTGGATTATCCAATGCCACATCTTGCATCTACTTTTGTTTTAAAAAAATTCTCATACTTTCTGTTTACTGCTGTACTGCTGAATTAAAACATGAGAGATTAAAATATGAGAGACTAGTGCCTATAAGAAGGTTCTGCCACATGGATTTCTGCAGCTAACATCAACTAAACCAACGAGTTAGAAAGCTAAGGGAACAGAGTTTGTATATAAAATGCTTTTGTAAAGATCTCCAAGCCTCAGTGTCTTTTTGATAACATTGCTAGACTCCTGTTAGTTAGTCCCAAGCAAGTCAATGAATGCTATTAACAGAAGTAAGTACTGGAGGAGAGGCACAGCGGTTGGGAATTCACTCCTTATGTAAGGTTCTTATGTAAGGCTGTCTATGATTCACTTACACAAAAAGTGTCAAAACTGAATGCCTCTGATGGGAGAAAAATAGCAGCAATAAAAAGTCATCTGGAAGGAAAGGGTGATTCATGCCCAGAGCCAGTTTAGCCAGCCTCACTGTAGAAATCCAGTGATGGCCACATATGAATGCATCTCTTCTTTTATGAAGCCAACTTTGCCATGAAGGGTGTCATTACTGCCAAAGGAGTATGTTTCATAGAAGAATCTTACAGCTTGGATTTATGACTGTAACTCTGACTCATCCTAGTAGTCACAAAGAAGTAAATGCAATATTACTGGAAGTTCAATGTGAATTTGGAAGTGAAGTCTGCATGTGAAGAACTTGCAATGCTCAACGTCTTTTGTAGGGAGGCAGCACAGTCAGCAGTTGGACTAGAATTTGGGAAAGCCAAGTGCTATCACTTCACTCAGGCAATGCAACTTGCCGAATCACCTTGGACCTGTCATGCCCTCTTAACCTGGACTAACTCACAGGGATGTTTTGAGGATTAAGTGGGAGGAGGGAGAGTCATGAATATCACCTTGAGCTTGTTGGAGGAAAGATGAGGCATAAATCTAGCTAATAAATAATAATAAATCAGCATCTCCTTTTTAACCATCTAATCACAATTCAATGTAAAAAAATAAGATTTCAATTTAACACCAAAATAAAAATTAGGAGTACACAAAAAGGTAGTGTTCAGGATGAGGAGGATGAGGAAGAAGATTCTGAAACTCTTGTCCAAATGAGAACAAACTTGCAGGGGCAAAACACAATCTAAAGTGTGTAGAACTTTGCACAGGCTAGATAAAAAAAAAGAGAGAGAAAGAGGCTTATTCTATCTTTCACAATACTAGGGCCCTTTTTGCATTGAGGCTTCTCGCGCGAGCGGGGGAGGGCGGCTCGCGCAAGAAGGCTCCTCCGGGAGGCTGCCGTTTTCCCCTCCCTCCTTCCGCAGGCGAAGGAAGGAGGGGGAAGCGGCACCAGAGGAGGCTTCTCGCGCGAGCTGCCCTCCCCCCCGGGCGAAGCAGGAGGCTCTCGCGTCCGTCCCCCACCCACGCGCGCGTGAAGCAGGAGGTGTCGCGTCCGTTGCGCTAGCGCCCCACCCCGCCCCTTCCTTCCGCAGGGGCGGAGGGAAGGAAGCGCGACCCGGCCGCCTCCCCGATGCTCTGCACAGGAGGTAAGTGCGCCTGGGTGCCGGGAGCGTTGCGCAAGTGGGGGTGATTTTCGCTTTGAGGCGAAGATCAAAAAACCCGCAATCGCGCCGCTGCAGCCCCATGAGCGCGGCGGAAGTGGGAGTGCGTCGTGCAGAGCGACACTCCCACTCCCGCGAGGCTCACGGGGCTGTCGCGCGACAGAAAGCCCGTGAGAAAAGGGCCTAGAATTCAAGGTTATCCACTGAAGAGAATGGTGGGAGATTCAGCCCAACCAAAAATAAGTACCTCTTCATAGATTGCATAACAGAATTATGGAACAAGTTATCAATGGCTTTTATACATGGCCTAGATCCAATTGCTAGTCACAGCTACAGTAAATCCATTGAGTACTTGCTGACTGGATGATTCAATAGGTTTACTTTACTTGGGGATTAATGAACAGGTGTAAACCCACATGGATATTTTAATTAGTCCATATCAGTCACATTCACCTCAGGGGTAACTGAGTGGAAGATGGTGTGGAGATCACAAGACTGATCTACCTCTCACTCAATGCTCTGGGTTTCACATTCAGTACTCCCCAGAGTATACTACCATGGGTTTAAATGTATTCTTTTCTACAGCTTGTTTGTTATTATAGAGCCAAATCTCAATATTTAGTTTTGGGAGTGCTTCAAGACCCATAGTAAGCTGCATATCCATTTGCTTGCCAATGTGTTTTCACAGAGCTTGTGATGAAACCAGACCATTCATTCGGGTGAGGAGGAGCAACACAAGCATATGGAACTCTGGAGGGAATGTATGGATAAGACATGGTCCAAGAAGGGGTCCATAAAACACAAAGCCAGAAATGGACACACAGTTATCCGGGGGGGGGGGAATGCACACAAAGCCCAAGTTTGCATGCTCAGTCATTTGTTACTACAGTTCCTAGGCTGCACTTAAGGTGACATAGAAATCATTTTGATATCAATAATTCGGCTCTCTTCCACCATCCCTCTCCACGTGTTTGTGAGGCCCTCGGACAAGCACAGAACTAGGCTTGGCCACTAATTGCTGGACATTCCATTCCCCACCCAGGCAGGCCAGAAATAGTCAGACTGCCACTTTAGGAGACCTCTCTGCAAACACCCTCATTATGTATGCATGCTGTTTACAAAGAACTCCCTGCCCCGACGCGGCAACTTGGCAAGCTGGATACTCAAACTCAAAATCACTGAGCATATGCATACTGGCTACTCCATTGTCAATTCGGACCTAACTCAATCATGCTAAATTCTGACCTTCCAAAGCTTTGTCTTGCGCCCAAAACTCATTGTTTTCCCCAAGTATGGAATAGCTTGTGGTTACATTTCTCCCTACAAACCCCCCCGATTCCGAGACCTTCCTCGGATCACTCCTGAGTTCCATGCCGTCTTGCCACCACTCTGCTTGGCGAGCCTTCCCCTCAGTCATATTGGCTGAGACTGCGCAACTTTGGACCTTTGTAGTGATCTGTCCGGCCTTCAGGACAGGTGTCGTATCACACAATTCAACCCCCCCCCCGAAAAATCCCTCTGTCCCACTCCAGCCTTTATTTTCTATAGTTATCTGAGTGCGTGTGTTGCATACACTGGTTGTCTGTATTTAATAAAGATCTCAATTATTCTTATAACTTGGTGTGCTCCTTGGCTTGGCCTGACCCCATAGACATTGGGTAAAAGATTCCGCTGCGTTGCCCTGCCTCTCGCATTGCAAGCTTGTGCTCTTTGACTAATTTCCCCAACTTAATTGTGAGCGCATTTGGTGTCCCTCACAGGACCCCCAGTAAACAGGGTAACACATTGTAGCCTCCCTCATGATATCTACCTGTGATGCCATCTAAAAATAGCAAAGTCCTTACCAGAGATAACAAGCCAGTCAAAGTTTACCTTCCAAGGAAATGTGTAGGGAGTAAGAAATGCATTTGGGATAATAAGAGTGTTAATAAGTTTGAAAACATTTGCATTGCATTAATGTTCCTTTAAGGAAATTCTGATATTTTGCTCAAGGGAGTAGAGCAAACAGTTGGCTCTTGAGCAGCAGTAATACATTAAAATGTCCTATAAATCAAATGTTTTACAAAAGCACGAATGGCTGATTTCATGATGTGATTAAAATAATCAAGGGAAAAACATTCCGTGCAACAATACTTCAAAGTAACACACCTAAACATTTGAAAGGAACTTTTATGTACACTATTTTCCATAACTGCAAAGGCCTCTTGATGTAATCTAAAGCTAAATTCTTTTCCTAGTTGCAACCAATACTGCTGCCTGGGTAGCAGAGTAGATGGAGAGGGGTCAGGGCTGAAGGCTACTTTTAAAAGATTGTGAGTCAAATTAGACATGATGCAGTAGGAGAACCATAATGAGGATTTCCCATGATTAGAAGCCGCATGAAACTGGGTTGGAAGTTAGGCAATGGCACAATGGAAGAGGTGTGGATACCAGTTGCATTCCATGCTATTTCCCTGATCTAAATAGCCCCTGCTCCCTGAAAGAAGCAAACATTAACTCTGTGTGGCAAAAGTAATAAGCACAGATTGAAAAAGTTACTTTTAAGATGACAACCCCCAGAATTCTTCAGCCAGCCTGGCTTCAGGGGGTTTCTGCAGGTTGTAGTCCAGAAAAATAGCTTTTCCAACTTCTCTGTATACAGTAAGTGCCTGTGTGATGTCTTGTGTCTAACAAGAGTTCTGAGAATTGGTGTAATTTAGATCAGTACTTCTCAAGTTATCTGATGGGCTGGAATGCTTTCTCCACTGATGTTCAAGGGGCTGGTCCCCTACTTGTGCCCACTGGATCCAATTGTTTATTTCCTGGAAAGTTGGTGCAGACTAGCAGCCAATGCCTCATGGACCAACACTGATCCACAGACCACCCCTTTGAATACATCTGATCTAGATCAGGGAAGGACTTCACCAGTGTTTATTTGCCCAGTTATTAAAGCAGTTCTGGGGAGCAACTGTTTCTTCGTACCAAAACAAAACCTGTAAGGTCCTGGTTACATATCTCCTGGATATGTAACTCTGAATATTTGTGTGGGTGGGGACAGATGTTGCTGTTTTAATTTGAATTGCCTGCAAATCTTGTGCTTTGTTCTCTCTGTTTTTACTCAGATTTTTCTAACTGTCTTTTCCCTTGAGTTTATACACCTTGCTTTTGTGGGTAACTTGTTTTTCCTCCTACAGGTACCCAAGGTAGAAGCAACTTTCCTGTTGTTCTGATCCCCAGATAACTAGATGCATATATCATATTTCTAGACCTGTTGTCCACAGGTGCCTCCTGCCCTCTGGAACACACCATGATCTTGAAAATACCATATGATTTCATGGTGTTGATAGTCTAGCTTTCCTCCTATATTACAAATGTAAAAACCATATTCGTATAAAAACATAAAAGTATACACTTTGAAAAACTTGAATTGTGCTTTCTCCTTCTTCCTCCAGCCATTAGGGATATGTTTTGATAGAAATTCCTATTGTCCCAGTCCCAAATCTTTCCCAACGTGGGTCTGCACTTGATTGTGAACTCTTTTCTTTAATGCACAAAAATTTATGTTATTTAGTGTGCATTTTTCAAAGGTGATGAATTTTTCTGAGAATTTTTTAAACAGACACATTTTTGTACCCCTTCTCCTTTAGATTAATGTGTGTTTTGTACATTCAAATGTACATGCTAAAGTCTATGAAATGTGTGCCAGATCAATGTTGTTGCTCTTGAAGGTACCACAAGAACCTTTGTTGGTTTTCTTTCAACAGATTAACATGGCTAGCCATTTGGGCATTTTTCCATGCATATTTTTCAAGTGTGCATTTTGCATGGTTGTTTTGCATCTGTAGTCTGGGTTTAGACAGATTTCTGACTACAGATTATGTTTAGATCCCTGTTCAATTCCAGGAGGTGGCAACTAGATAACTTTACACTGAAATGTGAACCTGGCAAAATTGCCACTTATCCTCTACCTATAAAACCTATTGGATGTTATTTTGACCCTTCTGTGCCCTGAAAATCAATTACAATAGTTAAGAAACATTATTTGTTTGCACTACAACTTTCAGAATCCTCCAAACAGCATGGCCAAGCTTTACAAGAGCTCTTAGTCCCATTGTTTTGGGGAAAGGATTAACACAACTAATGTCTGAAGAGGGTCTGGGTTAATTTTATGGGATGGTGACTCCTTTGAAATCTTATCTGAGTTGCTTTTTTCTCAGTTGCCTCATTTACCTTGAAGTCATTTTGATTTGAGAACCTGCATAATACCCCATTTATTTTCTGATCCTTTTGTTATATTTGAAGTGTTTTTTTAAAATCACAGTTGCATCATTTCTATAGTGCCAGAATGAGCCAACCATATGTTAATATCACCATTGCAATACAGTAGACGATATATCAAAATTTAATCATATCTAGGAAGATAAACAAGATGGGATGTGATTAATTGCAAGCAATAAAGAGAAATTTGCATAGACAAGCATCACACGCTTTCAGGAGAATATAACAGTGCCATGGAGTCAATGAAGTCTGAGAACACCTGCTGTGTTTGATTGAGGACTGCTACTATCTTGCCCTCTGCTGCAGTTTTCCCCTTTCAAATTTACATATTAGGTTTATTTTACTGAGGTATTTGTTCAGCATTCAGAGTAAGAGAAGCTCTCCCTATTGTTAGTATTGTTTCTGTGCAAATATTAACAGGCTTCAAACACCTCTAATTTTTGCAGCAAGACAACATGTCAGCATCTATGCCACAAAGGGTTTTGGATTTGGATGAATCCCAAATCCTTAACAAAATTGAGCTTAGTCAGTCAGATTTAGGAGGTGCTCAGCTTTGAATACGCTCTTGTCTTGCCAAGACAAGATCCAACTTCCCACCTTGTGTTTTGTAATAGTGGGCTCCATCCAAGTGGGCTACCAATCAATTCACTGTGCTATCTGCAATAAGCTTTCTGTTGACATTTCTCTTTTTCAGCACACTTCCAAAGTGCTGTTTTTCTTCCCTTGCAGGACCAGCAAAAATCAAACACTGAGCCATCTTATGCTACTGCTGTCTATGTTGAGGTGGTGCACTCTCCTATCCACACTACCATGATGATATGCACGGGAAGAGATGGTTTTAACTTTTTTTCACTCCCTAATTGTGCCTAGTGAGTTGGTGGCATGAGATCAGTTGACCTTTGCTGTGCATTGGCTGATAGCTACCATGACCGAATAATATGGGGATAATGTCAATGTACAATATTGTGTTTGGGTGGGAGGCAGCTGTATAGACTGAGCTGAATAGAAAGAAAAACTAATAAATAAATTGTAGAAAAGACTAAGAAGTATGAAAACTGATAAAGGGAGTGAAGGGGTAGCAATCAAATATTAAGGAACTGGGGCCCTTTCACATTGCACCAGTATGGCATTATGATTCTCCTTTACCTACCATGGCGGCATCCTATGGAGTCCTGGGCTTTGTAGTCTAGTGAGGCATTGGAGGAAAGTTCAGGCTAACAATTCTAAAGGACCCTCCCTAAACTGCTAATCCTATGATGCTGTAGGCTGTTGCCATTGTAGCTAAAGTGGAACCATAGGCCCTTTCCACACCCTACCTGATTCCAACAGTGTCCTGCAGGGATCTTGGTAGAGGTTCTCCTGGGAGGGGAGCACAACGGGTGTGCTCTCCTCCGCACCAACTACCTGTGGGAATGCAGGAGGCATGATGGCCATGCATCTTCCTTCTGCAGTGCAGCTGGGTACTGTCCTAGGCTGTGTTGGGGCAGGAGGCACAGCCACTGCATTTCCTGACCCTCCCTAGCTCAGGTAAGTGTGGGCAGGCAGCGGGAGGGCTCCACGATCACCAGTCAGTGACAGAGAGAACCTCTCAATGATTTACAGTGCGAAAGTGCTGCCTGAGGATGGGAGAAGGACAGGACTCGGATGACATCATGCAGAACTGTCGTCTGGGTCCCATCCTTCTGTCCCCAGTGTGGGACGATGACTTCCTGTGCAAAGGGCTGTAGTGCTATTATTGTATTGAGTTAATGCGCTCCAGATTCTTGGGTGACTAGTCCTCAGTATAACTGAAGTTAAATGGAATGGAGTGAAACCTAGATAGCATTAATATTTATTTTATAAAATTCAAAGACACTTATAAGAAAAATGTGTCTACAAAATAATTATATCATCCCAAGCATTTCTTAATTGTTATATTAAAGAAGAAGCAAATAAAAGTTTACTACATACAACACTTATTTTTAAAAAATTCCACACTCTTAAAAAAAAAAAAGATAATTTTAACTGGACTCCCTCTCACTCATTTATTCACAGAGGAAAATAAGAAAAGAATTACTGTTACATAAACCAAAGGAAAGAGGCAGAGAGGAAGAGATGCATAGCTGAAAACTTTGCATGCGATTGAAGTATGGGGACCAATCTGGGGATATTATTTTAAAAAAAATATTCTAAAGATATTTAAAGGCAGCTCGCTTCATGACTAGAAAGCTAACAAGAACAAAAGGAAATAACAGGATGTGGCAATGCCCTGCCTACTGATAGCAAAAAACATTCATGCCAAGGAGAATTTGGTTCATTATTCTTCAGGTTCTAATCTTTCTGTTTCATTTCAGCATAAGAGAGCCATGTTGATAATGTTAGGGAAAACTGTCACAGTCTGATATTACTTTAAGCCCAACCTCGAACCCTACCATTTTTGTTACTACAATTTGTTTTGTATATAGCCAAGTGTACACATCAAGTTTCATGAATGTGGCTTAAGAAATATTGTTGTGGGTCTTCAAGTGGTTTCTTATTTATTGCAATCCTAAAGCAAACTATGACAGTGTTTTCTTGGCAAGATTTGTTCAGAGGGGAGGTTGCTTTTCTCTTCCTCTGAAGCAGAGAGAGTTTGACTTGCTCCAGGTTAGCCAGTAGGTTCCCACGGTTGAGTAGAGATTCAAACCCTGGTCTCCAGACTCATAGCCTCAAACTGCAATGCCACACTGGCTCCTTGAGAAATATATTTGTATTTGAGTTCTTGTTAATAAGAAGAATGGGACTGTGCTATATCACCAGCCACCAAGTTTAATTTATCGTGGTTGAGTCAGAGCTCACTGTAGAACCACTGAGCACTTTCAACATCCTGTGGAATTCTGGGGTTTTTAGTTTACTGAGGCCAAAGAGCTCTCTGGCTGAGAATTTTAAATGCCCCTCCCTAAACTACAAACCCCAGGACTCCATAGGATGTTGAAAGTGGAATAACAGCATTATAACAGTGTAGTGCATAAATGGCCTAGTACTTGGAAGGTAAGCTAGGAAGGAACTAGATAACTAGATGAGATCTTCAAATGTAAGGGATCATAAAATGTAAATATAATTAAACACCAAAATCAAGACCATCCATTCCATAGTGTTCCCAATGTCTATGTATGCCTGTGAAAGCTGGATCAAGCCTGAACTCCCAAGCCAAAATGATTAAACTGAAACTGTTATACTTGGGCATATCATGAGATGACATGACCAATTAGAAAAGATGATAACGCCTGGTAAAGTGAAGGACAGTGGGAATAGGAAAACTGCATTACAGCTGGATAGACTGAATCAAGGAAACCATGGCCCTGAATCTGGAAGACCTGGGCAGGGCTATAAGGAATAGGATCACTTGAAGGTCTCTTTTTCACAAGGTCATCATAAGTTGAGTGAGGGCTCACTGATAAATCCTCCAGCTCACACATCAAAATTGTCAAATGGGATAAAAGTACCTTAAAAATATATATTGCTCACAAGTTAACTGTAAGTGGTTTATGAGCCCTGGGCTTATGTCATAGTTATAGCATTCAAACTGTTGTGGCAAACAGAAATCCACCAGGTACATGACACAGCAAGGAAGGGAGCAAGATGGAGAAAAGCCTGAACAGTAGTACATGCAGCTATTTCATTGCTGGGTGAATCAATTATTCTAAAGCAGACATTCCCAACTTAATGTACCATGGCCCTGTTGGCTGCAAAGGATGGAATTTGCAGTCCTACATGCCAGGTGGTAAAAGTCTGTTCTAAAATGTCAGAGCGAATTTTTGGGTGGCAATTTGGTGATGCTTCGTCTTGTTAGGCCCGGATGTACTTAGCAAAATTTTACTGAGTTCAGGCAAAAGCCCTGTCTTCCTGGCAAGTTGTAGGAGATGCTGAATACTTGTCATGTCCATTTGTATTCTACCTTTCCTCAGAGAATCAGGATAACATTCACATAATGATCAAATTGATTTTTGTTTCCCAGGCAAACCTAAGAAGTAGGTTAAATTGAGTGACTGGCCTGGCCAAGGCTACCCAGTCAGGTTCCTGGTCCAGCACGAATTAATCTTTTATCCCTAGGGATGAAGTTCTGGATAACTATAAATAGAATGTGTGTACATGCACACACAAATCCCAAGTTGTAATATCTTACTGGTAATCTTGTGGGTTCTGTGAGTTAGCCCAAGATTTTCATTTGCTTGATTGCCTAACAGATAGCTTCTTCCTTCTGGGATTACAACAGACAACAAAACCATGCTTTTTACCTTCTTTGGGCATAATCACTTAGAGCTGCAGCTGCTTAGGGCAGTCTTGTTATTTGTATATATTGCTTTATACCCAGCCCATACTTGTCAAAGTAGGAAGGGTGGTTGATTGCTAAGGAAGGCATCAACTCCACAATGACCCCACATTTAACCTCATGTCATACTTCAGCAGAATGATGAGCTGCTTCCATATGCTTGGTGCCATGTATCTAGTAGGGACAGGGGCCAAAGGAACAGTTCTAGAGGTTGGCAGATTTTCATATAGCTTCCTTCAAAATATATGCCTCAAAGATGTCAAAGTAAAAGGAGGATTCATAAGTTCTTGTGGTGAGCCTGAAGAGAATGGTGATCTAATTTCTTACTGAGGTGACAGAGAGAGCTTCAAAAAAAAAAAAAAAGGCCATTTCCACACAAGTCTGTTATAGTGTGATGATTCCACTTTCAACCTCCTATGGAATCCTGGGGTTTGCAGTTCTGGGAGGGGCCACCTGGCCCCTCCCGGAACTGCAAACCCCAGGATTCCATAGGAGGTTGAAGGTGGAATCATCGTGCTCTAACAGACTCGTGTGGAAATGGCCTATGTTTTGGACTACAGTTCTGAGAATCCTGGTGGGAAAGGGTCCATTAACTGTAGTGTATGGTCTTATAAATTGCACTCCAAAAAGTAATTTTTCCAATCTTTGGAAAGTTTTATTTAATGCCTACATGATCATGAATTCATTAAAGATTGCCTTTGTCAACATTAGCCTCAGGCTAGGTTCAGTATTCCTTCTGGATCTGCATTTGGGTGAGAGCAGCATCAAAGACAGCCATGGTACAAAAGGCTTTGTTTTCAATAGAAGTAAACCAACTCAGAGCCAAGTACACAGATTTCTGATCATGTTGCCTCTCTGTGAACTATCTGAATCTTGTGGGCCAGAATTTGCGAACTTTTCTGGACCTTTACCGATACTGCAATTCCTGAAATTAAACTAAAATAGGTTTATTTCAGTAGCATGCAGAACAATGTTTCAATATGTTTGCTGTGGAATTTACACCTGATGTTCAGCTAATGCTAGGTAGAAATTGGAAGCAGCCATATCAACTATACTTGAATGTACCTTGGCATCCAGTACATTTCCTGGACCAACTCAGCATGCTGGCTTTGACATATGAAATCCTAGTCTAGTGGCATGGAAAATATACCCTGCTGGATATTGTTGGATTATAGCTCCCATCAGTCTGAATCATTATAGCTACTGGTGAGGAATGTTGGGAACTGCAGCCCAACAAGATCTGCATGCCAGACAGTCCTAATTTCTGTCTTCCCTGAACAATCTACATTCTGTATATTTCCATGTGAACACAATTTCAGCTCAGGTGAAAGTGCTCTATCTTTTGAGATATATCACATTCAGAAGACAGATTGGCTTTTACAGTGAAGCAAGATATTCTTAGCTACCAGAAATTGGAAAAGTTAACTCTTCTAGATCAGCTACCTTCAAGTCAACACTGGGATATGAACCAATCAAAATCTTACAGGTCCTATGTCAGAGGTTAGGCTTTGAATAGCTCATCAAGGAAACACAGAAAATGTTTTCATTATTCATGGAAGACCAATCTTAATATTTGACCATTAGGCAGTGATGTAGACTCAAGTTGATAGACTCAGACTCAAGCCAGACTTAAGTTGCTTCAGTGACCCGACTTGGCCACAAATGATGCACTGACTTGACTCGACTCAAGACTTGTATACTTTTAATGACTGATTTGATGCCCTTGGTTCAGCTAACATAACGCATTCATCCAGAAACCTTATGACTTTGAACAATGCCTCCATCTCTTTTTGCCTACTGGTCACACGATAATCTCTCTCGAGCCCTAAGTGTGGGTGCACTTCTTGGAGGGGAACAGCAAACAGGTTAGGCAATGGGCTTGAGGCAGGCTTGAGGTCTGCTTGGCAGCCTGTCACTGCTGCATATTGGAGGAGCCTTCTAAAATGTTTCCTAAGAGCAAAAGACAAGATTCGCCCCCAGAGTGCAGGGTGCATTTCTCAGAGGGGAATAGCAAATGTGTTAGGCAATGGGCTTGAGGAAGAAGGATCCTTCCTTCTAAATCTTTTGAATCTTCAGTAATGGGGAGTAAGATAGGATCCTATTCGCCACTTCCAAAGCTGCAGATGGCAAAACTGCAAATGTGGAGAGCCGACTCTGCTTAAATTGTTAAAATTGAATTTATTTCACTCTACCCATTAATTCTGAAATTTTGGTTGGGGTATAAAGTTGCCTTCCAGACTTGAGACTTGAAGGTAGAGACTTGAGACTTGACTTGAGACTTGGAATAAAAGACCTAAATACATCACTGCCATTAGGTAGAGCAAATGTTCATTTGACAGGTTACCCAGGCACGGCTTTAAAAAAAAATATCCATCCCTAAACAATTCATGATACTTATTTATCAAATGTGAGGAGGGAGGCAAGAGAGAAATCTTGCTAGAACAGCAAAGCCAAGCAAAAGTAGCTAGAACAGGTTTCTGTAACTAAGATTCCATACTAGACTCCACTTACATAGGAGGTAGTCATGTCAGGCCACTCTGACCTACGGTATCTCTGGTAAGTCTGGTTCACCTCAGTCATATAATGGGACTTGATCACTCATACATACATAGAAACCTACTTATTTAGGAAACGAGGGATTAGTAAGGACTGTTGCGGGCCGGCAAGAGTACCGCAGACCTCCAAACCTGGGGCTTTAATTTTCCCAGCAACCATCATTGCTCATAGTGGCCAGTGAAATTGCTTCTCTTGGCCAATCAGCTTGCTGTGAATCTGTAGGTGGGTTTGCCAGGACATATGAGGGAAGGAAAGCTCCTCTCCAAGCCAACTGGGTAGTTTAAAAGGATTCCCCCAGCAGATTGCTCAGCTTCTTTCTTCACAGATATTTCAGATAACACTTGCTAGGAAATATAGTTGCTAGGAAACAACAGTTCTTGCCTTTGTGAGAACAGTTAAGAGCATGGTCTCATTGTGCTACTGTAATCTATTGCAAACTGCCAATTATTTGACTGAAATTCCCAGTAACAATTATCTAAGTAAATTTTTAAAATACACTCCAGTTAACATGGCATTTGGGAACGTGCTATGCCTCTGTGAAAGTGCTCTTTTTTGTATCATCGAGACTCCAAGAGTTATTGTTTATCCTTATCATTGTAAACGCTGGTCAAGCTGTGTCAGCTGTACTCTTCCTTAGGGAAACTGCTGGTTAACTGGAGTATAGCTGATTGGAGGTTAATGCCAGGTCGTCTCTGGAATGTAAAAAAGACCATTTCAAGAATTCTGGGTCTTGATCCCAAGTACAACCAAACTACTACCTGCCCATTAAGAGGTATTACGCTTGGTCTGGAAAGAACTGCAGGTTTTGGGGGGAAAGAAAAAAGCAGAGCCAAAGGGAGGTATAAGCTAAAGGTCCCTGGGATAGATATACGGTACCTCTCTCTGATGATCTGAAGAGTTATCTATTAGATACCACTTGCTTTCTGTGAACAAAAGCTATTGCTTTTCCTTCTGTTATCCAGATGATGTTTTGCTAATTGCTTGGGTGGGATTTTTTGTTTGTTTGCTTCTTTCTGAAACCAAATTTTAAAAAGCCTGATATTGTCTGGGTAGTGCTCAGCTTGTTTGGTTTATCAGAGCAGCAAATTTAGACTCACTTGTCACTGTCTGCTTGTGATCTGGGATGGGATATCAGATAGAAGTACATCTAAAAAATTTTCTGTTGTGTTTCTGGTTTGTAGTCCTCATGGACACCTGTTTGCCATTTAAAGGTTCTTATGCTGTATTTTTAATTTTTTTAAAAAAACAAAAACTCTTATGGAAAAAATGGTTATGCTCTCTCTCTCTCTGTCATGTTGTTAACAACTCAAAAAAATTAAAACTCTCTCTGTAGTAAGAGTACTAGACCATTAAACTACAATGCTGATTTGCTAGACAATGCACTACTCATTTAGCTCACCTGTTGATTTATGGCACATGGTATGATTGCTTTAATCTGTCCTCTCTCAAGCCCCACTGTCATCCAACTACCTTAGAATTTCTCTTCTGCTCCTCCTACCATCACTCTCTATTTTAGAAAAAGCTTGTCTCTGTGTGCTCTTCCTTTGTATTAGCAAAACAAAATATTATAAAACATCATAAGTCTTCAGCAATTTCTTTCTTTAAAATGAAGCTGAACGTGCAACATCTCAGCCTTTGACAGTGGATTGACCAGTGGACCTGACTTTGCAAGGGTAGTTAACCCACTCTTGATATCATCATTGTTCCTCCTGCAGCTGCTGCAAGGTGAACAAGAGCCTCTGAAAGTGCTGGACCTTATCTCTTCAGAGATTCAGCTCTATCAAAGCTCCCAGTCAGCCCAGAGCAATTGTAGGAGAGTAGTGGTAAATTCAAGAGTGGATATGCCCCAGCTGGAGAGGGAGGAAGTACACAACAATGTAGTACACACACATACTTTTACATCCTGCATGGGTTCCAACGTAAATACGAGATAAATACATACAATAATAAAGCTACTTTCACACTAGAAACAATGAAAGCAGTCAATCACAAAACTGCAACAGTAAAAGCAGCAGTAAATGAAGTTTCCTCCAGGCTGCCATTACTTTAGTCACTGTGGAAAAAAATTAGCAACAGAAGGGTACTGATTTAATAGCTAAAGAACCAATGTAATCCAGGCACAGGTTTTCCTGGTTTTTTTTTTTAAACTGATTCCTGGTTGATCTAAAACATGGTCATCTTCTCCTGTGTTTGCTTTCAAAAGATTTGGTGAAAAATGAGAAGAGAAGATCATGAACCACGTGGTAAGAAGCTGCTCTTTCTACTTTAGTGAGAAGCTTTTTAAAAAGATGGTTGCTCAGGTACTGTTATCAAGAGGTGACTGTTTTGTAATATCAAGTTGTGCAATGAACCTTACCATCATCTGGGCAGTTCTCCAGATATTTGGAAGAGCCATGGGACCTGATAATAGCATAGCGAGAGCATTTCAAAGAGATACATGTGCAGAACTGACTCTGCTATCTCCATTGGGTACAGAGTATCTGCAAATCAGTACCATGGGGAAAAGTACAATGAAGCATTTTTTTATTATTATTAATTGCTGTCTTATTAGTGCCACGTGTAATACAGGTGTATGTATTTTTGGTTATTGCAGAGGGAGGAATTCACTGTCTCCCTTGCACAATGACTCCAACCCCCTCAAAATTCACCCTTCTCATTCTGTCCCCCATGGCCATTTAGCGGCTGAACGAGAGTGGGAATGGTAACAATGGAGAAGCATCCAACTATTGTTATCACAGTTATGATATGCCGGGTGAGAGCACTAGATATCCTTTTGATATCAAAATAATTTGGCCTTTGTGTGACCTTTCTGTGCCACCCTACTCCACGTGTTTACAGAGGCCTCCTGGAAGAGCACGTACAGGCACGGCCATTAATGACTGTACATTCCAAGACCCCATTCAGGCAGGCAGTTTAAGCCTCTCCATCACTTTAGGGAAAAACCTCTCTGCAAACCAGCTCTGCTCGGCTCGGAGTTACACAAAGCCAAGCAGCCAAGAGCCAAGCCATTCCTTTGTATCGGGCTATTAACGAACTGGCCACGCTATTGTCTTAAGAGCTAAACCAATCATGCTAAACTTGACCTTTACCAACTCCTTTGTCCAACTCCAAATTTCCTTTGTTCTCACCGAGCATAACATAGCCTGTAGGTAAACTCCACCCTATAAAAGGTCCCCACTTTTGGGACTTCTTCAGACTACTTTGGACTTCCATCCCGCCTTGCTGCCCGTTGTCTAAGGAAACTCCCCTCAGCCAGCCACGCTGAGCTTTCTCTCCCGGATCCCCGCTTCTCTCCAGGACTACGAGACCAGGTGTCGTATTGCCTTTCCCGAAAAGTTCTCCGTTTCTATTTCTCAGCTAGTTAGTTTATGTCTTGTCTTGCGTGTTTCTTGTCTTTAATAAAATATTGTTTGTTACTTTAAAAACCTTGTCTAGCCGCTCTCTGACCCGCTGCTGTATACATAGGGTTAAAGATCTTTGCTAAAGTTACCCTGCCTGTCGTTTAGCCGAGAGAGTGCTCAAGCTAAATTCCCCCAACTTGTGTTTTTATTTGGTTATCTGGGTGCCCCTTCCGGGACCCCCAACATACAGGATAACACTATGTCCGCATAGCAGAACACACAATCCCAAAGGAATCGTCTGGAACCTCCTGAGGGTCCAATGCAGGCCCAAAGGATGATATTGTCACTGCGGTTCTGGCTAGTAGACACATAGCTGTGGGCAGGGAGCACAGGAGCATGCTGAATCTTGTGGGAGGAGAGATGGGAGATGGTTCCACCTGGGTGTAACATTACACTATGCCTCTCCATTCAGGATCATGGCCTTTATCTTACTAAGAAAAAAAACTTAGGCAATGCTTGGGTTCTCTTTCCTCTCCATTTTTTTATGTGTCTTTCATTTTTCCAATCCTACAAATTCTATCCTTCCTATCTGCAAAATTCTGTAAAGTATTTTTTAAAAAAAAAAAAAAAAGCTAGCCCAACTAAACTCTTCTCTTAGAAAGTAACATCAGAAGAACCTTGCTAGATCACACTAAAAGCCTATCTATCCAGTCAGGGCTTGCCCTACCATTACAGTCATTTCAGGAAGCAGACATTGGGAGGTGGCAGCAAGGTGAAGAGAGAGCTGTGTGCCAGGTAGGCTGTCCCAGGTCCCCTAAGCAAGCCTGCTGACTTCAGGCAAAGTGGAGGAAGTTCTCTGATTAACAGAACTGAAGAAGCTGTGAGTCCAGTTGGCTTTTATATGTAGAAATGGATATGGACACTTTTGTTTTGTGCCTGAGACAGCAAAATGTCATTATCTGGCTCTGTGTCTTGTGTGCCATTTTGTTCCAGAGTGGCCAACTAGACACCAAGGTAAAGTATGTAAGTAGGACATAAAATGCTGTTTTCCTCAGCAGCTGATATTCAGAGAGATAGTGCCTCTGAAAACATCTATCTGTGTATCTGTCTCTCTGTCTGGATATGGGATAGACTGAAGGAGAGGGAGCGAACTGAGATTCTGATCAGTACTACAGCTGAATTTTCTACAGATTCCAGAATGGTGATCACTGAATTATGTTTGGACAAGTAGGCTCAATGTCATTTTATGAAACATTTTGCTAGAAGCACATCGGAGAAGCAGTCCACATTCTGTCTGCACTGATTCTCCAGGAAACAATGCGAATTCAAGAAAAGCTTCTATTCACAGTGTCACAATATGATTTCCAGATAGTTCAAGTACGATCTCTATTTATTCCAGGTCTGTATTATATGTACAGTGAAGTCATACCACCTGTTTCCCTGATAGGATGCTTATGATATAATTTCCCTTTGCATGGGTGTCCAAGACTGAGGGCATACATTTGTGATTTAATCTAACTGCTCTCTCTTTGTAAGGAAACTTTTGGTCAACATTTTTTGGAAGAGCCAACACAAGAGATTTAATCTTGAAAGTCTGCTAACAGAATTTACATAAAAGGATTAACAGACCAATCTTTTAGGCCACTTCCGCATGACGGGCTGAGCTGCTTCTGGGACAGGATGGCAGCTGTCAGCAGGTCGTGCTTCTGCATGACGTCATCACCGGCCCACTGCCATCCCGTCCCCAACCGTCATGTTTATGCAGTTTTTGCAAAACAGAAAAAATCCCATCAGTCCCAGCCATGCAGAAGCCATGGAAGTACAATGGCAATGCTTCCTTCCATAGTGCGGCAATAGAAAGTGCCTGGTTGTGCTGTGGGAGGAAGAGGTGGTGCCATTGCACTCCCTTCTGTGTGGACCAAGCAGGTGTGGGGAGGGGACCATGGCTGATGTACTTCCTTCTGGACCCAGGACTGCAGTATAATGATGCGGAAGAGCATCGTCATGCAGAAATGGCCTTAATTATGAAATTCTCTATAAGCTGGAGTAGATCTGTTCAATCAATTGTTGAATGATGAGTCAACATATAGGTAAATCTCATTGACCCAGTAAGTCCATTCAAGTCTGGACTAACAAAAAAGAATTAGGCCACTGACTGTTAAAAACTGAAAGTAGAATGGATTGCTTGATCTTTATTGTCACAGAGCACTTTTATTTCAGAACTACAGATGATGCATCTTATAGACCAATAGTGTGGAACATGTAGCCCTCTAAATGATGTTGAATTGCAACTCCCATAAACTCTAGTCACTAGTCAGCAAAGGTAAGGTTTCTTGTCTTTAATAAAATGGGAAAATAAAATCTCCCCTGTTCCTACCATCAACAGCAATTCTGGGTGTGGATGATGTAAGTTGTAGCCCAGTGCTGTACAGGTGGGGGTAGCTTCTGTATAGTTGACTGCCTTTAAAAAAACCCACACATTTCCTCCTTCTTATTTCTTATGCTGGTTTTAAATTATCTTAGCCACATTGTAGTACAATTATACCTTTTAATGTACTTTCATTGATTCTTCATTAATCTTATCTGATTTTCTACAAGCAGACTGATTATGAAATTAAAGAGAGAGATGGATGCAAGGGACAACTTCAGCTGTGAAATATTATAGTGCACTCAAATGTAATTACATTTCAGAACTACACTTGAGCTGTATTTATATGAAATGAGATCAGCAAACTCAATGGGTTTTAATTAATAATGTCTATTATGATCATTACAAAACTAGAGAGGGTACAGAAATATAAACCACAAACTAAGCAATATGAAACCTGAACAAAATTTAAGGTTTACATTAAATTTGAGGAGAATGCAGCTGACTAACTGCATCTAAACTGAATGCGTATAAAATTCAGGTAGTGACCTGATTGGAATCTTGGAGGATTTCCATATTTTATATGTTGAACTTCATTACTGAATAGTAATTTCATATTCATCAGAAAAGCACTACATATTCAGAAGGGCCGATGTCAGCACTTGGCCAGAGCTTGGGAAGGTTTTTTTTTCCTGCCCTACAATTCCCAGGATCCCTGCCAGCAAAGTCACTAATTCTGTCCATTTCCTGCCACTCGATTGCTGTTTGAGACAGCTGTTTCACTGCCTAAGGGCAGAGTCTCCCTGTTCCCAGTTCTTAGCGACCAAAGCAGCAAAGCCACCATTACAGTTGGATTCTTACCTTCAGCAATCTTACTCTAAATATGATTTTTCACTTTGAGACTATGTTATTGCCACGGCATTTCTAATGAAAGCAGCTATTACTCAGTTGCTATGGGAAACACAGGTAAGGTTGCCATATTTCCAGGATGGTCATATTATATCTGGATTTTAGATATCCTGTGTGGTACCTGTTTGGATCATCACCTGGATTAGACTGCAAGCTTTCATTAAAAAAAAAATCTGGCCCTTTTAGAAGTGCTGATACTGTGCAAAAAGTACAGCTTCTGCATTTGTAAGCATTTAGCTCAGTGGTTCTTAACCTGGTCTCCACAGATCTCTGGGGGTCCATGGAGCCGTCACAGGGTTTCTGCAAAGCTCTGCTGCTGGACACCAACAGCAGTGGCAGCAACAGGGACGTGACAGTGTGGGCAGGTGCAAGTTCCAAAACTGCTCCCTCATTTGCAAATGAGGTTTGTCCCTCAGCACCCACTCCTTCTGCTGTCACAGTGGGAGGCATATGTGCATGCCCAAACTATGACTCTGGAGACCAGGATTTCAATCCTCACTCAGACAAGTCACATTCTCTCAGCCTCAGAGAAAGGCAAAGACAACAAATCTTGGCAAGAAACCTCCCATGATAGATCCACCTTAGGGTTGCCATAAGTCAGTTTTTAAAGGGGAGAAATATAATGACAAAAAAGAACATCCCCTTATCAGCAGCACTTTGTTGTTCTGTGCTTTCAAGTCACTTCTGACTTATGACAACACTAAGGTGAACCTATCACAGCGTGGTTTGTTGTTGTTGTTTGGCAAGATTTGTTTGGAGGGGTTTGCCTTTGCCTTCTTCTGAGACTGAGTGAATGTGCTTACCCAAGGTCACCCAGTACCTAAGTGGGGATTTGAATCCTAGACCATTTCCGCACTAGCCCGTCTCTAAACTGCAAACTCCAGGATTTCATAGGATGTTGAAAGTGGAAAAATAGCACTATAACAGGCTGTGTGGAAAAGGCCCTAGTCTCCAGATGCCTTTAATAAATAAATAATTGAATATTTAAATCTTGGGTAAGTCTTGGAGATCATCAGCAACAAATTATATTACGGGGGATCCCCAGTAAAGAAAGGTTAAGTATCACTGGTTTATCTCATTGCTGAAGTATCACAGTATCAGTGAGATTTAAACTGATCCTCTCCTGGGTAAATTTTGCAGTTTTGGGAAAAGCCTAGTCTGTTTGCAGATGGCAGAAGTGAATTTTTACCAGAGAACAAAACAGTGTGGGAAAGCAGGACAAAATTCTATAATGTCATAATATAATTATTTATCTTCAAAGTGGCATAGAATTTCTTTTTCTTGCAACAGAGATGGTAAACTTTACCGGACTTCCAGAAAAATGTCACCTCCATTTGACTTTGACTAGGCTTCTTGAGGGCTGAACTTGGTATTCCCACATGAAAATATGAAGATGAAATAAAGCAAGAGGAAAGGATGGATGGATGGACAGAGAGGGAGGGAAGGAGGGATACTGAGGTAGGGCAGTTGCTTGCTGTGGATCTTAGACTTCTGATAAGTTGATTCAAATAAAAAAATATGAAGTCCTTTGGAAAGGGCAAATTCCATATTTCTTCTTAGGTATATGATATAGCCATTTAAACCCTTTATTCACACTTATGACCTACTACATTAAATGGACTCCTCTATTGCTATCAGCCAGCTCTGCTATATACAGAACCTTCAGTTTCTGTGCCACAACATACAGAATACAGATGATCTTCCAAGCTACCCCTTCCATAGACCTGGTTCTGGGCACTCTCGGTGTCAGTCATTCTAGAAGTAGCTGGTGGTGGCAAGGATGCAAAGACTGCAGCACATGGGCTTCCAACTATCTTTTCTTCTTTGAGATTGGGGGCTTCTGAGTCAGTATGTTCTCAGGAGTACTTTTGCCTCCAACTTCTTCAGACAAGGAGAACTCTGCCACACCTTCTGCGGCCACCACCACAACTTCATTCTCTTCTTCTCTGGCCAGGAGGGTAGTTGACTGGGGAGATGGGGCACAGCTTGGGTCTGTTGAAGCAGTGGAATGTTAGTGTTGCCTTACTGATTTCCCCTTTATTCATTGAATTGACTTTAATTGCAACTAATAGTTGAATTAAGCCATGTGGTCTAGCAACTGTGTGTTATGTCTTTGCTCTCTTTCAAGCTTTTACTGAAAGCTTGGAATTATATACAAATAAATATTCCAGAATTTGAGTCAAGGTACCTGTGCTGTGATTTGGCTTGTGGTTTCATCCATCTGTTGCCCCTTTATGCCAAGTCTTTTCCTGAAATTCCCAACAGAGTTGGTTGATCCAATGTTTTCTTTCTTTTCCTAAATGATATGACATTGATGCAGTTTTAAATGAGATGAAAATTTATCATCCATATCTGTTATGGAAAGTCATCAATTATGTAAAATGAGTGAATATTTAAAGAACCTGTGAAGTGTCTCTATTTATGGGCCTTCTGCTGTCTTCTTCATGCTTTATTGACATGTGATTTGTTTAAAAACAATTTGTATATAAAAACTGCAATGGAGAGCATGTGATTAGTGGGCAACTGCAATTGGGAAGTCCTTGCTTTGCTCTTGAAGAAGTCAGGTGAACAGCTATGTCCATGTAGAGCATCAACAAGATCTGAACTGGAATAAATGGCTAATCAGAGGGAATGGGAGCATGTGTGTGCAGTAGCAGGTATCAGTGGACACTTTAGGAAGGCATATGCACAAAAGTTTTTGAGCTAACCCAAGTTATTCAGCAGGATTTCTTTCATATCCTTCTTTCTTTCATCATGGACTGAACAAGTTATACTTTTGTGCCCAACACTGAAGTAAACACTTGTTTGATGCAGCACCAATTCACTTTTGACACTCTGTCACAACTATATCATTCTGAGAAGCTGTCATCAAGGCTAGACCTTCCATTAGCTAGTGACCAGTGCAGGGGGCAGATAGAGCTAAGGAAGCAGTGTTTGGTTCTCTTGTTTTTCATGAACTCCTCAACTGTTCCTCTCTTTTGCTACACAACCTGTCTTGCACACCCTAAATTAACATAGGCAGTTTAGGAGACATTATCCAATCACCAGTAGTAAAATAAGATTCAGTTGTCCATCTAGTCAGTTGCTACAGATGAACTCAGGACTGGACACTAGCTTGTCCTTTGTTGCAGACAAAAATTGTCTTGGAGTGGCACTGGATGAAGATAAGTACCTAGTCAGAAGGCAAATCAAGGAACTGGGATTCAAACTATGCTGAACAGAGTAACACTCTTCCTGAAAATTCAGCTTCAAAGCTTGAGTGTATTCCTAGATTTAGTCCTTGATGTCCAAGTTTCTGTGGTAGTGATAGGTGTGTTTGTACACCCAAAGCTAGTGTGCTAATTGCACACATTCCTGTAGATGCCTGTCCTGACCACAGTGATAAAAGTCTTACTTGCATGTCTTTTGACAACTGTAATGTGCTCTCTATTAGACTGCCTTTGTAAAATGATCCAAAATTTCGTAGAGGCCAAAATGCTATAGCCAGTCTGTTGACCAGGGCCAGTTTAATAGAGTGCACAACTTTTCATTTATTTATTAAAATATTTATATCTCACGCTTTATCCAAAGATCTCAGGGTGGCTTACAATAAAATCAATTTAAAACAATAAGTAGTAGCAATAATTTAAAAAGACTAAAATATATTAAATCATTTATAAATTAAAACCCAAACAATTTAAAACTGGTTAAAACAATTTAAGACATTGCAACTGTAGCACGTGTTCAGCCTAGATAAAATCAGTTAAGTCTGCAGTTTTAATAAAAGGCAAGTTTTGACTTGGCACAGAAATGGCATTAATGTTGGTGCCAGTGGGACTTTCCAAGAGGACAGCATTGCACAACTGTAGTGCCACCATATAGAAGGCCCTCTTCCTTGTCCTTTCACAATTTCTCCTACCAATGGGACTCAGAGGGGGGTCCCCCAATAGACTTCAATTCACAAGGGGCAAATACATGGAGAGAGGTGCTCCCTCCAGCATCACAGTCCCAGGCCCAAGTTAATTGTTACAATAGTTTCATTGGCTATTGGACAATTTCTGGACATGATTCAAAGTGCTAGTTATGACTTCTAAAGCTCTATAAATCTTTGGTCCAGGTTATCTATAAGACTATACTTTCCCACAGCAACTTGCAAAATCTTCAAGAAAGAGAATACTCAAGACCTAGCAAGAAATGAGGAAAGTAGTAATTCCTAATCAATGGGAGAAGTGTCTGGAGTATCTGAAGACCCAATTTCTCTCTTAAATCAAGATCTTATATTGCTGACAGCCAAAATCCTATTAGTCCTGATTACAGTAGAATTACTAAATCATTTAGAATTATTTAAGTTTTGACTCACCATTCAACAAATGATTCAAGACTCTAGTTTGGATTTACCAACAAGGTTCCAGCTTCACCAGGAGACTCGACAAGCTTATTGCAAATGATATCCCCTACGAACAGAAAGGCTTTATGCCTAATTGGCAATTAATTTTTCACATATTTTTAACTGTATTATGTTTCTAAATTATAATCCACCTTGAATCCCAATTTTGGAAGAAAAGCAGGATACTACCATTACGATATGATTTGGTCAGGAGGCTTTTTTAAAATAGCTGATTTCAGCAGCAAAACCACCTTGTTAGCTGCATGTGTCTCTTAAGCTGGCCATAAGGTATTGATAGGGTTGAATCTTTGCTTCTTTAAGTTACTGGAAAAAAGCTGTTTACAGTTAAAAATTCATATCATTGGTGACTTAGCTACATCTTCATTCATAAAAATAAGACAGACTCCAAGCCAATTTATCTCAACAAAAGGACAAACAAGGATACCTACAGCATCCTTATTATTTGACATAACCATTTGGTCTAGTTTGGTCAAGTGAAATTCAACAATTTGAAAGATCCAAATTAATGATGAGGATTATCTGATCAGATTCTTTACTGATTCCATCTTGTTGTTGTTGTTGTTTTTAAAAAAATCTCAGCTAAACTTTTGGAATGTCAGGTAGGGAAGAAAGTTTATATAAAGGTGTATGTAAGTATGTGTATTAAGTGAGTATATCTATAATGTATAATATATTCATAATAAAGTTAAAAAAAAGATAAAAAAACAATGTGGAATTTGACAAATCTGCCTTAAAACATATTCTTGACTGCCTCTAGACCTATACTGGACTTTAAGTCAATAGTACTAAATCAAAACTCATGTTTAAATTCCCTGCTACTGACACAGAACACATTACAAACAATGGTTAATTTTATGCTGTGCTACTCAAGCTTTAAATACCTTGGGATCATCTTACAAGGAACTGGAACTGAAAGCTAACTTTTAGATCACTTTGATTTTTTACAGTTTAATGTTGTGTTTAAAATAATAGCTTATTGAATTTTTAGGGTTTTTTTAAAAAAATCTTGTTATGAACTGTCTTTAGTCCCAGGTTTGGGAGAAAGGTATGATAAAGAATAAAGAAATAAATAATAAAGAAATAAGAAGTAGTCTCTGTGCTGTCAAGTCTACTTCAACTTATGACAGTCCTATGAATGAATAGACCTCCAGGTCACCCTATCATCAACAGGTCTTGCAGACTTGCTATGGCTTCCTTGACTGAGTCTATCCATCGGTAATGCGGTCTTCCTCTTTTCCTATTGTCTTCTACCTTCCCAAGCATAGTTGTCTTTTCTAGTGAGTCATGTCTTCTCAAGATATATCCCAAATATGACAATCTCAATTTAGTCATCTTGGCTCCTAGGGAGAGTTCAGGCTTGATTTGTTCTAGGCAGTGATATATTTAAGTCTTTTACTCCAAGTCTCAAGTCAAGTCTCAAGTCCTTGAAGATATTTTCAAGTCAAGTCTCAAGTCAAGTCTGGGAGCCAACTTTATACCCCAAACTATATTCCAGAATTCCTAGATAGAGTCAAATAAAGTCAGTTTTAACAATTTAAGCAGAGTTGGCCCTCCACATTTGTGATTTTGCCACCTGCGGCTTCAGAAGTGAGGAATAGGATCCTTCTTATTCCCCCTTCCTGAAGCTGGAGGATTTTGTGCCAATGGGCATAAAAGAGTCTGCAGCTTTGGAAGTGGGGAATCATACCCTTCTTACTTCCCATTTCCAAAGCTGGAGGACTTTTCAGAAGCAGGAAGTAGGATCCTTCTTACTCACCATTACTGAAGCTTCAAAAGCTGTAGAAGGAAGGATCTTTCCTCCTCAAGCCCACTGCCTAACACACTTGCTGTTCTCGAAGAAACATGTCCTATGCTTTGAGGACAAGTCTTGCCTTCTGCTCTTCGGAAAAGTTTTAGAAGGCCCCTCCAAATATGCAGCAGGGACAGGCTGTTGAGCACACCTCAATCCCATTGCCTAAACTGTTTGCTGTTCCTCTCTGAGAAACGTGCCCACACTTTGGGCTTGAGACAGATTGTCATGTGACTAAGAGGCAAAAAGAGATGGAAGCATTTTTTTTATAGTAGTAAGATTTCTGGATGAATGTGCTATGTTACTGAACCAAGGGCATCAATTCAGTCACTAAAAATATACAAGTCTTGAGTTGAGTTGAGCCAGTGTATCTATGTTGCCAAATGGAGTCCAAGCTGAGACACTGAGGTGACTTAAGTCCAACTTGAGCCCGAGTCAGTCAACTTGAGTCTACCTCATTGGTTCTAGGACCCATTTATTTGTCTCTTTAATACTTCATAATAGTCACAGAACTTTCCTCTAGCATCACATTTCAAATGAGTTAATTTTCTTCCTATCAACTTCACTATTCAGCTTTCACAACGCTGCATTCAGTAACAAATGATACCATGACTTTATTTAGTTTCCTATCATTTGAGGAGAGTATGAACAATTGGATAGACTGATGCATTAAATATCTATGAGTATTTAATCACAATCTACATGTTGATTATAACAATAAATAATCAGGAAAGGTCCTGACAAAGAACACCAGGATGGAAAAAATTCAGGCAGTACAGAAATCAAGTATGATAACAAATGCCACTCTCTCCTGGCATCGTATAAATAAAAATAGGCACTAGACAAGACAAAAACAGGTAGTATTGCAGTTAGCTTGATTATGTTAAAAGGTGCTTTCCATTACACACTCTGTGAGATTTACTTCCAATTAAGCATGCATATTTTAGAATTGGACCTCCAGTCCATAAATCTATATGGCAGTTGAAAATGGCACTCCCAAAAGAAAGCTGTATTTTGAATATGTTGAGCGATATTTATTTATTTAGGGGAAAAACTGTTTCATGTGGTCTCCTCAGTGAACGTTTCTATCACAGAACCTTTTTTAAACTACCACTCTCTATAGTACAATAATAATAAGAATAATGATGATGATGGTGAGGGTGATGATGATGATGTTTCCATGCTCTGTTTTGTCTATACAAGCACAAAATGGCTTTTCTCTAAGGGACCAACACAAACAAACACGATGCCATTCCCTCTGTGGTTAATGTACTACTTTCATTTCACATCTATAGTAATAATCCTGCATGATTCAGTGAAGAAAACGTTCAGTGAGGAAAACATGTCTAATGTTGAGCTCCCTCCCTCCTTCAAATTTCAAATATTTGCTTGCTTTTGCTTCTGCCAGCTCAATGACTGGAAGGAAACAGGTTCCCCTTGGGACACAGTCACCTCATCCCAGTCCACTTCCTTTGTTTCCAACCAGTAAGCTCCTTTGCCTTTTGAACGTTATCAGGCATAGGAAACAGGAATCAAGTTTCCTTTCCAAAACCTCCTTCAAAATTGGGTAATGTAAAGAAATAAAAGCTGCCATTGTATCTGAACGTTGCAGCTGATGTTATTCTGCTAATACACAACCGTGTATAATCATAGCTTGAACTGTGTACCAACCCTACACCAAGAGAAACTGAGCTTTGCAGCCTGTCTGTTTTAGGTGGATGAAGACTATTTGCCCATTTTACCAGGTTTTTTCATAATAATTTATTTTTTTTATTACAAAACGTTTCTCTCTACCACTTTTCACTTAAAATATCAAAGTGGTTTACAACAGGAAACAATAAAAGCAGTGGCTAAAGGTGTGAAATGGAAAAAAAAAAACTTTAAAAGCAGTTCACTTAAAACCTAGGCTGCAATTGGTTTCTAAGTATACAAGCACAAAAATGCTTAATGCTTTTCCTGGTAGAACTGTTCCTCCACCACAGATCCTCCCTCCTCTCTGCTTTTCTCCACTGTGGAGTTGCTGAGACAGATTTACAAAGGTTAATATGAACCCGGAATCCCCACAGCAGGAAAGGTGACTCAGGTGAAGCAATTGGTGTAGGGGGAGGGGATGAAAAGCAGGCAGCAAAAAAGCAGAAACGACCCTTTTCTCCAAAATGTATAAGAATGACAAAAATTGGTTTGGGTACTATGCTAATATGCAACATGCAGTTTCCTCTTTTCAAAACAGCAAGAAGAAAAAAATAACACAGTATGACAACAAAAGGCAGCATAAAGCAAAGAGAAATCTTAAAATTAAGCTTAGTGACCTTATCCTTTTTGTTCCTCAGAAGCTCTATCCTGAGGTTAATACTACCCTCCACAAAAGAAGAGACCCACAAAGGAGGTTGCGACTCAGTCAAAATAAATAGGAGCATTTTTAAATTAATTGTTGGCTTTGAGCTTCATGGTTCACCCATCTTCTGGCAAATTAAGAGCCAAAGTCATCTTGCTAAAGCTTTGTGCTGTCTTGCACTGATTATGTGGCACAGTCAGATAGCTTTCCTCCCATGGCTCCTTCACTCAGTTCACTCCAGTCTCCAATGTTCTTGTAGAATCTCAAGATTCTGTCCCTCCACCAAACTGCCTACCTCTAATTATAATTTTTGTAACTGCATTTTGCACTAGGTAGAACTCCGGGGTTCTTAAAAATGAGGTTGCTCTGCTGCAAGTCTACATCATTGCCTAGTGTCTTTTCTAAATTTTTTTTTTTTTTTTTGGATAATGTTGTACACCTTCAACTCAACTAGGACAGTTATCTGTTTTGAATTCAGAACTGGAAGTCTGTAGAATCCAGGGCAGTCAACGCCCTCTACCTATTTCTGAGTGGTTGTACGCAATCAGGAAAGAAAGTCTTTTGATTGCTCCTTCCTATAAAACTGGTTACCATTACTCTGTTTTCCCATCTGTCTTTCTTCTAATCAGAGTTTGGAAAAGTTACCTTTTGGACTCCAGTTCCAATAATCCCCCACCCGGTATGGCTACTGACTGTGCTGGTGATGAACGTTCTTACTACTGGAGCCAAAAATTAATGTTTCCAAGCTTTGCTTCTAATATAGCTCCTAATCTGTTCAGCTCCTGTGCCACTGAAACTCAGTTGTCCCCATTATATGTAGGCCTCCAAATACAACTCAAACATTAGCCTAGCAGGGGTGGCACAGGCCTCCGGCTTGCCAGATTTACTTTGTTTTTTACTAGAGCCTTGAGATCTACCAGCTGGAGCTTAGATTAAAAATCATGCCCTTAGAATGAACCAGTTCAGAGACAGAAATTGTGCTGAGTTGCAGGACTGCATGGAGCTTACAGTCTTTCTATGGTCATTTCCACACTACACTGTTATAGTGCTATTATTCCACTTTCAATATCTTATGGAATCTTGGGGTTTGCAGTTTAGGGAGGGATATTTAGAATTCTCAGCCAGAGGGCTCTTAGTAAACTACAAACCCCAGAATTCCTCAGTAAACTACAAACCCCAGAATTCCACTGGATGTTGAAAGCGGAATAATAGCACTATAACAATGTTGTGCAGCAAGGCCCTGTCCTGAAAGTCACAACCCAAACCTTCTTCATGTCAGCAGTATACCTTAGGGTCAGATGGGATTCATATATTTGCTTCTGTCATTTAACTATTTGGAGCCACAGATCCTTGCCAGTTTCCCACAAATTACCAGATATCTACTAGTAGTTCCAGACTTACCTTCTTTCCATTCTTGATCTTCCTGTTCTTTTCATTAGAAATGATAATTCCCTTACCTGTATGCATACTGTTGTGACACTGCTTCTGCCATTAGAATGTTGTCTGCTGATTCATTGCCAAGGGTGAGATGCTAACCATTCCCTTCTTTCTTGCAATAAATTAAATATATTCTTCACATTTATACTTTGCCAGTACTCTTGAGTAGTTTTCTCTGCACTATTTGGTACAGCTGCCAAATGACCACCACATCTTTGCCTAAGATCTTAGTACTGGGGGATCTGTTGATTGCATATATGCAAATACATGTTTCCATATACACATGGTGGAGAAGATATGATTCCTGAGATTTGGTTTCTGAGACTTTTTTCTGGGTATTGCCAACGCACTTTCAAGACTCTCTTTGTAGCCTTGAGATATTGAAATTGTGCATTTAAAAAAAAAAAAAAGGAAAGCTAACTCTACCTGCCAAACACTATGCCCAAATCTAATTCCACTTCTGTGTGGTATGATTAGGAATCCACAACGCCCTGCCCTAGAGGGAACTGCCTTCAAGTTAATGCTATTGGCTTACCACCTTGTTTTCTTACAGTTATTTAGCTGTAATTAATTATTTAATGATCTTAATTCTTTGGAAAGGGCCCTTGAATTATTAACAGGAAAATGCTAACTGGAGTGATTCTAGGACTGCAGATTCCCTCACTTCAGCCATTTTTGGAACAAAGAGCTTTGGGTGTCCTTGTTTAACTAGCCATGGGCAATTCATAAAATTCCTGGTTCCCCTGCACAACAAATAGCAACTTCTGAATGCTGTTAGAAAATCCTACTCCCAGTCTGTTATGAAACAGAGGTTTTGATGTGCTGCCAATTTTTCACATGGCGCTCTGGAAACAGAGCCATGGTTGCACTGTAAAAACTGAGCCTCTTGTTACATAAACCTTTCCTAGCAACTCAGATTAATCGCCACCTCTCTCTCTCTCTCTCTCTCTTTCCCCCGCTCTTTTCCCTCTCTGTCTCTCAGACACACACACACACACACACACACACACACACACGGATGGTGGAAAAATTTTAAAAAAAAACAGCACTAGAGCCTTCAGCAAGTTCTGTTTTCCAGGGAGTGACAAATATGGAACAGCTCTCTCAATCAACAAATTGAAGGCAAACAAAGAAAGAAAGCAAAACGCTACATTTTATAGATGATATTCTGCACTTGCATGCACAGTGAAGCTCAAAACAGATGCCAATATGCTCAGAAAAATATGGACACAGCTACACACATTACACAGAAAAGTGATTTCAAATGTCCCTGACTAGCAGTTTTCTTCCTAGCACATAAAATGCACCCCCTCCTCATCTCCTGGCCTCTCTCTGCCTCTTGTAGTGCATTGATAAAAAGAAGTAAACATTGCAGCAGGAAATACGTGCCAAATGATACAAACAAGAAATGGCAGAAAAACAGGCTATTTGGATGCTGCCAATGAAAACAAAATTGATGCAAGCTGTACACACACATAACACACACTTTTATATACATAACCTGCATTCAGTTTATATCTATAGATAGAAGGAAGTGAAGGTGCTTTCCCTAGGAAAAAAAGGGATGAATATTTATTGCCAGAAGAAAGAGTTCTGGCAGCCAAAGAAAAGCCTTGTGTTTCTCCTCCCACTGAGACCCACCATGCCTTGCAGGGAGTGTGAAAAAAAAAATCCTACTAAATAATACCGTTTGATCAATAAGCTGCTTAAGGTCTAGATGACTTGAAGCATTTCGAACCCTGCAGCCGATCTGTTTGGAGGGGGCATTTCTCCAGCTCTGCCATTTTTGCATGAAAAAAATTGACATTCAAACACTCTTTCTTAATAACACTCCCTCAAAACAGGAACTTCTGCTACATTAACTTTTTATTAGAACTCTGTAAATGCTTGATTTGATTGGGGCTCACTCATAAATGAGGTTGGGGTGTTCTGTTGAGAGTGTGATGTACCAAAACAGCAACAGCAACAATTCTCAGCCTTCATATGTTTGCACCTGCATATTGCAAATGATCTCCATCCTTGTGAAGCTGATGAAATCAAAATCCACACCTTGCCAGTGAATTTACATAGGAGGCAAAAGAAGGAATGATTGTGTTCAGGAGAAATAAGGGTGACCAATGAAGTAAAAGAAGGGCTTCTTTGAGTCACAGCCAGTGGCAGCAGAATAAACCGACTGCAGTGTGGAGTTTGGAAAATATTGGCACTGCTTTGCTTTCTCTTTTAAATTTGCACTGCCATCATAACAATATAAATCAAAAGAAAAATCAATTGAAAAAAAAAAGCCCTGCAATTTCCCAAAGCATGGAGCTAATTAATTCTAGCAGACATTGGACAGACCTTGAATGGAATGAGGCAAGGAAAAGCGCACTACATACAGAGGGGGAAAGCCATTATCCGCTGAACACAGCAGGAAGGGTGCATTCTTTTCTTCAAGCAGTGATCAATGGGTGCTAAAGAAGGGGGCACTGCAGCCTAGTGGAATGGAGAAATGAATTTGTGTAGAGAAAGGATGTTATGACCACTAGAGCTATGGTGTGGCTAGAAGTGGATCCCAGGGCTGAAGTCCACATCCTAACAACCATTGAGAGAATGGCAGATGATGGAGGACAGCAAATGGACCTGCCATCACTGTTTGGGCTGACATGGGCATGCAAATATTGGTTACTGCAGCATCCTTTCTCTGTAAACATTCAAACAATTTTATGGCTGGAGTAGGCTGGCAGGGTATGCACATTATTTCAGATGTATCATTTCAGACCTTTAGCTACTACTTTTATTGTTTCCTGCTGTAAACCACTTTGATATTTTAAGTTAAAAGCAGTAGAGAAATGCTTTGAAATAAATAAAGCAATAAATTATCAGAAAAAAACTCCTGCTAAAATAGGCAAATAGATTTCATCTATCTATACAGGCTGCAAAAATAAGTTTCTCTTGGTGTAGAACTGGTACACAATTCAAGCTGTGATTATACACAGTGGTGTGGTATTATCCCTGCCTGCAATAAAATATGTGTGGGGTTAGCATTAGGACTGTAGAAATAAGATGCTTATTAATCCTATAGTCCATGATAGTGCCACAGTTTACGTGAGTTTTAAGCTGTGCTCAAATATTTGAGCACATGCTCAAATATTTCCTTCTACCTTTTTTTAAAAAAATCTGATTAGTAATGTCTGTTTTGTTTGTTATCTGCTCTCATATACTGGGAATCTGGAAGCACTTATAAACCATGGAATGATTTAGAGAGGAGATATTAATGATGTGCTTTGTCACAAGTGCAATCCACAGGACCATCTGAACACTGTTAAATCCCTGGGCAAAACATACCAAGCTGTCTCCCTGCATCCAACATCCACAAATGCATCAGAACTTCTGCCTGAGAGGCCTATACCTTTTCACCATATGTTTAACCAGGGCTAAAACACATGAACATCTGAGGATCTCTGACTATAGAGGAAGTCTGTGCAATATGGCACACATGCACAAATACCAATCTTTGGTTAGTTGCTCATATATCCAGGGGCAGTTGATGGCTTCCATGTCAGTGGGGCAGTAAATTCAGTCTGGGTTTTATTTTCACATTTAAATGAGCTATCTGAGGCACTGAACCTTATCTTCCACATAAGTTCAGCACCTTGGATACTTCCTTTAAATGCTGGACTAAAACCCAGAGCAGGAGCCTTCAGACTCCAGGACATATATCACCATGAGCAGAATCCAGCTGTTAGCATGCTTTGGAAAAGCACTGTACTACTTTTTTCCTGACTGGGAACACACCAATAGCTAAATCCCATTTTAGTCCTGACCAGAGTAGGTCCATCAAATCTTTAGATTTCTCTGTGTGTTGATCACCATTCAGCTGCTGATTGAACGGGTTGTCTACTCTAGTTGGGATTAAACAACAGCCTAGAGAAGCTCTCTCCCTTTCGCTCTGGACTAATGCCAGCACCCCTCTCTTTCCTCCTAGAACCTCTGCAGCAAAATCATAACAGGCTGATTTCTACTGAAAATTAGATCAATAGGCTGCTGTCTCCTTCCTCCCTCCCATTCCCAAGTGGAGAGTGATTCATGACTCTCAGAACTAGTTTGTGGAACTGAAGGGGGCAGGGAGAGGAGAAGGCATGGAGAAGGAGGCAGAACAACTGCATTCAGCAAATTTTACTTCTCTCTTGTAAACCCTGGGATTTGTTGCTCATTTTTTGTTTCTGCCAATCATTCTGGGCATCTCTCTTTCTAAAATGTACAGGTTTTAGCAGCTGAGCCTGGAAATAACAAGACATAAATTATGTAGTTACCTGTAAGGAGTTACTCTTTTTGAACCAAGGGAGAAGTGGAAGTACTTTTGAAAAATAACAGAATGAGTAGGAAAGGAAAGGCGGGGTTAATGAATAATGTTTTCTAGTTATTTCTAAGGTAATTTCAAAGGTCATTAGATTTTTAAAGCAGACTTTCCCCCCATGTTTTATGCCATTCTTTTTCCAAACCTAGGACTTTTTAAGTAACAGAAAAACAACAAAGAAAACTAATGAGTAAATAATAAGAAACTGAAAGAGTTACTTTGTATAATTGCTGTTTTAACAATAACCAATTGCTTGGGTGGGATTTTGCAACAAATTACAAAAACTGTTTATTAAAAAAAAGTGTAGTCTTAGGTTTAAACCAGCTTTAAAATGGGATGGTTTCTTTCTGTTTTTCATTTAATGCATGCACTTAACAGATGTATAAAAATCCAGGTTCATATCATGTAGCAACCACAAGTGACCATATGTTGACCATATAGGAAGGGCACATTATGAGGGGCGGACATTCACACAAATAGCAAAGAAAAGCAGTTAATGCACTATGAATCCCCCTCCCCATGTCATAAATTTTGGCCTGTTGCTGGTATGCAGAAATGACACGAACTTGTTCTATGAATCAGTGTGACAGCTGTTCTGCATAGCTGATTTGGGGCATATGTGCCTCTATAGAGAGAAATCAAAGCCGTGGGATAGAGTGCCATGCATTCGCCTGGAGCCAGAAGAGGCCACTATTTATGGCCCCTTTAAATCTGTACCAAGGCCAAGTTTATTTCTCTGTGGAGTTTCGTAAGGAAGCACATGATGAGAACAGTTGGAAACCACAGCTCTGCTGGTGCTGATTACAGACTGCTGAAGAAAGTGAGCTTCCTATCTCCCTGCCTCCCTCCCTCTCTCTCTCTCTCTCTCTCTCTCAGTGTGTGTGAATACAAACACCTCACTAGTTCCTCATGTATATATAGACACATCACAGACTGGTTGTTCCTTTCTTTGTTTGGTAAAACTTATTGCAGCACCATGGTGTTTTCTAATTTATAAGAAAGTTGAAGGGGAAATAAAACATTGAAGAGGTCAGAAGAAGAGGAGGAGGAGGAAGAAGAGGAGGAAGATGTTAGTGAGAGAGTAAGAAGGGGGGAAAGTCACCCTGCTGGCAAATGAATGCAGCAGGGATGATGTCATTGGAACAGTTGGTGGAGAAAAAGAGAAAAACAAGTCTGTGTGTGCTAATCCTGTTTGCTGCCCTAAAGGGAATGGAAAGCAGCCAAGGCAAGGAGTTCTGGGAAACCATATAAGGCTGCCAAACAAGCTTTGCCGCCAACATTAGGAACTGACATCTTTGTTCTTTGTAACTTGGAAGGCTGCCAAAGGCCTCATTTCAGCTCTGCAGCATGATTACACTGGACGCCTGCCAGCTGAGCTCTCTGAGCTTCTTTTCTTCTCTGGAAGCCTTTTGCCAAACATGCTGCAGTTACCATGGCAGTGGATGGAAAGGAAAGTTTAAAATTATACACACACACATACACACACACGCACGCGCCCCTACATACATACATTTTTGGAAACAGCAACAAAGTTGGGGCATGCTCACTTCTTATCCAGATGTGCCACACTTCTTTCAACCGAGCCAATTTCTTCAAGGATGGCTCCAAAAGGCATCCATAGCATTACAGCAGAAAAGTGATTGGAAGAGAGGCGTACAGGCTCAGGCACACCCATTTCTGTGCTCACACAAATCTCCCCACCTCATCATGGGAAAAATGGAACAGAAGCATTTTCCTTCTTTGTCATTTGAAATCATTTGATTCTGATTGAAAGAAAACACCCAGATTCTTTGAAACAGCTGGAAGGTGGAAAGGATAGAGTTCTTCCCCCCAAAAAAATTACTGCAGTTTAGTCTGATTAGGAAAAGGAAGCTAATCAATGCTGATAGAATTGATGGAAAGGATATTATGAGTCAGTGGTATTGCTTGAGGAAATAATGCTGTTTCAAAATGCACTCAGATTCTCACACTTAAAACAACAAATATTTTGTTCCTGTCAAGAAATGTTTCCAGAATCTGATGGACCAATTGTGTTGTGCATTTAATGGGAGAGGTGTGGCCCAACTTTGCTTTCCTCACTTTCTCCTGCCTCTCCAAAAAGCATCTAGCAGTTTCAGTTTACAAATAGAAAAAAAAAAGTTCCTTGCTCAAGGATTTCAAGTTCAGCCTGCTGCTATTTTTAACCAGCTTCATTTTTTTTTTCACCTGGTTAGAAAGTAGATCATCTCCAGGGAGATGGCAAGAATCTATCAAAACCATCTCTCTAAGCATATGCTGCCAGTGGTAAGGTTCTGCTGCAGTCAAGGTTACAGGGAAACAGAGACAGGGCTGCCGATGCCCCATTCCCTTTTTGCGGAATTTGACGCTTGACCTTATGGTGAGCTCTTCAGAATAGGCTTCCTAGAAGTTCAGTAACAATGGCATGGGATTCCCCCTTCTGTCCTTCCATGGATTTATGGGCTCTCTACTGTATCGTGAAATTATAAACCTAAAAACCTCACTGTGGAATAAGGAAAAAAAATACCACTCAGGAAAAAAGGAGTAGGGGAGAAAAACAGTCAGCAACAGCGGCTCTGACAATCCAGACAAAAGGGAGCCTCCAAATGATTTCAGTGGGAGAATAAAGCACAAATTTTCCAGATCAATCAAAGGTACCTCAGTTCAGAAGTCACACTGAGTTATTTTTCCTGACTCTGGAATAAATATGAGCCAGTTAAGGACTGCCATCTTAAAAGCATTTTACTTTGGCTGGGTCATTCCTTTGGCCAAATATTTCCTTAAAATTCATGATTGTTGATAGTGTAGAAGGGGCTTCTTGAGAAGGTGAGAGCAGTCAATCAAAAATATATACAAGTTACTTCACAGCTTAGTAGGTGTATCTTGATCAAGCTGGAAGAATGGCTGATGATGTAAGAATTGTTGACTTTAGCACCTTTCAAACAGTGCAGTACAGTGAAAGTGTACTTATAGGCTGGCAAAAATGTGATTTACAGCCCATTCCAGAGAGGGATGAATGGCAATATTCCAAAGAGGGGTGAATGGCAACACTATGAAGTTATGTCTACGTACTAGAATTGATCACTGAATAAAGTTATGTGTAATCACAGTCTTGAAAATGCATTTTAAAAGAATCAAATAGCATTTTTAACATTTGAGTTTTTGAAGTGAAGGTGTATCCGCACTGTGAAGTTATACAAGTTCAATACAACTTTAAGTGTCATGGTTCTGCCCCATGGAATTTTGGGATTTGAAGTTTATTGAGGGACTTAGAATTCTCTAGTACATTCCCATGAACTACAGCAGAATAACTCGCTGACATACAAATTTAAATACCTCCCCAAATTATAAATCACAGGATTCCATAAAACAGTGCCATGACAGTAAAACTGGTGTCAAAGGACTATAATTATGTAGTGTGGTTAAGCCATTTGTGAGTGTCAGTTTTTAACACGTGAGCACTTTTACTTGACCATTCTGTGATGTATATCTTTAAGAGGAACACCATCTTAGTGACTTTTCACCTTCAAAAGAGGTGAAGGAGAGAAAGCAGAAGAGACCCAATTCAGAAAGCCATCCCATTCTGGACTAGAGCCTCCCATCAATTTCTAGCTGAATTCTCTACACTCAAAGATGTACCATCACAGTAAATGAAAATATTTCTCTTATCCAATGGCCAACCACTAGGAGCCCCCGCCCCCCCCCAAAAAAACCTTACTGGAGTGAATACAGCATTCTCAGGAAGACTCACACACATTTTGTTTTTGGGGTAGGGGTGTTATCACGATTATGATATGTCTGGTGAGAGCACTAGATATCCTTTTGATATCAAATAATTTGGCCTTTGCTTGACCTTTCTCTGCCACCCTACTCCACGTGTTTGCAGAGGTCCACCGGACAAGCACGTATTGGGCGCGGCCGTTAATGGTTGTACATTCCAAACCTCAGGCAGGCAGGCAACTTAAGCCTCTCCAATGCTTCAGGGAAAAACCCTCTTGCAAACCAGCCTTGCTCAGCGTGAATCTTTACAAAGATGCATGGCCAAGTGCCGAACCATTTCTTTATGTTGGGCCATCAGCATACTGGCCATACTATTGTCATCCAGCGCTAAGCTCATCATGCAAAACCAGATTTTCCAAATCCTTTGTCCAGCTCCAAATTTCCTTTGTTCTCACTGAGCATGGCATAGCCTGTAGGTAAACTCCACCCTATAAAAAGTCCCCACTTTTGGGAACACTTTGGATCACCCTGGACTTCCATCCAGCCTTGCTGCTGCTCTGTCCAGTGAAGTTTTCCCCTCAGTTCCCTATAACTGAGTCTGCCTCCCTTTTTGGAACACTTTGGACTTCCATCCTGCCTTGTAGCCGGTTTGTCCAGGGAACTCCCCTCAGCGAATTGCAACCCTGCAACCCCATCTTCTCTCCAGGACTACGAGACCAGGTGTCGTATTACCCATTCCCCAAAGCTCTCCATTTCTATTTCTCAGTTAGTTAGTGTATGTCTTGTCTTTCGTGTTTCTTGTCTTCAATAAAATATTATTTGTTATTTTAAAACCTTGTCTAGCCGCTCTCTGACCCGACGCTGTATACATAGGGTGAAAGATCCTAGCTGAAGTTACCCTGCCTCTCGTTAGCTTAAGAGAGTGCTCAAGCTTAATTTCCCCCATCTTGTGTATTTATTTGGTTATTTGGGCACCCCTCCCGGGACCCCCAACATACAGGGTAACAGGGGGAAGAGAAATGTCAGAAGATAGTATTACTGTTGTTGTTGTTGTTGTTGTTGTTATATCCCACTTTCCCCCAAAATTTGGGACTCAAAGCAGCTCAAAATTTAAAGAATCATACAATTAAAAATATACAGAAAGTGAACGTTAGAATTAAACTATTTACAGTATTAAAACAATTCACACTTCAGTAAAAGAATAAAATGCAATTTAAAAAAGATAAAAAGCTCTAAAAAATAGTTCAGTTAAAGCAATTACAGTACCCACGAGCCCATTCTTTTGAAACTTTATCTTTTAAAAGCCTGTTTTAGCCCGCTGATGGAAGGACAACAAGGAAGAGGTCATTCTTGCCTCCCTGGGAAGAGGGTTCCGAATCTGGGGGAGTCACTGAGAAAGCACTTTCTCTCATGGTGGTGGAACTGAGAAAAAGCCTCTCCTGACGATCTCAGAGCCTGGGCTGACTCAGAGATACGGTCTGCCAAACAGCCTGGATCTCAACTATATAGGGCTTTATAGGTTATAACCAGCATTAAGAATTGTGCCCAGAAACAAACTGGCAGCCAGTGAAGCTGTTTCAACAGGGATGTAGTATGGTATCTGTAATCTGCCCCAGTTAACAGCTCTTTGGACCAGCCAAAGTTTCCAAACACTTTTTAAATGCAGCCACAAGTACAGCACATTACAATATTCCAAGCAGGATGTAACTAAGGCGTATGCCACCATTGTCAGATCTGGCATCTCAAGAAACAGGTGTTGTTCACATGTAAGCTTTAAATGTGCAAAAACATTCTTGGCCACTTCAGAAACTTGAGTCTTCAGGCTTAAAGCTGAGTCCAGGAGTATACCCAAACTGTGAACTGGTGTCTTCAGGGCAAGTGTAACTGCACCTAACAGGTGTTTACCAGCACCACCTTTTGGATTTGCCCCTCCAGGAAGGAAAGGAGTCACTGTAAAACAATACCTCCAAGCACCATCCCAGTGAGGCAGCCCAAAATGATATCATGGTCAGTGGTTTCAAAAGCTACTGAGAAGTCCAACAGAACCAACAAGGTCATCCACCAAGGCACCCAAAATTGTCTCTGCCCATAGCCAGGCCTGAAACCAGATTGAAATAGATCTAGATAATCTGTTTTATTTAGAAATCCCTGGAGTTTGGAGGTTACCGCAAGCTCTAATACCTTGTCCATAAATGGACACTGGGTGATAATTATCCATTATAGAGGGATTCGTGGAATTTTTTTCCAACAACGAAGGCCTTTGTTGGGATGCTGTCTTGTTATAAGTAGGCATTGACTATCCTTCCACTCACTCAGTCAGTCCCCCTTTGACCTGTTTGAAAAGCCAGGAAGGTCAAGGGTCTAGCACACATGTGGTGGCTGTCACCTCTCCAAGGGTACTGTCCACATCCTCAGGCTCAGCAACAGCACTCAGGATGTGGTATTCAGCCAAGGTTACGTCTACAGGGACTGTTTCAAATGCAACGTCCAAATCAGAGTTGATCTGAGTGTCTTTATCTGCAAAGTGTCATGCAAATTCTTCACAGTGGGCTGCCTAATGGTCTGCATTTTCTATCTGAGGACTGGTGTGTAATAGACCTCTGACCATTTGAAATGACTCTGCTGGATGACTCCTTGCAGATGCAGTGGTGGTAGCAAAAAATAATTTCTTTGCTTTTTACGCTGCCATAGAGTAGGTCTTCAAAAAAGCTCTAGCCTGTGTTTGGTTAGACTTGCTTTGAGTTTCCTATCAACATTGCTGTAGTCTCCATCTCACTTACTTCAACACTGCCAGGGGGCTGGTTTGGCTCCACTCCACAAGAGGTGACACTCAGGAGTGATTGTGTCCACTGATCTGGCTATTTTCTCACTCCAGATGTCAGTCACAGCTTCAACAAAATTGCCTGCTGAGGTGACAGGAAAATCCCTCAAAGCCACCAGGAATCCATCTGGATCAATCAGCCTCCTGGGGTGGACCATCCTAATTGGTACTCCATCTCTGCAGAAATTCCAAGTCCCACTGAGTCTAAACTGACCAGTTAATGACCTATCCAAGACAATGGAACTGCAGAGACTTATTCCACACCAGGATCATCATCACCCCATCCAGCACAGAAAACAAGGTCCAGAGTGTGCCCAGCAGCATAAGTAGGACTAGATACCACTTGGGACACATCCATGGTTTTCATGGCCCCTTGGTCTCTTCCAATTCTATGATTCTATGATTTTATGATACAGACACCCAGAACCTGCAGATTGTGGGAAAGGGTACCTGGTCAGGAGGATGGAATCATGATAGATCACTGCAATTCCACCTTCCCACCCCCTAGGTCTTGCCTGTTACTGCACAGAAAAACCTAGTGGGCAGAGCTGAGAGAGATTACCATTACCACCACCATCACCCCGTCTCATCTAGGCAGATTTATGTAATACAGGCCATTTCATCATGCTTATCCAGAATCAAATACTGAATAGTATTTGTATTTGCATTCACTGACATAGCATTCAATAGCATTCAAGATCTGGCATTCAGTATCTGCAACCTGGCATTTAAGATGTGCAAGAGCAACAAGGTAATAAGAAGAGCTAGTGAACTGAAGAGCAAGAACCTTGTGGACAATAAAAACAACTCATTTGAAGATATGTAATTGTGCAAATCAATTGGAATGGCAAGATTATGCATTTAATGGGCATTTACAGACCACATAGTGAGGTAACATTTCATGAAAGCTTACTAAGGAAGACATCAGAACTGGACTTACAAAATCTGTTTACATGGGTGATTGAAATAGAGTTGTTGAGCCTAATAAAGATAAATTTTCCAAGAAAAGGATTAAGGAAGATCAAGGAAGATTACCCAGAACTTTAAAAAAAATATACAGAGTTCTTTGCACTCATAAATGGTTAGAGATATTTGCAGCCAAATTCTAGATTTTTTCAAATCATCATGAATCTTCTTCTAGAAGAGGATGGACATCTTGCCAAAAAGTTTTTCAGACCACAATCCCACCACAACAAGTCTGAAAACAGAACAAATGTGGTTTAGATGGAGGCTTAATTGATACCTGCTTTTGAAGACAGAAACACTACAACAATGTAAGCAAGAATTGAGGAAATTCTTTGAACTGAATTTAAATAAGAACACAGATCTCACAGTAGTTTGGGATGTAAGTAGAGCTTAATGACAGGATAATTTATAAAATATGGCTCCAGAAAAGAAGGAAAAAAAACAGAAAAAAAAGCAAACACACAAAAAAGAGAGTAAATTGATAGATGACATAACAAAATCTAGAGGGAAAACTCAAGAAAAATTCTGATAAAGAGACTCAACAAAAGATTAATTACTTCAACAGTTTTCACTGCTTTACAGTTAAAGAAAAGAACACCAAGCTACTATATTTTAATCAAAAGAAATTTGAATTTGCAAACAAACCTGTGAAATGGCTTTCTTGTAAGTGGAGAATGGAGAAGATAAAGAAATCTGCCACAAAGATCAGGAAGGGAGATCAGTATGTAAGGGACACTACAGTTTGGCTTGGGAGGTCAGAGCCCTTTTGTGTTTCAGTAAGTTAGTATTTACTATTTTATTTAGAGTTGAGTTTAGCCTAGTGTGCTAGTATTATGGTTCAGTTTTAGTTTTAGTTCTTTTTCTTGTTTCTGAATGTATATTTCTTTGACTGTGACTGTAACACCGACTGTTAATTCGATTGCTTCAAAACTAATAAATAAGTAATCTAAAAAAAAATCAACTCATTTCAGGAATCAAAAGATGATGAACAGTCACTGGGGATGTGAATGTGAAAGGAAGTGAAAAAAGGGAAAGGGACAAAAATAGGAAATCTGTAGTTTGTGCATTCAGCTGTGCTGCACACAGGATGGCCAGATGCAGTACAAGACTTGTGCCTTTGTTTTGTAGAAGAAAGAAAAAATGGCAGGTACTATTTGTCATGTCACAGTACTGCAGCAGTAAGGAAAGCTGCACCTGCCAACAAGCTCTATTCTGTCTAAGCAACTGTTAGACACAGAAGTCCTCTCTTTATATCACATCAGGTCACTATTTCAAGTACTCCAGGATAGGTGACTAAAGCACTTTGTAACTCAACTTCCCCTTTTGTAAATCAGGAAAGACAATGTAATAGCTCTCTTTACCAACAGACAGAACTTTGTGAAGTAACATGGGTAATCTTCAGGATTCTTAGATGTGCCTTTAAAAGGACCTTGATGTGCTGCCACTGGTGAAATTAAATCCCACCTTCCTCAATGCAAATTCTAAGGCATCCCCATCCAAATAAATGTAACTCTGCAATAATTTGCAAGTATGGCTACTAGTAATTCTAGTAGGATTACTTGGTTTGTAGCCTAAAACTCCAAAAGCAGCAACTGGATCTGCCAAAATACAGAAGCAGCAGAAAAGAAAACTTCCCCATCCTTAACTAAGATTGCCAGCTGAGGTTTATTTCATGCCCTGAGATTTCAGGGCCAAAGTCTGAGATCTAGGGATCACAGGAGGCTCACCTTGGTGATGTTTTGCTTTTGTTTCCAGTTTATGGTGACCTTAAGGCAACCCAATCACAGGGTTTTCATGGCATGACTTAAGGGGTGTTTGCCTTTGCCATTCTCTTTGATTGAAAGACTGTGATTTGCCCAAAGTCACCCAGTGGGTTTCCACGGCCAAGCTGGTACGGTGCTCAAACCACTATACCACAGTGGCTCTACAAGGGTGAGGTTGAAAGGGAAAGTCCCTTCTGCTGTTGTTAAGCATGTTGTATTCAGTGTGAACCACAGTTGCATAGAGTATGCTATCCATTTTTTAAAAAAAGCTTAAGTAATAAGGAAATACACATGCAAACTTACCAAGACAGTGCTCTCACCCTGAGATTCTTCTCTCTCACACTGTGAACCAGTCAGGCCCTCAAATCTGGGAAACCTATATTTAACATACACACAAAATATGTATAGGCATTGCTAGAACTAAACTTCCTAAGCTTGATTTAATTTAGATACCGTCCTCTCTCCACATTTGTGGGTTTGACTTTCATGAATTTAATTATTTCTGAGTGTGAATACCCCGCCTCCCATTCTCCTCTTCCTCTTTGCATGCATTTTGCCTGTGTGGAGAACTTGTGCAAGTTTGTTTTTCCTCTCTGGAGCTCCCCCATTCCTGTTCATGCAAAACAGAAGGGAAATGTGTGGTGGAGGAAGCCTTGTGTGAGCCTTCCTTTCCCCCTCCAGAGCTCCCCCTCCTATTCCTATTCATTTTGCCTCAATGTGGAGAATTCACATGAGTCTCCCCCATATTTCCTTCTATTTTGCATGAGATTGGGAAGGGGGCAGTCCCAGAAGGCAATAGGAGGGGAGGAGGGAATTCTTCACAGTTTTTCCACTTTTGCGGGGGTTCTGTATGCCAAACCCTTGAAGTGAAGGTGCCACTGTATTCACTAGGATAGTATAGCAGGTATTGGTGTGTAATCAAGTTCCTGCTTGTAGATTTAGTCACAACTGGACTTCAGAACTAAAATGTGAAGCACTACATATGCTTCTTTTTAGAGTGTCCCGTCACATTTCTATCGCAACCAGTGAAGGCTAGTGGCTCCAATGTCAATAGGGCAATGATTCCATTCTGGGTTTTAGTTTGAACTTTAAAGGAAGTATCCAAGGGGCTGAACCCTATCAATACAATCAGCTCCATCCTTTGGATAGATCTTTTGACTTTTGAACTCAGCTCTGGAGCAGATCCCCTGCTCCAATGATCGCAGAAGCACCAGCTTCCACTGACCAGTGGTATTCACATGGGGAGGGGGCAAAGGGTCGAACTTCATTTCTGGGTCATTAAAGAGACATATACCATCTCAAGGGCAGCTTGAACTAAAGTTTTTCTGTGTCTCTCACCTCTAACTATTACCCAGTCTTTTCATCTTTAAAGAGAAATATACAAATTTTATTTAAGTCCGTTCAAATTTTTGTAGGTTATAACAAAATAGGAAACAGTGAACAAATAGTACAAACAGGAGAATCTTTTTGCTGCCATGTTCCCCCTGTCATACCTTTGATAATGCAGACATTTTCCTTCCTTGCTTTAATCTGTTGAGATGGTAGCACTGCATCAGATCCCATTAGATTAGGGTGGCCAGAGCTGCTGCATATCTGGCTCCCTCTTCTCTATAATGATTACAGGTACAAGAGACCTGTTCTGTTTTGCATCATGCTACTCTACTACACAGACCCCAATGACTCTTTTAGGTAATTACATTCTGCAAAATCTGAAAGGCTTCTGTTTACTTCACTTTATTTTACTTTGTAGCCATGAAGACAATCCATGAGGCTGATGCTGACAACATTTTTAAAAGGCTTTTGTAGTTTATGGATTTCTTATTATTATTTGCTGATGGGTCAGCTTCAACTTATGGTGCCTGTATACCCAGAGACCTCCATGAATCCTATTGAGTTGGAAGGGTGTTTGGATAAAATACAACTTCAGTGCTATTCTGAGAAATCCATACTTGTGGAACCCATACTGCATAGTGCTGGATGATATGTACACGCAGGGGTAAAGAAGGGAAAACCTGGGACCTGGATCTCTGGAAGTTCTAGTCATCTGAGATCCTGGACAGTGAAAAAATTTTAGCAAATAAGTGTTGGTATCTCAACAGCCCAGTGAATGGCTGTGATGTCTGTTTCTAAATTTAGAGAGGGGGGCTTGATCAGGCACCTTGCCCTGGGCCTAGTGCCAGCTCTCAGTGGTCCTGTGTGTACATTAGTGATGGAACAGTGAAGGACATAACAAAGACAAACCAAAAAAAGCATGGGTCCCACCTGTCTATTTCAGCCTTACCATTTATGACCTTTTCACATATGAAGCCTAACAGGCTCTGTGTAAAACTCATTCATAACACAAATGTTAAAAGTCTGTGATACACATTATGCTACTATATGCTTTGTCCTCCAAATTATCTTCTACATTAACTGCTTTGATAAGCAACAGAAAGGGACTACAGAGAAGTTCAAATACTGATGTGTTTTTATTGCCAAGTTTGAAACTCTTTTCAGTTGGGTGTTTGGGACAGGAAATGTGAGTTCAAGGGAGAGAACAGTATCCATGCTACACCCCCTCCTTCTGCTTCTGCTTTCACTGAGTGAGGGAAGTGGTGTGGTGCATGGTTATGCCCCATACAGTCACATTTATGTGGCACTTTGAATGTGCAAAGCACTGAGTGATATTAGATCATTGAATGCAATTTGGTAGTTTGCCTTCGAGGAAATTCAATTAAGCAAATATTTTTGGCAAAGAAATGTATTTTCTTCTTATCTAGCTAATAAACTTCCTTCCTTTTTCTGTATGTATAGCAGACTGATACCTATTTTAAGGGATGCAGACATTTTAATACCAGAGAAAGGAACATTCTTAAGCTTCCTCACTTCAGACAAGGTATCCAAGTAAGCCCCATTACCACCTGAATACTATATAAAAATTATCCCTCATTATAAATCTTGCTATACTCGAAATGGATATAAATAGAACTGTGGTGCTACATTGGCAGGCCTCATATTTCTCTTGGTTCCTATTAAATGAGCCACTAAATTACAGCGTCCTTCTTTGTAATAACCTTCTCGGAAGCCAAGCATTCCATGTGTTATGAAGGGCTGTACAGCATGGGAAATTAGCATGGGTGGTTTATTATGGAGTAAGCACTTAGCTGCACATTAGTGTTACAGGAGAGTGTGCTACAACAGAGGAAAAGTGGGCAATTTCATTATTCTTTCAACAATCTGTCATGGGAAACTGGAAGCTCAGCCAGGATTTGCTGTTCTGCTGAGGCAAGACTGAAGAAGAAGGAGGAGGAGGGGGGAGGAGGAGGAGGAAGAGGAGGAGGAGGAATATGTGAGCTTCTTTGTGCAAGCCTTGTTGCATTGCCAACCCTGAAGGATTCAAAAATCAAACATCAGTTCATCTTGGTAAAGTTAATTGCAGAGCTTGGAAATGTTAATTTGGGGAACTAAAACTCCCTGAATCCCCCATCTTCCCTTCCTAGTGGATTGGGCCCTTAGCGAGATTCATATCTGGGAGATGGGAATGGATTGTATGTATGGTCCCAGAAACTGAAGTTAAATCCAGATAAAATGAAGGTGTTTATGGGAATACAGGAAACCAGGTTGTCCAGGCTGGAATAGTACTTCCTGGAGGCACTCTTGGATCCAACGGATCATAACTCTGGTGGCACAACTATAGTCAGGAATTCTTTGGGCAACTTAAGTTGTGTACCAACTATATTAGATCAGGTCATGGAAACACATTGGCCTCAATTCAACACCTTCTCATTATAGTATAAATATCCACATGCAAATCTACGCTATGCCAAGCCCGTATAGCACCCCTCAACTTACCGTAAAGTCCTGAAACTGCCTTGCACAGCCATTCCATACTTCATGGCAAGCAGGCAGGATCAGATGAGGTCTGGCTATGTTTCCCTGCATAGCCAGATGCACAATGATGACATCAGCACTGAGATCCAAAGGAATCTTCTGGGGATCTCAACACTTCTGTTATCATTGTGCATCTGGCAGTGGAAATGGTTACAAGATACTTCTCTGATCCTGCTGGTTCATGTTGAACCATGAAATGTTTGTAGGAGGTAGCTTCAGATATTTAAAGTAGATTAGGGGGGGCCTTTGGTCACTGCACAGAGAAGAAGGGAATGTCAACTCCCCACAGTGCCCAAAAAAGTACACGCACACAGGTTAGGGACACTTAGCCATATGGATGTCCCTACCTGAATTCCAACCATTGTTTGTTTATTTAAGGTATGTTAATGAGTTTGTAAGACCTGAGCAAAGCTGTTGATGACTTGGGCTCTTGGAGGTTTCTCATTTATAGGATCACCATATACTGCTGTCAACTTGATGGCAAATGGTAACAACAAAGTCATTTTTAGGGTGATGCCCTCATAAAACATATACCCAAGAAACAAAGGCAAGTAACAAAGAAAAGAAGTGCCATATTAACAAACATAAAGAATATATTAAGAATGTGTTCTTGTGGAAATATGTTAATACAATTTCAGATTAAGGGAATCGACTAAAGCTACTGCTTAAAAGGAAGGTTCTCAAGGTTCCCTGAACATCTGTAGAGAAGCAATATCAGTACAGAAGAAATGCCACCAGTGAATAGTTTGGGGGGGGGGCTTGATGAGAAAAATGATTTCTCTTGTGAACACAAATGACTGATTTTTAATGGCAGGCACTTCAAAACTGAGATGGCTCTGCCATTAGGCAGAGTGGAGCAACTGCCTCTGGTGGCAAATCCTCGAAGAAGCCTACAGTCCCAATGACTCCTTGAAAATCCACCAGCTATTCTTGTCTTTTGGGGAAAATAGTTCTATTTGCCACACAGGTGAGAGCCAGCATGGTATAATGGTTTGAGCATATACTCCAGAGACCAGGGTTTGACTCCAGAGACCAGGGTTTGATTCTCCACTCAGCCATGGAAACCTACTGGGTGATTTTGTAAATGTCATACACTCTCAACCCCAGAAAATACTGAAATAGGTTCACCTTAGGGTCACTGTAAGTTGGAAGCAACCTGAAAACACACAACAACAACAACAAAACCACACAAATGTTCCTGGGGCCTCTAAATGTGGACCTTGGAATGGTTTTTAAGATATGAGACTCAGCATTTGCAAGATGGCTGTTTTTAATATTGTCTACTTGTAGGTAGTCTTGGTGGGGATTACAAGCATAGTGTGTACATAGAAGTTGCCTCCATGCGTCAGTGTAGCTTATCTTTTCTTACTCTTGGGAAGGCTCAACAACAATAACTGCCTTACTATTTCGTAGTGCTTGATCATTTATTACCCTTCTAATTACTGAGTAGGCTCAACTACATAAGGATCTTAATAATCCAACTTTGTCAGAAGATTTCAAGGGTGCTCAACTTCCCCCACCCAACTTAGTCTTAAAGGAACTGGAGCTCTCCTACCATTCTGGGGTCCATGCTTCTAAACAAGTTTGCTGTATCAGGTACAGTGGGACATGTTATTTTTTTCAGCATTGAAGTATACTTCTTCCACTGCTCTAGTCTCCTTGTTCTCTGCATGAGATTGGAAGAGGGCACCATCTTGTCCTCTGCCTCAAGCACTAAAAAGACTTGGGCGTTTATACTACTGAGACAGATCTTAACGTACAGATGGGATTATATGGGTGATGGTAATCTGTTAAATAACATGGTCCAAATCCTTTAAAGTTTTAAAGGTTAAGAACAGAAGTTTGAATTGGGCCCAGAAGCTTACTGGCAGCCAGTGTAGCTGGTACAGAATCAAAGTTATTTTTACAGACTTCCTGAACTCTGCCAGAATCCAAGTGGCCAGAAGTTGTATCAGCTGCTGCTAGAGATGGAAAGGAAAATTACATTAACTGAGACAGCCATATCTTTCAGTTTCCCGTCATGGGAGGACATCATGAATGTCAGATTCATTTGCTTTTTCAAATTATATGCAAGCAGATGTGTATAAATGTGTATGTTTGAGACATGTGCACAAACATCCTTTATGAATCAATGGAAAATGTGTAAAATGCATAAATTAAGAAAAAATAGATTAAATGCCTACGTTAGGAATAGTATGAGCAAAATACACAAGAATTTCTATGCAACAACAGCAGCAGCAAGGTTTACAACCCAATCTCAAAGTACTGAATAGGATAAAAATGCAGACAGGATGCTGAAAGCTGAAATAAACACTGAATGGACAAATATTAACACCTGTAGCTGCAGTTTCCATACTGTGTTCAAAAGCAGCCTGATCAGAATACTGTTGGTATTTTATACATGTATCTGTCCCTGTGGAAATGGCTAGACACATTTGTGTGATATGCAACGTCTGAGTTTAGTTCAAGATCATTGAAGCAGAGTTGTGCATGTTCTGCCATTGAGCACATAGATGTATATTCTCAGCTGATGCCAGTATGCCTGTCCTGCTGAAATTGGTGGTAGAACTTCTTCAATCACAATTTCAGATGTGCATCCATGTCTGCATTCAGTTGTGGGGTGCTGCCATTCAACATAAGAACTGTGTAGCAGAATTCATGTGTAACTCTGCATGTTGATATTGGCACTATACAGCCCCGATGTAGGATCTTGGACCTAGTATTTTGCAGTAGTCCAGTCTGAGGGAAACAAATGGATCAGTAACTGAGGCCCGATCTATCTGATCCACATAGTGTTACCGGTTGTGTACAAAATGTAGTTTGTAAAAAGGAGTCCTAGTGACAGCCACACCTGTGATTCATCAGATAGCAAAAAATCCCACAGCAGCACTAGATGCTGCACCTAGTCCTTCAGGGATATTATAACATCATCCAGGATCATATTCTCATCACTACTGAGATCTGTTAACCATTGGGGTTGGTGGTTCCCATCTTAGTGGGGTTGTGAATGCACTCCTGATTTTAACCAGTCTTTGAAGGAGCTTTCCAAGGTGTTGAACTGTACTCTTAATAGGTCCGGTACCTTGAAGAGCTCGTTTAAAGCTAGCCAAAACTTGTAATGTCACCTGACTGACATAGATACAGGAAGCTGCCAGTGCTGCTGATTTCTCATTCCATCAAACCTCCATCATTTCCAGATTATCTACAATTTTTCTTTCTCTCATCCATTCCAGTAGCACATCCAGAAAAAGTTTCACTGCTTCCCTTGCATGGAATGAAAGTAGATCCATATATCCTTTGCATATTAGTGGCAACAGCTTTGCCAACAATTTTGTATAGCTATTTAAAAGCATGGGAAATACAACAACAGAGCTCTATGTCTTCACCCAAGCCAAATACTGTGATGTGGAATAAATGCCTGATTGGAATTCAGAATAGATTCCACTGCAATGAATATACCTCATTTCCATAATGACAAACAGTTGTGTACTGACCAAAAAAGTGCAACCATAGGTGCAGTGAACTGAAGGCAAATGTACACTGAAAGCAACTATTGCACAACTGCATGAATAGGAAATAGGATTCCAGCCATTATGTTTTAAGACCCAAGTGACCTCCTTGTTTTAGCCTTGACACTCAAGTCTCATGTCTTATTTATATCTAGATCACGACTTGGAACAGGTAGCGTTTGGGACTGCAATAGTTCCCATCAGCGTGTCCAAGCTAACTGGAATAGTTTGGAAGTTATATTCCAGAGAACTGTCCCTGTCCCAGATGTGTCCTAAACTAGGCCTGTTTCAAACTCTGATCTAGATGGAATTACTACAATTTGCTGTGTGTTAGGTCACAGCAATGTTTAGAAGCTGGAAAATGTTTAGAAGCTTCAGTTGGTCTAGAATGTTGCAGCCAGAATGTTGGTCTAAACCAGTTCTTAGAAGCACATGGCTCCCCTGTTACAATAGCTGCATGCCATTTGTTTTCAGACACAATTTAATGTGCCTATTATGACCTTTATAGCTAAGGAGTAGCAACATATCTTAACAGCCATGATAGCTAATGAACCATCTCCCTTCTTTGAGCGGCAGGCTCTTTCTATACAGTGGAGCCTTAAGGTAATTTTAGAAGGTGAATTTAATGGCCTTAGAGAGAAACTCTTTATATGGTAATTTGAACTTCCTTCAGATGGGAAACCCTCCTTCCCACTCTGCTGAATAGGGCCCTGAATATCCAGCCCAAAGTCCCATCCCAGTTGTGCCACTGTGCTCATATCTTATCATCGGTAGTGGAACACTGCATTCTATTTGCTCATGAAAACATGAGAAAGAGCATTCTCAATGGCTGTAGAATTTCCTCACTGGTTTCACTTTGCCCTTTTCCAATTGCCTTCTAACAGCTTGCAAACTCTTTCCTTTTCCAATAGTCCTGTACTCTTGTAAGCTGAGGTTATTTTGCAGATCACTTGGAAAATATTTTTTTGTTTGTGTCCTCTGGTGTACTCCTGCCTTTCAACTTGCTGTTTCTTCATTGTTCAAATGATGCTGGTAAAGTGTTTAAAAGTATGTTGTGAGTTGCTTTGAGTATTTAAAAGAAAGAAAGAAAGAAAGAAAGAAAGAAAGAAAGAAAGAAAGAAAGAAAGAAAGAAAGAAAGAGAGAGAGAGAGAGAGAGGGAGGGAGGGAGGGAGGGAGGGAGGGAGGAAGGAATGTGCTGTGTATAAATACTTCTGATGAACACATACATCTAGGCATGATTGCACTACAGATCTGAGGCAGTTTGAGACTGTCAAGCAGTGCTCAAAATTTTGGAAAGTTGGAGTGATTATCATTCTTTGCAAAGCTCTAGAAGTCCTTTGGAGAATTACAATTCCCAGGACTCTTTGGGGTGAGGGAACACAGTCCAAATTAATGTTGCAGTCTTATACTTGTTTACTCAGAAATGAGTCTCTGAAACTTAACCTAAAAAATGTAACTCTGCCTATATACAAATATGTGCATATGGATTATAGTCTCAATGTGAATTTCGTTGTATGAAGCTACCCAAATAGAGAGCTTCATAGATAGATGAACAAAAGTTCGACAGTAGCACAGTTGTAGAGCATCTACTAGCTGTCTGAAGCCATTTCTGCACTAGACTTTTATAGCGCTATGATTCCACTTGAAACATCCTATGGAATCCTGGGGTTTGCAGTTTCGAGAGGGGCCAGGTGGCCCCTCCTGAAACTGCAAACCCCAGGATTCCATAGGATGTTTCAAGTGGAATCATAGTGCTATAAAAGACTAGTGCGGAAATGGCCTAAGTAAGTAATACTGGCTACTTGAACTATCTGTCTGACTTGGTTTAAAGAAGCCTGCTTATCTGATTCTGGACTTTCTCCATCCAAAATCCAATACTTTGTCTCTTATGTATTTTTAATGTGATTTTAGATATTGAGTTCCATATTTCCTTTCTTTCATATAGTGCAGATTGTTATATTTCATATCTACTTTAAAGGAAATCTTGGTGTGGGATTTTAAAAAGAGATAAAACTAATGTTTCTTTTTATTTAATACAGGGATTTGACTTCCAAAGAGTAAGTAACTGGGCAGAATGGAAAGGTAGCCAATGTGATGGAGGTGATAGGGCTCCTTCCTTGTCTTTATGTTGCTTTCATTCTGCTTAGGGCCAAGCATTTCTTCTGCAAAGCCCATGAAATGCAAATGACAGTTTTTAAAAGGGGATTTTTGTCAGTATGGTACCTTTCTCTGAACTAGGGCCCTCCAAATGTGTTGGCTATGCTGACAGGGGTCTTGGGAGTTTTGCTCCAAGACATCTGAACATCTCGAGGGCAGTGGTTCAGGGCAGAATGCTATGCCAAATAAAATTTGTTTCTGATGATTGGAGTGTGGTTGTAGGATAGTATAAGAATTTGGGATCCATGGCTGCTTCAGCTTTCCTTGGCTGCTATTTATATTTTTAAAATGTGTTTTTAACATAGATGTTAATAGGATTCACAAAATTAATTCTGCATCTACTTTGGTCTGTGTTTACTATTCTGTAAGCTACTATCCTGTCATTTTGTTCTGAGAAAGATCTAGCTTTTCAGTGATATATGTCTGCTTTCTGGTGTGACTTGCAATAAGTTAACATTTATTAATGTGAAGGAAGCTGGTGAATAGCTATAAATAGAGCAGGGCCTTACCAAAACCCCTCACAGAGCACTATGAACTACCAGTATCCTAGAAGGAAGCACACAAGTAGATAAAAGCAATATTCTCTTGCATGTTTCACCTGTTACTATAAAAGTGTCTTTAAATGGTCTGTGGGGCTATCTCTGTGTGGCCTTCAAGAATGCTGAGCATAATGAAGTGCCATGAATAATCAATGAAAACTAAAGCCTTTTATTACCTCCCGTACTTTGAAGTGGCAAAAAATGATGTAAAACTGCAAGCCAAGTGGCCTCAAGTAAATGGAATAAAACTCCTACGGTCTGAAACTTGACATCATCCAGTCGGCCTAGTAAAATTCTTAAACAAATTAGGGATGTGCAAGCTGTGAAATACCCAGACTTAGCAGCAAAAGGAGCTGGCTGCTGGGGTTATGTTCTGTGGCTGCCAAATGCATGCAGCTCATCTTGGCAGTCCAAGGAGGCAGGTTATAAATTTCCTGAGCTTTAATGTACAGAATCTTCTAGCTAGCAAATACAGCCATAAAGAATAAAGATGAAAGTCACAGAACCCAGGCTGCCTACCAGGAATTGCTTGAGAAGGTGGGTGCTTGCCAGCTGCATGTCTGGAAAACCAAAAGCCAAATAACTGTAGCAGTGGTGGCAGCAGAGATGGAAAGCCACTCTATTTGGCTGTATACACAGATCCAGGAGCCCAAATACATGCAAAGAGATTTGCTCACCCTTGATATCATGAGTGGGGATCATGTCACCCTCCAAATGTTGGGCTGCAGCTCCCAGCATTCCTCATCATTGGCTGTACTAGATTGGGCTACTGGAACTTGCAGGCTGAGAGCCCAAAGCAGGAGTACATTGTATAAATCTGCATGTGAAGTTCTGTATTGATTGTACTACATGATGCTTGTGTGGAATGGGAGTGCTACACAACCAAATGCTGCACAACCAAGGAGGACTGCCATCAATTCCAGCAGGGACAGAGGAACGTCTAAGTCTGGGTTATGGATTGTTCAACTGGTACAACTGCTCCAGACCTCGCACAGGCCAGGAGCTGAGTGATGAAGGAATGGGGTATAGCTTGCAGTTTCTTCATCCCAGTCACTTCTTTAGTCTCCCAATATTTCTGTTGTCATGACCGTTTTGCATGTTATTTAACTAACTGAATAAGAATGCATGAAAACAGCTTGTTAGGCTCCAAATGGGTTCAGTACATTAGTCTGACACTGCGACTCTGTGTTTCTCTTACCATTTGTTCATTTATTTGCTATTCAATTTGTATGCTACTACAGTCAGGTCTCCACATTTGCTAGGCTTAGGGCTGCAGGATCCCCACAGAAGTGGAATAATTGCAAATATCAAAATGTGTCTGTCCGTCCGTCCGTCTTTCTGCCTGTCTGAAGGGGGCTGAGGCAGAGTGGGGAGAATGGGCACCCAGGGTCCAAACCAGGGCCCTTTTCACATGTAGGGTTTTTTTGCGCGAGGGCTCCTTGAGCATCGCATAAATGAGAGCATCAGTCCAAACGATGCACTCCCATTCACGCGACGCTCAGGAGCCTAAAGCGGGACGCGCGTGCATTTTCTTATTTTCAGCTCTAAGCCAAAAATACTGCGCGGTCATGCAATGCTCGCGGTGCCCTCGCTCACTTACCTGCGTGCGGTGCGCCGAACAAGCCAGCCCGGTCGCGCTTCCTCCCTCAGTGCAGCCTACACCTCCCAGACTGCGCTGTGGAAGGAAGGGACAGGGCGCTAGCACGACGATTGCGCTACCAGGAAGCAACCTGCGGGTTGAAGGAGCAGGGAAGCGGCAGCGTTCCGGATGAGGCTTTTCGCGCGAGACGCCCCCCCCAGCTGCACAAATGGGTAACGTGCAAAAAGGGCCCAGGTCAGGGAAAGGAAAGGGAATGGGTCAGCAAGGCAGCTCTATATTTCATCTCTCTTATCCATCTCCTTCCTTGGCTGTTGGGAGACATCAGGGAAGGGTTTGTGGTGCTGAGAAATTGGGCTGAGATCCATCTTTAGCTGGCCAGTCAGTGGCTGGCAGAGGAGGAGGAAGAGGAGGACCTGAGGTGGGTTTTTAAAGGGTTGCATGTCCTGATCAAAGCTGCCAAGAAGGAAGGTTCCCCTGGAAAAGAAGCACTTGAGGGAGGGGCAGGGGGCAGACAAAACTGGCAAATAATCAAATCTGTTAAAGTCAAGTCAAACCCACAAATGTGGAGGGTTGACTGTACTTCTAGAAATTGTGTGCAAAGGGGACCTGTTTTTGGATCTCTATCTATTTAATGCTTGAGAATACACATCAGTCACACGTGTGCATCCTTATGTGCAATGGCATTGCACACATAGCTGAACATCCACAACCTTGCACTGCTATGCATCAACCTTGGCTTGGCTGCTATGCATCAAACAAAAGGGTCTAACCGCCTCCATGGGGAAACTCACACATGCATAAGACACCATTCTGACCGTAGTCCAACAAATCTGGAGAACCACATTATTCCCACACTCCTTGATATGATTACTCCCTCTTGTCCAATAACAGAAACATAGAGCTCTGGAAAGCAAAGCATTGTTAATGGATACTGAAGTAAACCTTCAAATGCTGTTGACAGAGATCTGATGCCTTTATGATCTGTCATCCCTCAGCTGAGAAATGTTCACCAATGTCCAATGGATATGAAATGTCCATATCAAGGGTAGGTGGCACCAACCCTGGCTACTGCTACCACCAAACCAACCACCACAATTGCAACCATTATGACTTTGGGTCCCCCATGTTCCAGAAACTGTTATGTCTTTCTCTGTGCCCTTGAATATCTGTGAGATGCTCTATTCTAGTCTCAGAAAGCTCTGTTGTCTAGGAGGGGCTCCCAAATCCTTCTAACACCACAGTTGCTCCTAAATTCGGGCAACAGCTATGGAGATGAAAACAAATTTGGCATATTTGACAAGCCTTGATGGGTTGGGAGGATTTTCCAAGGTATCTAGAGTCCCCAGGAAGCTGCCCATCTATAACCTATCTGTATACAATAAAAGTGCCCACCTGCCCACCTTTATGCTAATAGGAAATGTATCATCAAGGAAGGAAAGGGAACAGGCTGTGCCTCGTCCCTTCTGAGTTCAATCTTTCCCTCTGAGAAAGCCATGCAGTGATTGGTTGGTATTCAGGCTCTGAGCTATTGAGACATCACCAAACCTACTATTTCTCTCAACTGTTTGTACAATCCCATCTCCCAGCAGGGACAAGTGCTCCTGAGCAGTTAAGTAAAAAAGTTGCCTAGCAACCAACAGGAACTATTTACATGGGCATGGTGGGAATAGACATTTGGGGGAGTTAAAATTCCTAGAGAAGGTCACAGAGGAACAGTGTTGAACTATTCATTCCTCTTTCATGGAAGTTCAGCTAAGCTTCCCAAAGATAACTCATCAGCAGATCAGATTCAGGGCATTTCTGCAGCACATGTAAAACAATGTATCCAGCTTATAGTAAGAAAATAGGGATGTTCAAGGAAATGAGAAGTTGAAGGCAAAGAAAGAAGGAAGAGGAAGTAGGAGACAGTGGAAGGGAGGTGAAGGCAATAGAGTCTTGAAGAAGGCAATAGTCAGCAAAATGGAAAAAGCCAGAAGGCCAGAGAAAGTGCAAAAAATGAAGCTGGCTGGGAAGAAGCACTGTGGTTAGCAGCAGTTTGATGTTGCTCACAATGCCCAAATTCCCATATATATATATTCTCACCATTTGTAGAAATGTTGCTAGTTTTGGGTAACCCACCCAATTATAAATTCTGCTACTGGTACTGTTATTATGACATAATGTACATTCTTATCCGCAGAAGAACTTGGAGCTGCGGCTTTGACTGCTGAATGAAATTCTAGGGGCTAAAATGAATCCAATAACTAGTTATGAACAAGAGTGGCTACAGTGATACAAGCTTTGATTACATCTTGGATGGACTACTGTAACACATTCGATGTGAGGCTGCCTTTCAAAACTGTTCAGAAACTTCAGTAGGTTCAAAATGTTCAGCCAGAACATTGACTTGAAGCCAGTTACAGGGAGCATATAACTCACTTGTTAGAACAGCTTCTCTGACTATCAGGTCATTTCCGGGCACAATTCAAAGTGCTTGTCATAACACATATAGCCCTATATGGCTTAGGTCCAGTCTATCGGAAAGACTGTATCTACCCATATGCACCTGCCAGAGTTTTCAGATCTGCAGAGGAAGACTTTCTCTAAGTCCCACCAATATCACAGGCTCATTTGGTGAGGACTTGGAAGAGAGCTTTCCCAGTGGCTGCTCCCACCCCCTAGAACTCTCTACTATGGGAGGCTAGGCTGGCCTGCTTTCCTTTTCCCAGAAGGCAAAATTGTTTTTGTTTAAGCAGGCTTTTAATGTGTAAACAGAAGAGCTTCTTATTAGGGTGTTTTATTTAGCTTTTTAAACTTTTGTATGTTTTAAAAATGATTTTATACCATTTTATGTGGTTGTTTTAATGATTTTTAAATTTTATTGTGAACATTTTTTAATTGACTATGTCTGGAAGCTGTCTTGGATCCCATTCTGGGAGAAAGGCAGCGTACGAATGAAATAAATAGTAGGCAAAGTAAAGTAAAGTAAATCCAATCATGCAAGCAGTTGTGTTGATCTACATTAGTTCCAGTTTTCACCTCCCCAAAAATAAGTCATTTGTTTAGGTAACAGATCTTTATTGTCTATTTGAGGCTAAGATGGGCCATAATATTTTGCATCATTACAACAGGGATGGGTCACAACAACATGCCATTGCCAGGAAAGTCCAATTTCCCTCCAGCAGCATTAATGGTTACAGTAAATCTCAGCAGGAACAGCACTGAGGTGAGAGGGCCTTTCAGATGACGTCATCAAAATGTGCCAGCTTTTTGCTCCTATGAGTCCTAGCTGCATTACGCTGTTAGTCTGCAAATTAGAGGATCAGGCAGCAAGTTAAGCCCCATGCCTGAGATTCTGGAAAGCCATCACTAGTCAGACAAGACTAGGTAGACTAGTGGCCAGACTTGGCAAGAAGACCTATGAGGGTTGCTGGTGCTTTTCTGCAGGAATCTTGCCATTGCTGGCAGAGATTGGCTGAGATCCTACTTCACTTCTGTGTGGCATAAGTATTTACCAGCAGTGTTAAATCATGCCAAACCCTATACTGAATACTAGTAGACTGCAATGTATGTGGATAAATGGTCAAGGTACATGGCTAACATCCTGTTGTGCAATCTCAATGTGCAATGCACACAGCCAATGTCCATTCACATGTTTGTTTCTGTACTTTAATATGCTATTGAAAACACAATGGTCCCTATGCTTATGCTGACATCAACTGGATACAACTGTTACATATTGTAATACATATATATATATATATATATATAATTCTGCATGCATAGCACAACTTGTTAGCTTATGTCACTAATAGGATGCCAATCAGTGTTTAGTTTCTAAAATGGAGTGAGTGTTGTTTGTTAAGCATAGGTGTTCCATCTGTCCTTGCTATTATGCAGATTCTTTTCAGTCCCACAAAGTGGTCATGCTGCATCTGGACCTTTGTTTCACCACTTGAAGAATAACAGCACAACCACGCATACCCTCCAACTCTCCCAATTTGGTAGTGACATTGCCAATTAATCCGCTGTCATTCCACTTTTTCATCTTCTTTTAAAGTGTCTCAGTTTCTTTCCTTTCCATTTCTCGTTTTGTCCTCAATTCACTTCAGTTGCTACAATGTGAGTTCAAAGTGCAACAGTAGTTTGCACTTATTTAACTCAACAGGGAGAGAGGAGGGGAGAGGTGGGATCTTTCCCTTCCCTGTAGGTTCAGGCAAAAGCAAACTGCTGCAACCTCTCTTGTAACCGGTGTGTTCCTTCCTCTTGAATAACTTGTGCCATCTTGACCACATTCTGATATTGCCTGGGCAAATGCGCCCCAGTTTTCGTATGTGAAATGTTGGAGGGTGTGCACCATGACAAAGACCTAAATACCCCAATGCCACTAGATTCCATCTGATCTTGGAAGCAAAGCAATCAGCTGTGGTTAGTAGTTGAATGGGAGACCATCAATGCATACCAGGTGCTGTAGGCTATATATCAGAGGAAGGAATGGACAAAACCACCTCTGAGTATTGCTTGCCTAAGAAAAGCCTATGGAATTTGTGGTGTCACCATAAATCAACAGATGACTTGAATGCAAGTACACATACCCATACACCACAGCATCCTTTGCAGGCTGTAGCTGCTTTGTTAGGGAGAGATGCATACACACAGAAAGAGATAGGAGGACTGAGATTTTAAAAGAGGGCTCCCAGAAAGCTTTAATGATCCTGTTGCCATGGGAATATTTACTGACTTTGCAAGTGTATGTGAGGAGAGAAGAGACTGAGGAGAGCCATTCAAGAAAATATTGCATTTGAGGGTTATCACTGGCACTTCAGCTGCAAACAAGTCAGTCCTGGAAGAGGAAAATTCCCCAAAGCTGTGATTTATTACATTGGTTGCAGCTCTGAATTTGGCCTCTTTTCTCCTCTTTCCCTTCCTCAGTCTTCTTTCTGATATTACATTCTAAAGGTAACAAAGTAGATAATACATTGCTGAAGTGGAAGGATTATCTCCTTTATAGTTGTAATAGCTGCTAGAGAGGAATCTTCCTAAAGCTGTTACATTTGCTTCCAGTAGGTTAAAATGTATCTGGGATAAAGATCTCCCCAGCAGCATCTACATTCTGTAGAAGACTGAGTATGCAGGTGTACACATACACACAAACATAAAGCCATTTAGTATTTTTGATGCCACTGTCATTACTTTTATAGTCATGATCACTGTGAGTTCTAAAAATTCACTTGACAATCAATCAAAGCAATAGTGTAAGAGGAAACTTTTGGTTTTCCCTCTGTTGAGCAGCAAATACTTTGCTACATATTGACCAGCTAGCGGATAGTTCATGAGTGTCAGAGGCCAACAATTCATCCACGATGATGCCTCCAGTGACTCTGCATGTACTACACTACACAATTACTTCAGTTTCATACCACTTTAATTGTCCTGACTCTATCCTATGGAGTCCTGGGATTTGTAGTTTTGTGAGATATTTAGAATTCTCTGCCAGGAAGATCTAATGCTATGGTTTAAGAGAGTGAACTAGAGAATTCTAAGTTCCTCAACAGACTACCAGTCCCATGATTCCATCAGAGGGAACCGTGGTAGTTAAAGTGCAATCAAAGTGCTATAATTATGTAGTGAGGATGTTGTTGCTGTGTGCTTTCAAATCTTTTATGATTTATGGCAACCCTATCATGGGTTTTTTGGCAGAATTTATTCAGAGAAGTGTTCCGTTTGACTTCATCTGCGGTTGACTAGCCTAAGGTGACCCAGTGGTTTCCATGGCTGAGCAGGAATTCAAATCCCCAGTCTCACAGGGTCCTAGTCCAGTGCTCAGACAACTATACCACACTAGCTATCATGCTGCAATGCGGATACCCCCTCTGAAACAAAAAAAACGGGCTGACAGACAGCCCAAAGAGAGCAGCTCCATGGCCAGAGGCTAGAACAGCAAGCACTGCCTCCTGCTTCAGAGTCAAGGTAGACAGAGCTAGTAAGACCAGTGCTAAAGATCAGAATTCCTAGGAGACTTGGGAAAGAGAATCAATGCTCAAAGAGAATCAGCATTTTCATTTTCCTCCTATTAGTCTACCTAGAAGGTGAGATGAGAAATTCAGCTGTGAAACATCTACCCTGATGAGGACAGCTTGACCCATCTTAAGTCAGGCTGCCATGCCCCCTTGGAGGACAACAAAAGTAGATGGTAGCAGCTGGGGATAGTGGCATTCTTCAGTGACATACCTATGTTGGAGTTGGCAAGGGCAGTGCCCCCATGATTGTGAGCCAATGGGCACCACGTGGTGCCACAAACCTCTGCCCTGCTTTAAAAGTGCCAAAACTACAGCGAGTAAAGCCCTGCTGAGCCAAACCTGAAGGCCACTGGCAAGAATATGTAGTGTCAGTATCTTTCTCTTCCTCAAGACATTGCGTCTTTCCTCTCCTTACCCTTCCTTAAAATCACCCAGATTTCCTGTTGGGGCAGGGAAGTTGCTGAGGAAAAACAGACCTATCCAGCCCAGCTAACAACCCCTCATTTTGCAGTTTTGCATTTGTTTGCTGGTGTGTGAGGAATATGAGAGAGGGACCACTGCTGCTGTCTATCCTCTGGCTCTGAGCTGTGCCACTGATGTTCTTTTTCAGTTTGTTAATTCTGAGTTTGTTCTGCATTTATATATTCAAGCTTTGATTTTTCTGTTGCAATATTGAATTTATCCAAAATTGTTTGAATGCATTCATGTTTTGCAAAGTGCTCTCCACCCTCAAATGTTTTTTAGCAATTTGCTGCTTGTTTTGAGTCACTTTGATATGGCCTGCTATGGAAAAATGACACATGAGTTAGTTAATTTGGCATTTCCTACTTGTTTTAAAGAGCTTTTAGTAGTTTGACACTGAATTTTAGAGCCATTTGGGGGGTAGAGTGGATCTAGGGCAGTATGAGGCATAGAAGCCATGTGTTGCCCACCCTGGCATGATTTGTTATTATTTTTATTAAAAAAAATTCCAAATACACTAAAAAATACAGCTGTTTTAAAGAAAAAAAATACAATAAGAAAAAGAAAAGCAGGGCAAAAACAGAAAAAAGAGAGAGAGAGAAATACTTGAAATACAGAAAAAAGTACATGGAAATAGAATGACTGCCAACTTTCTTCTTGGTGGTTATAAGCATAGGTTATCTCCCATCTTAAAAATGGCCTGTTAACATGTCTTCTGATAAGGCTGTTAATTCCCCAGACTCAATGTTATCATGTAACTTTTTTTTCAAAAAGTCAATCAGGGAGTCCCAGTCCTTTAAAAATATTACTAATGATTTTTCTCTACATTTTTCTTTATGTTTCTCTGCTATATCATTCAGTTTTAACAGCCAGTACTCTGTTGGTGGTGGTGATGCTGAATTCTTCCATGCCCACCTTTACATGATTTGATCACAAGCTGAACATGAATCAACAATGTGATGCAGCAGCCAAGAAAGCCAACGCGATCCTTGGTTGCATCAATAGGAGTATGGTGAGGGAAGTAATGGTACCACTCTATTCTACATTGGTTAGGCCTCATTTGGAATACAGTGTCCAGTTCTGGGCACCTCAATTCAAGAAGGATATTGACAAGCTGAAACATGTCCAGAGGAGAGCAACCAAACTGGTGAAGGGTCTGGAAGCCATGCCCTATGAGAAACAGCTTAGGGAGCTGGGTATGTTTAGTCTGCAGAAGAGAAGGTTAAGAGGGGACATGATAACCATGTTTAAATATTTGAAGGGATGTCATGTTGAGGAGGGAGCAGGCTTGTTTTCTGCTGCTCCAGAGACTAGGACAAGGAGCAATGGATTCAAACTGCAGGAAAGGAGATTCCACTTGAACCTCAGGAAGAACTTCCTGATGGTCAGAGCTGCCCAGCAGTGGAATATGCTGCCTCAGAGTGTGGTGGAGTCTCCTTCTTTAGAGGTTTTTAAGCAGAGACTAGATGGCCATCTGTTGGGAATGCTTTGATGGGTGTTCCTGCATAGCAGGGCTTGGACTGGATGGCCTATGTGGTCTCTTCCAACTCTATGATTCTATGATTCTATGATTCTACGAAAGTAGGTGCTGGTTCACACAGATGGCACTCATGCCCGAATGCTGCTTTGTCACAAGCCCCAAACAAAACCTTTTGAAGCAGCATCCCTCAGGAAAGTATGGAATTGCTCATTCATCTCAAAAAACAATTTGATATACAGTCCTCCCTCAACATTGTAGGTTTGATCTTTGCAAATTTGATTATTTGCAAAGTGAGTGCATGCCTTCCCTCTCCCATTTTCCAGTGATGTTGACTTGAATTGATTGACTTGGACTCAAGTCAGACTTAAGTCACTTCAGTGACTCAACTCAGACTTGACTTGGCAAAAATTACACATTGACTTGACTTGACTTGAGACTTTTTAGTGACTGATTTGCTGCCCTTGGTTCAGTAACATAACACATTCATCCAGAAACCTTACAACTTACTGGTCACATTGTTACCCTGTATGTTGGGGGTCCCGGGAGGGGCGCCCAAATAACCAAATAAAAACGCAAGTTGGGGGAATTTAGCTTGAGCACTCTCTTGGCTAAACGAGAGGCAGGTAACTTTGGCAAGGATCTTTTAACCCAATGTCTACGGCTTCAGGTCAGAGAGCAGGCAAGCAAGTTTAAGAGTAACAGAAATAACAGTTTTATTGAAAGATAAACAGCAAATAAAACAACACACACACTAGCTAACTTGGTAGCAGAAATGGGGCTTTTAGGGATAGGCAATACAACACCTGGTCTCGTAGTCCTGGAGAAAAAGATGGGGTTCCAGGGAAGAAAGCTCAGCGTGGCTGACTGAGGGGAGCTCCTTAGACAGACCGACAGCAAGGTGGGATGGAAGTCCAAAGTAGTCTGAAGACTGTTTGGAAATGAGGGGTTTTTATAGGGGAGTTTGTGCCTACCAGCCATGGCATGCCAGGTGAGAACAAAGGAAGTTTAGAGCTGGACAAAGGATTTGGAAAAGGTCAAGTTTGCATGATGAGCTTAACGCTTGACGACAATAGTTTGGCCAGTATGTAAATGTCCTGTCTAAAAGGACGGGTTCGGCTGAGAACCATGCAGCTATTGTAAGGTTTGCAGTTGGAAGTTCCCTGAAGCTACGAGCAAGGCTTGAGTTGCTGGCCTCAATAGGGTCTGGAATGTAAAAACCATTCGCGGCCGCACCCTGTCCGTGCTTGTCCGGAGAACCTCACAAACACGTGGAGTGAGGTGGCTGAAGAAAGGTCAAGCAAACGCCAAATTGTTTGATATCAAAATGATATCTGGGGTCCTCACCAACAATGCCATAGCTGGAGTAACAACATGATGATCAGTCTCAAGGCCAAAGTGTGGATACATTTCTCAGAGGGAACAGTAAACAGATTAGGTAATGGGCTTGAGGTGGGGTTGAGGTCTGCTTAGCAGCCTGTCCCTGCTACGTATAGGAGAAACTTTCTAAAACGTTTCCTAAGAGCAGAAGGCAAGATTCATGCTTAGCATGCAGGGAGTATATCTCAGAGGAAAACAGAAAATGTGTTAGGCAGTGGGCTTGAGGAGGAAGAATCCTTCTTTCTAAAGCTTCAATGATGGTGAATAGGAAGGATCCTATTCCCCACTTCTGAAAAAGCCTCCAGCTTTGAAAATGGGAAGTAAGAAGGAGCCTATTCCCCACTTCCAAAGATACAGATAGCAAAATCACAAAAGTAGACGACCAACTCTTTAAACCTGACTTTATTTGACTCTGTCCAGAAATTCTGGAATGTAGGGTGGGGTATAAAGCTGGCTCCCAGACTTGAAACTTGACTTGAAAGTATCTTCAAGGACTTGAGACTCGACGTGAGACTTGAAGGTAGAGACTTGAGACTTGGAGTAGAAGACTTAAATACATCACTCCCATTTTCCTCCTCTCATTCCCTTGCATTTTCCCAGGCTTCGAGAAGGAAGGCAAGCACACAGACAAAAGGCAAGAGAATGGGGGAAAGGCATGCATATACCTTTCTTCTCCCCTCTGGAGCTCCCCACTCCCATACTCTCTTCTCTGGCGTTGAGAACTGACACCAAGGCAAAAGGCGAGGGGATGGAGGGGGGAGGCTCAGGAGAGACTTCCTTCTCTCCTCCAGAGCTCCCCACTCATATTCCATTGCCTCTGGCCCCAGCAGTGAGAACTTGCACCAGGGCAAAAAGCAAGAGAATGGGGGGGAGGTACACACATGCACCTTCCTTCTCCCCTCCAGAGCTTCCCCCATTCTCTTGCCTCTGGCCCTGTGTGCAAAAGGCAAGGGAAGTTGGGGAGCCCCACAAGAGAATGGGAGAGGGATCACAGGGGGGAAGTTATTTGCAGTTTTTTCACTTGCGCAAGGGTTCCACATCCCAAACCCTTGCGAAAGTAAAGAGGGCCCTGTAATACATATCTGCTGATGCATACATTGCCATCACCATGACTAACTACTATGACTAACTACTTCTCTAGGGAAGAAGGGCATCAAGATGTCACCTAGATCCCAATAAATGTCAGAATCTGAATCAGTAGAAACCACACACATTTGCTGGATTGTACACTTGGTTATAAATATGCATGTATAATCCAATCGATTTTTTTCACTCAAATTTGTAAAGGTAAGAATCCTGTTTATTATACTTATAGACACAAGGAAAACATTTGAGCTCCAAAGCTTGCCAAGCCCTCCTCCCAAACATAAACAACCAGAGTTGGTTTACTCACTATCTACCTGGCCAAATCCAGCTATTGTTACAAAAGAAGAGCCTGTAGCTCAGTGGAAGAATCTATGCATTGCATTGCATATGTGCTTAAAATCTCCTTTTAATTTCTGACAAGCCAGTCACAGAACCAAAAACTCCTCTTGGCATGTTGTATATACTTGTCAGTCATGATACTCAGGGACCAAGGCAACTTCTGAGAATGGGGTTATGAAATTACACCAATTGTGGTGTAGTGGTTACAGGGGGAATACAATGAAATAGTTAAAGTGTTGGATTAGAATCAGAGAGACCCAGTTTTAACTCTTTACTGAGCTAGGAGACTCATCAGGTGAGCTTGATCCAGTCACTACCTCTCTGCTAGCTTGGATAGCTCTTTTCAGGTTCAGATTAAAGCCCAGAGCACATTTACTAGCCCAATGACATGGAAGGCTCCAGGCACCACTGTATATTATAGAGTTACGGGGCAGTGAGAAGAGCCAGTATGATCTAGTGGTTTGAGCACTGGATCACAACTCTGGAGACCAGGGCCACTTCCACACTAGGCTGTTATAGCGCTATGATTTCACTTTCAACCTCCTATGGAATCCTGGGATTTGCAGTTTCGGGAGGGGCCAACCAGCCCTTCCTGAAACTGCAAACCCCAGGATTCCATAGGAGGTTGAAAGTGGAATCATAGCGCTATAACGGCCTAGTGCAGAAGTGGCCCAGGTTTCAAATCCACACTCAGACATGGAAACCTACTGGGTGTCCTTGTCAGTGCCGGGCGGAGGACAGGCAGAGGCAGGGGAGCTGGGTAGAGGAGCAGAGCTTTAATGCAGCCAGCAACCAAAAAGTACAGCAAACTGTCCTTAACGCAGGCAGAGCTTTAACACAGTCTTAACAGAAATAAAGGGTTGTGTCACCCAGGAAATAAAAGGCTGCAAAGGAACAAAAGGCTGGTTACTTCACCAAGGCAGGCGGAGAGGCTGGACACCAGCATGGACAGGTACAAGGCAAGGACAGCAGGACCACGGTAAACCGACGGTTGTTGCTCCGTACCCCTCCCCGCCCGGCGCCAGCCTCAAGTAGCTCTCTGAGCCTGGCGCCGGCCAATCCGGCGCGGCTGCACAGCTGAGGGCTTGCAGCTGTGCTGTGCCTGACAGCTGGGAGCTCTCCACCCGTTGCCTCCTCTCCAACAGCCGCCAGGACCAGCGGATGGCCTCCTTGGCCTGTTGTCGCTGTTGGAAAGGAGGAGGCGAGGCGGAGATGTCAGTCTCCTCCGGATCGGGGCCGCGTGCAGAGGCCTTGGCCTCCCACGGATCGGGGCCTCGGGCGGGAGAGGCGGAGGCTTTAGCCTCCTGCGGATCGGGGCCACGGGTGGGCGGGGCCCCGGGAGCAGGCCCGGGACCCACCCTCCCCGGCGAGCCGGCCTCCTCCTCTGCCCCTGTGCCAGACGGCGAGGGACCCAACCCTGTGGCCTCCTGGTAAGTAGCGCCAGGCCCAGCGGCCTCCGCGGCCTCTGGCCAAGGCCCGGTGACCGCGGTGGCCTCCGCGGTGCCCGAGCAGGCCCCGGCGGCGGCGGCCTCCTCCGCGGCCTCCAGGCAAGGCCCGTTGGCCGCAGCGGCTTCCACGGCGTCCTCTGGGGCCTCCGCTGCGTCCGCCGTCGCCTCCAAGGCGGCCTCAGAGACACCGACGGGCCCAGCCCGGCCCGTGCCCCTGACAGTCCTTGGACAAGTCGTGTTCTCTCAGCCTGAGAGGGGGGCAAAGACAACCCCTCTCTGAACAAATCTTAACCAAGTAAACCCCATGATAGGTTTGCCTTGGGGTCACTTTAAGTTGGAAGTGATTTGCCACTCATAACAACAAACAGGGTGCTGATTTTTTCCCCTGCCTACCTTTTCCCATTCTATATTTCCTCTGTAACAACTTTTCTTTTCATGAGGCCTCCAATGACCAGATGGAGAAAGAGAATCCAAAGAGACAGAGGTTAGAAATAGAGAAACCAAAAAAAAATGGGGAAGGGGTCTAGTGCTCTTCCTCCTCCTGTAGTTGCAACATCTTCCTGAAGCAGCTTTTCATCAGGAAAAATTGCGGTTGGGCTACCCAGTTGTGTCACATGCAACCTCAACTTTGGTCTTGACACATTGTGCCTCCCTTCCCCAACCTGGTGCCCTCCCAATGTGCTGTACAGCAATCCCCACCATCCCTAATCAGCATAACCAATTGTGAGGGAAGATAGGAGCGGCAGTGCAGAAACATCTGGAAGGCAAGATGTTACTCCCATTCTTTTCTTTGCAGCTTTGGGAGGAAAAGTGTGAGGTCATCCCCAGTTCAACTCTATACATAGAAGCTTTAGATGAATCATCAGAGGTATCACCTTTTCTTCATCACACTCAAAATGCATTTAGAATGTTAGTTAAACTAACCCTTACACCAATTCTGTAGTAGGCTAAGATTGACTACTAGGGGATTCTGGGAGTTGTGATCCAAGAAAGTAACATCTCCAAGCTTGCTCAGTATGGCAAAACATACAGCAAACCTGAATTAAATGCACACCCAGCTAGCAGGTTTGCAAAACACTGCCACAGTTGCTTCCTTTACTTTCACATTTAAGCCAATGAAAAACATCTTTCACCTCTCAAATTGTGACAGAATGAAATATTGCACAAAGGAGTTGCAGAATGTGAACTTCAGAGTGCCTGGCATATGCACACTTCCTCCACCCAGCCACTTAATGTTGATCCATCAAAGAAAAACATTCTTCTTGTAACATCTGGATCCTGTAATAATACATGCATTTGTTATTAATTCATAAAAGCAGGAAAGTACAGTCTTGGCTATTTGAAGATATAGCTATGATCTAAGTTCTTTCTCCAGTTCAGCTCACTGCAGCTGAGAGGAGGGTCTTCTCCCAGAGTTCAGCTGTGCACTTCTTTATTTAATTTGGCATCTTATTCCCCTAGTTTGGTATTTTTATATGTGGGCTTCTGTCTGTTAACAGATGCTTGAGATGCTGGATTTATATTTTTATTTGCAGTGGGTTCTGGGGATTTTCATTACTAAATGTATAGTAAAACATAACAGAAATAATCACATCCCACAGTACATGATCACATTCTTTTTTGTCATTTCTTGATTTAGGCGATTCCAATGCAAGCATATCAATGGAGTTTTCTTGGCAAGATTTGTTCAGTGGGGGTTGTCATTGCCTTCCTCTGAGGTTGAGAGTGTGTGACTTGCCTAAGGCCACCCAGCTGATTTTCATGACTGAACAGGGATTTGAACCCTGGTCTTCCAGTTCTAGCCCAGCACTCAAACCACTACACCACATTGGCTCCCATTCACATTCTTCGTGCCTTCTACTGAAGTTAAACCAGAAGTGCTTGGTTTAAAATCAAGTATGATAACTTATCTACTGTGATAGTTTACAGCTGCTGTCCAGAGTAATTCCCACTGATTTCAAAGGGACATTACTTGCTAATAAGGTTACATAAAATTTATTAGAATTAGTAACATTTGCATGTGTTTTCTAGTTACAGGCATCCTGTTTGTTTGCTTTTCTGCACCCATGTTCTTCCTGCTCACTCTAATCTGAAGCCATGTTTTCTTCTTCCCCTTTCTCCTCAATTAAACTGTATTTGATTATGAGCAAGTATTGTAAGGAAAACTACTTTTATATGCTTTACAAAAAAGACTAATTGTTTTTTGTTTCTCTGGTAGAGTCCATGTGTCTGTGGGTTGTTTTGGGACTGGTTGTTGTCCAGCTTCTGCCTTGCCAAATAATTACTCTGTTTTTTCAAAAGGTCATCCTTAGTTAGGTAATGCTTGACCTACTCCCAACCCAGGATAGGTGCTTACAGCCTGGTCTTATATGTATGTATACTCTAGAGAAAATCCTCTTGATATAAGACTCACTACCATCAGGGTACATCAAATGTACTTCAGTGTGCAAAATTACTTTTTAGTTTTGGCCTTTATTCTTCACAACAGTCCTCTAAAGTAAAGATGAGCACTCCCATTTTACAGAAGAGAAACTAAAGCTGCAAGACAGCAGTTCATCTAAAGCTACCCAAAAAATAATAAAAAAAAATCTTACAACTGTAGTGAAATTTGAACCCAGAGGATTCTTGCACAACTACAGCAAGATTTCCACTAGTCTTCAAACCACTGTACTTCAGCCAATGGAGAAATACACCAGACAGAGAGTTCTTACATTTGTAACTTTGAACATATTTGAATTCCATACCAGATACCATGCAAATATTAGCAAACCAGTAGGAAAAAAATTCTGAAAGAGTAATTTTTTATTCTGTCAACATACAACTCTGGGAAATGAAATTCTGGTACAGAAAATAATATGCATTTGTAATAATTACAAAAGCTAGTGAGTAATAACTAAGCTAGGTTTGTTATTATTTATGTTTTACTGTCTGTCCCTGGATTGTCATCTATAGCCTCTGCAGGTCCACTGTGTATGGGTTTCCCAAGGTGGAATATTAGCTGCCAGCCAACTAGAGACAATTTTCTTCCCCGTTTTTGAGGTAACTGAAGATTGGTGTATAAGTTCCATTTTTTTAAAAAATGATATTTTTTTCAGGTTATTCTTCTTGGTAACATCTTTGAATAACTAGCTGCCTTTACTGTCCATGCCTCCCAAATCAGTCTTGAATTCCTGCATTAAAATCAGGTTAACTATAGGTGGCCTTTTTTCTATATGATCATGTAAAACTGGATTTATGAAAATCTCTCTCACACATTCACATACACACATATAAGTAGAGAAAGTGCATCTGAATTATTTCCTTAGTGTAAAAACCTAAGAATGATCACCAGGGGCATTTTCCTGTCATTAGTGAAAGCATTATGCGTGTGAGGCTGAAAGAGCTGGACTCAGTTCTAGTATGTGTTCCAATTCCAGTCCAAAATTAGTCCTGAGTCCATCATGCTCTTCTAGGCTGAGGGTTATTTTCAGTGCCAAAGGACAAAGAAACATGAGGAACAATGAGGAGGTCAGTTCACTCTAGTTCCTCCAAGCATTTATCTAGTATTCAGAAGAACAAGAGTCTGACGCAAGCATCTAGTCCTTCTTGCCAAGCAGGCAGAACTACAAGTGCTCCCTCCCTCCCTCCCTCCCTCAATCTTGCTCGCTCTCATTCTGTGTGTGTGTTCTTTCAGCGTGTCCAGTTCCAGCTTGATCCACAGCCCTGAGGATAAAACACGCAAGCAGACCCAAAGAGTTTCCTGAAAGTCTGAAAAACAGAAATAGTTTGGAGACAATTTTCTGACAGCTAAGTCTGTTGGCCACCCTTTGTTCTCACTTAGTATACTCACCATTTTCTAAATCTAAATACCGTGCCCCAAATATGTTGAATAAATGTTTTGTATTGAAGCAAAGTCACTGATATATTGGTCTTCTACATAATAATACATAAAAATAATACATAAAATAATACATAAAAATAACACACAACAATATTCCTCACAGCCCTATAGACCTATAGCCCTATAGCCCTTCAACCTGTTTCATTTAAATTTGCACATACTACATGGGCAGCTAAAGTATATGGCATTAACCTTATCCAAATCCATACAATATGTCCATAGTTTTCAAATGATGTTCTGGGAAAATCAGGAGCATCTTGGAACTTTATCAGAGGTATCACACTGAGCTCCGTAATGGGCAAACTTCCATATAAGACAACTTGGCAATCATCACTGAACTGGTCTCTTCAGGCTGTAGGAGATTTCAGGGAAGATGTGGTCCTCCAGATGTTCTTAGATTGCAAATCCCAGCATCCCACACCATTAGCTATGCTGCCTGGAGTTGCAGTACAACTATGTGGAAGTCACTTAGGTATGCAATGGGGTATGCTTTCATATCTCAGCATTTGGAAACATTACTATTTTGGACTATAAACCTCATACCCATGTTGGCTGGAGGATTCTGTATGTCTCAGTAGGAGGAGTGTGTTGCTGATGAAGAAACAAGACAGTATTCTCTGTAATGGCATGTACTGGAAACACCATCCGCAAGGACATTGGGCTCTCACTGATATTACAGTGTTTTGGGTCAAGATATTTTCATTTGCCTGGGCATTTTAAATGTTTATATTGCTTCTGCCTGCTTTATTCCTTTCAGTTTTCTCACTTTCTTGTTAGCCGGATGATTTGCTTGCTTGTTTTAAAGCACAGTATTTGCTGTCTTAACTTTTTACATCCTGGAATCTATCTGGATGAAGAATTCTGGAATTATAGTTCAGCAAATCTAAAGGACAGCCGTTTGGAACAGGCTAGGTCACAACTATGCCAATACCATTTTCAATATGTATGATGGTTAAACTATTTCTGCATTCTAGGCTTTCTCAGGAGATGCCCAAAACTCAGCACAACAGCAATGAACTCTAGGATCTTGTGATCTAAAGAGTTAAAAACAGAACTGAAATGCAGAGTAAGAGGCCTGAACTCACAGATGGGTCATGAACAAAGGCAACATTCTTTGAATAGGTTTCTCTGCCCTCCCCATTAAAGTATTTTGAAATAGTTCTTTTAAGCACTTTTTGCCACAGAAAACTTACAGGAGATATATTTTACTTTCATTGCCTGAGCCTGTTAACCTTTTGTTTGCCAAAATTGTGTTTATATTTGCTTTGGCACCTTCTGTTTGCTGAGGAGAAGATTCATTTGGATGTCCTAAAACATTTTTTCCTTAATCTCATTACAAAGAGCGAGCCTTTGTAATACTTTCCAGGGCTCCCTACTGCTGTGCTATTTCCTCTTGGAACAATCTCCTTGTAGTGATTTGGTGAAATTACTGGGCCCAATTAAGGTCTCATTTATGTCTCTGGAAACCTGAAATAAATACAGTTGATTTTGCAAGCTTGGTTTGGAATTATACATCAGATCCAAAGATGTATGTTTCCATAGGACAAAAGTTTTCTCAAAACCTACTGCAGGTTGGTAAAAGTGCGTACATTATAACGTTTGCAGCCTAGTGAGATCTTTTTATGTGAGAAAAGCAGGGCTTGGAAAAGTTCTGTTTTTGGATAACAACTCCCAGAATATCCCTGGGTTTTTGAACAATGCTCTTATCAAATATGCTATTTCCTAACATTCTCTCAATGCCTCTCAATATTCAGTATACAAGAGTCACCTTAGGCATTAGTTGTCCAATATCATAAATATGTCTGTGTAGGAAAATATTTGAAAACAGTTACCTAACACAGATAGAACAGCAAACCATGGTTTATCATTATAGGTACCTTGGTTTTTTGTTCTTCCCTTCCTCTTTCCTCATTCCTTTTCATGCATGAGAGAAGATGAAAAGTTTTCATCCACGGTTTGCAACAAAGTAATTTTTCTTTTTCCTTGTTCCTGAATATCAAGAACAAATATACAAAATATTGTGAGCTCCCCAGGTAAAATATAAAGCTGCAGAGGATGAAGAAGGAGAAAGCAGAGCACTCATGCCTGGGGCTTACTCTGCCTCATGCATATAACAAACCATGGGCTGGCATTCAGTATCACAGTTACAGATATGTAATCCTGAGTTATGCATCTATAGGTGTTCCATATTCATGATCCTTACATAGTCATAATCATGGCAGTATTGTCATGATCATAACTGACTTCCCAAACCTACTTTGCTAGACATCATCCACAACAAGAGAAGGAGGTCTGTTTTGCTGGTAATCGGCATGCAGCTACACCCACCCACCAGCAAGTGAGGATTTGATGGCCAGGCGTAGAACCCGAGCTATTCCTAGCTACAATCTCAGTCACTGGCAGGAGCGAGGTGGAAATGTCATTCACTGATGCCCTGATTACAAGCAGAACTGAACTTCTTTTCTTGGTGCAGCTGACAGCCAGTAAAGCAGGTTTGATAAGGTGGCTGGGCCAGGAGACTCTACATAGTTACATATATGTAACTAATTAGATAATGTAGAATTCTGACTATAGTTTGTTGTTTCAGTTGAAAAAGCCTGTGTGTAGATATGCAGTTTAAAAATATCAGATCTTCCTACTAAGGTCCTCAATTTTCTCTTCCACTTGCCCCAAATGTAACACATCAACACACCACATAACAAATGAATGTAACCACTCTATTCTCTGCCCCCTTTCACTAAACTAGCAGCTTATGTCTTAACTGGAAAGTATCCTGAGCCTGCCATTTCAGAAGGAAGCCCTCACCTCTACGCAAACTACTGGCCATCCCTGCTTCAGATATGTATGTGATGGCAAAAGATCCCTGAGGCAAAAGACATAATGGCACCCTTCTCCATTTCATGTATAGAAGCCAATTGGACTCACAGTTGAAATTTGCTTCAGCATGGGCAATGGGATTGTTATCCTCCACTACGTCCAGGGGTTACAGGCACACCCCACTCTAAGATGGCAGGGGGGCTTGAGGAGGGGCTTAAGTGGGACAGTCAAGGGGTTGTTTCCAAGTCTGGCACTTAAGGCAGTTGCCTTACTATACCTAATGATAGTAGCAGCCTTATACTTTGTTCTGTTGGAATGACATGCTTGGGGACAGGCAAAATAGCTGTGGTACAAACTTAGACAATGGAACTCCCTCGCAGAAATGATCTGTCAGCCAGATCTCAGTTTGTTTTCTGCAAGGCAGTAGAAATCCTTCTGTCCCAATAGGCTGTTGATTAAAATGATGTCTCCACTGCTGTTTTTGATACTGTTGATTATCTATGTATGAAGACTTGCAATCCACTGACGACAATTCACTGAAAAACAATTCCAGAGGCTGAAGTTAGTCATCAAAAGGAGGATCTTTTTGGCTACTTCCATGTCAGCCATAATGCATATACTGAACCTTGATTCTTAATTTAGAATAAGAATGTGACATTTTAAAAAAAACTTACCTACTTCTTAGCCTTCATTGTCACCGTCCCCTGCAAAATGGCAAAGGGACACACAATTTCTCCCAGCTTTCTCAGTGGTTGCTCTTGTTGAGGAGCCCAGGTCTGTCATTGCTGGCTAGGTGTTAGTGACCTGTCTTTGATCTATGGGCTAGCAGATCCTAGGTTGTGCCAACACATCTGGTCCTGCTACTAATGTTGGGCACATGTCACCTCAAAACAGCAAGACTCTGGATTGCCCTCTGCTGGTCAAATGGAACACTTGAGTGACTGTTTCTTCAGATAAGGGCACGCTTGATATGGTGATGGTGCAGCTGTTTGAACAAGTTAAGGAAAAAGGCTCTTTAATATCAGTTTCTTCTTTCTTTTTTGGAGCACCAGGAGAATGGCAAAAGTCAATGGGAAAACACAAATCTGCTATTTTCAGCTTTTTCAAAAGGTATTGCTAGCAAAAAGAGAGAGAAAGCATAGCCACAGAATTGTTCTTGACAAGAGACAAGATAACGGTGTTTTATTCTCACTGTTGTGTGCATTTTCATTCTGTCTTTGTCCAGCTGGGTTTAGAGATTGAAGCCTGGATGTGCGATTGTATATTTGTTCCAGTAGATATTGAGGAGTGTTTGCTCTGAACAATGTGACTTTGTTCCTTTTATTTATTTATTTTTAAGAGTTTTGGAAGCATAAGCAATTGCTTGAGAGGAAAAAATAGAGTCAACCACATAAGGAAATTAATAAAAGTGAAAACAAATTTTGTTTCGTAGAGTGTGAAATGCAAAGGGGAAGACAACATCTGTAGTTTGCTTGATTTCATTTCCTAACAGACCTTTAAGAAGAAGCCAGCCTACTAATACTATTGACAAAAATGGTGAAAAGCCCAAAATGACACAAGATTGCAAATCTCCTGCTTATGTTGGTGCAAGCCCAATTTATCCATGATAAATACCTTCCTCACACTAACCAAACCAACTCCTTGACACTTCAAAAGGAGTGTATCTCTGAAATGTTTTGCACCAAAAAAGTCTGTGGCCTTTTAAAAAAATCTGTTAAGATACAGCAGGCGTGAGAGTCGTGTAAGTCCTATAAAGAATGTTGAACTGCAGGTCCCAACATTTCTCTCCATTGATTCTGCTATTTAAGGCTGCTGGAAATTACAGTCCAACAAATCTGGGAGACTGTATGATTTCTATCCAACCATGCAGTATGGCCTAAATACAATTTAAACACAACTAGAGTAGACCCATGGGATCAGTGGAATTTACACAGTTTTGATTCACTATTAGTTGCTGTTGATTAACCTGGGCTATTCTATCTGGAATTAACATTTGGATTTATGCGTATTCCTGCATTGGCCAGATTGTATGGAGCCACGCATAAACCATGCTTACATCCTCTGTTGCTTTTCTGTCCCATCTCCCCAACAGGATTGTGAGATTGCGGGGCCAAAATCTGAGACCTTGGGATGCATTTTTGTGATGTCGTTACCCATGATTCCTGAAGTATCAACCATAGTTGCAAGAGTATACCACTGAAATAAAAAACATGAAGGCCATTTCTGCACTAGCCTGCTATAGCGCAATGATTCCACTTTCAACATCCTCTGCAATCCTGGGGTTTGCAGTTTCAGGAGGGGCCAGCTGGCCCCTCCCAAAACTGCAAACCCCAGGATTCCGGGGGATGTTGAAAGTGGAATCATCATGCTATAACAGGCTAGTGCGGAAATGGCTGAAGTCTAACAAATGAGAAATATACACACATGCACACACACGCACACACACATACACATCTTTCAAGATAGTGCTTTTGCCCTGAGATTCCTTCCACTTGCTCTGAGGAATGGAGAAGAGGAGCCAGGCCCCAAGACCTGAGGGTTCCCTCACATTTGGGAACCCTATTTTCCAGCATGTAAGGTACACATTGAACTGGACAATCATTCAACAAGACAATCATAGGAACCAAGTCCGATATGTCTAAGCCCAGAGTTTAAAGAAATTACATTTTTGAACAACAGCTTCCAGAATCCCTCAACCAATAGAGTCACTGGCCGTGGGTTTCTGGGAGCTGTAGTCAAAAAAAACTAAGGCCCTTTCCACACCTTACCATTTTTCGGCGCTGGGGTGCGGGGATCACATGAGCAGCCTCTGGTGAGAGGGTCTTGCGTCCCTGCTGCTTCAGATCCGTACAAGCTGCCTGCTTGTGCAAGAGCCCCATGTCTTCCTTCCACAGTGCAGCCTGGGAATTTCCCAGGCTGCGCTGGGGCAGGAAGTGCGACAGGCGTAGCACTGGAGGCTCTGCACGCCAGGTAAGTGAGTGCAGGGCCCGGGAGCAATGCACAATTGCGCACCATTTTCAGCTTGCAGCTGAAAATGAAAAAGTGCACAATTGGCACCTGTCAGCCCCTGGAGCATCACAGGATTGTGAGTGCGTCATGCAGTTTGCTCCTCACAATCGTGTGATGCTCCAGGCGCCCTTTCGCATGGCAAATGCCATGCGGAAAGGGCCGAAGTTTTCCAAACGTGGCCTAAGGTTCCCACTTTCTCCATTTTGAGAGTAGCACCATAACATTTCCAACAGCATCCCAGGGAGCAATTCAGCAGAGGAGGTCAGTGGGGGTGGTTTCCCAGCAATCAGGAAAGTCAGACTGGCCGGATTTCTGCGTGTGGACAGTAGTTAAAAACATAAAGCATCTGGCAAGAAAAAGGGTGCTAATCCTATCCATGTCATGTCATTCTGCTTTTCAAAACATTCATGCTTTGAGATACTTTTAGAGACACTAGTGAAAGTGGCCTCATGATGAATGTGTGTATGTGTGTGTAATTTTCTGTGTTGTGGTTCAGAGCCATTAGCCTTGATTTTTGAGGATATCAAAGACCCCATATCTACACAGGATTCCCTACAAGCCATAGCTGCTCCATTCGTCACCATGGAAGATGCAGATCTGCACCTGCATTCTTTTTGTATGTGGTGATCTTTTCCCTCCATTGAAATGAATGGGGCGAGCTAGGGCACAAGAGACCCACCTACACCTTAGAAAACGCACAGGGCCTCTGCATTGGAACCTTTTTAAGGAGAGAGGCCTTTGTAAAATGGAACAAGTTTGTCAGTAGACTTCAGAATGGAAACTACCAGTGTAACTTTCTTTGCAGAAAAAGCTGGCCTGGTTTTGGAAAGAGGCCATATGCACAAATGAAAAAAAGAAGTACCTGAGGGCTGATGAAGGGAAAGTTTCAAAGAGCTCTCTTTCAAAGGTCACTGGATGGTATCGCTTTCTACTAGTTCATAAAGTTCACTCAGTGCCTGTTAAACGGCATTTTTACCCTTGCAGAAGATGTTATTGCTGATCTTTGCCTCTGCTTTCTGCAGCTTTGCAGGTGGCGTTATCAGTGCTGCTTTGCGAAAAGCTATGGGCCCGTCTTGTCCTTCAGATATGTGGGAGTCAGGAGGAGCTTCATGTAATTATTCAAGGACAGAGTCTGGCCCAGTGCCCAGACCCTGAGGCATTTTGTATCGTCTCAGAATGATAACACTCCGGCAAGAATCAAAAATACATTTCAAGGTAACATTGACAATCCTTATTCCCAAGACTTTGGCTGTCCAAAATGATAACTCTAAGGCCCTCAGCGGGGTTTTCAGCATTCTGCTGACCAGAGCCAGGATTTATCTGAGCCTTGCCCCTAACAAAAACATTTCAAATATTTAGACAAGTCTCCATGCACATTGGGACAGGACTAGATGGTTTTTTAGCACCCCAGAGAAGGAACCGGCTTATAGGCAGTGAAGAGAAACCAAAGAGTCCGTGTTCCAGATTGGAATGTTTTTTTAAAAATATTAAGATTGTCTGAGGTTGAACCCTATTTTCTTTTCACATACGAATAAAGACTTTTCTAATCTGGCAGGCTTTTGATAAGACCCATCTTAACACAATGCACTGGATATTGCTAATTGTGAAGCTGGTGTGTGCGTGTGTTTCAATGATGCATGTTTTAACCTGATTTTAATATTTTGATTGTTTCATCTTGCTTTAACTTGTCTTTCTTATGGATTTTTAATGCTGTCTTTTTTTAATTGTCGTAAGCTGCTTTGAATCCTGATCTGGGAAAAAGGCAGGATAGAAATAAATCCTGATGGTCATCATCATCATCATCATCATCATCATCATCATCATCATCACCATGATCATCTCTTTGTTAGTCAAGTGCTGCTATTAGTCTTGAATATAGAAGCAACCCAATGGAAGCCCTTGTAGTAAAAGCTATTTAAAAAAAAAGTTGTGGGAAAGAAATATATTCTGAAAAATAGACCTTTGAACCACTGCAGGCTCCTGATGATGCAAGAAGGGAAATAAATTTTTAGAGGGTGCGAGGGGCTGAAAGGGGAAGGAGGAACTGGAAAAATCCAACTCTCTGCTTCATTAACAGGAATATTCTATAAGTGGAACTTCACTCACAGGATATTGGGAGCTAACTGCATGAGTTTGTGTGTGTGCTTCATTGAGCATTTTCAAGCCACCTAAAAAGTCACCCTTGGGTTGAAAGATGGCCTAGAAAATAAATATTTAAAAAAGCATAACCTCCCAGAAAACATTGACCTTTTAAAAATCAGCTTTAAACATGATTTTTTTATTAGCTCTAAACATGCTTATTTGGTAGAAACCCAGCTAATTTCTGCCGCACGTTTGATTACATGCCCCTAGGATTGCAGCCTTTGGCTGTTGTTACTGTGAAAACATAAAAACAGGACAGAAATGGTTCAGTTCTGTTGATCTGAGATAGTGCTTTGCCTACATTACTACTGGGATAGATTTTTCACAAATCTGTCCTGTGAGATGCTGAACCAGAGTAAAACATGATGGATAGAGCTACTTTGCTCCTCTATAGCAGTATCACCTCATTATCTGTACAGACTGGTAGAGCGAGCTTCTATAAATACCAGTCAGTTTTACTGTGAAATCTCACACTTACCTCAAGAGCTATGAAAAGTAGAAGCCATAGCTTGCAGTGGAACACAAGTTTTGAAAACAAAAGTTCCCAAGTCCATTGCCTAGTATCTCCTCCTAAGGTAGCAGGAGGTGTTAAAGTCTCTCTTTCTGAGCGGTTAAGAGAGCCATTCCCACCCAAAAACTGAGAATAGCAGGCTAGATGAATAATTTGACTCAGTATAAGGCAGAGAGATGAATAATTTGACTCAGTATAAGGCAGTTTCATATTTTTAACCTGTTTATGCATCCTATGAGGGAAAGGATGAGTTGAATAAAAGCTCAGCATGTTAGCATTCCAGTAAGATGCACACATGTATATACGTGTCTTGTGTGTCCTCTCCACACCATATCAGGACCAAAGGCTAGAGCTCAAAAAATCCCCAAGCCAGTATAGACAGTGGCCATTCTGGGAGCTGTCAGCCAAAGAAGTCAATTTTCTAAGAGGTAGTCATTACTCTTCTTTTAAAAAAAATACATTTCCACCCTTTCCCCATACGTAACAAATGATGTTGTGTACATTTTAAAACTCCAGTTTCTAAAGTGTGAGGCAGAAGAACGCAACATGACTAGGACCTTTTAAATAGACATCCTGTTTGCAAACTTTGGAAAATAAAATTTTAGCTCTTGATTCTTCCTCTGCAGTTTATGAGGGTTCTTTTTCCCCCTGAAATCTTTTAGTCCAATATTTCCTTTGCCAGTTTCACATGAGATGTTTTGGACACATTTCAGTTCAGACTGAGAGAACACAGCGACTGGTCAGACTTTTCAGCTTGGTTGGTTCTGAATTTGGATATAGAACAGAAGTAATGGGGAAAAGGGTTGTGTTCTACGAGTCCTCACAGATGGTGAGAAAGCCTTGAAGGTGCCAAGGAGGCACTTATTTTAGTATATCTCCACTGCCTTAATGTGCTAGACCTGGAAACATGCTGGGTCTGTCATATTGTCTTATGCCAGCACACACTGGAGGTAGTATTTGCAGAAAAAAGGGACCAGCTCCAGTTGACAGTATATTTAATTAATAACATGGCCTGGGCCTCAGGAGTTCTTGGCATGTAAAAATAACATGCAGTGTTTTTCAAAAGCAGGGACAGCACAGCCTTGTGGGACAAAAAAAAAAAGACCAGCATTCTGTGAAGAGGAATGAAATTGAGGAATGAGGAGTTGTCCATGACCTTTTTTATGATCTAAGCACTTTCCAAAATGAGAGAGAAAGGCTTAAAAGAGCTGCCTGGCCAAGGCCAGAAATTAACTAAAGCAAAGAAGTCACAAGGACTTCATGTAGGTGTAGGATGGGACTGAGATCCAGCACTGCCATCTTGGGTCCCAGGCAGCACAGAGGACAGCAAGGTCAGACAAGATGTGGCCTCCAACCTTTCTAGGCCCATTGAAAAAGAAAGTGCTTCCCACAGCTCGCTAATAAAATGACACCTATCTTGGAAGGCAGCATGGGCTGAAAGTGAAAGGTCCAACTAAGGATGGGATGAATCCAGAATTTTCCAGATCCAAATCTTGATCCGAATCCCTGGAAGGTTCTGGGAATCCATGAATCTCACGAATCTCGAATCTTTCTAATCTTTTTTTTTAAAAGGAGGTTAAAAAGCAAAGGAAATAAGGATAATATTGGGCAAGACATAGGCCCTTTCTGCACGAGGTGTGGACGATGTCCGTGCCAGGACGCCTTGGCCCTACGGACAAGGCGTCCTGGCACAGACATCGTCCACACCTTGGATCCGATTAGGTGTGGACTATTTAACTTAGTTCCACACTTCAGTCCGATCCAACCTGCCCCCAAGTGGTCCTCCTCTGCGCTAAGTAAAAATCAGGTCTTTACATTTTCTGGAATGTGCCATTGCGTTCCTACTTACCTGTGCAGATGTGCAGGCTCGCACCAATGCGAGCCTGCAATCAGCGGAGGGCGGGCTGTGGGTGTGGCCAGCCTCAGCGGTTGGTCCACTTCCACAAAGACACCAGAAGCTGCCATTTTGAGCCAGAAGCCACAGGAAGCCACCATTTTGAGCCGGACAATGCGGATCTACAGACCTCGCACTGCTCCGGTTCCCCCTGCACCAATGGAGGAGCCCTGCGGAAGGGCTCAAGGGACACTGTGCGTTTCTTCGGTCCCAACAAGAGCCGGTAAGTAATGGCATGGCGTGATTAACTCGCCTCGTGAGGAAAGGGCTGTACTCTGTCAGCCTTAGCAAAAGCCTAGGCAAAGGCAAATCTCCATCCAGGACAATTGTCATAGTTTTGCCTCAGGATCTCACCAGATTGAAAATGACAGGAAGGCCCTTTCTACACAGGCAGGAAAATGTGGATTAATCCCACATTTTCCTGCTTGTGTACACAGGGCCACATACTACAGTACAGAGATAACCCAGGTAAAACTAGATTTTTTTTTTTTTTTTTGCATAGCTGCTTATTGGCATCCTGGAGTTTGTAGTTTGATGATGCTCCAGCACACTTTGGCAGAGAAGGCTGTGACACGTTGTAAAACTACAAAACCCAGAATTGTGTCTGAAAGAGCTTTGCATGGGAGCTATGCAAAGGAATCTTTCAGCTGTCCTTGAAATCGCAAGGCTGTACCTTCCAATCAAGTGCTGAACTTAAATCTTAAATGTTCAATTTAAATATCTTAGAATACAACCCCAGCTGTAATTTCTGAAATTGTTAGCAAAAAGAGTTATTACTTCAAGGGAAAAACTCACCTACTTGCCACCTCCCCTTATGTATCTGGTCTCCCAGGTTTTCAGGTGTCCTGGTATCCAACAAACTGTTTGGTTGGTGAATTCGAAAGATTCGGATTTGGATTCGTGAATCAGGAGTCAAGGATCCGAGAATTCGCAGATTCAGTTGGCCCATCCGTAGTCCAACCTATTTCCCAATTCATGGCTGAAAGGGGATTTGAATCCTAGGCCCTTTCCGCACCTTACCTTTTTCCAGTGCTGAAGTTCAGGGATCACGCGAGCAGCCTCTGTCAAGAGGCTCTTGTGTCCCTGCTGCTTCAGCTCCGCATGAGCTGCCTGCTCACGTGAGAGCTCCGCCTCTTCCTTCTGCAGTGCAGGCTGAGAGTTTCCCAGGCTGCGCTGGGGCAGGAAGTGTGACCAGCATGGTAAGTGTGTAAGTGTGTGTGGGGCCTGGGAGCAATGCGCAATTGCGCACCATTTTTGGCTTCCAGCCGAAAATGAAAAGGTGCACGATCGGTGCCTGCTGGCCCCTGGAGCACTGCACGATTGTGAGTGTGTCGTGCTGATCACTCCTCACAATTGCGTAATGCTCCAGGTGCCCTTTCACATGGCAAATACCATGCGGAAAGGGCCTCAGTCTCCCCAACCCTAGAATAAGCTTAAGTGTGAAATACAGACTATTTCCACACTACACTGTTATAGTGCTATTATTCGACTTTCAACATGCTGTGGAATTTTGGGGTTTGTAGTTTACTGAGGCCAAAGAGCTCTCTGGCTGAGAATTCTAAATGCCCCTCCCTAAACTGCAACCCTCAGGATTCCATAGGATGTTGAAAGTGGAATAACAGCAAAGTAGCAGGCTAGTGCAGAAATGGCCCATGTTCCCTAAGGGCAGAGGAGTACAATTCAAATGATTTCAAGATCACTTTTATGTTAACCTCAGGAAAGCATTTTAGTGACAATATTAACTTGGAAGAATTTTAAAAAATAAAATCTGTAAAGCTCTCCTTTCCTCTCTGTTCTTTAAGATGCATTGTTACCTCTCTCTTCAGCCAGTGCTGTGTTTTTTCACTTTGGGTTAGAGAGCCAACATGGTGCAATGGTTTGGGTTTTTGACTAGGGCTCTGGGGATCAAGATTTAAAAGCCCACTCAGTCATGAAAATCCACTGGGTGACCTTGGGCAAGTCACACTCTCTCAGCTTTGGAAGAAGGCAAAGGCAAACCCCCTCTGAACGAATCTTGCCAGGAAAACCTCATTATAAGTTTAACTTAGGGTTGCCATAAGTTGGAAGCAACTGGAAGGCACACAACAACAATGGAATGGAAATACCATCAAAGATTGTATTAATTTTTGGTACTGAGAGAATGTTAAGGATTTGGGAAGAATTTGGGAATGTTAAGAATTTGGACCACCTCTTTTCTTTATTTTCCCTCTTTTCTTTATTTCTCTTTGCTCAAAGAACCTCTCAGCTTCAGTGCAGAGACTGAAGCTGATGCGTTGGTGTTCCTTAGGTTTGTTATATTTAGAGAAACCTTACACCAGATTTTTTTTTAATGTGGTATTCTACCTTTCTCCCAGCATGGGACCCAAGGCAGCTTGCAACAAGGCTAAAACAAGATCACCTAAAAATCCCTTAATAAAAAGGTTAAAACACAACTAAACAACTTAACATATTAAAACACCACTAAATTTTAAAAAGTGTGAATTCCTTTAGAAATGTAACAATAAAGTTAAAAATGCAGCACACAACCCATAACAAGACTCCCCTCAACCATTAAATCATTAAATTCCTGTTTGAAGAAAAAAGTCTTTGCCTCCCAGCAAAATGAGAGCATAGACAAATCAACCTAGCCTACCATGGAGGGGAATTCCTCAGCCTAGGAGCAGCCACCAAGAAGGGTATCTCCCATGTCCTCACTGTTGATAGGCCTGTTGATGATGGTGGGATTGGAAGAAAGCCCTCCCCTGAGGATCTTAAGATTCTGACAGGTTCATATGGGAAAGCTCAAACTTTCAGATAGTCTGGAGCTAGGCTAACTTGATGGCCCTTGTGGTTTCTTCCAGCCCTATGAATAAATACAGTTGGCATTCTGCTTTTGCAGGGGTTAATGGTGGACCCCCATGAAAGGGGAAAAACAGCAAATACCATAAGGCCCCCAAAATTGCATTTAACATACACAAAAAAGTACCTGTACTGGTGAGGTGGCTGAACAAAATGACAGAAAGACAGAATGTTTGGTCTCAGAGGAAAGATGGTCTAAAATGCACAGAGCTACTAAATGGGAGACACATGGAGATGTTGGGTGGCGGAGAGGACACTGGAGATGGATGGTGACAATAGACATTACCAGCAGTACGGAAGAAGAAGACTTTTAAAGAAGTGAGAGGATAGAGAGACCAAGGCCATTACCACACTAGCCTGTTATAGTGCGATTAAAAGGCCCCTCCCTAAACTGCAAACCCCAGGATTTCATAGGGTCTTGAAAGTGGAATAATCGCACTATAACAGGCTAGTGTGAAATGGCCCAGGAAGACAGGAAGAGAGGGGGAGAATGTGTGTTTATGGCTGTGTGAAATGCAGCCTTAACAAAAAGTACCATATTCAAGGGTAGCCATGTTGGCCATGCTGCAGAATACAACAAAAGCTAAAATCCACAAAAGAGCAATACCCTTATTGGCCATCCACAATACAGAAAATACATCATGCAAACCTCTAAAGTTTTACTGGCTTCTTCATCAGGCAAAAATGTTAAGAATCGTACAGGAGAAGAAAGGAGATGATGTTAGAGCCACAGGCCCACCTTATGGCTCAGGTGATACTCTGTGGTCAATTGAGATGGTTTGGAGAGATATCAGTGCAGGCAGAGGTGACTCCCTTTTTGGCCATGTGGGGACAAGGAACAAATTGTAATAAAAGACAGGTATTAAAATTAAAATAAAATTAACAACAGAAAAGTAGCTTCGCTAGATCTCAAGGTAAGTTACTTTTCTGTTGCTAATTGAGTTGAGATTTTAGTACCTGTCTTTATTGCCCTTTGTCCCTGGTCCCCACACGGCCAGGAAGAGAAGCAGCCTGTGTCTGGATTGAGATCTTTCAATACCATCTTAACCAACAACAGAGTAACACCTGAGACATAAGGGAGGCCTGTGACTCTAACATTGTCACCTTCTTTTTCTGTATGGTTTTTAACATCTTTGCCTGTGGAAGAGGCCAGCAAAGCTTTGAAAGCTTACATAATGTATTTCCTGCATTTTGGCTGGCCAATGACAGTATCACTCTTTTTGTAGATCTCAGTTTTTATTGTATCAAAAAGTAACAGTATTCATAGATTCACGGATCATTATGTTGGTAAAATAATTGATTTTCAGGATTTTGGTAAATGTGTTTTTGGCCAGAAGCAGAGAATAGCATATTAAAACATTTGTTTTTGTTTTTTTAAAAACATTTCCAGATGGACATGCCTAACTTGGAATCTGTGAAAAGAAAACTATGATTCAAAACTATGAGGGAAACTTCGGCTGTTAGTAAATTATTTGGGGCGGGGGGAGTTGAACAGAATTTCAGTATAGTTATATACTATAACTATATCCTGTACTACATACTATATATTACTATATAGTCTATAGCTCACAGCATCCAAATGGGGGCTTAAAATACATGGTAGGAGAAAGGTAAGGCACAAATTGAATAAAAAAAATGAAGAAAAAAACAACTTTAAAAAGATTTAATATTTATTAATTTTAGTAGGAGAGACAAACTAATCCAAAATAGATCGATCGATTAATAGATAGGTAGAGTGAACTAGTTAAGAAACCATACGTGCCTATTAGTGTGTGCCTAATTATTAATGTCAATATCAAATGTTTTAATATAAGCATGTGGATATAAGAATCTTTCTTTAGTACATAAGTAGATTTTAGTTGTTCAAGATTTTTAGAAATAACTAGTTTCAACAGAAAAACTAACTGGCTTTTCTGCTTTCTTCCAGATGTTGTAAGTGTTCCTAGTGTTATAGATGTGGTATCCTGGGTAGGGGTCTGAAACAACTGTAATCATTAAAAACCTTTAAAAGTATATTTCCACCACTCAATAGAAACAACCGTCCATGTAGAAACAGGTTCCTGAGCCAACATGGAGCAACAATTTAAGGGAAGCCTTGCTCAGAGTGATGGCCTTCCCCTAGTGCACTTTTGGTTTGCATATAACAAAGAAGAATAAGCTTGATGCTTTGAACGTGAATTTTCTTTCTGATTTTGACAAGATTTCTCTCCCCACTCCCTGCTTTCTCTTTCAGAGAATAAATCCTGCAAATGGAATGAAATAGTGGAAATCCTATAGGATTAGTAATCACAGGCTTGGTTACTATGTAACCCACCTTTTCTTCAATATTTGGTTTCCATTATTTCACTATTTTATGGGATAAAGATGGGATAATTAATTAATTAATTAATTAAAGCATGAACAAGCCAGTGTTTTTTAATGCATGAACCACTATAAATAACCAATGTATGAGCTTGTTTCTGTATTTTATCAGACTCAGATGAGTTATAAGGTATTGTTTCTATATGTTTAAAGAGTAATGTTCTCATGATATAACCCCACATTACCAATTTATATTTGTTTTATTCTAGTTTTAACAGTTACAGCTATCCCAGATAATCAGCTGAGATTTGTTAACATTTGTCATTTGCACTGTACAGCTCTTTAGTAGCTCATTTCCCAGAGTTCTCTAAAGAGAGATGATAACTGTTATACCAGTATATATATATGTAGGGCAGATACACACTTAGTCATCTCTAGAGTTGCCCCCTTAGTCACTTCTTGTAAAGAGAAATTACTGAGAAACTGAGGTGAATTCATGTCCAAACTCTATCCTAGGCAAACATCAGAGCTGTTTCTGCAAGAAAAGCAGTTGCAAGGGATTAAAAAAGATCTTGCTAGCCAATGCTTTGGCACTAATTGTTGGAATATAGCCTAAGGATATTGAGTATTCTGGCAGCTTCCAGTCTAGCTTGGGAGGCGTGTAGAGTACTGTTTATTTTCTAACCACCCTCTGTGTCAGACTGCACGTAGAAGAAATTATCTTCTGCAGATATTTGTGGAATCAGGTTTTCCCCATCTTTTGAAATGTCACCTTGATCTTGATTCTTGATTGTCAGAGAATGGCCAATCAGGCTGATGTGTTGGTTCCATCAAACAAGTCCCAAGAGGCTGAAATAGAAATATTGTAGATTGCCTCTAGCCCAGTGCTGCTATAAGGTGAGACAACATACTCTGATGTGTATCATTCTTTTAATACAGTGGTGGAATGCTTGGGTGAAAAATACTGTGGAAAACAGTATAGATCAATTTTCCTTAATAGAATTCAAAATTACTATGAGAATACAACTCTGATTTTAATTTTTTTTAAAAAATTCCATCATCTGTGACTCAAAGCCTAAACAACAAGCAAAGTGGTTTTAGTCATGTCGCTGTTAACTGCTGTCAAGTTGACTTTGACTTACAGAGACCCTGTGGATGAGAGACTTCCAAGTCAACCTATCCTCAGCTGCCCTACGCAGGTCTTACAGATTCAGAGACATGTCTTCCTTGATTGAGTCTATCCGTCTCTGATGTGACTTCCACCTTACCAAGCATTACAGTCTTTTCTAGTGAGTCATGTTTTTTCACAATAAAATCTCAAAGTACAACAGCCTCGGTTTAGTCACCTTGGCTTCCAGGGAGAGTTCAGGCTTGATTTGCTCTAGGACCTATTCGTTTGTCTTTTTAGCACTCAAAAGTATCTGCAGAACTCTTCTCTTCCCACCCTACATTTCGGACACTGGCATTGCTCCAGCTACAAAATGTGTTGAATTGTGTTGAATCAACCTGCTGAATCATAACAAAGGCCCATCTAGTCCATCATTTTGCTTACACAGCAGCCATCCAAATGTCTGTAGCCCACTGGCAGATATGAGTGCCACTTAGTGGTGCTAAGTGAAAAACAGGGCAGGGCTTCTATTTCTTTAGTAGTTGTGTAGAAGAGAGAATTTCAGCAGTTGCAGCTTGTTGCATAAACTCCACCTGCTGAAAATTTCCTCTTCTGTACAAGCATTAACAATATTGCAGCCCTGTCCTGTTTCTCACTTGGCCATCTTTGTGCAATTACATGCACCATCTTGCATTCCCCAGGAACAGATAATATTGAATGGTCCTATATCTCTAATACAGGAAATAATATGTAGCTATTCTTACTACTAGCCATTGATAGTCCTAACCCCCATAAACTGGTCTTATCTCCTTTTAAAGCTAACCAAGTTGGCAGCCATTACTCCATCTTCTGGTGGTAAATTCCACAGATTAATCATGTGTTGCCTGAAGTAGTGCTTCCAGTTATCTGCCCTGACTTTTCCTTTATTTAACTTGAGTGGATGACCATGGACTTTAGTATTATAAGAGAAGAAGAAAAGTATTTCCCTGTCTCCTTTCCCCATACCAGACATAATTTTATACTCCTCTATCATGTTTTATCTTAGTTGCTGCCCCTTACCAACTAAACTAAATAGAGCCAGAAGTTGCAACCTTTCTTCCTAGGGCAGTTGCTCCCATATCAGGATAATTTTTGGATACCTTTTCATAATCTTTTCCAGTTCTATAATACCCTAAAATAGTTGGTGAAAGTGTTTCAGTTGGCTGAAAATTACTTCAGGTGATGTACATAAACTCTAAGGGAGCTGGAGACCTTTTGGATGCAGTGGAAAAGGATTCTGACTTAATAGGACATCTGGTCAATCTAACTGTGTGGAGAGGATCAAGAGCTGGGACGCTAAAAAGAAATTCTGTTTGGAGCATCCATATGATGAGAGAAGGCCTAGGTAAACAAGTCAAACTGCTGGCTCCTCAACTACATGCACTAGCAGGAGACATAATGGAGAGATCTTAAAGGATAACTAAAGAGGCCTATTCCATAAGATAAGGGGGACAAGGCCCTTCTAACCCCTGCAGTTTGAGTCCTTCATGTTACCATTTGAGCATATGAATAGTTGACATGCATTTCTGATTGCATAGGTCATCACAGCATTTGGAGGCCAAGATCCCATTCAACACTGGTAGAGCATAATGTTCTACCAGCATACTTATGCCAAAGATCGAAAGAGAGATAGCTGTACTTTCTTCCACAGTTCCACAGTTGCATAGTACTTCAGTGAATCAACTGGAGAAGAAGGAGCATTGTACAGCTGGGAAAGCAGGAGCAGTTTTCACCTTTCCAAGACCTGCTCCTTTTCTCCTAGAGGCACAATGACAGCCAGACACTGGCAGAGTACAGTTCTGCTCCCTGGCTACTGATTAGCTCAGAGGATGAACTCTGCACTAGCTTCCCACTGTTGCACAGCTAGGAAAAAGTCATTCTGCAAGGTGGTAGTAGACACCTCCCTTCACAATACTCAAAACAACAACAACAACAACAACAACAACAACCTAAAACTTATGGTGGCTTAAGTCCCTGTTAACCCAGCACAAGCCACCAAAAGGATTCTGACTAAATCCTGCTAATGTGATTTCAGGACAGAACAATTCAAGTCTTTGATTAAAATTCTTTGTCAAATCTGCTTAAGACAACATCTTTGGGTTATCCAATTTAGTGTTCTCAATAACTCTACACCTGCTCAAAGTCTCCCAATAAACTAATCAATGATTTGAACCCCTGTCTCCTGAAATGCACCAGCCTTATTCAACTGTGCCACACTGATTCCATCATGAGAAAGTGGTGATATCAATGACATCACAAAGAGCTGCTTTAAAAAGAATTGGCTAAGAGTAGCTCATTGAAGAGCATAGCAAGTTAGCAGCAAACAGAAGGACTGAGTCAAAGTATTCATGGCACCCAGGGCCTCACCACTTTGCTAACCCACCCTTTTGTTTGAAGTAATTAAAACCCTATGAACAAACTGTTCAGATTTATTTTCTTTAACTTTTTGTTTGTATGTCCCTCCTTTCCCTTCACAAAAACACTATGGCATTATTCTGTGCCACTTTAGAACATCGATGGTTCTTTCACAGCTTGTAATAATATCCCCTGTGGATGGTCTAAAAATAAATTGGTGAATCAAGTGCTTGTGAATGGCTGGAGTGAAAAGCCTTATTAAGAAAGAAGTTCTTCAGCAATTCAGCAAGGAGGTCTAACCCAGGCCAAAAAAAAAAAAAAAAAGAACCCAACCTAAACCTCTGTGCAAGTTTTTGTTTAGCTTCCTGCCAATGTGCCTCCAGAGTAACCCACAGGGACCATCTTAGAGTAAGTTCATCCTCCACGTTCATTCAAATTGTTGGCAGCTCTGCTGAAGCTGCCAGGAGACATGCCAATCAGGTGGCAGAGTGCTAGGGTTTTTGTGGGTGCGCGTTTTTTGTTTTTTTTTAATGTGATGAAGAAGCAATTGCATAACTTAGGAACTTAGTGACAGATGTAACAAACAGCACACACAGTTTTTGAGAAGGAAGTGAGCCGCACATGAATCATAACCTTATGAGAACAGTTTCACGGCACTCTGCAACAAACAGTTCTGAGTGCACGTGGGTGGAGTTTGAAGCTTTTCATCACTGAAGCCCCAAGTTCCTGTTTATCAAGCCCGTTTGCTTTTTATACTCACAAATAAATGGAGCATTAGGACAGCATATAGGGTGGTTCCAAATTCAAATGTAGCAAATACACACTTGCACAGATATATTACTTGCTTCACTTTTTCTGCATAGAGAAACTGTTAACGTGTTCTATCTTCTACCCAGAAAAAGGGACAAAACAAGCATATGGGCATAAGAGATATATCTGAGCTTTCAGTGAGAGAAAGAAATCCAGTCCTTATGGTCAATACAAAGCTGTTGTGTTTCCCAACTTCACTCAGAAGTGCTTTGGGCACTTTTACATGACAGCTTACTGCTTCCATATAGTGATGTCTGTGTGTGTGTGTGTGTTTTCCCACCAAATAGAAATCGAATCCTTTTGTAGAAGAATGCAAGGCCTGTGGCCCGGAGTGAGAAACAGGTGGGAAACTGGAATGAGATGTCATCACAGACTGATAGGAGGCAGACAGGCATGTTACTTTGAGAGGTTTCCCCGCAAAGCTGAAGGTGGCTCCAATCACCTATGACTATGAATAATATAGAAATGAGATGTATGGAATCTTGTGACAAATCACCACTGAATACTGGAGAATGTTGAGGTGGGGAGGTAGGAAGAACTGGGATGAAATATTATCATCTAATTGATAGTAAAATGTGGGCAAAAATGTCTGAATCTAGTAAAAACTATATAATAATAGCAAGACAAAATAGCCATCTGGGAAGATCTGAAATCGGTAGAACCTGACTGATGAATAAAAGACAGAGACTAGGGTGTATAATGGGCCCTCAGTACCCACTAGGCTTTCATTCCTGTGGATACCAAAATTCCTGGATGCTCAAGTCCTGCTGTGTATAATGGTGTAGTAAAATGAGACCCCTTATATAAAATGGCAAAATCAAAGTTTGATTCTTTTGGATTTTTTTTAAATGTATTTGTTCTTAATATTTTCAAGCTGTCATTGGTTGAATCCATGGATACAGAATTTATGGAAACGGAAGACCACCTGTATAGATAACTGTGTATAGAAAACTGTGGCTAGTGAATGTTTTCCCCAATTGGACAAGAATCCATAAAACTACAGTAAATTGCACATTTTGTGATGGGGCTTCCCACTTTGGAGAGGGGTTTTATGTGTCCAATGTTGGCTATTATTCAGATTAACTTTTCAATTCTTCATTCTTAGGAAGTAGCACTTCCTAACAAAAGGAAGTGCAAAAGTTAGTACCTCCTAACTTTTAATTTGATGTTCATGTGCTACAGTGCATAGAATGTTGTGTTACCAACTTTCTGCAAGAATAGCCATTTCACTCTCAGCAATGGAATGGCTGATCTACTGCATGATAATGTCATGAAAACATATCTCTCAATCAAGGACCTTTTTGAGCTCCCAGCTCTGAGAGGCTTTTTATGTTCTCACAAGCCACATGAGAAGGAGGCTATTGAGGCAGCCAGCTGTTTCATGTCCAGTGGTTCCCATCCCTCAAAGGTCATTTGCAATTAAAAAAAAAATACTTCATTTATGTCATTAAAAGTATCTTAACTTCTTTGACTCTGCCTGTAGCTCAGATTCCCCAGCCCCACTGCCAGAAACAGGCTTTATGTTGATGTTACTAAGCTCTGTGCAAATTCAAAAATTACCCCCTCAACTTCATGGATGCAGAATATGTGATCCTTGAGTTGTTGTTGCACTCAAAGTGCTATTATCCTTAGCAAACACAGTCAATAGCAAGAAATCATGGGAGTCTCAGTCCAACACTTGTGGAGATGGCTTCAGTGTCCTCCTCTCTACTTTAGACCAACAACCATGTGGAACTAGTGCAGTGGCAGATCTAGGGTGGGGCAACTGGGACTTGTACCTCAGGTGCCAATGTCAGGAAGGCGCAAAAAAGAGGGATCCCTCCTGCCTGCCCCACTGCTTATCCCTCCCATGCCTGCCCACCACTTGTCCCTCCCCCCACCGATCATCCTAACCCCACCAGCCACCACTCATCCCACCCACTTGCCCTGGGGGCTGTTGAGCCTCGGTACGCCACTGAACTAGTGCCATAGTGCCATCTTTGGAAGGCAAGTGAAGACACATGCATTTTTGCATGTGTATAAACACTTCTACTGTATAGTAAAATAGATTTAAAAAGGGATAGTCTGTATTCTAAAAGAACCAACCTAGTGCAATGGTTTGTGTGATAGACTAGAACTCCAGGGAACCAGGGTTCACTCAGCCTTAGAACTGGGTGATCTTGGGCAAGACACATTCTCTTAGTTTAAGAGGAAGGCAACAACAAACCTTCCTTGAATAAATCTTGGAGGCTGTGTGATGTATCACTGTGAGCATTGGGCTAGAACTCTGAAAGGCTAGGTTCAAATCTTTGCTCAGCCAAAAATATCCTCTGGGTGATCTTGGGCAAGTCACACTCTCTAACCTTAAGGCAGAGACAATGGCAAACCTCCTCTGAATAAATTTTACTAAGAAAACCGTAGGATAGGGTTGCCATAAGTTACATTCAATCAAAAGGTGCATAACAACAACAATAACAAGGTTGAATAGCTACTTTTCTGTTTGTAGGAATATATTTCATGTGGGAGTATTCCATAGTGTGTCCTCTAAAGTTTAGCAGGAACACTTTCACCACTTCATAAGTTTGTTTGTCTAGAGAGCCTGAGGCAAAGAGGAGGGGGGTACATTGCTGCATGCTCAGAAGCCATAAAACAAGTCATTAAGCAGCAGTAACTCATGCTTCTCAATATACAAAGTAAGAACTACATTTAATATGGCTAATGGCTTAGAAGGGTTTCAGAACAGGATAGCTACAGAGTGGCCAGAGTAATAGGAATATTATCTGTTTAACTTGAATTGTTTATGAAACATATCTCAGCTGAACTGCTAGAGAAACTATAAGTTAGGTCTCCCTACAAAGGCACAAGGATAACACTTAACATGAATTGCAAAAACAGAAATACAGACTAGCAAGCCAAGAAACAGCGGAAGTAAACAAAAAGAGCATAAAACAAAAATAAATGACAAGGACACTGTCTTAGCAGTTTAGGAAATAATATTTTCTCAAATTCAAGAGAAGGTGCAGGCAGGCAATGCCAGATTATCAATGGTGCAACTGGAGCAAATGCCACAGTACTCTCAATGACTGTTGGTCACATGCTGCTATTGGTGCTGCAAGCACCCACATCACAATACACAAACACTTCTTTTACAGTGATGCGGTCAAGAACAAGATAATCTTGGGAACAGGGGATCTTGGATGTCTCTCTCTTCCTCTACCTAATCTGACAGTTGCTAGCATTTGCTACCAAGCATTTCCCAAGTGTGATATGAGTGAAGAGATGGGTATCATGTTGGGAGTCATTGGCTCTAATGTTCCAGGCTTAGTTATGCCAGCTGGGACACAGGCAAGTGGGAATCTCAGAGATACCCCCTCCATGGGACCAGCAAAGGACTGCCTCTGGCCCCAGAGAGGTTTCTTCATGGCCTAACAGCACTGCCAAGCCTGATCAATTGCAGCTTCAACAGCGGAGCTCACACACTTGCATAGTGAGCTGGGGTGGGTATTCCAAGTTCCTGCCCAGCCTAATCTGGCCGTGTTGATGGGGTCTATTCCCTATCTTGGCAAGTTTTGCCCTGTCACCAGAAGGCTGGTCCACCTCCTGAGCTGGTAAGTTGGCAAGATCTTCCTCTTTCTTTGTTGCTCAAGGCTGGGGCCACAACAGAGAGCTGTTGTGTAAAAGTGTGCTTGGTGGCCTTCGTTTAGTTGGATAACATTTACACTTGCTCTCTAGAGCTTGAAATCATTCCTTTTTTGAATTACAGCTTCCAGAATTCCCCAGCTGGTTTAGTTACTGACTTAACAACAGGAACTTTAGGAACTATAGTCCAAAACATGAATTTTCAAGGCTATATCCTTAGCCATAGGAACAACGTACAATAGCAACCCTGTGTCATCACAAAACAATATGGGAAAACAGCCTCAATTCTCTCCAAATCATTGGAAATACAAAGTAGATTCACATCTGCACCCCTTACTCTGACACTGACAAATGAAGGGGGACAGTTTACGCAGCACCATTTCCAGCAATGAAATTGTCCTCCTTGCAAAAGCAAGCCTTTCCCATGACTGGCTGCTCACAGAAAGGTATTGTGTGAAGAATTCCTTTGCCTCCCCCCCCTTACCCTCCCCTCATGATTACGTGAGTGACAGTCCTGCCGAATCAGAGCGGCCATTCATTCCCAGGGTAGTGGTCAGAGAGCACAGAAAGTACTGACATTACTTAGCCAAGTAAGATTGGCAGTGGGCAGAACAAAGACAGCTTTTGGCTGGGTGCTTTCGTGGCCATTTAATCAAAGCAACTATAAACACTCCTGTTCTTTGCCTCCTTTTGATTATTTTGAAGCAAAGAGTACACAAGGATGTAACAGATCCGCCTAATCCCAGAAGCAGGTGATGGAGCATTGTGTAATCATCCTGGCTCCTAAATGAACAAAACCCAAGGAGCTGGTCTTTGTCCCTTGCTCTGCTCCAGCATGTTTGCTTTCCTGTGGTTTCAGCCCCTTCTAGGCTGGGGGAGTGTTGGGGATTTCAAAGGCGAATGCGTCCACCGTCTAAAGTGTAAATGAGCTGCGCAAAGGCTGAGCCCTTTCTTGAAGTCAAATGTTCGCAGAGTTCTCCCCATCTTGTATGCTGCACATGTGCCGTGACACTGCAGAGCAGGAATACACTCAGGAGGCCCTTGATGCCTGGCTGCCGCAGAGACAGGGAGGGAAGGAGGGAAGGAGAAACAGAGAGAGAGAGAGAGAGAGGAGGTGGGGGTGGAAGGAAGAGTTATTATTAACATTTTGTGCAGTTCTATGGCTCCCAATGATGAATGCTAGAATATCATGGAACCTGTAAATTTTTTAAAAAGAGCTTCTGGAAAATCATGAGTATTTCTTACCAGACTAAACTTACTTTGGTTAAAATTTAATGTTAAATTTCTGTCCTGGCATTTTTACCATAAGAAACCTCTTCTTTTATCCACTATTACTTCCACCCCATGATCCCTGTTCAATATGTTATTTTAACCTGTAAGTAATAACAAAATCTAGTTCTATATGTATGTTGAAGAGTCTTGAGAGTCTTTTGTTACAGAGTCTTTGACAGTACATTTTCAAACATTCAAATCTCTTGGAAAGCAGAACACTTTGTAGCACTTCAGTGCTTCAGAATTTTACTTGTGGTTATTTTTTATAAGGTTCTAGCTGTCATGATAGAAATAATTATGGCAACATAATAGATGAAGTGTTATGATATTGGAAAATCAACAGAAGTTAAGAACATCAGCATTAATATTTTTTCACTTCTCAATATTTCTAATGCAGTATACCCTGCCTCCCCCAGGACTGACCCAGTTTCACATGGAATGCAACTACTACTGAATAGTAACACTGGAGAAGAGGAAAATGACCCTAGAATTCTGTTGTATTGGTGCCAGCTTAGGTGAGGCTTAAGACTAACAGGTCAAAGATGTCACCACATATTAAATAAATGTGCAAAGGAAACTGTGGTGCCATACACACTGCACCCATTCACTCCAAGAAACACATAAGCTTCCCTGTGTACCTCACAATGTCAGAAGGATGTTAGAATCATAGAATCATAGAAATGTAGAGTTGGAAGAGACCACAGGGGCCACCCAATCCAACCCCCTGCCATGCAGGAACTTCCTCAAAGCACTCCCGACAGACAGCCATCAAACCTCTGCTTAAAAACCTCCAAGGAAGGAGACTCCACTACACTCCGAGGCAGCAGATTCCACTGCCGGACAGCCCTGACTGTCAGGAAGTTCTTCCTGAGGTTCAGGTGGAATCTCCTTTCCTGCAGCTTGAATCCATTGCTCCTTGTCCTGGTCTCTGGAGCAGCAGAAAACAAGCCCACTCCCTCCTCTACATGGCATCCCTTCAAATATTTAAACATGTTCACGAAAAGTTCTCTGAAGGTAAGTACTGCTACTGCCATGTAATGAGAAGAACATACAGTGCCTTCTTCAGTGCACAGCTCTACATATCCTTCTATTCAGATGATTGCTCACTGAACCCATAGTTAACAAGCCCACCTGAAAAACAATATGAGTCCTGTTGTACTGTGGAAGCAACTCTTCTCCATAGACAGTGCCCATCTAATGTATTAAAATCAAGTTTGTGAGTTTGTGTCAGGCAGGTGAAGATCTAATATGATTAGCTATGTCAGGCGAGAAGACCTCATACGATTGGCTGCCTATGAAGATTCTATGGAATTCTGGAGTTGGCAGTTTAGGGAAGGGCCTTTAGAATTCTCAGCCAGAGAGCTCTTGGGCCTGGCCGGTTGCTATGGAGAGGAAGCCTAGCAGCAAGAAGGAGGAAGCCAGTGTATTCTCTCAGAAACCGCCCCTCTGTATGTTAACAACTCTAAATACAGATTGGATTGGGGAACATGGGGAAAAGTTATAGGTACTGGGCAAGACAGTCTGGGGAATTAGAGACACAGGATCTCAAATTTTTCTAACAAGTATTACCTATGAGAAAATAAAAACCCGGGGTAGTGCCAAGTATATACACCAGTGTAAGAATAAAAGAAGAGCCCAGCTAGGTTAGACAAAGGCCTATCTAGTCCAGCAGACCATGGTAACCTCACAAGCAATATTTGTGTGCAGCACCTCAAGGTTTATTCTAAGCTTCTTACCCACCAGGACCCTGAAAGCTGGTACCAAGAAGATTTCTCCCTGTTCTGTCTGATGCCATGTATTATTTTGCATGACCAGGGAGCTTATCACATGACATTGTTATGCCCCAATTGCACTGGGTTGGTCTCATCTTTGCATGGAGGTTATCACACAACATCATGCTTCTCCCAGTGCTTTGCCCTGCTGTTCTCCTATAGGGTCATCTGGAAATCAATTCTATCCCTACTTGAAATAATCCATTAATGGGCCCCTATCCAATTATGGTTTAGTAACCTCTGGAGACAAATGTCCCGTTCAGTTGTGTTGTGCTACTGGGAGCACAGTGAGTATAGCATTGATCTGGTTTCATTGCTCCTTCCTTTGGTATTCCCCAAAGATCTCCAGGAACCACAACAGTGGTAGGGCTAGGAGGATACTGGGATTCCCAAGAGTTCCCAGGAAAACTGCTGTACTTTTGTTCTCTGGCATTTAAAAAAAATTTTTTTTTAATAAGGCAAGTAGCCCAATAGTGCAATTCCAATGTAATCATATTAAGAATTAATGCCTAGAGAAACCACAGGGTTCAGGAGAAGTTTAAAGAGCAAATATACAAAAGTTTAAAGAGTAACATTTAAAAAAAAGCAGAACCAAGGAAGTGTTGGTTAGCAGGGAAAAGCAGAGAAAAAAAACTGGTGCAAATGGCATCACATGTAGGTTCATCTTCCTGATCTGTGTGGGGAGTGGGGGTCAATCTGTAATAACATTATTACGTAATTGTGCAATTGCATAACTGCTCAATTCCAACTTCCTCTTTTTTAAAAAGCACCAGTAGAGCAGGAGAGAGAATAAACAGGGCGATATAAACGGGATTGTCATATTTCGAATGTGAGAAAGCAAACATTTGAACTAATGCCATTGAAGCACAAATGTGGTGATGGTCCAAAAGAATGCGTTGCCATTCCACTACCTGAGTATAGGAGACATTGTTTTCAAGCACGACGACCCAACACAGCTGTTTCGTGAAATAAGCACCCATGCAATACATTGTAGAAAATTACAGAGACAACCTCACTGAGCCTGAAAACATATTGGCACAGTCCCTTATGTGTGACAGCTTTGTGGACTGAACCAGAATTAGCAAAGTTTATGTAACTATGAAAGTTACTACAAAAATCTGGTGATACAAAGCAATAATTTCTAGGTGTCAGTGAACTCTAAAGCCAAGGTGCAATAGGAATACTGGAAACAGCTGCTGATACCTGTAGCAACACAGTTGGACCCAAAGCAGCTAGACAGGCTAGGAACTGCAGGGCCAGCCCGAGAAAGGGATCTGTCATAATGCCCATATTGCCACCTACACAAAAATATATTTCCTACTGCATATTTTATTTTCCTGCTGCACAAAATGATTCTAGCTGCACCTTAGAATAATGCCTACAGTACCTTCATAGTGCTGAAGTTTGGTAACACAGCATGGAAGTTTGGTGTGCTAGGAACTCTGGTTTGCAAAGGAATGAAGTGGGGACACAAGGATGAGGAAGAATGATCACTGCAACAGCAAGGGGAAAACAGCATTGCAACCCAGTCAGCATCTTGAGATGCCCTTGCAATTTCATCTCTTGTGTATTAAAAGCCCTTAAAATAATTGGTGTGTAAGAAGCAAGCAACTCAGTCCAGCTTGTTTGCTTTTTTGTTTTAAGAAATCTAAACTGTTAGCAAGGGCTGTATCTCCAAAAGTGCCTCCACCATCCAAGTCTCATTTCTCCATGTTTAATTTGTGGGACAGAAAGGAATGGGATTGTCCAGCCACATGTCTGGATTCTTTCAGCATCTAAGCATTGAGGATTCACATAACCGCACAATGAAGCAATCTGGGCAGACTCCTTTGAAAAAACATGGTTAATATTAAAAACCATTTTATATCACACTCATTTTAACATGGAGAAGAAGCAGATGGAAATAACATTTTAAAAATTCAAAAAACAAAAACAAAAATACCCAAACCCAGATTATACAAATGGATTTCTATCTTGACTAAATATAGATTTAGTTTATTTACTGCTTGTCTAAACAAATAGAGATTAGCAAGAAGGCCTCACTGCCACATTAGTTCCCCCACCCTCTTTGTTTCAGTGCCATTTTGTCTAATCCAAAATGGGTCTGACTACATTATTTTTCAAAAAGACAATTATATATGAAACACATAAAGACTAATGCTTCTCAGTGGGATTATGACTTAATGCAGCCTGTAAAGGACATCATGGCGGGTATCCTGTTAGTCACTTACACTGGTGTACTTTGCATTACATACGCAGAGAGGTTATTTTCAAATTGGTTGAGGTGGAATTGTGGTTGCAGAACCATGGGACATGCAGTTGTTCCCTCTTCCTTTGACCCATGGGCCCTGTGGTGGCTTCTGAATTCATCTGTGCTTTGTCATAGTGCATTGTGCTGTGGATATCTAGATATGCCCATACTTGAGCATGTATTGCACAATGTTGCTATTCTGTATCGAGAGGTTGTGCAACTATAGTGCAATGTAACTCTTCTGGCAGATGCTTGTGCAGCAGTATGAAGATATAAGATTGCAGCCATTTATTTATTTATTTCCTTACTTACATACTTACTTCCCCTTATCATGGGGAAAGCAGATCACATCAATAAAATAGCAACAAATACAATTTTAAAACGAAACAGAAAGATAATGACCACCAAAGAGGAATTCAAGCAAACAGCCAGGAGATGTAGGGAGAAGGTCAGAAAAGCTAAAGCGCAGAACAAACTCAGGCTTTCCAGAGACATAAAAAACAATAAAAAGGGTTTTTTTATATATGTCCTCAGCGAAAGGAAAAACAAGGAAATGATAGGATCACTGCGTGAAGAAGATGACCAATTAATAACGGGGGGAAGTGAAAAGGCAGAACTACTCAATACCTTCTTTACCTCAGTTTTCTCCCAAAAGGATAGAAGTACACAACCTGGGGCTTGGGGAGCAGGTGAGGAAGTGAGGGAAATGCAGTGTTACTGCAGGTTAGGCCTCCTTGGAGATAGTATAAAGATATCATTTTGATATCAATAATTTGGCTCTCTTCTATCACCCCTTTCCATGTGTTTGTGAGGCCCCCGGACAAGCACAGAACTAGGCTCAGCCATCGAACACTGCAATATCCCAACACAATACAGGCAGGCCAGAAATAGCCAGATCACCACTTTAGGAGACCTCTCTGCAAACACCCTCATTATGTATGCACGCTGCTTACAAAGAACTCCCTGCCCCGAGCAGGCAACCTGGCAAGCTGAATACTCAACTGCCAAGCACTGAGCATTTGCATACTGTCTACCTCTTTGTCAATTCGGACTTAACTCAATCGTGCTAAATTTTGACCTTTCCAAAGCTTTGTCTCGCACCTGAAACTCATTGTTTTCCCCAAGTACGGAATAGCCTGCAGTTACATTTCTCCCTCTAAAAACCCCTGATTCTGAGACCTTCCTCGGATCACTCTGGACTTCCAACCAGCCTTGCTGCCGCTTTGTTTGGCGAGTTGTCCCCTCAGTCCCATGTACTGAGACTCCACACCAATGAACTCAATCTTCAAGACAGGTGTCGTACCACCCAATTCAACAATCCCTCTCAAAATCCCTCTATACCACTCCAACTTTTATTTTCTATAGTTATCTTTGTGAGTGTGTTGCATACACTGTTTGTCTGTATTTAATAAAAATCTCAATTATTCTTAAACTTGGTGTGCTCCTTGGCTTGGCCTGACCCCGTTGACATTGGGTAAAAGATTCTGCTGCATTGCCCTGCCTCTTGCATTGCTAACTTGTGCTCTAGCTAATTTCCCCAAACTTAGTTAATTGAGAGCGCATATAGGTGTCCCTCCCGTGACCCCCAGTAAATAGGGTAACAGCAGCACAGAATAAGTAGAGAAGTAGTACAGGAATATGTGGCTAAACTAGATGAATTCAAGTCTCCAGAGCCAGATGAATTACATTCAAGGATATCAAAAGAACTGGCCGAAGTCATTTCTGAACCACTTGCAATAATCTTTCAGAACTCTTGGAGAACAGGAGAAGTCCCAGCAGACTGGAGGAAGGCAAATGTCATCCCCATCTTCAAGAAGGGGAAAAAAGAGGACCCAAATAATTATCGCCTGGTCAGCCTGACATCAATACCAGGAAAGATCCTAGAGCAGATCATTAAACAATCAGTTTGTGATTACTTAGAAAACAATGCTGTACTCACTAAAAGCCGGCATGGATTTCTCAAAAATAAGTCATGCCAAACTAATATTATCTCTTTTTATGATAGGGTTACAAGCTTGATAGATGAAGGGAATGCTGTAGACATAGCATATCTTGACCTCAGTAAGGCCTTTGGCAAAGTTCCCCATGACATTTGTGCAAAGAAGCTAGTAAAACGTGGGCTGGACAGGGCTACTGTTAGGTGGATTGATAATTGGTTGACTGACTGAACCAAAGAGTGCTCACCAATGGCTGCTTTTCATCCTGGAGAGAAGTGACTAGTGGGGTGCCACAAGGTTCTATCCTGGGCCCTGTCCTATTCAATATCTTCATGAATGACTTGGATGAAGGAGCGGAGGGCATGCTGATCAAATTTGCAGATGATATGAAATTGCGAGGGGTTGCTAATACACCAGAGGACAGGATCAAATTTCAAAATGACCTTGACAGATTGGAGAGCTGGCCAAAGCTAACAAAATGAATTTCAACAGAGAGAAATGTAAGGTCCTGCACTTAGGTAGAAAAAATGGAACGCACAAATATAAGATGGGGAACACGTAGCTGGATAGCAGTACATGTGAAAGGGATCTAGAAGTCTTGGTAGATCACAAGCTGAACACAAGTCAGCAGTGTGATGCGGCAGTCAAGAAAGCCAACATGATTTTTGGTTGCATCAACTGGAGTATGGTGTCTAGATCAAGGGAGGTAATGGTACCTCTCTACTCTGCATTGGTTAGGCCTCATTTGGAATACTGTGTCCAGTTCTGGGCACCTCAATTCAAGAAGGATGTCGACAGGCTGGAATGTGTCCAGAGGACAGCAACCAAAATGGTGAAGGGTCTGGAAGCCATGCCTTATGAAGAACGCCTTAGGGAGCTGGGCATGTTTAGTTCGCAGAAGAGAAGGTTAAGAGGGGACATTATAGCCATGTTTAAATATTTGAAGGGATGTCATGTTGAGGAGGGAGCGGGCTTGTTCTCTGCCGCTCCAGAGACAAGGAGCAATGGATTCAAGCTGCAGGAAAGGAGATTCCACTTGAACCTCAGGAAGTACTTCCTGACAGTCAGAGCTGTCCGGCAGTGGAATATGCTGCCTTGGAGTGTGGTAGAGTCTCCTTCTTTAGAGATTTTTAAGTAGAGGCTGGATGGCCATCTGTTGGGAATGCTTTGATGGGTGTTCCTGCATGGCAGGGGGTTGGACTGGATGGCCCCTGGGGTCTCTTCCAACTCTATGATTCTATGATTCTATGGTGATTACAATCAAATAACCCTTCCCAATTGTCTTAAAGCTGCACACAGCTGATAGATTCCTTTAAAGGAAGATTCCTTTAAAGGAAATGCAGCTGGGTGGCCAGGAGAAGGTGATCTTCCTAAACAAGGCTGCCTTGTTTTCCGGTCAGTAAGGTTTTCTGAGCATCATTATGTCTGCTTTACTTGTTGTCCCAGTTTCTTCTGGTGATGGACAAAGAAAGAAAAGGAATGAGGAAGCAAGGTAAAAATGAAATGAATTTGTTTTACAGTAGCTTTGGCTTTGTGCCTGGACACCTGGAATTCTATCTGATTGTATACTCAACTCTTTCTCTCTCTCTTTCTCTGTGTTTTTTAAGTTTCTAAATTATTATTTATTTTCCTTTAGCTGGATTTCCCCCTCCCCAGCAGAAGCTGTTCGTGGGGACAAATCAAACAGTATTTAAACTATATCTTGGAACTGTAGTAGAACCCTAAGATCTGGTCCCATGTTGCTTTCAGCCTCATAAAATGGATTTATGAGATATAAAATGCCAATAAAAATTAAGATCAAATACTAATAAAATATTTGCAGTGCAGCATAAACACTGGAGCTGCCACAGTGACCAACAGACAGTTCTGATTCTTTTGTTGCAAAATCAGGAAGAAATGCCCCTTTGATCCTGTAGCAACAGATTCCAACAACCTGAATAATCATTGTGAAAACAAACTTAATTAAATATTTTAATAAAGAGGGTATAATAACAGTGCAGTCCTCTGTTATGGAGTAAATCTTGTGGGCTTCATTCACTTTAAATAAAGAAATAAAAATCACAGTACAGAAGATTTCCTCTGCCACAAGGGCCTGGCATCCTGTACAGTATTTATGATGTTGTAGGTCTGCTCTGTGTGTGTGCACGTGCGCGTGCACAACTTTCAAGCCACTTGTCAATTTATGGTGACCCCATGAATTTCATGGTAAGGAAGACTTAGGAGTAGTTTTGCCATTACCTTACAATTCCCTTGCAAGGCTGTTGCATACACAACCTCCAAAGATGTCCTGCTTTACCTTTTACCTTTTAAGCCCCCAACATGACCATTTCCAAGTTGCCAGGGAGCTGAAGTTGGAGGTTTGGTGAGCCATGATATGGCCAACCCTCTTCTCTTAGCTGCGGACACCGTGACAGGCAGCTGCACTGCACTTTCCAACAAATCAGCTATGGCCATATTTTGAGGGCTGAGTGACTTAAAAGGTAGTTTGGGAATGAGGAACTACATCAGGAGACATAGCTATAAGACAGCTGTAGAGGGAGCTGAGATGTTTTAACCCAGGAGAGGCCTTTATGTGGGTAGGAAACAGTGGCGGAGCTTTGAGTGCATGAGGGGGGTGGAAGGTGGCAGGGTTACGGTGTGAGGGGCATGACCACTGTGGGGGGGCATGGCCATGGTGTGTGGGAGTGTGGCCAGGGCATGCGGGGCATGGCCAGGGCACACAGGGATGTAACTACGGGCTGGGACGCTCCAGAAACATTGCCGCCCAGGGTGAATCACCCTCCTCTTCCCCACGTCCCTATACGATTGGCAGGAAATAAACTGGAAATTGAGAGCCAGCATGGTGTAGCAGTTTGAGCATTGGACTATGACCCTGGAGACCAGGGTTTGATTCCCCACTTAGCCATGGAAACCTACCTTAGGCTCATCACATGCTCCCAATACCAGAAACCCACATGATAGATTCACCTTAGGGTTGCTGGAAATCAGAAGTGACTTGAAGGCACACAACAACACAAACTAGAAGTCAAGTTCTGGTTAATTTCCTGGGTAAATGAGAGCTCCACGTGGGCTTAAAACAGCCCAGCCTCCTCACGTGCTGAAATTGCTCCCACAGAGGTTGTGAAGGAAATTTTTAACTTAAAAAAAGTAAAACTTTTCTTCAAAATAATTTGGTGGATAGGGGATCCCTGGGGGCCTCATAAGCAGCCATGGAGGTACATGTGGGCATTGGACCACACTTTCCTCACACCTAATATAACAACCTTATGGGATTACAGTCCAGAACTAACAACATTGGAAGGTTTTGATAGATGTTGGCTTAGATAGATAAATCAAATCTATTCCAAGGTAGCAGGGCTTTCATTTTGCATGTTTGGGCTGGCCTTAGATCTGACGAAAGCCTAGCTTTTAGTGAGACAGCTCTTCACTGACAAAGCGAACTACAAAGTATTGCAAAATGATCAACTTATATTATTGAGTTTTTTAAAAAAGTACTGTGATTTGAAAAGAATGGATGAGCCACTGCTGCATTACAGACTCCTGTGTGGGTGGGCTGCTAATATCTGAGCCAAATCTTTGCTGAGCTGTTGCTTAGGCAAATACAAGTTTCATGAACTTTGATGGAATCTGATCTCTCATTTTTGGATACTTGAGTCACTTTAAAAAAAAAAGAAAGAAATATTATGTTGGTAAAATATCACACATGTAACTCATTCAAACGGGGAGACGCCTGAATCCGGTTTTCTCATGAACTCTCCCGGCAACTCTTGTTGTGGCTTTTTTCCCCCTTTTAGGATACTTGCAGGCAGAGAGGCTTATGAGTTTCAACAGTACTGAGTTAGCATGTTTTATGTACACATTTGCATTGCTGCTAGCCAGCCTAGCAGAAGAAATGCAAAGAAACAAAGCAAGTGTGTTACCAAAACAAAAAACAAACAAAAAAATCCTCACAGTGGAAGTATGAAGATGTTTCTGTTGTGTATTAGATGGGAGCATATGGCAAATGTGATATACCAAATGTAGCTGTGCTTTGGAATGAAACAGAAGAATCAAGTCTTTGCTTTGCAGACCAAAAACTTTCACCATCATGGTCACTGCATGCAAACAGTCTGTTTGCTTAAGTCAGACAGTACTGAGACAGAATTCACTGTCATATTTACCTCTCTAGCTATTATCTAACCTCAGCCTCTTCACAGACAAATATGTTATGTTTGTCTTCTCACAGGTATTATTTCACAGCTGATGAAAGGAATTTGGATAACCAGTGGAATCACTGGTTATTCAAGAAATGAGTTTGTCCGCTAGTGTTTACTTGCTTGTAAGTGCCACAGTGTTGTTCCATTCTTTATTCAGATCTGGTATCTACTAAGAAAGTGCAATCTTAGGTATGACCATGGTCAAAGTCCTTTTCACTTTGTACCAGCAACTTCAAAATATATTTTTTTTATTGAAAGTACATTTAATTCAACATAAAACAACATACAAGGGGACAAATACATTCACATAACTAAGCATCTTCTAACTAAACAAACATCTAAGCTAACACACTATCTACAAAAACAAACAAACAAACAAACAAACAAACAAGATAAAAGAGTTAAACGCTTGACTTCCAGCAGAGACTTCCAGTTCCTTAAAGAATGGCCGTTTTTGAAAGCTTATATTTCTTCAAAGTTCCATCAGTATATCCATACCTAAATTATCATATTCTCTATCTGAAGTTATAATTGTGTAAAATTTTTACTACATTTGTATTTACAAATTGATTACTCACTAATTATGTTAAATATAGAAAATTCTAATAAAATGATGATTCTATCCACATTATTCAAAACCTCTTGCTGCAAGTCTTCCCCCAGCTTTTCTTAGAAAGATTATAACTTTCTTGCATTGATTCTTAAATTCCTTTAAAGAACCATCTCTAATTAACATTGTCAATTTGTCCATCTCTGCCATATCCAACAACTTGATCAACCAGTCATCTTAAGATGGAATTGTGGGATCTTTCCATTTCTGGGCATTAACTGTTCTCACCACTGTTGTCATATATTGTTTGATTCTTAGAAAGTTCTTATTTATCTGTTCATCAACCAGTCCCAGCAGAAACAGTTCCGGTTTCAGTTGAAGTTTTACACTGAACGTGTCCTCCATCAAGCGGTGAATCATCACCTCAATTTTCTTTTCTTTATCACAAGTCCAGCACATTTGAAAAAAATATCTTCTCACTGATTGCATTTCTATTACATTTCTAACATTTAGATGAAGAGAAATTATATATTTCGGACAGTTTTTCTGGAGTTAAATACCATCTATCCATCATTTTTTTTAAAAAAAAATCAAGTAATAACTTAAAGCAAATTTCAAATCTTTTGTCCATATCATTTCCCACTGTTCCATGTGAATTGGGTGGCCCACATACATTTTGAGCCCACCTAATCATGCATTTTTTATTTGTTCTTCTTCCATCTCTAACTTCAACAATCTCCTATCCATTTTGGGTGTCAAATCACCTTAGGCAATTGATCTTCAAATTCTGTTTTTTCAGCCTCAAAAGGAAACAGATTTTTTTTATCCATTTTAAATCTTTCAGATAACTGTCTATATTAAAAATAATGTTATATCAAAGCCACCTTCAATCAGTTCTTCATTTGTCTTCATTTTCAATTGTTCTCCATCCACCTTAATTAAATCTTTATATGTTATTTATTTTACTTTAACCTTTATTTCTCTCAAGAAGAGAGCTTCATGAAGTGAGACTCAAAATATTTTTTAAAGGCCAGCATTCCTAATGCAAGCCATTAATATGTGAGGCAGACATCTGCCTAGCTTTCTAAGACAATGACTTTCTGAGAATGAGGACCGGTTCTGACCAAATGTTTAATGACATTTCATGGTCACATTTTCTTACTCTGTGACATGCCTGCTCTGTGGAGCCATCTTCTAAGCATCCTCTTCTTCTGAGCAACAGATAGTGAGTTGCTTTTGTTCATCCTCCCTGACAACAGTGACTGCTGGTGGCTCCCTTGTCATTGGGGCTCCGGGTCCATTCCAAATGTAACTCAAGTTTTAAAGCAGGGAAGGTTTTCATGGGTTTGGCTATCTCTCTGTGTGGTTTAATTTACAAAAGATGAATTCATCCCATTCCATTGCATTTGTATCAGAAGTCAACCACATTGGCAATTTAAATTTATTTCAGCAGTTGCAATAGGATAGTATCCGCAACTGTATTTCAGGGCAGCAGTCTAAGCTAGCAAGCACAAAATAGGCCTTGTAATACAGAAAGCATTGTCCTCTCAGTAACTTATTGCCATTTTTACACATAGACACCCATCCATATACACACCAGACTCCTGCTACATGAGGCATGCCCTGCTTTTCCATTTTTGCCAGGAAAGGTCAGGCAAAAGAGGGAGCAAGCAGCAAGGAGGAGAAACAGCAGCAGTGGTCCAGAGAAGAAAGTTCACCAATGGACCTTCACCAGTGATTTCAGCCTTGGCAAAACAGGTAACCATGGCAACCTCCATGAGCACCTCTGAGCAGCCTCACTTGTACTAAAAAGCAAATTTACTTTTTACCATGTTATATAAGAAATAACCAGTACTTCTTTATGCAAGATATATGATTGGCCTCCAAGGCACAGCTCCACCTTGCTAACCCAAATGGCCACTGACTATATGTAGGGGTGTAATAGAGATGCTCCTTTCTGCTGTTGGTCTGGTTGCTTCCATCCTCATTCTCTGATGCTACAGAATTCTACAGAAGTATGTTGGTGGAACTTTACACCCCTTCAACTTCCCACAGCCCCCAATATATTATGGAAAAGAAAAATTTCAGCCATGCTCCACCTCCACATCATTCTAGTTATCCCTGAAAATATTCCAGTCAATGAGACAAAATATAGATTTAATGTAAAAACATGAAGATGCAAATAATAAGGGGAAATCAACTCTGCGCAAAATAGACAGAAAAGTTATAATACAGACATATCCTTAATGCCTACCTGCACATGGCTCTTGAACTCCCTATGTCTCTTATTTGGCTGTACTACATAGATATTAGCTCTTAACTGCTACTGGAAATCCCCTTTCTCTGAAATAAGAGTTGAATTGAAGTGCATGATGAAAAATCAAAGGAACAATCACAGCCCCAACATTCTGTCAGATGTGTTGTTGAGTCTGCTTTTGTAAATCCCAGTTTCAATGTGCATATCATGCCCCCAAGCACTGAGTATTAGATGTGAGAATATCAGCCTCTGAATATGGAATGGTTAAGGAGTCCACCATCTTGTTCTTCACCAAAGGTTGCAAACTGTTTGTCCTGGCAAAAAATGAATCATCAGAAGAAAGACAGATTTGCAGAGAAGGTTGATAAGCTAACTAATATGTGTAGATGCAAATTTAGAAACAATTATTGTAATTCAAACAGAAATATGATATAGTGCATTCCAAAAAGAAAAGAAAAGAGTGATTCAATGCTTTCCTGGTGACGCTAACCCACTGAATAGATTGCTGAATGTTGAATCAGCAGATAGGTAAATCCAGGTGTTTTAATGGATCTACTCCAGTCAGCACCAACAATAAGGTTGATGCCAGTCGCTGCATGTTTATCAGCATGCAGGCCATGCATGTATACTTGCTACAGAGCCACAACTGTTGTAGCTCCCCTCTGAACTTCTTTCTGTTAATCACAGGCGAAGAGGCAGTATGTTGTCAGAATAGCTTTAACAAAGAGTGGGCATCTGTCCAGATATTTGTGGCCTACAGCTCTTGGGACCCCCATGGTGGCCAGTGGTGAAGGATTATGGAGACTGAAGTCCAAAAATATCTGAAGGACCATGGCTATTCCTCCTTGCTCTAGACACTGAACTGAGTACACATAGGTCAGGGGCACCACGTGCCAATGCATCAAGTAGGCATTGATTCTCTTTTGTTAGAAGAATGAGTCAAAAGATAATTGACATCAAATGTAGAACAGTCTGTCTTTATAGTCCTGATTGGCAGCAGCTCTACAAGGTCTCAGAAATTCTTTTCTAGCAGTCATCAGTACCTAAGAAATTTTAAACTCAAGAAATTGAACCTGAAACTTTATATTAGGACCATTGTCAATATCTGGCTAAGTAATCCTCATATGGGAAATGTTAAACTAGTGAATGTCAGGTAACAATTCTGATCTTGAGAACTTTTACTGCCAAAGCTACTGATAAAGCTTAGTAATAGAGCTGCTCATTTGGTGTCCCAATTTTCTGTTCTTTTAACTAGCTTCTGTTACCCCTGTTCAGAAGTTTGAACATAAGGATTTGGTTTGTTTTCCTTTTTGGCAACAAACTACTGTGTTGTTCTCTCCGTTCAAAGCTGAAGTTTCATTTCCAATCTCAATTACAGGCTTTTATATATGAAAAGTAATGCATTCTCAAAAGAAATAGTTGGCTACCATGTTTTGACAGTTTGGCTTCAGTTAAAGTATAATTAAACTCCACAAAAACAAAGATTTGGAAACTCGATCACATTGTTTGCACTTGGGGAAGAAACCATTCTGTTTTTACTTGTACAAGGAGAATTAATTTGTCCTTCATTTTCCGTAGTGAAAGCAAACAGTCGGATTAAGAATTCTACTATTATAAGCAGTGCATGGCTAACAGTTGGAAGAAAAATAACATCTGAAACAGGATAAGCTTTGATCTTACTTCTGTGATAGACAGGATTTTTTAAAAAACTAACACCCTAAGCAAGTCACTCGAATTCTGCGCATACCCACCACCACCACCCCACAACAGCAGGAAGTGTAGCATGTGGGGTGTGTGTGTGTGTGTGTGTATAAACCCTCAGGCAAAAAGTTTTCAAGTATGTTCAAATGGCACTCTCTTTCTCCACCTCCCTTCCCCACACCCAACATACCACATCCCATTCTAATTATGGTACAGAGTGCCGCATCTGTGAGTGCTGAGTTACGTGCCTAAGAACTTTTTGGCTGGCTTACAGCAAAAATATCTTTTGTTTTTCCTAGTTACTTAGGATTTCCTTGCACATAAAGAGGCATGACTCTTTAAAAAAAACACACAGAGAGAGAGAACAAGCAAACCCAATGCAACAAGATGTTGCTTGGAATCTCTTGAGTTAGTACAGAGCAGAAGCTCCTGGCTCTATGGGAATGAGGTGACTTTCTGTTTTAAAGATAATTATTAGCTGATACAAAGAGAAATAATATTACTACCAGAGCCTTTGACTGATAGGGGAGAGACAGATCCTGAAACCCAGGCATTTAAAACTAAAAGAAGGTGGGGATTTAGTGAAACAACCCAGATATCATCAGCAAAACAGTGTATAAATCCACCTATCCTTGTTTGGTTATAATGTGAAGAAAGAATGTTCTGTTGTAGCCCTGGTGTCTGAAGTTTATGCCAAGGAAAAGAACAAGGGGATGGGAATCTGTCCCTGTTTTTTTAAAAAAGGCACAACACTACAACAATGATGGAAATAGAATGGAAGAGCTGGCAGAGATTGTCTCTCCATTACACCAAGATCAGTCACTGAGCAAGTGTGTGAACATGTCCTCAGATGAGCCAATCTCCCATAAGATGATGTTACCACAATAGCACACACATGCCTTTTTCTCAAACAAAGATTTCCACTCTTGATGTCTTTCATTCTCTATCCCTTTTTCATGTCATTACTCCACTTTTCCATTTTGGGCTCATCCAGATTTGCAATTTGTGCTCCATAGCACTGCACCATTTAATGTCACTTCTTGAAGACTCTTGTTGCTTTCGTTTCCAAATGCTCTTGTGACTTTTGCTTAAAAACCTCTATTAAAAGTTGTCACATTTTGGTTCATTTGTGGACATCTTGCTTATGATCTGGGCTGCAATGTGAGATTTGGATATGCCCAATCCTTCCCATACCTCTATTCAGTTTGCCTCCAAGTGTGTTTCCAGGTGTATTACAATCCTCACACTGTCTCCTTCTCTCCCTCCTTCCTTGCTCTTTACAATTTTAAAATATAATCTCTCTAGAATTTTATTTTTATGGCTGGAAACTGCTATGGAGGTATCACCGTTTTTCTTTGGCAAGCTCTCTCTCTCTCTCTCTCATACACACACACACACACACACACACATTATCTGATATCAGAGAATACCTCTGATTGCCTCTTATACACAGGGGCTGAGATCCTACCTTAACCAGAGTACCATAAGAGTTCCACAGATTGATCTCTCTATCTGTCCCCATTTAACACACCTCAGAACTCATGGTTTTGCTCCAATAACTTTCCTGACCAGTTGTTCCATGAGCGGTAGAGAGTGGGGGAAATCACAGAAGCATCTGGCTGATGACACAGATTAATAACTTCTTTTGTTGAGGTCCACTGAGGTCTTGGCAGATGATGTCATCAGTCTGCATCTGGCTAGAGAGCATAACCAAATGCCCCTCTGATTCTCCTGTGCTCTCCATCAGTCACAGAGTGGCTGTTCAGAGGAACTATTGCAGAAAACCTTTAAGGTAAGGGGGTGCCTTTGGTCATTGTGGGTGATGGAAGAAAATACCAACTTTTGCAATGACCAAAAAAGCATAAGGTGAACTAAAATGTGTGTATGTCACTAACAGAAAGCAAGGAGCATATGGGAGGGTTGGTAGTGGGTGCAGAATAACACAAATACCACTACAACAGCTTATACCAGTACAGCTAAAGTTCTAGAGCAGGAGAAGGAATAATGTGACTCATGGGCTGCATGCTGTTGCCCATGGGACTGCTATCAGCTCCTCCAAATCTTCTGCTACCTCGCCCCCACCTTTTTTTCTTTTCTTTTCTTTATGCACTGGAAAAACATATTTTTTCAGTACAAACCTACACACACATTTCAAATTTTTTTAAAAAAATCTTTGTAGGGCTATTCCATGCTGCTCCAGGTTACTCAAAAACTCCCTCCCCTAGAAACAGCCACAAAGCCCCAAAACAGCCGAAGAGACAATTGGAATGAACATATCACATACAGTTGTCCAAATGGAAGTGATAATAATGTGCTTGCAGCTCTCTGGTTATTGTTGTATATCTTCAAGTCATTTCTGACTTATGGTGATTCTAAGGCCAACCTATCATAAGTGTTTCTTGACAAGATTTGTTCAGAAGGAGTTTCCTTTTGCCTTCCTGTTAGTCTGAGAGAGTGTAACTTGCTCAAGGTCATCCAGTGAGTTTCCATGGCCAATAAGGAATTCAAATTGTGGTCTTCCAGAGTCCTAGTCCAACATTCAAACTACTATACCATACTGCTCAATCACCAGTTATCCATGTACACATATATTACAAATGTATAAGTATAACTTGGAGAGTTGTAATTAATTGGTATGGGCACAAGCATTCCATCTTTCATAGCAACCCATGGCCAATTCACCAAATAGTGTCATCAACTGCTTCAACTGATAAGCATATGTCATAGTTTGGTAGGCCCTCAGATGACACATGTGCAGTCCTCTGCCAGGATCACACTTGAAGATTTACCACCTTGGTACAGCCTGGCAGAACTCACACGCCACTAGCACATGCTTTGAAAGCCCAGAGTTTCTTCTAAACCGTGATGAAATGGCAGAACAAGATTTTGTGGAAGAAATATGTTAGATACCTTAATATTAAAAATATTAGTGCCTTAATAAAATCCTACATCATGTGAGTGACACAGTTCTGTATCCTTTCCACCCTGCAGTGTTTTGTGGCAGCCATTAACTGGCCAGTGTGGAGGGATGGGGGCAGGTGTCCCTGTGGCACATTACCTGGCTGAGGAGTGAGAGGACAGAAGATACCCAGGCAGCACAAGGAGCTAACATGGCCCTCCTGAATCCCCAGCAAGTAGCTGGAGATCTGGGAGGGTGATGCCAGCTCTCTTATCCTGAATGCTGAACAGCAGCTGGATGCTGCCTGAGTACTTCTGTCCTTCCCCCACTTGGCCAAGCAGTGTGTCTTGGGTACATAGAAGCTGCTGTGGGAGAGGCATGGACATTGCATAAAGAAGTATTGAATACCTCCTTTGCAACATCCACTGAAAGGACACACACATACACATTACCAATAGGACAGAATCAAGTTGGAAAGGAGCACAAGGGCTATTTAGTCCAATCCCCCTACATTCAGGAGTACAAAGCTAAAGTTATGTTCCATAATAGTCCCTCAAAAAGAGGCTATTCCACTAACCTGCTCCAATCTAGTATTTAACTACAGTGATGCATAATAGCACACATTAATATTTTTAAAAGGTATGATTTGGGGGAATGACAGCTTATCTAAGGCTCCTTTCATCAAAAATGGCAGTGAAATTTAAAGTGTTTTCCTAGCTCCATATGACTAACTCAATATCTAGTTCTTAAGTAAGCCTTTAAAAATGCAATTTCATTTGTAACCACAATATAGCATGGTAGCAATGGGAAATCATTTTGATTTGGTTCATTTTTAATCAGTTTTTTTCAAAATTCACAAAATTCAAGTATGCAAAGTAAAACTGATAGATCTCTATGCACAGTGGACATATTACTGTTGGAAATTATCAGTAATGGTCAGTAGAAACAGATAATTTCTCTATTAATAATTGCCAATATATACATATAAATTGCAAAAACAATGAGGCTTGCCTTAAATTTTGTTTGTTATTTGCTTGCTCTTTACATTGTATTCTTCTGTGGCTGTACAATGAAACAGTTAAAATATACCTTTAAAACTAAAGAATGTTTTGGAAGTTCTTTATCTGGTTAGATTTTGGTAGATGTGATGAACTCCTAAGCATATAAACAAATCTAAGAAATACTGCAATGTCCCTAAATTACATCACAATATTGTATAATGGGCAGCATGCTCAGTGGCAGAACTTGGAGTGTGTGGAGGGGGGTTGGGAGGGGGCAGGGCTACGGCACAAGGGGCATGGCCACTGCGTATGAAGGTGTGGCCACGGTGCATGGAGATGTGGCTGCGGTGCATGGGACATGGCCAGGGTGTGCGAGGACATGGCCAGGGTGTGCAGGGACGTGGCTACAGGCCAGGGTGCCCCAAAAACATTGCCACCTAGGGCAAATCGTCCCTCATCCCCCCATCACTATGCGACTGAGCATGCTACATTCTTGTTAAATTTCCACAAGTAAATCCAATGCATGCTTGGAAGAATATAACAAATAGTTAGGCCATTTCTGCACGATGACGCTCTTCCACGTTGTAGCTCTGCAGTCCCAGGTCCAGAAGGGAGCGTGTCAGCAATGCTCCCCGCTGCACCCGCTCGATTCATGCGGAAGAGAACGCAATGGCTCCACGTCTTCCTTCCACAGTGCAGCCGGGCTTCTTCCATTGCTGCTCTATGTAAGGAAGCATCGCCAATGCGTTTCCGTAGCTTCCGCATGGCCAGAAATGACAGGAGCGCTGCATGATCGCAGATGCGAAACGGATTTTTTCCGTTTTGCGAAAACTGTGCAAGTGCAAAACTCCGCAACAGGATAGCAGTGGGACGGCGACATTGTCATGCGGAAGTGCGACCTGCCGACTGCTGCCATCCTGTGGCAGAAACAAGACAGCGCACACGCGCATACACGCGCACACACACATATACCTTGTTCATATAATGAAGTCTTAATTCTGATAGTCATTTTGTTTCAACTCTGAAACACTGGAGCCATTCTCAGTATAGCAGTAATGAGAAAGGCTGACAGTTTGCTGAGTATTGGAACAGACCCTTTATGGATTTTTCCAGGGTTACTGCCATTGGCATAAACCTTACAAGACTTCTCTGTGTCTGCAAATAATGATTGTCTTTCAGCCCAGCCAGGTGACCCAGACAATACTAGTGGACTCTCAGATAATACTGAAGCTGGATCACAGCACAGATATATATATAGAACTAAAAGAAAGAAGACATCGACCATAATAAAAGCAATGCCATAGACATCTTTACTGTTGAAGAGCACTTGTTTAATTGTTTGAACATTCTTTGACATGAACAAAATGCACACAAAGAAATTCAGGTCAGATAAGCTGAAGGAAGACCCATCCAAAAATGGCCCCAAAAAGATTTCTTCTCTATAAAATACATTGTCCATCCACATTTCTCTTATGTAACATAGTAACATTTGGCCACTGACCTGGCATAGAAATATATGTCCTTGTCAAAAATGTAGTCCAAAGACTAGATTTGGAAATTCACAAGAGTCCAAACTTTGAACCTTTTCCAAGAGCCTTAAATGTTGTTTCCCCTTCTTTGGCTTGATTTTTTGGCAAGAGGGGTTAAGCTCTCAGCAGAGAGTCAGTTTCAGTACAGGCTTTATTATTATATGTTTTTATATGGTAACATACTATGAATTTAGGGGTGAAATAAACTACAAAAATTGCTGCCAGCCAGGATTGCCAGATCAAAAACTGGAAACAGCTTCTATACATTTAATGTTTTTTTAGAGGAGCTATTTTCAGCAGGTTTTGCTTACCATACAACCAGTCACACCTGCTGAATGTCCCTCTTCTACAGAACCATTAAAATTACAAGAGTTTTTTCCAGTTTTCACTCTGGCAACCGTAGTTGTCCCACTTTTACTCTTGTGTGGAGCTGCTGTGTCTTAAAAACCAATATGACAAGGAAAGATTCAGCAGGGCCAGCTTTCCCCTGCAAATCAAAGCAGATGTTGTGATAGACAATGCCACTCTGTTGACTTCTGCCTATCACAGAGTTGTTAAAAAGACAGGTACCCTGCTAGGAAGCAAAACTTGCCAACAATTCTAAGTATACTTCCAAAGCTTAAATATGTATGCTGACTAGTGTACATCATAAGAATCAGTGGGATTTCCGTAAGTCTTGGCTTATTCTTGAGTCATTGATTTAACAGTTCTACTCTAGTTGGGACTAGTAGGTCCAGATAGCTAGCTAGCTAGATAACAATCAGGTGACCAGGTGTTAAGCACATGCAGGGAAAATATATGTCTGCTCCATCCCATTTGTTTCTCTTTTATACTCTTAGATGAAGCCTTGAACTAAAATGCTGAAAGAGCCCTAGTTCTAAAGTCTTCTTTAGAATTTGTGGTCCAGCTGAGTGGATGGAGGTAAGGGAACTCCATCCAGCTCCCACATATCTGGGCTTCCTGTCAAATGTAAATTTTGTGGCAAAGCCTGAATTCACTGTTGGGTAAACGGGTGGAACTATGAAATTCACTAGATTGTGAATCTGGCAGCATCTTTGAAGCCAGCTTAACGTGGTGGTTAAGAGATGAACTGCGAACTGGACACTTGTACTTTATTTTGGCCATGATATTGCAAAAGCAGGAGTTGGGGTTGAGGATGGGATGTGGTCTTAGGCAAGCCACAGTATCTACATTGTTGTCTTTCATCTCTAACATGGGACGATAAACAGAATTTCGCCTCATAGAGCTGTTAGCAAATTACCACCGAGGTGATGAACATCTGAGAATGTACAAATGATGTTCCATAAACACCAAGAATGCACTCCAATGCAGCCTCCTCAGAGGTAAGCCCTACTGCACTCAATAGCACTTTATCCCAGATTTCAAGATTGTAGCCTGATCATTATTATTTATCTGATTTTTTTTTCCCCTTGGGAAGGGCTTGGATAGTGCATTCCTGACTAGTGTAATGGAGCTGGGAGGGATGTAAAAAGATAGTCTTACCAGCTTTTTTTGTAAGATTTCATTATTTGCAGACTAGTGGGCTATAAAAGAAAACACTGCTTCTCGGAATGGCCCATTTACTTCATGCCTGTACTTCTTGTTTAGTGGGTCATCTTTTGCTCTTGCCAAACGGAGTCAAAGTCACCACTGTAAATCCAGTTTTTTTCCTTGTTTCTTGGAAAGCACCACTCGATACCATGTCAAGAAAAACAAACAGAGCGGGTTTGCTTGGGTTCTATTTAAGGCAAATCACCAGTGGCAGTTCCAATAACAAACCAAAGGCCAATATTGATGCCTGTTACAAGACTGAAGCTACTGTGCACCAAAAAGGGGGTCAACACAGTTGCTTTAGTAAATGTGTCACCTAAAATAGCACTCTTTTCATGCCTTTTGAGATGGCTTCCTTCCCCAAACAACATCAAGGTAGGCAGTAAGGACAGAAGGATAAATGAACAATTGTAAGGCAGCACCTAGTTGCTTAGGACTAATGCTTTGATTTTTGCAAGGAAGAAAATCAACTTAAACTCAATATGGAATACAAGAATCAATGCGGAATAGATGCAGGCAGTCATTTCCATTAGCTATATTTTTTAAAATAAAACCATTTCAAACTATCTTAACTGCTATAAGTCAGCTGCCAACTGCATGGTTTGCCTGAAAGATCTCAGATTCTGCCCCTCTTGTCGAAGGAGCCTACTATTTTGAAAAACTGCTGCTATTCACAGGAGGGTATATAAATGCAGATGGATCCAGGGCCAGCTGTAGGTTGGAAAGGGCCCTCAGTGAAATGTTCACCACAGATCCCCTTCTGAGAGCTTGGAACTATTTGTCTAGAAAGCAACACATTACTTGTTGGTCATTAGTTATGAAATATACTGATAATATGTGACTGGCGATGCTTAAAAAAATTAAAAAAGATTTGTAAAAAGGTCAAAATCCCCTCAATAAGTATCACTAATCTTTGCCTTGCTTTTTGTTACAAATTTCAACACATACGCCCCTCATTACACAAAGAATTCATCAGTAACATGCTAATTCCAAGCTCTGCTTCATCTGCACTGATACTACATTCCTGAGGATGCTGGCAGTGCTAGGCAGCAATGAATTACTGCTAGAAATTTCATAGAATGCCACCTTTTCCATTTTTTGTATCCAGAGTGATGCTAAGACATTGTGGGAATAATAATTGTTGTTGTTGTTGTTTTGTGTGCCTTCAAGTTGTTTCCTATTTATGGCACCCCTATGGGGAACCTATCACTGGGACCATTTCCGCACCAGATTATTATAGTGCTATGATTCCGCTTTCAACATCTTATGGAATCCCCTCCCTAAACTGCAAACCGCAGGATTCCATAAGATGTTGAAAGCGGAATCATAGTGGTATAACAGGCTAGTGTGGAAATGGCCTGGGTTTTCTGGGGCTGAGAATGAATGACTTGTCCAAGGTCACCCACTGGATTTCCATGGCTGAGCAGGGAATCAAACCCTGATCTTCAGGATCTTGGAAGTTGATACTGGACTGGCATGAACTGGTGATCTGGCTCCACTCAAAGTAGCTCCTTATGTCCTGATTTCCAAGAGCAATAATTTCCATCATGTCTTCAAACTGCAGTAATTTTCCTACTCTTTAACAGCACTTCCACATTAATAAATGGAGTTTCCCCACTGGCCTCTTCATAACTGCCTATCCTTCCTTCCTTCCTTCCTTCCTTCCTTCCTTCCTTCCTTCCTTCCTTCCTTCCTTCCTTCCTTCTAATATCTGCATACAATTTCATATCATGAGATTTCTAAAAAGTTCACTTTAAAAGTCAGTATCAAATGTATTGTTTTAAAATAATACTTACATAGTTTAAAACAATTTAAAGCATTCAACGATAATACAAAAAGAGAGTAGCCAGTTACCTCCAATCTTCTGCAGGAGTGAATTCCACAACCAGAATATTCCACAATATTCTGCTGTGTATGTCCTGTATGACACAGGAACAGATCTTAGGTATGCATTCAGTTGGAACCTTTTGCCCAAGGGCCATCAGCCAATTTCTCAGCTTTAACTTTTTAAAAATTTGAGATCAATTGGCACCTTTTTGAGAATGTGTTTCTCCCGTCTCTTTGTTCCTCTTACAGTATTCCCTATGTGGCTTTCTTCCTGGAACGTCATCAGACACACTTAAGGCTCAGAGAAAGTGGAGAGATTAGGTTTATTTTGTTGCTGCTGGTGGTGATTATTTTTTGTCACAAGTGGGGAATGAAGCATTGATGTTTGGTGTCTCTTTGCTGTGTGCTACTTTCAAAAGGGCCCTAGGATCTGGGATTTAATTCTTAGGGCAGGATGTGCAGTGTGTAACTTTTTTTCTTCACTTGCTATCAGAAAACCTTTGCAAAACAACCTTTGGAGAAGTTGTTTTGAATACTTCTCCCCTAACAGATTTCTACATCGTTTATGGGGGGGCAATGTAGCTAGACAGATATCTCTGTTCTAGGACTTTCACTGATGGGATGTCACACACATCTTCTCCAGACAAGCACAACTTGGATGTGGATGTGCAATGGATATCAAAAAGCACATACTAAGAATTATTAAAATAACTTTAAACATTAGGTAGTGTTTTTTTTAAATGTGAACAAGTTTTCAATGTGGCAGATGAAAAGTCAGATATTATCACCCTTTCTGCACAACACTATTACAGTGCTACTATTCCACTTTCAACATCCTGTGGAATTCTGGGGTTTGTAGTTTACTGAAGCCAGAATTCTAAATGCTCCTCCTTAAACTACAAACCTCAGAATTCCACAGGATGTTGAAAGTGGAATAATAGCACTATCACAGTGCAATGCGGAAATGGCCCTAGTGAAGGTAGAAAAGCTTCTGCATTATAGTTACTCACTTCCTGCACATGAATAATCTAACACAGTGAGGCACATTCAGGTACAGCAGGGTTGACACACTCTGAACACTGGAAGTGTACACCTCCTCATTTCAGCTACGCCAGAGCTCTGGAGAACTGTAGCACGTTGTCATGATTTGGGGTCAGTGGAAATGATGTTGCATCACGTTGGTCACCTTTCAAACCATTAGCTGTATGGGGATGGGCACCCTGCCAAAATATGTACAGCTGAGCATTTTGACTTGTGGTGATTTTGTTGAAAAATATTTGGAGGGGGCAGGACCTTGCGAACACCATTGGGGTATCAAAGAAATACATGTGAAACATGAGCCACATGCCCCCACCCCCACAGTTTCTCTTTTGATGGAACAAACAGGCTTGGAAGGATTTATATGTAACATTTGTGTTGCTGTTATTGTGGAACAGTTGGTTCTTGCATTAAGAAAGGAAAGTGCCACCACTGCCAAAACCACATGCTATGTATTCCTAAGGGACATATACTGATTAATAGTATGCCCATGCTGAGCTGTGGATGGGTTGAGACTTTTCCTAGAGGGTACAGGAGCCATCTGTTCAAAACCAAAGAGTGTTTGAAGGTGGTCTTCAAAAGAAGTTTTCCATAATGTCAGATTCAATGGTCAAAATCCAAAATGCACTAACATATGGTGAAATATAGTATATATGTGTAAATACACATTGTTGTGCTGCCGGTAGCTTTAAACAGTGGTTGATTGCAATTTTTATGAAGATTTATTTATATTAAACCCTTCAGAAAAAGCTTTGCAAAAACTTTTCAAATTCTAGGTCCATTGAATATGTATCATTTCTTGATTTCATGTTGTATAAAATGTGACAGCTGGGCAGTAGACTGGATTGGCCAGATAATTCTGCATTGACCACAGACCCAAAACATTTAAAAGAATCCACACTGTGGTTAGTATGCCTAATACTTACATCATGCACATGTGCTATTCCTGTCCTAGTTCATCTGTAACAACAAGAAGGCAAGTGCTAAATGGTCTCTACATTGCAAATACAAGCAAAAATCAACAAACAGGCACCCTTGAAGGCTCCTGAGGTCTATCAGAGAGGATCTTTGCTGAGGCTTCTTATAGAATGCCTAGTGGAGAGATGTTTATCTTTAGGACTACAGTACATTTGACTTCTAGTAGTTGCAGGAACTGTTTATAATAACACAGAATCCTGAAGCTGTTAACTCAGCTCTTGACAATGACCAGATTTTCCAGTGAACATCTGTTGGACGTGTGCCAAGGTTCAACAATACCTTTCCTAATAAGTCCAGCTTGGGGTGCAATCCTAAAACACTTACCTGGGGGTAAAGTCTATTGAACTTGGTTGGACTTACTTCCAAAAAAACATGCACAGGGTTTCAGTGCTATAATTTTAAAAAAGATGATGCAGAAACTTTGCAGACACACACACACACACAAATAAATATATATATATATATATATATATATTTCTCAGAGCCTACAAAATATCAATTGAATTATTTTTATTTGTAAATCTGTCCCTGCTAGTTTCCTGCTGATGCACAAAGTATAATATAGAGAATTACTGGTTTTATGGATGAGTCATAATTTTAAACCTTTTTTTCATTATAGAATCACTTGTGAGGTAAATCCCTCTTACAATGGGCTGTTAATTGCTCTAATGAAGCCAATAAGACTGTCAGCATACTAGATCAAAGTATAGCTGGCTCCTATACATGTTAATTGAATGCAAGTCCTACTTATTTCTGTGAGCCTTTCTCCAATTTAGCTGTGTTTAGGATTACAGCCTAAGAATGAGAATATCCTACTTGCAGGAGGATTAGTGTTCCAAAAAGTTTATAAGAGGTTTACTAGGTAGTCTATTTAATAACTATGTTTCATCTATTTTGTGTCCACTGTAGGGTCAGGTTGAGACTCCAATTTATCCACATGAAGATTTTGTCCCCCTAGAACAAAGGGAATGTAATCTAGTAGACTGCAGAGCCTGGAAACTTTGTTCAGAATGCAGTTCAACTAGCTACTGAATGTAAACAGGCTATTCCGCCACATCATGTTTCTAGCAACACAGAACACACCATAGATTAGCTTTAACTTGCGATCCTGGAGTGAGGAGGAAACATGCTTATTAGTCATGTTTTTAAGGACTCAAAGAACCATATCTTCACTGGAAAGGGAATTAAATGTTGGAACAACACCAGCTCTCTGAAACATAAGATATTCTCCACTTGTTCACATAGTTTATGACCTTGGATAGCTGATAAGCCACTGTGATACGATTTCAAGCCTAGTGTTTTGCAGGCTTCAGGTACCAGGTGTTACTGAAGGTCATTGTTATGGAAAAATGGACTCTCCCACAATTAAGCAAGGACTACAGAGAATAGTTTTCATGCAGCACAGCCTGTTGATGATTAACCATTTTTAAACCATGAGGTTAATAGTTATTCAAAGCACTCAGTTGCAATAGGAGTGGAGGCAGGGGAGAAATTATTATTCAACGTCATTTGTGAAAGATGCACAAAAAATTCAAATGCAGAGTATATAAAAATATAATAAATTATGTTCCCAATTAAATAAGGAAGAAGCTGAGATAATGAATGAACCAAGAACTGAAAGGTTATTTTTGAATGATAGTATTAACTGCTGAGCAGGGAAGTGCTTGTTGTTGTTGTGTGCCTTCAAGTTGTTTCCAATTTAGGGCAACCCTAAGATGAACCTATGATGAGGTTTCCTGGGACTGGGAGCATTTGATGCACCCAAGATCACACAATGGGTTTCCATGGCAAGCAGGAAATTGAACTCTGGTCTCCAGGGTTGTAGTCCATTGCTCAAACCACATTACCATGCTGGGTCTCAGAGGAGCACTTATCATTCCTACTTTAGTTTGAGGTGTACCTACTCTTCCTGACCAAAGGTGTGCCACAAGATAGCTACCTGCATCCTGATATATTAGTAGCTTCCATTCATGTTTGTAATAACTGGCATTTGGAAGCATATAAGCACTGTTAGCAGACACAATATATATAGCCATGGTAACTAATAGTCATTGATCGCAGCCACATCAGTGGCATGTTGATCAGAAAGCATTGCTTGGAAACATTACTTTTTGGACAGCTACTCCCAGATTACCCCAGCCAGTTGGCCTCACCAGTGAAGCCTCTTTGGTGATGTGCAAGTGAATTGACCTAGAAATAACATACCTAACAATCAACTCAGTTGTAACAATGCAGAACAACAGACAGTAAGCCAATTGCAACAATGTAGGAAGTACAAGGAAGAAAAATCCTCAAACTACTGTTTGCTATGTGAAAATGTTTTTTTTTAAAAAAAACACCCAGACTTGACAGGCAGAATACCAGCCAAAATGTCTTCTTAGCCCTTTTTCACACGGTATTTTCCATGCGAAAGGGCACCTGGAGCGTCGCATGATTGTGAGGAGCAATCCACACGACACGCTCACAATTACATAACACTCCAGGGGCCAGCAGGCGCCGATCACACATCTTTTCATTTTCGGCTAGAAGCCAAAAATGGTGCACAATCGTGCATTGCTCCTGGGCCCTGCGCACACTTACTCGGTGTGCAGAGCCTCCAGAGCCATGCTGGTAGTGCTTCCTGTCCCAGCGCAGCCTGGGAAGCCTATTTTCCTGATACTGAGATGGTTTCTGCTAAGTGGGCCACTTTTTTTTTAAGCATTGGCATGTTTGGGGGGGAAAGACAAAAGATAAAATATGGCCATTTCCGCATGGGCTTAAAGAAACGGTGCAGAGCATCCTCCAGAGAGGACGTCTAAACCTGGAAACGGACTGAGTCGGACCTACTTACTGTAGATCCGCACCTCAGCCTGCTCCTGAACGACCCAAAGTGGTCGTCCAACATGCTTTTGAAAGACCGCTTGAAAGAGGTCTTTCAAAAGCACAGAGCGTGCCACTCTGTTCCCGCGCTCCGGTGCAGGTTTGCAGGCTCTCACCAGCACAAGCCTGTGATCTGCCAGGGGTGGGCTTTAGGATGGCAAGCTTCAGCAGTTGGTGGAGAGCTTCCATTTTTGTCCCCGGAGCAGTGCAGAGCGGCGGCCATGCACTGCTCTGGACCAGCCTGGACCCAAACATCGAGCCCAAAGGTCCGGTAAGTACCGGCACGGGGCAATTCTCTCACCCCGTGTGGAAATGGTCTGAATTTGAGGATATTGAATTTTTTTAAAAACTAAAAATCTATCATTTGACAAAGGACATAGCTTTTTTTAAAAAAAACATTGTCAATAGCCTGAGACATCATTTTTGGCATACATTCAGCCAATGTTACATAAAGATACTGTTTACTTGTACTGATTCACATGGGCTTCTCAGTGAAACGAGGTGTGGGCTGATTTAGACCATGCTATGGCTGAGCAAATACTGAGGCACCTTTTTGTTTACCTCACCCCGTGCCCAGATGTGAGGCTTTATCTAATCTGAGTAAACCAATCAGAAGTCTGCTTTAGCCTTGGTCCACCATGTTACAAAGAACAAATCAGTTAACACACACACAGTTCCATGAATTAGCCCCTAAAATGGTAGTTGTTTGAGACAAAATGTTTAGATACAGACAGGGTGCAAGCGTCCATAAACTCACTGAGACAAATATGACCCCTGATGAACTACAGTGTCGATTTTTTAAAAAAGTATTTTCATGTCTAGTATTTGTTAATCCTATCTGTGTACATACTTGGATGTTTTTAACATGGAATGGAAAGTAGAAGAAAAGCTTTTTAAAAATTAATATGTACATTCTGGTCAATCTGGGTTTTATTTTTGTATTACATACTCAGAAAAAGCAAAAAGCCATTTTAATGTCATGTGTGAAAAATGCCTTAAATAATCACAGGGTTAAACAAAAAAAGCAATGTCAACAGACAGACAGACAGACAGACAGACAGAGAAAAATAGTCAGGAAGAAAACTTTATCGTTTTAATCGCACCTGTATTTTAAAAAAAACTATCACTGATCTGGCCAGTAGACAGACATAAACTAGTGGTTTCCCCCCACCCCCCCTTGGTACAATTGTATACCTCATCATTGAGGGCATTATGAATTTGCAGTATTAACTTATAAAGCCCAAAATGTGGAGAATTATCTGGAGTTTTGTTTTTGTTTTTTGAAACACAGCTCCCAAAATTCCCAGCCAGCATATTCACTGGCTATATTAACTGTAAAATTCTGGGAGTTGCCATCCAAACAAGTAAATTTTCCCACTTCTGAAAATGTGAAAGGCCTAATTTGAATCTTGCTCAGTACCTCCACTGTTCCCAATTTAAGTAAAAGAGCAGAGAAACAAAGTCCCCAAAATTAACAAACCTGTAAAGAGAAGCTAACATTTTTGGAATTGAGTTGCTTAAAAGATTTTAAAGCAGAACTTAAAAAAACTTAAAAACAGTTTAAAACGAGTGCCATAGCGGACAAATTAAGCTCAAGTGCAGCCACTTTGTTGCAAAAAGAAAATGAGCAAACTACCAATCTAGTTGCTAGTTTTTAAAAATCTGTGGCCCACTTTTTTAGGCTTCTCTCACATCTATTTGCTAAGTGAAATCTTAATTAAGAGAATTGTAACCTTGATAGTGACATTTACTGAAACCAAGTCGTATTTTTAATATAAGAGCCTGTGCATGTAATTTGTAACAGCAAAATAGCTACTAGTCATTATGGCTCTATATTATCTCCAGTATTAGAAGCAGCAGGGCTCTGGCTATTGGGAGGGGGGGTATTGTTTCCCTGAATAAAAAATCTGCCCCTCCAATGAACCTTACCTTCACTCAGATTTCTAGTGTTGCTGTAACTTAAAACTTTAGTTGAGTATTTAGAAATACAACTTAAGGAGGATCCCAGCAAAGGAACAGACAAAGCTCCCAAGAGAATGCAAATACAGCAAATAGAAGAGCTCTAGGTATTTAAAACATCAATGTCTCACACTCTGCAATGCTGTAAATTTGGGGACTGAAGGAAAATTTCATTTGGTAGGGCAAAATTCTTATTTGAGAGGACCATGCCATCTTTGGGAAGGGAGGCATAGCTACGCCCATAAAATGTTTCTCAATGCTATTTCCTGGGGAAAGTGGGAAGATGTTACTGAATTCATGTCCCATAAGTGTCTGGGCCAATTGCTGAAAGAGAATGCTGGATGAGATAGACATCTCGTCTGATCTATGGTGGCTGGGAGATATTGAGAGGTATGCTTCAAAGAAGTAACATTTCCAAGCATGGCTGAAGGATTATGAGAGTTGCATTATAAAGAGGCAACTTTTCCAAGTTCTAAGTCTTACCATGAGTACAAAAATAAGAGGAAAAATGTGGTGCAGTCATTAGAGTGCTGGGCTGCTTGCAAAGAGATTCAGGTTCCAGTCCCTCCTAATGTTACCACGGTTCTGACATGCCTGGTGATAGCAGTAGATATCACCTTGATATCAAACTTATTTGGCCTTCACCTGACCTTTCTCTGCCACCCTGCTCCACGTGTTTGCAAGGGCCACTGGACAAGCACGTAAACAGGCGCGGCCGGTAATGGTTGGACATTCCAATTCCCACTTAGGCAGGCAAATTAATGCCACTCCGTTGCTTCAGGGATCATTTCTTGCAGACACACCTTGCTTAAGCGCGACTTTACACAAAGACGCACGGCCCTGAGCCGGCACCCTCTCAATGCTGATCCATTTGCATACTGGCTACACTATTGTTATCCAGCGCTAAGCTAATCATGTAAAACTTGATCTTTTCCAATGCTTTTGTCCCGCTCCAAATTTCCTTTGTTCTCACCGAGCATGGCATGGCCTGTGGGCACAATCCACCCTATAAAAAGTCTCCGATTCCGAGTCCTCCTTGCATCGCTCCTGAGTTTCATCCAGCCTTGCTGTCAGTTTGTCCAGAGAGCTCCCCTCAGCGAACCGCACTGAGCTTTCTTCCTTGCAATGCTCCGCTTCTCTCCAGGACTACGAGATAAGGTGTCGTATCACCCATTCCCCCGAAAACTCCTAGTTCTAATTTCCTAGTTAGCTGTGTGCTTGTGGTGTCTTTTCTGTTGTTTGTCCTTTAATAAAGCTATTATTTTTACTATTTTAATACTGTCTGACTGCTTTTCTGACCTGACGCTGTATACATAGGGTTGCAAGATCCCTGCTAAGTTATCCTGCCTCTCGGTAGCTTAAGAGAGTGCTTGAGTTAATTTCCCCATCTTGTGTTTTTGCTTGGTTATTTCGGCGCCCCTCCCGGGACCCCCAGAATACAGGCTAACACTAAGCCATGGTGATTCACTAATTTACTGGATGACTTACAGATATTTTGTGTCATCCAGTTACTCAGAGTCACTTAGTGACTTTGGAACAGTAATATTCTCTCAGCCTGGCCTGCCTTACAAGATTGTTATGAGGATAAAGTGGGAAGAAGGAAAGGCATATAGGCCACCATGAGCTTGTTGGAGGAAAGACAGGTATAAATGCAATTGATAAATATTCCTTCTTTTCTTTGAGTTCTACAGTAGTAATGCTGTGTGTTTACTTGTAATATTTACCATGACTAATAGATTATATTTATGACATGTTGGTCATTTCCGCACTAGCCTACTATTGTGCTATTATTCCACTTTCAACATCCTATGGAATGCTGGGGTCTGCAGTTTAGGGAGGGGCCTTTGTGGCCTTCGACAACTAAGGAGCACTTCAACTTCATTCACTCACTTATTTTCTCTTTTGTCTCATTTCTCAAATCAAAGGTCCCCAAAGCAGCTATAAACAGCTATTTAAAAACTGAATTTACAAAAAAACTAAAAAATCACAATTGAGACATCCAGTTTAAATTGCTGTGCTCTATAAACTAGAATTAAAAAAACAGAGAAAGGGGGGGTTGTAAAAAAAGCTTTTTGGCCAATAGGAAAGGAAGAAAGTTGAGAGGAAACCATTTTTCCCTCTTATGATGGATTTTCTGTGGTTAACAAAAGATGGAAGCAGTAATGGGAAAATATGGGAGGCTTGTGTATTTATAACACTGACGTCTGGACTCTCATAAAATTCCATTCATAAGGAAGTTGATTGCACAATAAATGTCACATGTGGATGCACATAAAGGTCAGGCAGCCAGCTGTTCTTTTTTGAAGGTTTGGAATGATCCACTGTACTGAAAAAGCCTGAGATGATTCTCCTCCATCACTAAACTTAACAACATATTTGACTCTCCAACCATGGCGTGTTTGCACTCATTACAGCTCCATCAAGACAATGCCAAGTTAAGAGAAAAGCAAGGTCACTCAGCTTCTGTCCTTGCAGCCAGTATTGTTGTACATGCAAACACAAAATCTGCAGTTGTCAGTAAGCTGGCAAATAAGAAATCAAACACCTTTGTGCAACATCTGCTAATCCAGGTGCAGAACACAGCGTGAACCCTTTGTTTGTGGATCTGTTCAAGAAAGAAATGCGAAATCACAATTATGCAACATGTTTGCTACTCTCACTGTTCTCATCTCTTTATGACAGACACCATTTTGTCAGCAATCTCATATTCCATCAATTTCCCTCCCTTTTTCTCATCCTGGTTTCTCATTTCATTCAGTACCTTAAGGCTGCTATGCAATACTCATTTCTCCTGGGAGTATGTGTACAATTGGCATGTGGACTTTCAGGCATTACAAGTATGCAAATCTGTAATTGGGAATATTCTCCATTCCTAAAGCTTGGACAGTTACTTCATAAAAATAAATAATTATAATTACCATTCCAAGCTCCCCTACAAAAATTTAGTTAGTTACTATCATAGTTAAAAGGTTTTTTAAAAAGTAGATCTTTATTTATTATTCAAAAGTCCTTTCTCTGTACTTCAATGACATGCTTGTTTAAATGGTAAGCTCCTTGAGGAAAGATACTGTTTGCTTATCTTCTGAAACAGAGGTGGGAATCATGCAGCTCTCTAGATGCCACTGAATTGTAACTTTATCACTTACTATGCTGGTGGCTAGAGATAATGGGAAATGTAGTCCAATAATTTCTGGGGCCCATTCAGACTACAGAATTAGAGTCCTATTGTTCCACTTTAACTGCTGTGGTTCCATCCTATGTACTACCAAATGTAGTTTGGTGAGGCACTAAAGAAGTTCTCTGACAGAATGTTAAAGGCCCCTCCCTAAGCTGCAAGTCCCAGGTTTCCATAGGATAGAACCATGGCTGTTAAAGTGAAATCACTGTTCTATCATTGTGTAGTGTGAAAGAGCCGTGGAGACACAATTCCCACCTGTCCTCTAAGAATGCCATAAATACTGATGGCCTTGTCATGGTGATAATTGTGGTGGTGGTGGTGGTGGTGGTGATAAGAGTGGCAACATACATCAACAGGATACATATGGATCAAAATGTCTTTTGGTCTGTAGCTAATTGATAATACCAATTGTATAAACCCACTGGGTGACCTTGAGTGTGTCATGCATTCTCAGCCCCAGGAACTCCCGTGATATGTTTCTCTTAGGGTTGCCATAAGTCATAAATAACTTGATAGTACACAACTGCAACAAGAGATTCAATCCGCATTGTTTGTAAGTGGACTGAAGTCCCAAGGAGTCTGCAAACTGCAAGAATCGTCTTAAGATGTGACTAAATGACTTAACAAACTGCCAGTCACCCACCCACAGAATTATTCAATGCCTTTATTTGAAGCACATAGGTTCTGTATTTGCTGGGAGCAGAAGCACCAAGAAAGATGGTATACCAAGAACTGCTAGAGTTTAAATTTAGACTAAAAGTTAAATTTAAACTTGGCAAAAACAGTCAGTTAAAGCTAAATTAATACTATTACCTTGGTTAGAGCAACAGAGTCCTCAACATGGCCCATTTCCCCTCGTGCGATGGCAGATATTCCTCTAGCATTAGCCTGTAGTATTTTCCATTACCAAATGAGAACGGCAACATATTATTTACATATTCATAAAACATATTATTTACCTGTTTGTAAAAATACATGAAAATGTACATATTCATAAAGTACATATTATTTAATAATTTTGTGCTGCACATTATCATCCCTGTAGTGATGGATAGAAAATACTATCTATTTTGTTTTTTCCCCTAAAGAAAGCTAATGGGGTAGTTTAATAAATTGCTATGAATTCCCCTCATGGAAAGGAGATCTCTGATAGCAGATGTTTCTTCAATTTAGCTGACAAATATATAACTAAATGCAGTGAAGGGAGCCAAAATAAACAAATGCATACTAGACACAAGGCATTTAACAATTAGCAGTTGGGTTACCAAATCCATAATCTCTGTTGTTTTAGTGATGCTTTTCCTCTTTTGAGGCAATGGATGCAGCCACTTTTTCTAAATCACCCCCATGTTGCTTGTTTGCTGCTATGTGAGGGTGAAAAAAAGACAGGCCTGACATAGGCATCTTTATATTCCTCCCACAGAGGAAATAGCAGAATTGGGAGAGGGGAATGGTTTAGAATGAGGGGGAAAGTAGTGAGATAGAAAATTTGCCCAGCCGCTTCCCTGATCAAATTAGCAGCCTCTCCACAGCTGTATTTGCAATGCGGGGAAGAGATCCATCAAAAGATAAATTACAAATGTTTTGATGTGATGTGTAGTTTGACCCTCAGATAAATTACGTGAAATGTTTGGAACTCTAAAAATATGCTCGATCACACTAGATTTTGACAGATGAAACAGAACAGAATGCTTCCTTCAACAATATAGAATGGCATTTTAGTTCCCTTGCCTCTTCTTCTGCCACCACTGTACAACCAGTTGTACAGGTTCTGGCTGAAAGAGAGACTGATGTCCACATGGGCTTCTGAACAAGAACCAGAATCCATCAGCCTCTAAGTCCCAGGCGTTAATGTCCAGTTTCTCCACTGATTACTATCAAGGAGTTTCAAAACCAGCGTTCAGCTTAAAGAGAGTTAAGATCTTGCACAATTTTCAAAGAAAACATCCCTCTTGAAATGCTGCCAAGTAAGCAATGGAAGAATATGAAGCAACACAACCACCTGGCTCCCAGAAGTGCAAGGTACTCCTTCTTTAATAATTAGAGAACAATCACAAGGTTCTTCACAGTTCCAGCCAGGATGTCTTTTTAAGTCTGAAACGTCTTCTTGGTCTGTCCAGGAAAGTCATTCAAAGGGAGTGATAACTCAGCATTCTCCCATTCCCCTTTCTATATATAATCTCCTTAATTTCTTCTATATATAATCTCCTTAAAAGCTAAAAACTATCAAGGACTGGATTCTTACCCCACCCCTCCCTTGAACTCATAAATATGTAGGTGTTTAATAACAAAGTCTGACTGAAGCCTTGAAGCAATGATGCATTTTCCAGCAGTTCAGGTGGAAGCCAAGGTGACTGCATGTGCATTACTGGCTAGGTAAAGAGCCAGCTTGTGCAGCGGTTTGAGTGTTGGACTATAACTCTGGAGACCAGTGCCCAAATACCTGTTCAACCATGGAAACCCACTGAGTGATGTCAGGCAAGTCTCACTCATCTCTCAGTCTCACAGGAAGCAAACACAAACCCCTCTGAACAAATCTTGCCAAGAAAATCCCATGATAGATTCACCTAATTGTTGCCATAAGTCAGAAACAACTTGAAGGCACACAACAACAAAAGTTGCTCTGGTTTTTAAATACAAGTAATCAAAATTCAGGCCCTTTCCACACCCTACTTTCTTGCATGGTCCTCCAGTGGCAATCCCAGTAGTGGTTCTGCTGGGAGGAAAGCACAGTGAGAGCGCTCCCCTCCACACTGGACTGGCTCTGTGTAGATGAGAGCACGATGGACACACCTCTTCCTTCCACAGTACAGCCACCTACTTTCCTAGGTTGCAATGGGGCAGGAAGCGCTGCCATCACAATTCCTGCCCTTCCACAGGACAGGTAAATGCAGGATGGTGGTGTGATCGTGGGTCATTGATAGGGAAAACCTGTCAGTGATTTAATCTGCGATCATACCTTCCGGGGACAGGAGAGGAGCAGGACTCTGTCAATGTCATGCAGAAGCATCATTGTGGTTCTGCTCCTCTTCTGTCTCTATGCTGGGATGGGAAGCCACTGCAGAAAGGGCCTCAGACTCTGAGAAGAAAGTGAAAAGGGTTGATTTTATGCAATAAAAGACACTGGGTTGTTGTGTGCTTCTGACACCCCTTTTGTGAACAGATGTCATGTCCACAAAATGGGTCTTTTCTACCTCTTCCTTCCTTGTGCAGGCCCTCGAAAAGCTGAGGTGTAAGAGGAGGCTGAAGATGAAAAAGGAAACTGGTGAAAATCAACCCCACCTCAGCCCCAAGAATAGATAGGCAACTTAAGATCCAAGCCACTGGTTGGGATCCCAAGTCAATTTTTCCCCAGCAAAAGAGAAATAAAGGAAACATAGTTTAGCTTAGACCCATTGGTAAATGTGGGGCTAAATCCAGCTTTAATGAAATGCCAAAAGTCAATAAGAAGGTCTTGGTTTCTAAGATGGCAAATACAGAACATGTTGGGATGTTGACAGAAGGGTCAGGTAGAGGTATGTAAATGCTGATAAGAGCTGCAGGGACTTATATAAAGAGACAACCCTTTGAGCATCAAACCCTAGAGAGCTTGTTACTTCAGTCAGCATAATGTAGAGCATTGGAACAGCCATGCTAGATCAGACCTAAGGCCTTTCCTAGAGCAAAGAAGCATCTGCACAGGCAGATGATGTGTCACTTGGAGTCTATAGTCACTTCTGTTGTTTAAATGATCCAAACATTTATACCTGTAAAGGAATGTGGTCATAACTTTCAGGATCAAAATTCCCACTTAAAACATACAATGATTTATCAGGAAAGAAGACTGACAGAAGAAATTTGTAATTTCAAAGAAATTTAGATGCATGTAGGAATGCACAGCAGAGTACTTTGATGGGGAAGGGTGTTGTACTTCCCCCTCTTCTCTCTTGTTAGGTTAGAGTAAATTGTTTTTAAAATGTTTGTGGTCTCTTTCATACTTCACAGTTACAGTATTTTGATTGCACTTAAACTGCTATGGCTCCATCCTGTGGAATCTGGGGGTTTATAGTTGAGCTCTCTGGCGGCAAAATCTAAATGTTTTACCAAACTACAAATCCCAGGATTCCATAAGATGGTATCATGACAGTTAAAATGGTTTGTGTAGTGTGAAACAGAGTTGTATTTGTTTTTAATGATGATTTAATATGGGTTCTTCTTTTTTTTTCAAATTCTCTTTAATGTTACAACTTACTGGTTTTAGCTGAATTTTGTTTTAATGTTGTAAACCACCTTGGGTCTTGCACTTGAAGAAAAGCAAGATATTAAATAAGTGAATAAATAAGCAAAATGTCAATTAGGATGTGGCATCAATTGAACCTTTCCACTTGTGTTCCCCAGCTAATACTCAGAGGCACACTGCTTCTTACATCTAGAATGTAAATGAGCATTATCAGAATATAGACAAGCATTATTTCAGGATAATAATCCTGACATTACAACCTCTGAATCAAGTTGCACAAACAACTCCTGGGGTTTCAGCGGAGATATGGTCCTGAAAGCCACTGAGTTTATTTTGTGCCTGATTTGGGCAGTGGGTGGGTTATCTGCTCTATATTGTGTATAACATATTTCATCCAAAGCTGGGTCTATATAAGCAGCCACATGACTAAAAATTATTTTCCTTTACCATAGGAGTGTGGGTGCAGGGGATTTATGTATAGAAATCAGCTTGAGCTACTGTCATTTTTTGTTGCAGGCAAACTCCTTTAAGAAACATTTCTGTTGTTGTTGTTGTTGTTGTTGTTGTTGTTGTTGTTTTTTTAAAAGCAAATAAAATATAATTCTGTATCCTCACTCCTACAAGCCTTTGCAGGTAGTATGGAGCAAGCAGGAGTTCTGAGAAATATTCACTATAATACTACCAGGAAATTCTGAGGGTTGTAGCTACCAGTAGGAGAGGGAAAAATTAAGATATTGCCCATCCAAATAAGAATTCTGTCCTCCCCCAATTTTCCTTCATTCCCCAACTTTCTAACATTGCAGAGAGTGAGACACTGAAAATCAGTTATAGCCAGAACACATATTTTCTGTATTCACATTTCCTTGGTAACTTTGCTGCCTTTTTTCTCTGAATGCTTAAACAGTATTTCCAAATGATCAACTGAAGTTTTAAGTTAGTGCAATCCTAGAAATTTGGGAACTGAAGGAAAAATTCATTTGGGTGAGCAGCGCTCTCATTTTATGCCCCATGCCTGCCAGGAAGTCAACTAAGCTAATCTGAGGGCTCGAGAACTTAGGAAATATATATATTGGTGTATAAGTTGACTTCATGTACTGGTTGAGGGCACATTTGGGGGGGTAAAATTATGGATTTTGGTATGACCCATGGATAAATCAAGGGTCATTCTGTGGAGAGGGGAAAACCACCAGCACCGGCTCTTGGAGTCAGCCATGCCTGGCCACCACAACCGCTATCTTTCCTGCCCAGTCATTCAAAAAGTCCTTTCATCATCTACTCAGAGAAGGGAATGGTTCCTTTAAAAAAAATACAATATTAACTTTTATCAAAAAAGGAAGCATCCCCTGCCCTGACTAGAGTGATGAAAGACAAGAGTTTGGTCCATCTCAGGAGAAGCTAAAAGAAGCACTGACTCCCTCTACTGTCTCAGCATTTGTTTGAGAGAAAATGTCATTTTTCCCATCCAGGCATTCAAAAAAGGTAGAAGTGGTGCCACAGCAGAGACAGTGGCCCTTTCTGCAGGAGGCATGAGGACACAAGAGGACCAAGTCTGTGATGACGCTTCCATATGACGTCATTGCAGTCCTGCTCTTCTTGTGTTGTCAGCTGGCACAATCATGGGGTATACCGTTGATGGAGAAACGCCATCAATGACCCTTGATTACACAAGCCCTTCATCTCAGCCAGCCTTGCAGAAGGGCCAGAAGTGTGATCACACGCTTCCTTCCACACTGCAGCATGAGAAGCAGGCCAGCTGCAATGCAGAAGGAAGGGGTATGTCCTTCGTGCTCCCTTCTGCAGGCAGCCAGTCGCATTCGGAGGGAAGTGCTGGGGACACGCTCTGATCCTGGCAGGGGATTTGCAACAGCACGACAAGCAAGACTGTTATCCTGCAGAAGGGGCCAGTAGAGGAGGTTGGTGCTGCTTTTAGGTTCTCCCAGGATGGACTAAACTCTCGCCTTTCACAATTCTACTAAGAGAAAAGGATGATTCCTTTCTTGATAAGACTTAAGATACAGTACTTACATTGACCCATCAACTCAGGTTTTGGGGATCAATTTTTGACTAAAATTTTTAGACTTGTACAAGAGTAAATACAGTAAGTCACCTCAGGCAGCAAATGCAGAGAGGAGGGATTTGAAGAAAAGCAACAAAACATTGAAGAACAGACTTATCTCCTGTTAGCCTGCATCCTTCAGGGGTAGTGGAGGACAGCTTCTGTACATTTAAATGGGGGTAAGCACCATCTTGGCTTTTACCTCAAACAACCAACTGTCTTGGGTCAGTGTCGCTGAACTAAATATTACAGAGGACAAAGAAGAACAAACCATATGAGGCCAATACTTTCAATGGTAGGCTCTTGTTTTCTTTAACACCCTAACCCCCTCAGCGCAGACAAGAGGAACAATCCTTTTGTTAACTGAAAGCTTGTATCTGCAGTTTCTCAGTATCTTTCAGTGGTAGTCAATAAATGTGCAGGCATGGTTTCTCCAAGCTCTGCTTGGTAAATGTTGGGCAAAAGGTGCAAGCCATAACCAAACACGCCACATAATATGACCGATCACTAGTGTTTATGCTGATAGAGTGAGGAAAAGGAAAAGAAAGGGAAGGCTGACTCATTTGTATGTGTAGGACGTTGGACTCATTTAATAACTAGATAAGTACCATGCTTTCTGAAATGTCTGAGTTAGCAGAAAAATATTTGTCTGTCATAAAGTCATGAATACATACAGCTTGTTTCTGCTGAGCTATCACTGTCAAGCTTTGAAGTGTGAATAAACAGAGATGGCAGTTATTGCTAGTTCTTTGGGCCATATAGTTTGTTGAATTTCAGTATGAATTGAAAAGCTGGGAGCAGCACACACACTGACTAGAAATGAAATTCAAGGAAAAATGTGAACTCAAGCCCTAGGGGAAATATATAAACTGAGGTCCAGTTTGCCCATGTGGATTTTCCCACATTAATATCTACTGGGCTTTTCCAAGCAGAAAGGCAATCCCAAGTGGCTAATAATAGTTTTTAGTTTGTGTGTATCACACTTTGAAGTACTCAGAGGGCTTCACACATGTCATTTTGTTACAACTCATAAAACAACGCAGTAATATTCCCAGATTGGCCACTACTGCGTCATCAAAAAACAGGATATGGAGCAACTGCACAATAGGGAAGTAAAGAATACTTGCTAATACTTGTTATCTGCATCCTGAATGAAGAAAGAGTGCCTCAGCACTTGAGACGGTTTGCCAAGGAAAAGGAGACTAGCCAAAGATTCTTTGCATTTTGGGAATTCATGAAGGAAAATTCATTTAGGAAAAAAAATGCATGGTTTTCCTGTGCAAAAACAAAAAGGCAGAAAACATGTGTCTTGTGCAAAATATACCAACTCCTGCACAATATATTGGTTTTCGTACAGAAAACTCATACAGCAAAACCACACATGGTTTTCCTGCACTGGGATCCATGTATTTGCACAAATAAATTTTCCCCAGTGAAATCCTGTGCCCCTATTAGGCACAAGCGACAGGACTAAATTGCACACATGATAGTTTCTATGTATATTTGGAAATCTATGTTTAATCTTTGAAATTTTATCTTGGTAAATCTGTGGCTAACAGAGATGTAGATTAGCTGTGGATGCTTTAAAGCATAGAGAAGCTTAATTGAATCCTATGTAATCCCTAGTTTAGGGGCCATGTAGGAACCATCAAGATCTCCCCCACCCCCACTTTCTAAGAAGAACCTGCTGCTATTGATTGGTGCCTATTCCTCTGTCAATCAGCTGAGAGTCCCACTTCTTTCTAATATGACAGGCACAAGCAGGACCCCAATCACAATCCCCTCATCTGGACATTCCTTGAGTGAGCGTGGGACTGTCAGCCAGCTGTTTCTCCATTGATGGGGGAACAGACCCGTGTTGATTGCAACAGCTGCTCCCAGTAAGTAGAGATTAGGAGACTTTACCAGTCCTTACATAGCCCATAGTGAATATGCAACAGTCACAAGTCCATAGCTTTAGGTTACACATTTGGAACTGCCCAACAGTATCCTATTTTCTTTTGTTGTGGTTGATGTGACTATAACAATTGAAATAACAACATACTTTCTACATGTATATGCAAGTGATGATAATTATGATAACTTAAATTGCATAAAAGGTGAAACAAAAATCCTCATCAAAATCACCCCAAATATATATTTTTAAATTTTATTTCATTTATATCCCACATTTCTCCCAGCATGGGACTCAATGTGACTTACAAGGCTAAATAAGATAAACAACTGATAATCATAAAAAAATTAAAACACAATTAAACTGCTAATCATATTAAAACACCATTTAGTTTTAAAAAGTGTGAAATCTTTTTTTAAAAAAACATAACAATAAATTTAAAAATACAGCACATACTCCATTAAAAAAAAGACTCCCTGCAACTCATTAATCATTAAATGCCAGTTTGAATAAAAGGTCTTTGCCTGCCACGAAAAGGAGAGCAGAGGGGAAGCCAGCCTGGCCTGTGAAACTGTTTCGACAAGGGAGTTGTATGTTCCTTGTAACTGGCCCCAGTCAGCACTCTGGCTAAAGATTCTGGATCTGCTGATGTTTCTGAATTCAGCTCCACATCGAGTGCATTGCAGTAAACCAAATGGGACTACATTCTTACATTCTTCAATTAATTTTCACCTCAACTCTTAGTCGCTTCAAATGAATGTGTTCTTCTCTTTCCCCCAGCCCAGGCAACACTCTTATTCTCCCTCCTTTGCTACTTTCTCCCCCCAACCTCACCTCTTGTGTTGTTGCTCCCTTGGAAACAGTTGCACTGTCTGATAACATTCACTAAAATTCTAGGAAACTTTACCGCTGGGGAAACAGATTCTGAAATGGCTGGCAGATAATGGTCTTTCTTCTTTAAACAATCAAAAGATGAGACCAGCCCTCTGCCTTTCAAGGTGAGAAGGACTACAGCAACCAGTTGGTATGTCCTCAAGCTGACCTCTGTTCAAGTACAGAACCAAATTGTATTTGCTGACAGAAAGCCATCCATTTTTGAGTTTGCAATGTCTTCTGTGGAAGGATAAAGATGTGTTTGACAACATGCACAGATGTACTAAAAAAAAAACCTATCCAATTACAAAACAGTCAAGAACACTCTATTCAGTGGGTTCATGTGTACAAAAATGCGTGCATTTTGAAGACAGGAACATAATATTTACATTTCAAAAAGTCACACAAAAATGTAGTCTGTAAGGAGATCTGTGATGGGGGGAGCTCATATGGAAACAAGACAGAACCAGCTTGGGGGAAAAAGAAAGAATCTCAGTCAGTTTGATCTTGATATATATGCCTGTGGCTAGTTGCTACATACAGAAATTGGGCAAACATTCGTAATACTTGCAATAAGACCTAGGCTTACAAGTATATATCAGGAGACACCATTGGGAGAGATTCACAGTTTGAGGTTAAGACTTGTTTTGTTACTTCTAGAGGATTCAGCAGCAGTGATAGGCATCCCAACAGAATTATGACTGAATCTAGACTGAAAACTGTTCTGATTTTCAGAGTTACTTTTCTTACTGTTCAAGATGGAAGAGTGACCTATGATGTCCTATCGGACACTGTTGCCCTCACGCTTACACATCCACTCCAAAGTATTGTGGGACATATATTCCTAGGATGATGAAAAGGAGGAAGAAAATTGACCTGGTACAAATATGGAACCATTGATAAATATTTATAAAACATAAAGCCAAAATAGAGGAAAACCAGAGTATGCTCAGCCCAAATAGCCTTGGAGAACAGATTTGTGCACTACTGTTAGCTGACCTCTGACCTCAAGAGTTTTTAAAAGTCCTGTGGTCAATGAAAATGAAAGACCCTGCATCCACCCCAACTGCCACTACCCTGGCCACAGAAGGCAAGAAGAAGAGGCAAGCACAGCTCTATCATGCCTAGACCCAGAAGCCAAATGAAAGGCCCTCCCTCCAACTGGCACTGCCCTAGCCTCAAAAGGAGGGAAGAACTGGCAGAATCTCCTGGACTTAACTCTGTCTCCTATTTCAACCTCTTTTCCTTGTGCGTCTGTCTTATTTAGACTGTAAGCCTGAGGACAGGCAACTGTCATATTATCAATTTGTAAGCCTCTCTGAGAGCCTTTGTGACTAAAGAGCAGGGTATAAGTACTCACTCTAAATAAATAAATAAATAAATAAGTAAGTAAGTAAGTAAGTAGATTTGCTGAGTCTTTCAGTATAGGATCAAAATAAGTATTTGACACATAATTACAAAGAGTCCTTTGGCAGTGCCAAGACTAACAGATTTATTAAAACACAAGCTCTCATTGACAAACAAGTCACAAGATTACAAGAAATGTAATCTTGGGGTTCGGGTATAGGTACATTAGATATAGTTGGGCTTGGTTATAGAAGTGCATGCATGTAGTGAGCTGAAAGCCAATTCAAGAGCAAAATGTTGTTGTTGTTGTGTGCCTTCAAGTAGCTTCTGACTCGTGGCAATCCTAAGGCAAATGTAACATGGGTTTTTCTGGGTTTAAGAGCATATGATGCACCCAAGGTCACCCACTGGGTTTCCATGGCCGAGTGGGGAATCAAACCTTGGTCTCCAGGGTTGTAGTCCAATGCTCATCTCACTACACCATGCTGGCTCACATTAACAAAAACTGCCTGGCACAGAATGTGGTTAGACTCTATTATTCAGTGCAAATATAATTTATCCAGCAGAGCCATAACTCCAAAATACTGCCAACACATACTTTCAGATTCCCAAAGTTGCAGAGCTTGTGGTGACTGTTTTCATATCCAATAGATACTTCCTCTTTTGAATCATTGGAATAAGTTTGATTCTAAATATTGTTTGAGCAGAAATTAGCTGTCTCTGCACCACATATCTACTGATGACTAATAGATGTCCAAAGTTCTCATGACAAACTTTACCTTCAGAGTTGAGCTGGCAAGATTAAGATAGTGGGTCAGGCATAAATCATGTCACTCCCCTGACATGAAGGGAAGCATGCCAGTTTGCCTCACTGAAGCGTTCCATTGTAAACATGCCACTCTGATTGCAGAGGTCACACACTGATTCACGTCATCAATATTTTTTTCTGGGGGCAATGCACTGAACCACAAGAAATGCAATAGGCTTTCAGCCAGTGCTGTTAATTCTCCACTTGGGTCCAAAGTTTTGGACAAACCATTGATTTAATAAACAAGTTGTAAAAGAGAAGAATGAAGCCATTGATTAATTCAATGGACAGGGGATTTTGATTCAACATGGAAAGCATTAACCAACTGGTTTTACAAGTCATTTGGTCTCTATAATGGTGGCTCTTGAGAATTCTAGCTCCCTTAAGGACCATGATATAAGGAGGAACATACTCTTCTTGAAGCCACACATGCTTTTTAATTTCCTGTACGCAGCGTCTCATACCATTTTGGACACTCCTTTCCCCATTGTTCTGTTGTGTGTTTTTAATTAATGCACTCTGCTGGATCGTTCTATATAATTGCACCCACTAGGATCTTGTTAGCAAAAGAATTTTAGGTAACAATTAATCATGTTTGGAAGACCAAAGCTGCTGCATGAAAAGTTCTGTGGCTGTGGCAGGTCTGATTTTTCCAACATTCCAACATTTCTTACTTATTTGCCTCATCCGGATATACTTTGAATGAAAGTGAGCTGGAGAAATAAAATCTCCAGCACAATTGGGAGCCTTAACTGCAGGCCCACAGGCCAAGCATAGCAAAGAAAATATCACCTGGGCCACAGGAGGACTGGCTCAGGCAGCAAGCCAATACCATGAGGGGAGAATTTGAGACTCAGATTTATGACTCAGAATATTTTTGCAAACTTATTTTTCTGCATCTATCTGTGATATAAAGGCAGAACTTGTGCAAACAATGCTACAATTTATAGTTTACAGCTTGAGCATCAATATGTGATCTGCTCCCTCAGGAGCAACAGATCTCAGAGTTCCTTACTTCTTGTAGCTGTTTCTTGCCAAGGGAACCAAAAAAAGATAACAGCTGATGTAGTGCATCATTTCTATGTACCTGACATAAAATTGTGTCATGGCACACCTTGTACACACATACTTGTGACACAAAGTCTGTGCTTATCTTGAAAAACCATATAACTGCTTCAGGAGCAAAGGAAAACAGTCACACTTTCTGAGTTATTAGTGGAAAATAATAGGTTGGATAACAAAATAGTCACTTGCATATATATGGGGGAGAGAGAGAGAATGCATATCAGAAGAGAGTAAAAAAGGGGATATGGATCTACTGGTAGATATGGATAGATGCACCATTAAAAATGAAAACTATCAACTAAAATAGAAATACACAACATAATTGTGAATACAAAACAGATATCTAGATTTACTCCTCTGTAACTATTTTATATTCACAACTGATGTTCAATCACAATTTTGACACTGGTGCCATGAACATAATCCCCACCTACCCCTTTATTGAATGCATGGGGAGAAGGAGGTCCATTCTGCCAGCGACTGGAGGGGAGGGGAGTTTGTCAAGTTTGGGGGGGTGGGGGGCAAGGGGGCTTACTTAGTTAACTGAGTAACTGTTACGAGATTCCAGACAATATTTATAAATCATGCTGCACGCACACACGCAAAAACACAGAACAGACAGACAGACTGACAGACAGACTGACTGATTGATTGATTCAGGATGTTTTCTTTTTCCTAAATTTGCTACATTATATCCAGAGATGTCTCTACTAATACTGCAGCTTTCTGTGTTTTTCTCCTTTAATAACTTTTGCACTTAACCACACCCTTTTGATCACATCCTCATGTTGCTCAGCCACATGTTTCATAAATTAACACAAGTGTCCCTATTTTCATCTGAAATGTTGGAGGTTATGCTTTGACAGACATACAGAACTGAAAGGAGAATCTTTCCACTCCTGTCATCATGAACCACACAAGCAAAGTTTGATAAGCACAGGCATGTTGTAGAAAGCAACCTGGAAACACCAGAATCATGACACAGACCTGCTTTTTATTTTGCTGTGTATTTCCTTTCCAGAGAGATGCTGTGTTTTCTTAATCTAACAGTTGCATACTTCCTTGGAGTGCAACACATTTTTTTTTCTCCAATTTATCTCTTTTCTCCAGACCTCCTGGAGATTTTCTATCCAGATTTATTTTGTCTGGCTTTAGAATGAAAGAGGAGGAGAAGAAGAACAGTGAGAATTGGAAAGGAGGAGACCCACAGAAACTGATAGAAGAGATGGACAGTTCTGGCATATGTCAACAAAAGAAAGAAGAAATCCCAAGTGTGACTCAGTTCTCAGGAATTCTGAAAAACTTGCCCCCTTTTCCTCTTGATTTGTTTATTTTATAAGCTGTACAGAATAAAATGCCTGATGTTTCACAGCAGCTGCCCCAGGAAATAATTCACTCCTTCCTCTACTGCAGCCTTCAAGGGGGAATAAAACCATTGAAGGAAGAAAAGGCAATTTCTTTCCAAAAAGATCCAGTTTCCCAACAGCTTTAACAGGCTCACAGTGAAAAGAATGTCTTTTAGGGAGGGGTGCTTTTTGGTCTGGTGTCTCTCCAATTCTGGTGGTTTAACAGAGGATTTGGGGAAATGTGTCTGCTCCATTGCTGACGGCTAGAGCAGATTTGTCTTGCAGCCCTGACTTACCATGTGCTAAATAATTATTCAGACCTGCAAGGAATCTGAACACATTAATATTTACTTCATAAGGGAGACACCGCAGAGAGGAGGCCAGAGACGTTAACTCTGGGTAATAATTTCTGTTTCCTTTTCCCAAAACAAGTTATAAAACAAAATAAGAATAAAAGAATAGATTTCCAGAAAACATCTAACAGGGGCCAACATATTTTTTCAGCCAAACTCTTTTTAAGCAGAAGGGAGGAACAGAATTCTATTTTTGCAGTATAAACTGCCAGTCTTGGATTGACGTAGCATCTTCAAGCATGTAAAGCGCTTTAGAATTTTTATGTTGCTTGGCTTCACAATCATTCTAAGTGATAACTTCCCATTCCATAGATGAACAGTGAATGCTTGGAGATACAAAGTGGCCATCAGTAAGCCTAGATCACAAGGTGGCTTTGAGTGCATGGGAGATCCATACAGTTGACATAGTTTTAATTTTCAGACAAAGTCAGCCTAAAACATTTTGCTGCCTGAAGCAAAGGACAAAATGTTGCCTCCTTTATACCCCCACTTTCCACATACAAAAGTTGACCAGGCTAGCAGATGAATATTACTTCAACACTAATGGTATACTTGTGGGTGGGAGGAGGGCTTAGAGGATTTAAGGGCACATGGCATACACAGCTGTGTCTTCCAACACCTCACTGCTGCGGTTTGCCCTCTCCAACAAATGTTGCCAGTATGTGACACACTGTCAGAGGAAGACATTTGCAAGTATGATGCCTACTTGAGTGTGTGGCCTCTGTTGGCAAGAGATGAGAAAGTTACTTTTTCAGACTACAACTCCCAGAAAAGGTTGGTTTGTTTTATTGGTTTGTTTCTGTTTTGTTTTTAAGGAAAGTTTCTAAACTCTAGAACCGGCTCTCTCTCATCTTGCTTACTCAGTTGGTTGCCCTTCCCAGTGGATGTATCTATGACACGCTAGACAATGTCAACTTGACCATCCCAGATAAATTATGTGCTACTGATGGGCAGCCAGGCCCAAGCCATTTCCAGAGGACAGGGATAAAATGATGGGAAGGGTCAGGGAATGGGTGAAAAAGAACAGTCGGAGCAGGTAGCACCATTGTCTCTCCTGCGATTTCTGTCATACTCTGCCTAATAGTAGAGGCAGCTCACTTCAGAATTTCAGCTTGCAGTTTTTGCACAGCAATTGTATGCATACTTCAGTGACTCCATCAGTCATGTGTTGTGAATTTATCACTGCCTAATAATGTGGAGGCTGGGGAGATGTTTGTCTTTCAATATTTTATTACCCATAATTTCTTAAAATACACAAACAAGTAATACTGAGATATGGGAACCAAAGGAAGGATCCAAGTTTATGAGCTTCATGTAGTCACACCAACAGATGTGCAACATTATAGATTAGGTTATTCCCAAGGAGAACTATTGGAAAGGATACGAGTACATTGTACAATCCGTTCCATAGGGGATGACATAATACACTGAAATGCAGATAGGATTGTCATTTTGATCCAGTGCTCTGTTCAGCAGCACACAGTGCCAATAACAGTTAATGGTCAACAGCAGTACTAAGCTCTGAATACAGACTATGAACCTTGTAAACTGAGTTTTGAATGTATTCCCAAAATCTGCTGCTGATTGAACTGACTGCAAACTTTAGTGTGATGGTGGTGTTAATAAAGCAATGGGAGTAAAGACATAGCAAGGGGGCATTCCCCTAGGTTCATGAGAACACATGATTAATTTACAGTTACATCTGTATGAGATGTAGTATGGGGAGCTACCCACACATGTCACAATGCAGATCCAGCATTCCTATATCTGCACATTTATGGATTAAAACTGTGATTTATGGCTGTTGCATGATCTCAGCCGTTTTTCTGCATAAAGTGGGATTCTCACTGTAGGAAGAGAACTTACAAAATTCATTGCAGAGGCTTCCCTGCCCTCAAAAAAACATGGTACTTAATTTTTTTTCCTTTGATTTTCTTTTAATACGATAATTTCATTGTTCTTTAACAACTATAAACCAAGTTAATTAAATAGTCAGTCCTTCCCCACTCAGATCCTAAATGACTTTCACCAAACTCTAACCCTGATTCTCATTCTCCTCACCTCATCCTTACAGCACCTCCTACTTTCATTCTCCTGAGCAATCACTGATGATATCCAAAACCACTCATAATTCTCATCACTCAAGCTTCATACACTCTCCTAGTCATGTAGCATAGTATTTCACAATTCAAAAAGAGAAACCATAATTTACCTAACACTGTGGCCCTTTCTGTACGAGGAAGTTAAAACGGACCAAGGTGTCCTGTCATGGAGGTCGTCTGCACCTTGGATCGGACTAGGTTCGGACTATTTACCTTAGTTCCACACCTTAGTCTGATCCAAAATGCCCCCAAGTGGTCCTCCAGCATGCTAAGTGAAGACCGGAAAAATCCGATCTTTCAATCTTCTGGAGCGCCCCATTTCGTACCTGCTCAGTTGTGCAGATGCGCAGGCTCGCACCAATGCGAGCCTGCAATCAGCAGAGGGCGGGCCGTGTGCGTGGTCAGCATCAGCGGTTGGTCCGGACCCACAAAGAACAGGAAGCCACCATTTTCAGCCTCAGCAGTGCGGATCTACAGACATTGCACTGCTCCGATTCGCCCTGCAACAAGATAGGAGCCCTGCAGAAGGGCTTAAGGGAAAGTCCGTGTTGCTTAGAGGAGAGAAGAACTGGTAAGTAACAGTATGGAGCAATTCACTCGCCTTGTACGGAAAGGACCTGTGACTGACGCGCACAGGATTTGGGTCAACTGCACACAGGATCTTACAGTGTTGGAAAGTAAGAGGCCACATTAATAGTGTGTAAATTCAGGGAAAGTTTATCAATGAATACAGGTATGTGCATGTGTGTGGGTGCATAAGATTATTAATGCATTTTAATAAATACAGTTTAAAACATTTCTATATTACCCTGTTAAGAATCTGAGAGCTGTGTACAACCAACTGTATTATAATACAAAATAGAGTAATAAAACAACTGGTGAAATCATTCAATTAACTAAAATTACAAGGTAAATGCCTAGGTGAACTTAGCACCTAAGGGATTGCATCATGGGAACCAGCAGTGCTTTGTTCCATCCATGTCTTTGTGTATGCCTGAAAGTCACCTATTGCTTTATGGTGACCCAATTTAATAGAATTTTCTTAAGCAAGGAATACTCAAAAGTGGTGTTGCCAGTTCCTTGCCCCGAAATATAGTCTACATCATCTGGTAGTATCCCATCGAAGCACTAACTGGGACTGACAGTGCTTAGCTTCCAAAATCAGATAAGATCTGCTACCTTTAGGGTATTTGGGGCACTAGAGTTTGTTTCGATGGGGGTCCTACATAATTAGAACTCTACAACTAAGAAAGCCCTATATTTTGTTGCTGAATAGGGTGCCTATGAGAGGCACCAGGAATAATTATGACAATGATGACATCATCATCATCATCATCATCATATTATTATTATTATTATTATAATTATTATTATTATTATTATTATTATTATTATTATTATTAGTAGCATTTCTGGAATTTTCTATGGCATTTATGTATGCATAAGCACTATAGTTATGGTGCTACGCAATGAATTCCATCCCAATCCATCCCATCCCCACTTACCAGAAAGTAGCCATTGCAACTGACAGGGGTCTGTTCTTCTGTCACTCAGGAAGCAGCTGACTGACAGACCCACGTCCTCCTGTGAACAATCTCTGATATAACAGGCAGAAGCAGACCCCTGTCCCAATTCTCTCGCTCTGGAAATCACCCACACAAGAGGGTGGCTGAGAGCTTTAGCCAGCTGCTTCCCGAGCAATAGGGGACCAAACCCCCATTGATTGCAGTGGCTACTGCCCAGTAAGTGGGATTTGATGGACTTTCACATTCTCTACATAGTCCCTAAACTGGGAGTCACAAGTGTGCAAATAGGTTACACATTTGTAAGTACCATAGAAGATTCCAGCCATAAATAATAATTGTCATTATGATTGAAAGCATAGGCATATTTATATTGAAACAGGAACTCTTTTGCATTTGGATGCAAGCTATGTAGAACTCTAAAGGTCATCAGTGCCTAGAAATGAACAGGCAGCCAAGTTCTTTTTAAATTGGAGCAATCAGTCTGGGTCACCCACCATCATTATCATTATCATTATCATTATCATCATCATCATCATCACCATCATCATCACCACTACCACCACCACCACTATCATTCATTTTCATTTTCATTATCATTATAACATATTGCCCAATATCCTAAATTGTACTGGTAGCCTGCTCACTAGCTTTAACGGAAGGTTCTTTCCAGCAAAGGGTATTATTGTGTAATTGTCCAGTCTCATTCATAGGACTTTACTAGGGATCCAGGCACTGCTTTCTTCCATTGGTAACCACTCTAGTGTTTTCCACTGCTTCTTAATCCTTTTTTGTTCCAGTACATGCATGCACAAACATGCATGCACCCGTGCACACACACACGTGCGCACACGCATGCACACGCACACGTGGTTAAAAAGGGAAAAGTGGAATATCTACATAATACCTTTGGACTGCTGGCACTAGGAGTTATCTGCCCAGTAAAAATAATCTGATCATCTGGGAATATCTTCCTGACAAACACTGTAACTTCTTTTGAATGCCAGAGCTCCAGAAGTGTTCACCTTATCTTGAAATTTGCTCTTTTGTGTCTATGAAAGTGTGTATTCCTGGAAAGGTGGCAACTGTGCAAGATACAAGAAGCAGTGCCACTGCTTAGCTTGATATAACAGGGCAAGTGACATCAAGAGAGGAAAAAATGTAAAAACTTTAAATGATATAATTATTCTGTTCCTCTGTGGTTCAGTTCTAGCTGCTCCAGCAACACTGGAACGGAATTACACCGAGTGCACCAGCCACATCAGATATTCCCACATCAACATCTTATCTGACTTTATTGACTTTAGTTATTTATTTCCCACTTTTTTCCTGGTTTGAAACTCAAGGCAGTTTACAAAAGTCAAGAGAGACATAGATGAAATATATATGAAATACAAAAGTTTAAACTGTGATCAAAATATCCATAAAATTAAATCCAGTTTAACTATTTAAAACTGACAAATAAATAAAACATAGATAGACAGTACAGCATGATTCTGCAAGGCTCAGTAGTCTTGAGCAGTCATTCTTCTTAACTTGCTTGTAGTAGTTAGCAAGTTGGGTGCCAGTCTAACCTCTCTCAGAAGGGAGTTCCAGAGCCTAGGAGGAGCCACCGAGATGGTCCTCTCCTGTGTTGTCACCAAAGGTACCTGCAAAGATGGGAGGAGAGAGAGTAGGCCCTATGCTGAGGGCAGACTTATATGGGAGAATACAGTCCTTCAGATAACCTGGACCTGTGCCATATAGGGCTTTAAAGGTTATGGCCTTGTCAACTTATCACAGCACTTCCATGTGATCAGCACATCCTACATGAGTCTGTCCTTCAGAAGTTACTAGTGCTTAATCAGATCCAGTCATAGGGAAGAAACCATTTCTCCCATGCCACAGTGATGATGTAGGTGTTGGACCTTCAAGAGTTTTATACCAAGGGCTTTCAACTCCAACTCTTTTCCATATGAGTTCTCAGTTTCTCTCTGTGTGCACCATTCTTGTCTTCAGTCCCTCTCTTTCTAGATAACCATTTCCATTTACTTCTAACCATTTTGCAAGAAAGCAAATTGTTTGCATGTGTTAAAGCTTTCACACTAGGAAGCATGTCTTTCTCTTCCTCTTCTTTTCCTTTAGTGGTTTCTTTTGCCATTAAAACATAATTATGTCCAGCTGTAAAGGAAAAAAAAATTGAACTGAAGAAGTTGCAGATGTTCCTATAATTGCTACTGAACTTTCTGGCACCTTTGCACAATCACTGAAAATGAAACATTATTTTCACTTCATATCAGTGCTGGAACTTGTAAAGAATTTGAAGTGGATGATGCTGAGAATGCTGATAGATATTGCTGCATCAGAGAAATTGTAGCCAATTAACCATGAGAGTTGTAGTTGGTTAATTGAGATCTGCGTAAATTTGAGTATACCATAATTAAAGCAAAAAGCATTGTTTTCAGATCAAGGATGGGGAATGTGTGGCCTTCTATATCTTGTTGAACTCCTTGATCTCTCAGTCCTGGGTCCTCTGGCTGGGGACCAAGAGAGTTGCCGTCCAACAACATCTGGAGGACAAGATGTTCCCTGCCAATGACTTAGATGATGCACATACAGCACAGCACCATCTCAGAAAAGCTCTTTCATCCTCTGTCTTCTAAGAAGCTGCTTTCCACCCATGAGTTGGCAAGTACTTGTGTGACAGCAGCTTACTTCTTCCTCTCCCAGACTGGTATGACAGTTCCCCAATCTGATAAGACACTCTGTCTTTTCCACACAACTCTGCCTTCCCCCTTTATAGTATCACCTTTGTGTAAAAAGGGTGAGGCCTTTCAATGGGTATTTGGAATCCCTTTATAGTTCTGTGCTAGTGTGTTTTCTGTGAGTCTTTAAATACTGTATTCCACTCCACTGAGTCAATATTACAAAACTAAATTGTAACATTTATTAAGATAACATACAGAATGAAAGTATTGGAGTTCATATGCAGGTGAAAATTAATACAGTTCTTCAGAATATTTTTAGGCAGTTTCCTTATGTTACCCCACTGGCATACCCTATCCTGGGGACTATAAATTTGATATCAGATATGCCCACCATGCCAGAGAGATTGCCCAGATGGGCATGTAGGCAAAGAAATTGAACAACTGAAAACAGGTCAGGACCAGAAAAATCCCCAGTCACGTAGCCCAAGGAGACCCTGAGCAATACACATCTACATAGACAAAGGGTCCTCAGCCAAGAGTAGCCAACTTGAGGGGATTAGCATGTTTTCCCCAGGTCGAGCAACTCTGACTTTGGAAAATCCTACAAGGCGAGACCCATCTAGATAAACCAATCATGCAAACTACTAAGTTGCCATTGTCTAGCACATTTTCTTCCTGGGAGAGGGCCTGCCCTCGAGGTACCTTCTGCCCTATAAGTAGTCCTAGTTTTTGAGGGTCTCTTTGGAGAACTCCCCTCCACACTAGCAGACCGGCACTCTGTTAGTTGAGTGATCCCCTTAGCCATCTCTTCGCTGAGCTCCGTTCTTCTCGCCGCTTCCCAGACTGAAGACTTCAGGATAGGTGCAGTATTACCCTTTGCTACAATCCCTTTGCTATATCCTCTATCCATTTTTCACCTCTTTTCCTTCTCAATAGGCCATGTGTGTGTGAGTGAGTGCATTGGTGCATGAGAATATTTTCATTCAATAAAATCCATTTATTCGATACATTTGTTTGGCTTTTTGGCTTGGCCTGACCCCGTAAAGTTGGGTAAAAGATCCTGCTGGGTTACCCTGCCCCTTGTTTTGCTATTGCCAGTGCTCTGCTAGTTTCCCCAACCTTTATAACTTGGAGCAAATCAAGGTGTCCCCATGGGACCCCCGGAAGTCAAGGTAACACTTATATCTTTAAATTCTTATATAAGCACAAGTATCATAAACAGTTTTTGGCTACACTCTCACCAAAGACTCAACCCTCAATCTAGGTCACACTTTCTGACCAGATTCTATGATGGTTTGATAACTCTTCTGTCTCTCACTAGGCTTCCACTGAGAATTAAACCCTTACCACACAGTCACTCTTCCCGTTGACTAAGGGATTTTACTCCACAGCATTCTCTGACTCTCTCTGGCTAAAAATCTCACTGAAGGACTCTCCAAATGATAATCAGCATTTGCCTTCATATATCCTTTTTTGTCACAGCCACCAGCCGCTCTTACACACTATTGGGCCAGGATTCTCCCCTAAGGAACTATTCTGGTTGCCTGGCAATCTGTTTCTAGGCTACTCTGGCACTCCAGATAGCCACGCCCCCAAAATTCTGACACAACTTGTGTTCAAAACAATAATTTTCCATGAAATTGTTTCACAATTGAAGGCGCTTTTTTAATTGATCAAAAGGTTTTGATTATTGTCATCAATTAGTTGACTACATCTACTTGGTATTTACACAGAACTTTACAGTGTTCCCAGTCCTCCAGAGACATTGTCTTTATTATCCTTTTCGCCATGTATTTGAGTTGGACACATCTCTATAAGGAAAAAGATAGGATGGCTGTTCATGCAGGCCAAATAGTGGGCGCAGTTTTTCTGAAAAAGTGCATGCTAGAGTCATGCTGAGAATTTCCCTGAGCCACCAAGTTCAAATTCAGCTTAAAACTTTGCCAAAGTTCATGACTTTTTGAGGTTTGGATAGAACATGTTTCTATAAACAAGAAAAAGAAAGCCTATTTTCAGTTTTTCTCAAACATATTCACCATAATCTATTGAGCAAAGACAAACATCACAAATCAATGAGGCTTTAGTTTGGGTGAACAGCAAAAAATCCACATGAAAGAAGAACACCAGAGTCCCCCACAGCTGCATCAACATTATCTATAAAAATGACATGACACTGCTTGAAGCTTTGGCACCAAAACCCAAGTCACAGAGTCAGCCAAGGACTGGAATTAGGCCATTTCCGAATTCTCATGTAAAATGATGCTGCCATCTTGCTTACTTTCCACTGAGGTTTTCCACAAATTAACAGCTGTACCAGACTCTTGGAAAAAACACAAGCTCTTTCCAAGTCTTTCTTCTTTCAAGTGTGTTTTTCCCCTTAATTTAACTATGCTCCATATGGAGAGGAAGAGAAAAAATTAAATTAAATCACAAATACAAAACAGAATCTGAAAGAAAATTACTTTTGTTTCTGCTCAAAGGAAAAGAAAAACTTAACCCAAGAAATGGTAGGGCAGTAACAAAGGCATAATCACTTAAAGGAAGCCCTTTTCTAAGTGTTCCATTCATTTTAGAATGTGTTTTGAATTTGTTACACATCTATTTCAAAATATGTTGACAAATATCTATGGGAAACGAAGAGCCAAATTCTTACTTATAGTTGTTGTTGTTGTTGCGTGTTTTCAAGTCATTTCTGAGCTATGGTGACGCTAAGGCAAACCTTTCATAGGGTTTTCTTGGTGGTATTTGTTCAGCGAGGGTTTGCCTTTGCCTTCCTATGAGGCTGAGAGATTGTAGCTTGCCCAAGATCACCCAGTGGATTTCTGTGGCTGAGCAGGGATTCAGACTTTGGTTCCTAGAGTCCTAGTCCAACACCAGTTACTCTAACAAGAATATTATTTTATCCCAACATTAAGACTAAATATATTTAATACTTAATATATATCCATGTATGTGTTGACTTCACATAATGTAAATATCCTTTGCAAGGTATATAAATAAAAAAAAATTATGTGAGTACAAGGTAGAATCTACAGGGCTTTTTAATTTGAAATAAAAAGAAAATTTGTTATATTCTTGCTTTAATGACTGGGAAATGCAGTGTGCAAGCATATCTACTGCTTAACTAAGAAGCTATGATAAGTGGGAAATATAAATACTAAGATCAAGGCTCCAGTGAATGCTGGGGGTTGAAAAGTCGCACCAGCACAGTAATGCAGACCACATACTGCCTTTTTTTCCCCTTGTTGCCCACAGTGATTTTCACAGAGAACAGATGACTTCTGCTTCTGTAATGAAGTCTTGTATCCTTCGGTGTGCGGGTGGAATGGCCTATGACTGAAACCACCACAGATAACCTCTACCTACTGAGAAGCTGCTCTGAGGTCACAAGACATCTGTTTAAGCACAACCTCCTTAAAGTCAGACTCCTCACAGTCATGGCTAACAGGTGTAGACCATGGTGACATGGCGGGTAGATAATGAAAAACTATGGGCTGCTTTTAAAGAAATGGGTGTACCACATTTGATTATCCTAATGCACAAACTGTACTCAGGCCAAGAGGCCATTACTAGGACAGAATATAAAAAAACAAAACAAAACAAAATGGCATCAAATTGGCAAGGAGGTCAGGCAAGGTTACATTTTATCACCCTATCTGATTATATTGTATGCTGAACATATCATGTGCAAAGCTGGATTGGACTCTGAGGAAACCAGGGGAAGGAAAGCAACAATTTAAGATGTGCAGATGACACCATACTATGAGCAGAAAATAGCAAAGACTTGGAATCATTACTGAAGAAACTCAAGGAAGAAAGTGGAAAGACAGATTTACAGCTGAACATTAAGAAAATAAAAATAAGAACCACAAATTATTTACTTAACCTTAAAGCAGATCATTAACCAAAATGAAGATTGCTGTCAAGAAATCAGAAGACTAGGACTTGGAAGGGCTAGAACTATTTCCATCATCTAGTTTTGCTAGAAAATGATATTTATTTTGCCACTTAAGGGACCCGTCATACAGATATGGCCTGTTCATTTAATAAATCTAGGTCTGACCCTGTTTTGCTGTACCAAACATGAACAACTGACCTTCCAACCTTTCCTGAATTTGTGGAAAGATGACAGGGGTCTTGGAAAGGACCAATTGAACGGATTGCTAAAAAGAATTGGCAAGATATTCTTGAAGAACAAACTGTTGCCAAGAGCACCTGGGGCCCCACACCTGCCAAAGTTTTCCACCTCCAAAGCAAAACATTTCAAATTTAGTATTAGATTAGAGTTTAAGTCCAAAGTCATGAGACTGCTCATGCAAAAAGGCTTTTCCTCCTTCTTCCCATTGTAGTGTCCTTCACTGAAATTGTTTTGAGAGCTAGTGTGGTGTAAAGATCTAAGCACTGGACTACAGGTCTGGAGACAAGAGTCTGGATCCTCACTTGGCCATGGAAACTGACTGGGTGACCTTGGCCAATTCACACACTCTCAGCATCAGAGGGAGATAAGGCAACCCCCCCTCTGAACAAATCTTGCCAAGAAAACCCAATGGTAGGGTCACCATAAATCAGAAGGCACCCTCTCCCCGAAGAACCATTGGAGGGTTGGAAGATGCCCCCCAAATACTGTGGGCAGTGGGATACTTCCCCCCCCAACAATTGCCAACAATTGGATAAAGGTCCCTTGCATGAGCAGAGAAAGCTACAGTGGTGGGGAAACCCTCATTTATGCTTCCATTTATATACCAGTAGGCTCCTGAAGTAGAAATAGTTGGAACTATAGAGATGGTTATTAGGTTGTTTCCAACCTACTATACAATTGCCATGGGATTGTAAATAATCTCTCTGTAATAGGTTATCTACATGATGTCATCATCAATATGTCATCATATTCCTGTATCTTTCCTTGTCTTCCTCACTTTTTCCCCTCAAAAACAGATGAAAAATGCAATTTGTTTAAGAATGGAGGAATAATATAATCCTCTTCTACGTGTTTACGGCCCATTTACCCAAGACCCTGAACACACACTACTGGATCATATCAGTGTGAGACAGGCAAGACCACAAGGTATGTTCCCACTTTCCCCTTCCTTACATCTTAATTGAATGTATGAGTGGCTCCATTTTAACACCCTTAATGAAGTGAGCCCTCGGTTAAAAGTGATGCTGATCAGCAACCCTTCCCACAGCAGCCTTCAAGAACTAGTTCAATTTATACTATCAAGGCAAACTCATAGAGTCACTAAATAATGCAGATACAGAAAGCTTGCTCCTCCTTATGCATTACAATATCTCACTATAGACCTACCAATCAATCATTTAAACTTTTCTGCCGTCTTTCAGAAAGGCAATCTGGAAGCTCTGTACAGACTTTGCTGTCAAACCACTAGCTAAGAGGAAAAATGAAATGAATCTGAAGGCATTGGATTCCCACTAGGAAACAATCCCATCCTGACAACATAAGAGGGAAAGTTTACACTAAGATGTTCAAAATGAAGGTCTTTTCCTGCCCTGGTTACAAAATGTCTCATAGTCATGCTTGGAGAGAATTCTAGATGCAATTTCTCTGATGTTCTGTCACTGACAGAGGAAATGAAGAACAAGCTAGCTATAGACTAAAAACTGCTTAAATGTATTTATCTGAAACACACACTATCTCTTCATTAAAGGATCTACAAAACAATTTACATCAAAATAAAAACAAGTTACATTAAAGCTGCCATCATAACATGACTGTAACACAAAACTAATAGCAATAATAAGCAATTAAAACTTATGAGGAAAATCAAGGAAGTCATCCATTCATCCACCTTCCAAAAAAAATGAAAATTGCCCCCTAAAATCCATTAAAAAGGAAGCCAAGTAAATATTCCTCAGAAGAGAATTCTACATCCAGACAACTCTACTGAAAATGTTCCATCCACCTGACTTCTTACATAGGACAACATGAAGAATAGTCTAGACAAAGCATACTCCCCCATCTGTGTCCATCTTCCCAGAGCAAAGTCATGCAGCAGGACCATCACAACAGTACACAAGCAAGTACAGTCATCCCTCCACATTTGCTTGGGTTAGGGGCACAGGACCCCCATGAGAGTGGAAAAATCATGAATAATTCTAGTCCCTTTCAAACAATATTTAACACACAAAAAAGTATGATCACCATATTCAACCCACCATGGATCCCTTTGAGGTATCAGGGTTCCTTTACAAGGCAGAAGGGGGTGGCTGGTGGGGATTACTGCCACCTCCACTGCTGCTCCCACACCATTTTTAATAGGGACTTACGTGCCTTGTTCACAGTTTCTCAGTCTCATGATGCTTGCAGTCCCTATTAAAAATGGCATAGGGAGGCAGCAGAGGTGACAGTAAATAATCTGTGAATAATCAAATCTGCAAAAGTGAAACCTGCAAATGTGGAGGGCTGACTGTACAATGAAGTGGCAGCCATGCAAACATTGCGGATGTTATCAACAATTAAAGTGACACCATGTCAGAATGGATGCAAGTGAATTTTATATAAAAAGTGCCTTGTGAAGTCATAGTAAGCCAATAAAGACTTCCCTGGCTTTCCCTTGGGGCCCAAAATGTAATAAGATTTCAGGAAGGCTTCAGCTGGATCCCAGACCATTCTACAATTGAAAGGTTACAAGGTGAGACAGGTTAAATCTACCTGCCTCATCCATCCAGGTTTTGGTAAATCATAAAAAGAAGGCTTGCTCATCCTTGAAGAAATCATAAACAGCTATCGGTTTTCCATTCACTAGTATAACAAATGAGTTAACATGATGTACTGATTTGAATGTTGGATCAGGACTATGGAAGACTATGGAAGTTTGAATCCTTGCTCAGCCGTGGAAACCCATTGGGTAGTTTTAGGCCAATCACAGTCTCTCAGCCTAAAAGCATGATAATGACAGACCTCCCCTGAATAAATCTTGTCAAGAAAAGCCTATGACATGGCTGCCATGCCATGGAGTCAGCTTGAAGGAGGATAAGAACAAAAAAGAAAGTTAAACTTGTGCTAGCTTTCTAATATTAAGGGTTTCATTCAAAACACATTGCAGTTGGCCCCCCACATTCACTAGGATTAAGGGCACAGGATCCCTGCAAAAGTGGAAAAACTACAAATATCAAAATATGTGTGTGTGTGTGTGTGTGTGTGTGGCCATTTCCGCACTAGACTGTCATAGCGCTCTCATTCCACTTTCAACCTTCTATGGAATCCTGGGGTTTGCAGTTTAGGGAGGGGCTAGCGGACGCTCCCTAAACTGCAAACCCCAGGATTCCATAGGAGGTTGAAAGCAGAATGAGAGCGCTATAACAGTCTAGTCCAGAAATGACCTGTGTGTCTATGGGAAGGGGGCCAAGGCATGGTGGAGAGAACAAACACCCAAGGTCCAAACTAGATCAGGGAAAGGAGAGGGAAAGGGAGTGGGGTCAGCATAATGCCCCTATACTTCCTTTCTCATCCATCTCCTTCCTTGTATGCAGGGGAGGCACTGGGAAAGGGCTTCTGGTGCTGAGAAACTGGGCTGTAATCCTCTTTAGCAGGCCAGGCAGCAGCTGGTGTAGGAGGAGGAGGGGGAGGACCAGAAGCAGTTTTTAAATGGTTGCAGGGCTTGATCAGAGCCATTGAGGGGGACAGTTTCCTGAAAAAGAATCACTTGAGATGAAGGGGGTGAGGGTTGAAGAAACTTGCAAATAATCAAATCTGTGAAAGTGAAACCTGCAAATGTGGAAGGCCAACTGTAATAGCAGAAGAACTCATTTCTACACTTTAGTTAAAAATGTTAAGCAAAAATTGTACATCTCATCTTCAGGAACAGATTGTGCTTATTTTTCTTTAACCTGGCACTCTTTCACACTATACAGTAATAGCATTCTGTTTCTACTTCAACTGCCACGGCTGTATCCTATGGAATCCTGGGGTTTGCAGTTTGGGGAGGCACTAGAATCCTCTGGCTGAAAATTCAAAATATCCCTCCTTAAATGCCAAAATCCAGGAGTCTACAGGGTCTAAAATGGTTCCTCCCAAAATGAGAAAAACTCTTTGACATACTCTCTCAAATATAACCTAGTTGGGGTGAAATCTCATGAGATAAATCAGACTATATGTCTGTGTGTGTGTTTAATTTCCAAGTCTTCTATCTACATGGGAAAGTATGTTAAATGATAATTTCTGATAGAGATGGGGGTCTCAACTTGAGATCTGCCCATCACCAAAAGCCACCATCATAACTTTGACTTTGTATTTGCCCACTGTTATGTCATTCAGACATAAACATTCAAAATGAAAACATTTGAAAGCAGCTGGCACCTCACAGAACAATGAACAGAAAGGCTGGTCCATAAATACCTTGCTTTTATATTGTAAAATTCTATATTTTTTGCTGTTGTCATTCTGTATAACTAAGGATGTTTGGACAAAAACAGAGACTTAGAGACTTTGTTTATAAAGTATTCATCTCTTCCTGCTGTTTATTTCCCACCACAAGCCACAATCCCTTGAGTATGACATCATTGTCCTTTTTTCTTCTTCTGGAAATGATTATGAAGTCACCAAGAGGGGATTCATGCTGGGACTAAGAAATATGAAACAAAATGTTAGATGTTATTTTGTCATCCAACTGGTTTTTTTTAAGTCAAGGAATTATTGGATAATTGGATAGGAATTGCATTTCTAAACATGTGTTTACTTACCTATTTATTTATTTACCATATAAAAAACATTTAAAAGGTCTACAAAGTAGATAGCAAGAGAGTGTTCAAAATAAAACCCAAAGAGTCATGTGATCATTCAGTGTAATAAAAACGAGCCCCTTAATCCAGCTAGAAAACATCAGCATATAGAACAGGGCTGAGAATTTTGTGGCCCTCTATACGTTGTTGAACTGCAATTCCCAGTACTCCTCATCACTGACTGTGGTGGGTATGGCTGTTGGGAGTTGCAGTCTTGGAGTTGCAGTCCAACAGCACCTGGAGGGCCATGTGATTTCCATTCCTAATGGAGAAGAAGGCTTCACAGCTTCCAGGATTATCCTGACTCAGCTCATAAAGGAACCACAGGAAGAAATTAATTTTGTATGCAACGTTTGTTTGTTTGTTTGTTTTTGTCTTGATCTAGCTGCTACAACTGTGGATCAGGATCCCTCTTCAAAAATCACTATCCTCACGACAACAGCCTTGTAAAGTGGAACAGTATGGCTAAGAATTACTAGTACAAGGTCATGGAGTGACCAAGACTGACAGAGGTTCTGAATCTAGGTCTCTTCAATCCTAGTCCAGCATGCTAACTCAGCAGAGGAACCATCTAACTCTCCAGATGATACTGGACTATGGCCCTTTTTGCACAGCATTTGCCATGCAAAAGGACGCCTGGAGTGTCGTGCGATTGTGAGGAGCGATCTGCACGACGTGCTCACAATCGCACAACGCTCCAGGGTAGGGCAGACGCCGCTCGTGCACTTTTTCATTTTCGGCTTTCAGCCAAAAACGGTGTGCGATCGTGCATTGCTCTAGGGTCCCGCGTGCACTTGCCATGTGTGCAGAGCCTCCAGAGCCACGGCGGTCATGCTTCCTGCCCCAGCGCAGCCTGGGAAACTCCCAGGCTGCGCTGCAGGAGGAAGAGACGGGGCTCTCTCACTGCCTGCTCAGGAGCAGGCAGCTCGTGTGGAGCTGAAACAGCAGAGACACAAGAGCCTCTCACTGGAGGCTGCTCGCGCAATACCTACACCCCAGCGCCAAAAAAAGGTAAGGTGCGGAAAGGGCCTATGTCTCCCACCATTGCTCATAATCAGCTATACTGATTAGGACTACTGGGAGTTACAGACCAATAATAACTAGTGCACAGCCATAGAAGTGCACAGCCATGGAAGTGAGGGCCATTCCCTTCCCATGCTTATGCCCCCACAGCAGACTATACCACTTTGTTTCAGCAACTGAAAAGCTGCCATTTTGGCTGATTTGGAACTTTTCTTCTTTTTTCAGAGTTTTGGGAGTGAAGATTCTGAGGGATCAAGGAAAGCAAACCACCACATTTGTACACAGTTTGGGGGGCTCTGGGCCAAATTTAAGGCAAGCCCCCAAAGATTGGCCCTCAATTAATTTGGGGGGGAGTTCTAGGGCTGCCCTTTGTGATCCCAAGGGCCTCATGGGCCATACCTTTCCCACCTACACTCTAGCCAAATTTTCCCCAGCCCATGTTGGCTGGGGAATGATGGGAATGGTAGACTAACATACCTGAAAGATATCACATTCAGGAAGCTTCTGTAATCACGGCATTGCATGGACCCATCTGTCCAAAATCATCCCAAGAACAAGAAGACAATTTGTATTTATTTCCCCACCACTACCTACCAGCCTGATTGACAGGTTTACTACTTTTTGAAGATGTATCTGCCTTGCCTAGACATCTTCACAGCTGCATAGCAGGATGGTCCTACAACTTAGCCCTTGCAGCAAAATGATATCTACCTGCTTCTGGGTATTAATTAAATAAATGCATCTATATGGAGTAGATATAGAACCCTATACATATCTACTCCCACCAAATTCTCCAGAATTTATTCCCAAGTATGGCAGTAAAGGATTACGTCCTTATTCTCTTCCTTTGTACAAGATCATTTGCAAGATCCTGGGAGATGAACATGAAGTTCTGTTAAGTGTTAAAAAGCTTCCAAAATTCTACTGCATCCTTGGCTTTTGGAGAAACCGCTGACTGATGGCTCCATGTAGCAGAGAGTCATGAGATTTCAGTGGAGTTGCATCAGTATACCACAGAAGAATTTGGCACCACATATACAGATTTTTTTTCCTCCACTGACTGCTTTGCAAAAGAATTCTGTGGTATTACTTCACAGCCCTGCCCACCTCTGGCCCTTACAGAAACCATGCTTCTCTGTATACTTGTGCTTAATTCATTACATGCTTAGCAGCCACACTTGTTGATACAGACATACCTCAGTTTAACAAGTGTCTGACAAAGAAGCTCCTTTTTATGAAGTCTTCTTATACCTACCCATACTTTTTCCTGTCTATTTGGAAGTTTTTCAGCAACATCAGCATTGGGAAGATGGTGAAGGAGGGTTGAAGAAACAAAAATTTCTGGTGTTACGGTGGCATGCCTACACTAGGCATGGGCCAACCAAATCCGCGAATCCTGGGCACGGATTCGAGATTCACAAATCCAAATCCCTGTCCAAAACAGGCAAACCAAATCTTTTGAATCCACCAACCAAATAGTTTGTTGGAGACTAGATGCCTGAAAACCTGAGAGACCAGACACACAAGGGGAGAAGGAAAGTAGGTGAGTTTTTCCCTTGGAGTAATAATGGCCTGTGATAACAATTTCAGAAATTACAGCTGGGGTTGTATTCTAAGATATTTAAATTGAACATTTAAGATTTCAGTTCAGCATTTGACTGGAAAGTACAGCCTTGAGATTTCAAGGGCAACTGAAAGATTCCTTTGCATAGCTCCCTTGCAAAGCTCTTTCACAGACGGTGCTGGGGTTTGGAGTTTTACAAGGTGTCACAGCCTTCTCTGCCAAAGTGTGCTGCTGCATCAGCAAACTACAAACCCCAGGGTGCCATAAGGAACTATACAAAGAAAATCCAGTTTTGACCTGGATTATCTCTCTACTATAGTAGTCCTGTTTACACAAGCAGGAAAATGTGGGATTAATCCACATTTTCCTGCCTGAGTAGAAGGGGCCTTCACATCATTTTCAATCTGGGGAGATCCTGTGGCAAAACTATGACAATTGTCCTGGCCAGATTTCTTCAGAGGGAGGTTTGCCTTTGCCTAGGCTTTTGCTAAGGCTGAGAGAGTGTGTCTTGACCAAGGCCCTTTTCGCACCGCATTTCTTGAGCATCGCATAAAGCTTTCAAGCGAAAGCATTTCTTGAGCATCACGTAAATGTGAGGAGCAGTCCACACGACGCACTCACACGATGCTCAAGAGCCTGATGTGGACCATGCATGCATTTTTTCATTTTTGGCTCAAAGCTGAAAATGTTGCGTGGTCGTGCATCGCTCCAGGGCCCCATGCGCACTTACCTTGTGTGCGGAGCCTCGCAAGTCGGGCCAGTTGCGCGTCCTCTCCTCAATGCAGCCTGGGAGGTCCCAGACTGCACTGCAAACAGAAGAGACGGGGCACTCAGGAAGCAGCTGCAGAGTCCAAGCAGGAGAGATGCGAAAGCGTTCCTACGAAGTCTTCCTATGCGAGCCTCACACACTGGCACCGGGAAAAGGTAAGGTGTGAAAAGGGTCCAAGATTATCCTCCTTTCCCTTGCTTTTTAAACTCTTTTTTTAAAAAAGGCTTCGAAAGAGTCAAGATTCATGAGATTCATGGATTCCCAGAACCTTTCAGGGATTTGGATCCAGATTCGGGAAATTCTGGATTTGTCCCATCCCTAGCCTACACTAAACAACCTAAAAAAGCTTGAGCTGGGAAAGAGTGTGATTTCACACACTGTAGCCATATGTGCCTGCCTACAACAGAGAAGGCACAGAGCAGCTGGCTTCAGAATCCTTTAATTGTGGGCGGCAAAACAAAGAAAAAAGGGAAAGGTAGATAAACTTGCCTCACAGGCTCCTTCCAGCATGTTAAAGAAATGTACAGCTATACATTTACCCACCAAAATGGAAATAATATGAAATGTGGAGGCTGGTGAAAGAAAACAAAAATCTTCCCTGGATCCATTTTGGAAGAAGCTTTCAAGAGTTCTCTAGAATATTTTAAATGGCTTTGTTACATATTCAAGGTTTGCCTGACCTAGGTGTTTCCTCTCATATGTGCATGTTTTTTTGTTTTGAATTTTAAAAAATGGTTGAATTACTCTTCTATTTTATGGTGTGGGAATCTCTCCTTATTCTTTCCCTGTTACTTTTATCTCTGATATCAATTTTTTTGTAAAAGACATAATAACCCAGAACATGTCAACTTTGTTAACTGAGAGATACCTGTATATTTAAAGCACCGTAAACATTTGTTTGGTTTTGCACTTAAAACAGGACCTCTGGCTGTTTCAAAGATGAAGTATTTTATTTAATACCCCTAATGTTAGGGTTCCATGACTGTGATGCACATGGACATTTGTTTGCTTGTTTGTTTGTTTGTTTTAATGTTTTGAGCCAAGATGGAACTGCTGTATCCTATTTTACTTTTTATGTGATTCCTATATCCTGTTTGCCTTTCAGAGATTGGTTTACATGGTGTACGACCGCCTTCACCAGCCTGATGTTCAGGTTTGTAGCACTGAATTAAGGTTGCAATTTCTTGCTTGCTTGCTTTTTTGCTCTTGTTTTTTTCCTAGACAGGCTCCTCATCTTTAATAGCTATATGGCAGGCCAATACAACATGATCCCCTCCATACTAGAAACAGCTGTACCTATTGAACTACTAACTTGTAGAGAGAGGGGGTTTTTTGTTCAGTTTATTTTTGACAAGAACTTACAAATATCATACATTTCCTCATCAATGCTATGGAAAGAAGTTTATATTTTTTAAAAACAGTACACAGGAGAAAACAAAACTGACAGTCTAACAGCATGGCAGAAAGCCTTCATATATCCTACAATTTGGTAGATCTTTACATGTGTGCAGGTTGTTGATGATACAGAGAAATAAAATAACTTAAGCTCTCCTCTTAAAGCAGACTGTTGTAGTAGTCTGATGGACATTGTTGATTGTCTCTAAGTTGGCACTGCAATAAATTACTGCTTTAGATGAACCCACTTAGAGTTCTTTGAACAAAATTATATTTTTCTAATATCTTGAGCTTTTAAAAATGTTATTCAAGATTTCTGAATACTGAAAGCTGTTCAGAAGGCATTCATCTTTTTAGTCTTAAGCAAAAGGACAGTGTGTATTTCAGATGAATTAATGGTGTTAATTACATCCCCACACAATTCCCAGATCAGCATATAGTCCTTCTTAACGCTCACCTGGAATGTAACATTAATAAAAATCCATTGTGAGCTTTGTTTTCTAGCACATATGAGACTGTTCATATTCTTGTTTCCCTGTTAGCAGGAAAACAATGGCAACTGTTTTCCTTGGATTTCATATGGGGCCCTATACTTCCTCTATAATTAGTGTTATTTTACAGGGCGCTTGTGATTGTCTTGGAGAGCAGCTCTTTTGTTTTTATTAAAAAGAACTATATCAAAATAGATGCTATTGGCTCCTTCTGTTAATTTTTTTCTGGATGTTGTTTCATAACTGTATCAAGCTCTGAGCTGAGAAATCTTAGAAGAAAGACACAGAGTTATTGTTCTCTGCAACTTGGATGATCACCAGATATGTTATCACAGGCCATAGGGAAGGGCTGAATGAGTTTTCACTAGGAGCTGAGCCTGAAATGAGTTTCTACATCTCTTACTTTGACAAACAATACTACACTGTACAAGTATGAATCAACTCAAACAGCGGAGTTCCTCTTAAGACATCAAGAATCCTAGGTGCACTGAATGTCCTCTAAACTGGTGCTTTCTAGATGTGTTAGATAATATCTCCTATCACTCCCAGATAGCATGACCAATAGTTGTGCTAGTGAAGGAGGATGCAAGGCATTATAGTCCATTACATCTGGAGGGTTGGAGAAGGCTGATAAAAGGTCTTAGAATGTACCAAACATCCAACTGCCAATCCATAGTCCATTATTTTGTGAGATCTATCCACAACTCAGAAAAGTTACTTTTTTGGACTATAACTTCCTGAATGCCCAGCAAGGTCAGTTGCCATGTGGCTGCAAGATTATGGGAGTTGTTGTCCAAAAGGAAAATTTTCTAAAATCTGGGTGTACTGTAAGTATCATCACTGAACAATTCAGCCAATGTACATTCTAACCTACTTTAAGTATTTTTATGTAACAGTAATTTCAGTGGGAGAGATTTAAGCAGAGGCTTTAATGGCCTAAATTCAATTGCTTGCCTCAATTAATATTTTATTATTAGTTTATGTATTTATATCTCACTTTTTCTTCTCAGATTTGAGACTCTTGCCAAGCTCCTGTTGATTCAGGGGGTCTACTCCAGTTGGGAGTAACACTGGAAACAATGATGTTGAAAGTGCTATTACTAGGAAAATATAGCACATGTTAGCTTTGCTTATACACTAGTAGACCTATGCATTAAAATAACATTCAAACTTAGTACAGAAAAAAAGATTAGGAAATTCCTTTGGCAGCCTCTCTTACTCAACTCTGCATCATATTTTCTATAATACTACTTTCCTAAAATACTTCTCTGTTACTTCTGTAGCAAAGAAAAGTGGCCAAGAAATAATAAAAAGAGGGCAACATAAGACTAATTACATTGCCTCAGCTATTGTACAGCTTCATTATTTCTGGAAACATCTATAGATTCCTCCTTTTCTTCAGTCATTTCCTTGGGACAATTCACCTCAAGAGCTTTCCACTGGCCCAAAATAATTCACTGCAATAGTTATTGTTTGCTTATATGGAAAAAACACAAATGGCACCTCTCTTTTGTTTTTTATTTAAACACTGTGTTCCCTCCCACTATTTCCTTATTTTTGAATGCACTATAAAATATTCAAGGTCTTCTTCCTATTTAGGTCCTGTTAAATTAAACACAACTTCCTCCACTTCTAAAATGAGACTATCTGGTTCTACACAAATTAGGAGCGTGAAGAAACCGAGATTCAACTAAATATTCATGAAATTGATCCATTAGTTCAGGGAGAAACAGTTTTGTGACATGGTACGGCCAGCTATGTTTTGTTAAATCATTCTACTGCTTTAGCAGCACATTTATGTTAGAGTGAAGTCCCACTGAAAATGAAGTTTCTCTCCAATTAGATATCCCACTGTTCATCCCTTGATCTCTTTTCCTTCCTCATGCCTCCACCCTAACCTGCACAAAGAAAAAGATGGCAGGACACACCTTTTAAATCTGCATTGACTCCTGAATAAAGTCTCAGAGGGGCTGGAAGACATCTTATTTAAAATGAAAGCAATTATTTTTCCTCCACAGACTTTAAACTAGGGTTTCATACTCTCTAATTGTCCCAGTTTGGCATGGACAGCCCCAATTAATCCTCTGTCACCCCATGTTTTTCAGCTGTTTTTAAAATTTCCCAGTATTCCTCTCCTCCTCCCACTTTCCTTTGTCCTCAGCTTACCCAGTTGCTGCAAACTGAATTCAATATGCAAAAGTAGTTTGCACTCAGTTAAGTCAGGAGGAGGAGAGAAGAGTGAGAAGAATCTTGGCCTTGCAAAAGCAAACTGCCATAGCCTTTTCTAGCTTATGTGTTCTTCCTCATTAATAGCTCCTGCCATCTTAGCCATGCTCTGATGTTGCTTGGTCACACATGTCCCAGTTTTTGTATGTGACATGTTGTAGGATATGGGGGTGCATAGAATAACACACCATGAGTTTGTATTTTTTAACCTGCCTACTTCCATCTCTGAGAGGTGTGGTTGTTTGAGTGCTGGACTATGACCCTGGAGAGCAGGGTTTGAATTCTTGCTTGGCCATGGAAACCCACTGGGTGATCTTGTACATGTCACATACTCTTACCATAACTCAGAAATGACTTGAAGACATACAACGACAACAACTTCCATCTCTGCCCTCTCCTTTTTTGCACTTAGCACAGCACCTCTGAAATCCAATGGAGATTCTTTTTACAAAAAAATATTTTAAAGGAGGGGGAATTCCAATAGTAGTCATAATACCTGTAATGCTTGGGGTCTATCCATTTGTTAACCCAAGCCAAGCTTGAGAGAACATCTTGGTCTAGGCCCTTTCCGCAGCTTTTTTCAGTGCTGGGATGCAGGGATCATGCAAGCAGCTCCAGCGAGAGGCTCTTGCGTCCCTTCTGCTTCAGCACCACATGAGCTGCCTGCTCCCAAGCAGATAGCACGAGAGCCCCACCTCTTCCTTCCGCAGTGCAGCCTGGGAGTTTCCCAGGCTGCGCTGGGGCAGGAAGCGCAACCGCCGTGGCTCCGGAGGCTCCGCACACACAGCAAGTATGTGTAGGGCCCTGGAGCAATGTGCAATCATGCACCATTTTCAGCTGAAAGCCGAAAATGAAAAAGTGCGTGAGCAGTGCCTGCCCTACCCTGGAGCATCGTGCGATTGTGCGTGCATTGTGCAGATCACTCCTCACAATTGCGCAACGCTCCAGGTGCCCTTTCGCATGGCAAATGCAGTGCGAAAAGGGCCTAAGTGTAGATGACCCATCCAAGGTTTTCTATTGGGTGTCCAGGAAGGCTAGAATAGCTAGCCTGTGGAATTGGGCAGGGAAGAAATCACAGAACAAGAAAGCCTGCAACATTTAAAGCCTCCGATGAGTCTACATTATTACTTAAGAGAACTCCAGGCTTCTAAGCACAATACTTCAATGAGGATGGAATAAGAAACTCCAACAAACCACAGAGGAAGAAAAGAAAATAATACAGACAAAAAGGAAAATAGTTTTCATACTACCAGGACATTTTAATATAGCTGGCCTAGATCAAAAAATTGATGTTGCACAAAATGTAACAATAACAAAAGGCTTCCTCCATAGTGCCCCAGAGGCCTTACTTCCTGAAATGACTTTGTCACTTTATTCTAAAACTTTCCAGGAAGTGCATCAGGGCTATTGGACAGAGGAGGAGAATGAGGACATTGTCTTTCCCTAATCAGAATTTTTCTACACCTCCCCCATGAAATTCTCCTTTTGGGCCCAAATTTCTAGCATTGCAGTCACCTAAAAGTTCAGTTGAACATTTAGATCTACAGTTTAGGCATCCAAAGAAAAGCATCGAGCAAAATTACCAAGAGAAATCAAGAGTTAGAGGTGTGAATGATTTTCAGTGTCTCACTCTTTGCAATGCCAGACATTCTGGGGCCAAATGGTGAATTTCATTGAGGGGCAGAATTATTTGAGTGGGGCAATGCCATCATTTTGCCCTCTCCTCTCAGACTGAGAGAGTGTAACTTGTCACCTAGTAGATTTCAATGGCTGAGCAGGGATTGGATCCTGGTTCTCCTGAGTCCTCATCCAATACTCAGATCACTACATCATGGCGGCTCTCAGATTTACTCAGAGATTTGCCACTGTTTTCCTCTTAGGCTGAATGTAATTTGCCCAAAGTCACCCATGGATGAGCAGAAATTAAAATTTTCCTTTCCTGTTATTCTAGGCCTACATTCAAACTACTGAACCATACTGACTCTCTTACAGAGAAGCACATGAATCCAAATTTCTAGTTAAAAAAAAGCAAGGAAGAATCCCTGGATTAGTCTTTAAGTTCATGGTAAACAGGAACACACATTGCCTAAGGGTTTCAAGGGAATTAATGTTTTTCTCCTCTCACCTTTTCAAGGGGGCTCGATTCACTCCAATCAGCCAATGAATGGTAAAGAGAACAGGCCAAATGGTTCACCACATTTCCAATAAATGTTAGGGTGTGCTTCAGACTTGGCTGAATTTCAAATCAAGCTGATTCGAGAGATGTCTGAACCAAAATGAGATTTCCCCAAAGTGGACCAAAGGTGAACTTCCAGTTATAGTGAAATGCTTTATTAGTGCTTTCCAATCCCAGTGCTTTGAGGAAAGAATGACCACTGCTAATGCTTTCTTCCCAAAATATTTCTACTGTTTCAAAACAGTGAGGATGAGAAGCACATGGTCTTTCAGATGTTCAACAACATCTGAACTCATTTTGGCTGTACTGGTTATAGCTTCTGGGAGTTGTAATTCAATAACACCTGGAGAATCATATAACTCGCTCCACCATCACTCATCCATCAATGCTGGCTCAAAATACTTAATTACCTGAATGAAAATAGCACACATACCCATTCCATGTTGAAAATTCAACAGGATTGGCAGTTGGCTCTTACCTGCACATTGGTGATGGTTTGCATGTTCCACTGTATCTAAAGGTGGAAGGCTAGTTTAGGGAGCACAAGGCAAGTAAGGTGCTGCACACACAGGTCTGTCCTCCTATTTTCCATTGTCATTTGATGGTGGACAGTATTGGCCCCTTGAAATGGCTTCCTTATTCTGTCTAATGTCAAGGCCAGCTCTGCACCATTGTGCTTTCTTTCTCTGTCAGACCCACACCCACCCACACACACACCTCCCATAGTTGCCCCCAAGTAGCTGCACATACTAAAAGAAAAATGTTTTCTTCCCTTAAAAAGGCTTTTAACCTAACAAAATAGGAGGCCTTTTGTTATATTGTGATACACGTGAATGTAGCTGAGGGGGCCATACAGGCGAGAGAGCTATTTCTAAACTAAATGTGCACAATGAGGAGTTAGAATAGAGTGCCAATGTACATTGTACATTCCCACTACAGCCTATTTAAGCCTCATGTGTGAGAACGCCCTTAGTGTTTGACATGTCCATAAATAACACAGTATTGAAGCTGATAGCATACACTTCTGTTTTGTCTAGGTTTTCTTCAGCCTGTCAGCTGTCCAGAAAGATGGGTTTAGCCACTGTCTCAGGAATGTCTGTCACATATTTATGTTTGCAAGAGGTGAATTTACAACTGAGTTAGCAGATTTTATCCTCAAGATAAATCCTGCATGGCTAGGGTAGTTCCATGGAAAACTATGGAGACATGACTCTAAAGAGAAAAGTGCCCAGCTTGCTTTGAGAGGGAAAAAAAAAAGACCAAAAAAGTTCCTGTGAGGAATTAGAGGAACATCAGTGTCCCAGCAATGTCTGCCACATATTTATGTTTGCAAGGGCTAAGTTTGCAAGAGTTACATTTCCAACAGAGTTACCAGGTTTTATCCTCAAGACTAGGCAGTTCCTTGGAAAACTGTTATTATTAACTGCCCTCAAGTCGACTTTGACTTATGGTGACCCTATGAACGAGAGACTTCCATGTCACCATATCATTAACAGCCCTGCTCAGTCTTGCAGACTCAGGGCTGTGGGTTCCTTGACTGAATCTATCCACCTGTAATGTGGTCTTCTTCTTCACCTACTGCCTGCCTTCTACCTTTCCTTCTACCTATTGTCTTTTCCAGTGAGTCATGCCTTTTCATGATATGTCCAAAGTAGGACATTCTCAATCATCTAGGCTTCTAGGGAAAGTTCAGATTTGCTTTAGGACCCCTTCATTTGTCTTTTTAGCACAGAACTCTTCTCCAGCACCACATTTCAAATGAGTTCATTTTCTTCTTATTAGCTTTCTTCATTTTCCAGTTTTCACAATCATACATAGAAATTGGTACTATGATGATAAGGGCCATCCTAACTTTAATATTCAATGATATATCTTTACACTTGAGGATTTTGTCTCGTTCCTTTCAAGTTCTAGTCCACTTCTGATTTCTTGACTACAATCTCCATTTTGGTTCATGACTGAGCCAAGATACAGGAAACTCTTATCTATCTCAATGGCCATTTCTGCACAACATTGCTATCCCACAATGGGGACACATTGGTGGCAGTCTGAAAGTCATGCTTTCACACAATGTCATCATGGTCCCATTGCCAACATGTCTCCACCTATCATGATTACAGGATATTACATGAACAGAAAAAAATCCATTAATGGCCCATGATTGTGTGATGCTTCTGTCACTGATGGCTGTGCGGAACAGGTGGAACAACAATCTAGGTACTTCCTTCCCCAGTGCAGCACTGGAAAGAGGCTGGCTGCACTGTGGACCAAAAGCATGTGTCATTTGTGTTCCCATCTGCAGGTAGCCAGCCAAGTTGGGGACACACTCCCATCCCAGCAAAGGCACTGGTGGGATGATGCCAAGACAATGACAGAAAAGGTTAAGGTGCAGATGTCTTCATTGTCTGCTTTAAAGTTATATAAATCATCTGTGATCATTATGTTTGGTTTCTTAATGTTCAACAGTAAACCTGCCTTTCCACTTTCTTCCTTTACTTTCTTCAGTAATGGTCCCAAGTCTTTGCTATTTTCTGCTCGTAATTTGGTGTCACCTGCATATCTTAAATTGCTGGTATGCCTGCTTTCACACCTTTTCCCTCTAATCTTCACGTATGACAATGTTCAGCATACGTTAAACATATACGATGACCAAATGAAGCCTTGCCTGACCCTCTTACCAGTTCTGTCCTCATAATGTTCTGTCTTAATAGTAGCCTCTTGTTTTGAGTACAGATTACACATCAAGACAATCAAATGTTGTGGCACATCCATTTCTTTAAGAGTGACCCGTAATTTTTCATGGTCTACACAGTCAAAGGCTTTCCTGTAATCTGTAAAGCACAGGCTGATTTTCTTTTGAAATTCTTTTCTTTTGAACTTCTTTAGTGTGCTTCCTTCTACAATGTGTCTTTGCAATATGATCCATAGTCCCTCTTCCTTTCTTGAACCCAGATTCAACATCTGGTATTTCTTACTTCATAAATGGTAAAAGTGCTCCAAGTGAAGCTTCTACTTCATTTTCTATAATTGGAGGTAGATCTTCATATGGTTCTTCCTTGAATGAATCTGTCATCTTTCCATTTCTTTTAGTTTTTCTGTGTATTGTTTCCATCATCTTTCTATTTCTACTTGGTTCTCCTGCTGGTCATAGCATCTCCATAGCATATCCCTTTGATTTCTCGGATCTTATGGAAGAGGTCTCTTGTTCTTCCTTTTCTGTTGTCATTTTCTGTTTCTCTGCATTGGTTATTACAGTAGTTCTCCTTGTCCCTATGTACAAGTCACTGAACAGTTGCATTCAGGGTTCTGACTTTATTTCAATTATCTTTCACTTTTGTTACTTGTCTGTCTTTAATTGCTTGAAGAGTTTCATCTGGCATCCAGTGAGGCTTCTCTTTCTTTTTGACTGCAGATGTCTTTTTGCACTGTTCCTGAACCATGGCTTCTGGACAATTTGGCTTAGTAATGCAATAGGAGATATTCTTTAGCTTGTATTTGGCACAATGTTTGGTTTAGTGTTTTTCTTTACCTTTATTCTAATTTTTGCTATTAGTAGTTCATGATCTGTGCCACAATCTGCTCCTAGTCTTGTTTTTGCAGAGGGAATAGAGCTTCTCCTTCTTCTGCTTCCAATTATGTAGTCTATTTAAATTCTTTATAGGCCAGCAGGTGATATCCATGTTTACAGTCACCTCTTTGGTTGCTTGATGAATGTATTTGCAATGAACAACTGTTGGCCTCACAAAATTCAGTCAATTGTTCTCCTGGTCCATTTCTTGATAGGCCAATTTTTTTCTACAGTCTTTGATTCTGTTCTGTTTCCTACTTTTGCATTTCAATTATCTATGGTTAACAAGAAGTCCTGTTTTGCTGTGTGGTCAGTTTCCTCCTGGTCTCCAGCACAGAATCTTTCTTCTTCTTCTGTCTCTGTAGTTGGAGCTTATATTATGGTTATGCAGATAGATTTTCCCTGAAATCTTATTTATATTATCATATTTGCTGGTGTATAAGATGTGCCAGCCTATAAGATGCACCCCATTTTCAAACAGTATTTTTGGAGAAAAAAATACAGTATTCAGTCAGACTTTGCATTATAGCCTTTGACTGTCTTTGCTACATCAGTCCTCACTATAAATGGCACACTATTTCTTCTTAAATTTTCATTTCCAGAGTAAAACACTATGTAATTATCTGACTCAAAATGTCCCCTTTCTGTCCACTTTAGCTTGCTCACCCCAAGTATTGCAATGTTCCCGATAGTTGAAAAACCACATTGACAATAATAGCTGAAAAAGAATTTTGCACAACTTTCTCCTGGTAGCTGATATTGCAAAGCATTAAATAGGAATTATTCTAAAGAAAAAAACATGTATTTTTCTCTACAGAACAATTCCTGTACAACCTTTCTGCAGAAGAATATGGGTTTTCTCCCACAGTGGGGGAAAAAATTACTTTAATTATTCATCTCCTCATGCAAGGATGAAATTACCAAGGATTTACATTGTTAATAGAGTGCAACTGGCAAGATGTCTCCAGAAGTTCACAAATTCTGAGAACTTTCTATTGTTTGTTACCAACATTGAGTGTGCAAGGATACACTACTTCTAAACACAAGGGTTCCATTTAGCAATAATTGCTAACAGCTATTGAAACACCAATTCAGAGCTTTGGAAAATTACTTTTTGGAGACAACTTTTCCTGCGTGGGAAAAGTGAATTTCTAAGCTCTGAATTTACCCTTCATGAATTGTAAAATATCTAACCTAAGTCTTGGGCCTTTTCTGCACCTTACCTTGTTCCGGCACTGGGGTGCAGGGATCGCGCGAGCAGCCTCTGCCAAAAGGATCTCCATTCCCTGCTGCTTCAGCTCTGCACGAGCTGCCTGCTCGCATGAGAGCCCCGCCTCTTCCTTCCGCAATGCAGCCCGGGACCTTCCCAGGCTGCACTGAGGCAGGAAGTGTGACCAACCCGGCTCCAGAGGTTCTGCACACCAGGTAAGTGTGCATGGGGCCCAGGAGCAATGCACAATCACGCACCATTTTCAGCTTCAAGCCAAAAATGGAAAGGTGCACAATCAGCCCCTGCCGGCCCCTGTAGCATCACGTGATTGTGAGTATGTTGTGCAGATTGCTCCTCGCAATCATGCAATGCTCCAGGCACTCTTTCACATGGCAAATGCCGTGCTAAAAGGGCCTTGGCTCAGGAATTATTGATAAACAAAAGTCATCCATGAAACATGCCTGTTCTGCCCAGAATCACTGACCCTGTTTCTATTCACAACCGTCCAGTGCTGAGCAAGTATATTATCAAGAACTGCGGTTGTACAATTGAGGAGCTTCCGATTACCTTAACTTTCAGAGAAAGAACCTGAGACCAAGGGGATTGAGTCCTTGAGATGTCACAGGTGCAAGATTCAGTCTAGAGTTAGGGTTGTAACACTTTCAAAATAATATGTATGTGTTTCTTTGTGCATGAAAGAGCGTGAGATAGATAATGTGCTTTTCATCAACCAGCTCCTAAACAAATATTGGCCTGAATTCTATTCTTAGGCCCTTTCCGCTCCTTACCTTCTTGCATCATCCTCCAGTTGCTATCCTGGTAGTGCCTCTGCCAGGAAGAGAGTGTGATGGGAACACTCCCCTCTGCACTGGACCAGATCCCTATGGAAGGGAGCACAAATGACACACTTCTTCCTTCCACAGCACAGCTGGGCACTTTCCCATGCTTTGCTGGGGCAGGAAGAGACCCACTGAATCCATGGGATTTACCTGTATGTTCAACCATTGATTCATTGAGACTAACCATTAGGATTCAGACTATCTTGTTCAATACAGAGATTGCCAGAGGGCCTGGTCTCATATGAGTGAATATACTAATACTAAAGTTAGTGAGGCAATGTTGTGTAGTGGTTTGAATTTTGACCTATGACTCTGGGAAGCCAGGATTCCAATTCCAGCTCAGACACAGAAATCCACTGAGTGACCTTGGGCAGGTCCTACTCTCTCAGCCCTAAAAGAAAGCAATAGCAAACCTTCTCTGAATAAATATAGCCAAGAAAACCCTAGGACAGGGTTGCCATAAGTCAGAGTCTATTTGAAAACACATAAACCTACAAAGATGAGTGTGCTCCAAAAGCTGTGTATTCACCCCATGGTCAGTTCCTAAATATTCTCATCTGAAAATAGCTAAATACAATTTAGGGCCTTTTCACCCTACATAATTATAGCACTATGATTCTACTTCAACTGCCAAGGCTTCTTCTTCCTATGGAACCATTTGGTTTCTAATCTGGTGAGGTACTGGAGCTCTCTGGCATAGAATTCTAAGTTGTTGTTGCTGCTGCTGCTGTTGTATGCCTTCATTTCTGATTTATGGGGACCCTAAGGCAAACCTATCATGAGAGAGTGTGTAACATGCCCAAGGTCACCCAGTGGGTTTCCACAGCTGAGTGGAGAACCCTGGCCTCCAGGGTTATAGTCCAATGCTCGGACCACTACACCATGCTGGCTCTGTAGAATTCTAAATACTCTTCCTAAACTGCAAAACCCAGTATTCCATAGGGTGGAACCATGGCATTAAAGTGGAATCATAATATTATAACTATGCAGTGTGAAAGGGGCCTTGGAAATTGCCTAGTTTAAATGGTATTTTACCTATTCACTTGAGTTACTAGTGAATTTAACAGAACAATTCATCAACACAGAAATGCCTGCGTCCCAGCTATGTATGAACAAGACATATTCAGTATTTCAAACAAGATTTTAGCCATTACCCCCACTAAATGTGTACTAACAATACATGATGCAGAGGAGTCACTCATTTTCTTCTATAAACTTTTAAGGCCATCATAATTGTTAGTCATCATTCATTACATTTATATAAAATAACTCAAAGGGAGTGCCTCCTTTTTGGAGGTAGAGAAGAAAACATCATGGCAGTAAAAGCAGGACATTCTCACTCCCACATTTAAATAGAGACAAAGAAGGTGAAACTGGAGAAGAAAAGGAGGATATAGAAAGCAATTGGCAACCAAAGGGTTGCAGAGGGGCAGGAACTGTGTTTAGGTCAGCTGATTGTGGATAGGTGCAGGGGGGTCCAGATGAACAGGCCCAGAATCCAGGTAAACACATATTATAGCAATCCTAAACCAAAGCCAGTGGGGAAAGTCCTTTTCTAGTGACACATCACATCCTTCAGCTGCAGTACCATCTCTTCAGACCCAGAGCTTGGGAAAACTCTGGAATGCAACTCCCAAACATCTCCCAGCTAGCATGGCAGTACCATTCTCATTGCACCATTCAGGATGTTGTAGATGAGAAAGGAGGGAGGGAAGAGGGAGAATTTTCCAAATTCTAGACAGACATTTCCTTTCAGTGTGAGAAGGGTGGGAGTGAGAAGGGCAGAACCAGTGGGTCTTTGTCACACCTCACTGTTATGCCAGGTTATACCATTCGAAAACCACTTCAGCTGTGCTCACAACAGGTGATTATTCATGCTGTGTGTCACACCCTTGTCACATTTGTGCCATAACAGCATGATCTGCACAGTCTTTTCATCTACGCTAATGCCATGATTACTACACCATTTTCCCACCTTGTGCTTTGTGATTGGTTTGCGTCAATATTTTTTTTTAAATGGCCATAATAACGTTATTACAGCACAATGTCATTATGGCACACCCATTACAGCGCTGTTCAAATCTCACATGGAGAGACGCAGCACAGAAAGAGAAACAGACCACACCAACCCCCACCATTTTTTGATACTTTTTTTCTACTATGATAAAGAAAAGTGCCTATCACATTAGTCAATTGGTTCATGTTGTCCTGTTCAAAACTGCTTCACTTGCACTCATTAAGCCATAATAATACTGTTATAGCATGACATCATTGCAGTGCACCCATCACTAACCAAATCTTGCATTGTGAGAAGTGACACAGAAAAAGAAACATGCACACCATCCCCTGTGATTTTTGATATCTTTTTCCTTTGAAAGACAAAAGAGTTTATTATGCTAATCAGTTATTTCAGGCCATCCTGTTCAAATACGTTCATTTGCACTCATTGAGCCATATTTTTTTATTATAAAGAAAAAGGAACAATACATAACAGAATAAAACAAGAACACTACGTGAATAACATAAAGGTGAAAAAGAGAAAAATTGCAACACAAATAGCTTACGTTACTATTTCTCTCCAAATCTTTTATCATCATATACTTATTCAACATATTATATATCATATTTATATATTTTATTTCATGATCTAAATCTCATTTTCCTTGTACTCATTATTGCTATAGTAATTTCGTTCTTAAATCTATTCTTTTCAACTATATTTAACCTATTGCTAATACTGTATATGATCCTGTTACTAACCATAAACCCTAACCCTAAATGTGAACCCATTCCCAGAGCCAATTATATTCCAGCTTACTCTGCTTTCCAAAATTGTAATTTTTCTTGTGGAGGTGTGACACTTCCCTCTTTTGTCAAAGCTTTTTCCACAAATATTTTCCATATTGCTTCAAAGTCGTTCCTTTTCATTATCCCTTTTTTAACCTTAATTCGACATCATTCATTGCATCAATATCATTCATTGCAATTTTCCACACTTCTTTATACCAATCCTTTATTTGAAAATCTTCTTGAGTTTTCCATTTTCTTGATATAATTAGCCTTGCTGCAGTTAATAAATTTATAATTAACTCCTTCATTGTCTGGGTACAATTAACCTTATCAAATATAGATAATAATTCTGTACTCAGACATATTTGTAAATCAATTCCTGCTATCTCTTTTATCTCTTTAAACACCATTTGCCAAAATTTCTGTACACCTTCACAATTCTACCACATATGAATATATGTGCCAATCTCTTGGCAACCCCTCCAACATAAGCTTGAATGATTCTTGTCTATGTGGTTTAACCTTACTGGTGTTAGGTACCATCTCCAAACCAATTTATAATAATTCTTTTTTATCCTTACAGATAAATTTTTTAAATGACGCTCATTCCAAATGTTCCCTGTCTTGAATATCTATTTTTTGTACTAATTCTTCCTCCCATATTTTTCTAAGATATTCATCTTCATCTTTTGACAATATTTTATATATTTCTCTTGTGGTACCCTTCAATATTTCATTTTCTTCCATGTCATTTCTTTGCTTAATCATTTGTTCAAATCTAGTATATTCTCTAAAATCTTTATTATTGCTTTTCCATTCCTTGTCCACTGCTCCAGCTGAATATAATTAAGCCATGACATCTTAGTACCCCGCAATCTCTCCTTTATTCTGTCTTTGTCATTATGTTCATCCAATCTTTTAACTTATATATTCCTTGCTTTTTTAATTTCTTCTTTATTTATCCCTCAAATTTATTGGAAATTTTTCCATCATTACTACTGGAGTTAATGGTGAGGTAGCCGACATTAGTTTTTCCTTGTTTTTCTTCTAAATTTCTAATATATTCTTTAAAAGGTGGTTTTCTATTTCTTCTATTTCTCTCTTGACCGGATTCCAAAAAAAGATATTCTCTAGTCTCCTCTCAATTTCTATTGTTTCCATCTCTAACCATTCTAAATCCCCTTTTCCTGAGACTCCATCTATAATATATCTCAATTGATTTGCAGTATAATACCATTTTAAGTTTGGGAGGCCCAGTCCACCTTCTTTTTGGGATCTGTACCAAAATTTCTTATTAATCCTTGCTTTCTTAACCCCATTACAAAAATTGTACAATAATTACTGCCAGTTTTCCAATTCTATTTCTGATATTCTTACTGGTAACATCCTAAATAAAAAATTAATCTTAGATAATATTTTCATTTTTACTAATGCAATTCTTCCAAACCATGATAACTTAATATTTTTATATTTCTCTGATTTCCATTTCACTTCTTGTCTCTCATTAAGCCATAATAACACTATGACAGCATAACGTCTTACACCATTGCCTTAAAAAAAATAATAACATTTTTAAAAATGACATTGTGTTGGGAACACTATGGTGTGTGGTACCACAGGAAAGCAGTGCAGAAATTTGGAAAACACTCCAATGCAGTAAAGGCATTAGAATAGTGACTTTAAATGGTTAGCAGGTCAGGATCACAGCATAGCTACAAACTATTTACATAAAAAATTAGAAAAAAATCTGAAAAGTTTTTAAGAAAATACAGCTATCTTCTTTGGAAGTTTTGTCTTCCATGCCAAAGCACCAGAAGTAGTTGAGGTTTCCCCACTGAAGACTTCCTTGGAAATTCCCAAGGGAGGGACAATCAAACCACTCCCACACCATACCTGCTAATCAATCTGTGTGGCAATGAAGTGGAATGATATATCCACACTCAAATTGGCTACTGAATCATACTGAGAAAGAGGGTCCTTAAGGGACTGTCTCTAACATGAAAAAAAAAATCATGTTCTCAGCAACTGTACAGCACAACACCACCAGGAGAAAACCAACTTTGTGCAATAAGGCTGAGACAAAAGCTGGCCAAACCACCACTATGATGTTATAAAGTGTGGTGTGATAAGGACCTAGTCCTGGGGAACAAATTCAAATTCCATAGAACACAGGAAGTGTGTTCTGGTGGCCGTCGCTGCATCTTGTTTTCACACTCCCCTATATCCATTTGTGGTAGGAAGGGTAGTCAGAAAGTCCTTCTGTCATAGCCTCACACAAATGTGTATTCTATAGATGCCAAGAAAATAAGGCATGAGGGGAATATGGCCAGCTTGTGTTAATGGATATTCTTGGTGTTTTATCAGGTCCTTATGCATTTCTCCTTTCTTCCCTTTATTTTTTTCATTCTTTCTTTTTTTTATTTATATTTTTGAAAGAGAATTGTTTTTAAAAAATTATTGTTTAAAGAAGTACTTGTAAGAAATACACCCTGGACATCTTGCACTATGAGGAATGTTTCTGTCAAAGTAATTCAGGTTTTAAAAAAACAAAATTTAAAAAAAACCTATTCATCCTGAACTGTTACATGAACATTCTCTAGTACCTCCTCTGTCTTGAAGAGCACAGAGAAGACAGAAAGTAAACTGCCAAGAAGAAGATGTGGCTTGTCAGGGCATCATTTGTTTGCAGCAGTAAGACCTGCTTTGCCATTCATTTTGCAGTGATCCATCTTCTCTCCTCTCCACCCCCACCATGTCACATTGAAGAGGTTGGCCAAGTAGCTTTCACAGGAACTTGTCAGTGGACCAAGTATTCAAATAGTCTGGCACAAACAGAGGTATCTGGCAGAGCATCAAATTACTCCAGTACAGTGACATTAACCAAACACTCTAGAGCTATTTGTTGATCTCAGTTTCAGCCCAGATCAGACTGACACTTACTCTCATCAGACTCGAAAGGGCACAGCTCTGTTTGTATCTTTATCCCTGAGTATATCAGTTGCATGAGCTTCAAAGGCGTCATCTGACTCAGGCCTACTTTATATTGATAAGAATATGACAATGTGATGACCGTAAGGCCTTCTTTTTTCCGTGAAATGGCTCTGGAATGGCTATATGGTTGTCAGGTCACAACCTTTGAGGCTACCATTTTAAGTCGGAGACATTGTCACTGCCCATTCCCTTCCTTGTCCTTTTGTCACACTATTTACATATTTGTTGTCATGGTTCCAAGTACATTGCTCAACTGGTGGCTTTAAAATGACACATAGAATCCCCACACTGTGACCTGACTACTGTAGATAAGCTTCACATGTGGAAAAGGTAAGCATTTGGGAAACAATCAAAATAAACATATTTAGACAACTAGGTTTTCTAATAGTTTCATCCACATATTCCTAAACACTGAAGTGATCAATGCAGCATTAAATAGCAAGAGCTTTGAGTTATTTCAGTAATATAAATGCAGACCTTGGAAAACTTACCAGAATCTCCTCCTTGGATAAGATTAGGAAATACCATAGTTGTGACGTGCTAAAATTAAAACAAACATCTCTTTGTTTTCACTAGTCTGACTTAGTGGTCAACAATTAACTGCAAATATTAATGTAGCTCAGGGAACAAATGGCTGAGGACAATGAGTGCTGCAGTTCAACCCATCTGAAGGGCAACAGGATGGGAAGGTGGTTGCAGTTCTATGTTGTTTTACCATTTGCTTCAGTTAAACCTAAACAAAGTGCAATGGAGATTGAAGTAAGGTATCCCAGTACATTTTTATGTAAAACCAGCACTAACTGGGGTTTGATTTACTTTTCAGAATGTCTTAATTGATGGATCACAATGAAAATCAAAAACCAGGAATAATGATAGAGGTGTCTTTTACTGAATCGTTAACCGTATGAGGCTCACTACCATGAGAATTGGGTCAAAAATCATATTTGATTTTTCAAGCATTTAATCAACACTTAGAAATCTAAGCCTACTTCCTCCTGACCCCTTCAGCTCTGGCTTCAGTCCATGCACTCACCCAGAAGAGCAGGTTTCTTAAACCAAAGTCAGTATCAAAATGGCCACATTCATGTACTATGAAAATCCATTGTGTTAGTTTACTCACTGTGATCTGCAGACCTACCTCTGCAAACAAGCCCTAGTCTGTTAACAAGTTGCAAACCATAGTTTGAAGTCATGGTCTGATACTGGTTTACAAATAACTGTCTTTCATAAAGTATGACTTGTTATGACATGAGTGCATAATCATATGCTGTCCTTCACTTTGTTTCCCCAATTGCTCACCCTTAAACAAGATCAAACAAAAGTGGTGGCAAAAGGGGACGACAATCCATGAATTGTTCATGTCTTTCATATAATGTGTGGTTTAAGCAAGAATCCATGGTTAGTGCAAGTCATGGCATATTATGATGCACAACATGCCCACCTTACTTTTCTGTCTTGTATTTCAGCTCAAGACTTTCCCCAGCCTTCTGGGTTTGTTTTTTTTATTTGAAAGGCCTTGGTTTAAGTCTTGAGTGTCAGACATGTGAAGCTTGTGTTGCAGTTCTGAGTGGTCTCTCATCTTTCTTTGGTATCTTCTTGTAGAGCCTTGACTGTACTTTTTACTGCTGAAGTGGGAGAAACAGTTGACTAGCTTGTGTTGTCCATTTGCTCAGGATGACCAAACACCAAGACTGCTGTGAAGGACATGTAGACCCTGGTGCCATGACCACTGCAACAAATCATGATGAGCACTGATGTGAAGCTTACAGTGCCACTATGCCAAACAACATTTCCAATGTGCAACAAAGCCTGTGTCAAAGAACATTCATGTTGCCACGGTTCAAGATGAGTCAAGTAATTTTTTAAAAAGGATAACTGAGCATGGACTTCATGCTGTCTTAGCAGCCCACACATATTCTCCTTCTCCAGTTGTGGGACTGAGAATAGGACATATCTATTCCTTGAAACACAGTGAGACACTGGTTGGTCCATCTGGCAGAGATTACATATGTAACAGTAACCCCTGAAACATTTGAGACCAAGAACATTTGTCAGTTGTTGAAGAGGGCATCCTGCATTTGTTTCCTTCACATACAGGGCATGTTTTACTGCTTAGTCAGCTGTTACTACGGCATACAAACCTTTTTTTGGAAGGGCTGTGGTAGAAAATAACTGATCAGTAAGTCAAAAGTGTCAAAGCCGTCTGGGTAGGTGGAGGCAGTAACAAGAAAGCAGGAAACCTTGTCTGTAAGTTTAGAGCTTGTGGAAAGGAAATAGTTTCCATCCAACACAGAGATTGTAGACTTAGTTTGACAGGAGGGCTCAGACAAAGCCAAGAGTCATTTTTTTCCTACCCTACTTTAATGATTGCAGCTTGCTGCAGTTTAGCACTCAAGGGAGGAAATGTGGCTTAGACTATACTTCAGCTTTGGATTGTTCTTACTATTGGTATTGCAGATATGGAGGGAAGGAGGACTTGTGTATGTGTATATATAACAACCATGAATGGGCATGCATATAAAACAAAGAACATGGCTTGCCCCAACTGGGCAACAGATATTATCTTGCATTTAATCATGGCCATTCTGGTTTTAAAAATAACACTTCTATGCACTGCATAAACAACCCAGCTTTTTAAACATATTCCCCTAGTGACTGCATTTTCATTGCAAGCCTCTGATTTCCTAAACTTACCTTCTTAGTCAAGGATTGAAAATCTAGCTATATGAATAGAAATTGCAAAAAAAGCATTTGCCTTCTGCCCAGTCTGATAATGTATTTGTCTATTTTGTTTATTTGATGTATGTTCTACCTTTCTTACCAAACTGGGACTTGGAGCAGAGACTCCAGGGTACCATCACTCTGAGGAAGTCTTTGCATCACAGTTTCCTGCCTTAAGTTCAGATGTCAACATTAAATGGATGTGAAGAAAGATTCCTTCTAAATCAGGGCTGGGAACCAGGGAACTTGTGACCCTCCAGATGTTGTTGGACTTATACTTCCACCAGCACAGCCAGCATGACCTGGGAACTATATGGGAACTCTCAAGACAGGAATAATAATCTTGAGGGCCACAGATTCCCCAGCCCTGCTCTGAGCTTTTCTGGAAATCATCCATCACTGCATATATAGTAGCTGAAACCTCATATATCATATTCAACAAAGCCTGACAATGGTGTGAATAGGCAAGACAACATTTCAAGTGTGCACATAAGCAAGCCCTATGAGAGCCAATGTTATATAGTAGTCTGAACATTGGATCATGACCCTGGAGACCAAGGTTTGATCCCCTGCTCAGCCACAGAAAGCCATTGGGTTTTCCTAGGCGTGTCATGCACTCTCAGCCCCCAGAAAACTCTGTGATAGGTTTCCCTTAGGGTTGCCATAAGTCAGAAACAACTTGAAGGCACACAATAACAACAAGCAAGCCCCACACTAGGCCTGGAAAACTGAGCCCCGCAAATATTGTTGGACTGCTACTCCCATGAGCTCCACTATTATTTGTGCTGGGTAGGGCTCATGGGCATTACAATCCAACAACATGCGGAGGGCCATAAACAGATTTAAAACATCCTACAACTTGACACCGTGTCTTGATTCTAAGGTGTTCCAATGCACAAAATTGTTCACTTTCTCTCTAAAGGCCAAGCAAGACTTTATGTTATTCATGTCTTCTGCCCTTCCATGGTTGATATAGTTTTTAAATGAATAGCCTGCATGAAGTGAAGGACATCCAGACCACCAAAAAAAAAAAAAATTAGAGAGGAACTTTTTGCCCCTTGCCCCTGGTATATTATAGTCCCATTCAGAATTAGGGCAGCCACCAACTTGCTATTCATGATGAGAAAAAGCCATAGCACAGTGCTAGTGGGAAGGGTGCTTCCTCTGTACTGTGGTTCCAATATGGCTTCAGCCCCATCCCTGCAAACAACATCTGTTTAAAAAAATAGCCATGCAAAGCTAAAGGCATACCTGGCATGGCATCTAGTTTGGTCATGAGTCCCTTTAGTGAATTTCCTTATTATGGATTAAGGGCATTCTCATAGTCAGTTGTTCGCACATATTCCTATCCATCCATGTTATAGGTCGTCAGTATTCAATCTGAACTGAATATGAGGATTTACATGGGAATTTTCAGTTCAAAAATAGTCACCGATCTGTCCAGGATGCTGTTGGAATTGAAGATGTACCACTACATTTGTGGAAGCCAGCAATGTCATTACAGGGGGCTGTAGGAACAGAGAAGCAGTTTCGATTCCCTAGAATATCCCCTCCCTTTTCTTCTTCTCAGATCTATAGCTTCCTTGCCTGAAGATTGATGTTCTCATGTCTGACTTCTTCATTTCCTCTCACTCCTCTTCTTGCCGTCATTTTGTCTTAGTCATGTAGTCAGGAGACCCCAATCCTTCTTTATCTATCAGACATGTAATTTCCTTAATAAATATATTCTCTTCACTTAACACAGCAGTCAGTGATACTTATCAGTTCCAAACTGCCAGCTTTCACACAAAGTCAACAGATGAAAAGGAAGCATGAATGTGCCCCATTATATATGCTTTTCCAATATTTGAAGTATGTGGCATTTAAACGGCATCTCACAAAACAGCCACAACCATCCTATATAACCAGCCCCCAATCAGTCCTCAAAAGGACTGCATTCTCTGCAAGAAACAGGTTGCCAAATGACTATTTGTAAAAGATGTTAGACGGGCCATGTCGGGTTAGTGTTCAGGTAGTTGTGGTGATGGTGGTTTCTGGAGTTTTAATTCTCAGAGCTAGATCAATTCCAAGAAATTGTTCAAAGCAGCAACACTTCTGTGGCTTTTTTGCCGTATTTACAACTGGTGTTGTAAATAGGACAGGCTGTACTCTAGACTCCACACACAAAAAAGGCATCCAAAATCAGCACAGAACACATTTTGCAAATGTACCTCTGAGTCATGGGACTGGTTCCAATTTTTAATGTTTGGTTCTCCTAGACATTTTGGCAAGCCCTGAGATAAAGGAAGACAAAGGAGGGAAGGCTGGACCCATGTGTGGTGTGTGGGTAGGCTGGAGGAAATAGCAGCAAGGGTCAGGAAGTCATGGGTGGGACAGGGAGTTACCCAGCACATATCTTTGGTCATTGGAAGCGATCCTTTTGCTTTTGATCCTTAAACAGACCCTGCCCACAAAGACATTTTCTGTTAGGACAAAAACCTTTCTGTATTTTTTAAAATAATAATGAATCAAGATCCCCAGAAAATGTCTCAGTTAAGACCCTACAGTATATTTCCCACCAATACAAAGAAAAACACACACACTTGCACTAGTTAGAGTTTCCATTCCAAGCATAATTCATGGTTGAGATGAAGCAACATCAGACACACATTGCCCCATATTGTTTTGCATAGTTCTGGTTATCTAATTCAGAACAATCATTTCTTACTGAGCCATTTATTACAGCAGAATAGCTGCTTTATTTGTCATGCAATAGTTATCAATAACCGGAACAATTTCAGCAAGTGAAGCAAGGCATGATAGAGCCTCAGCAAAAAGGAGTCAATTCTAGATACCTCACAAAACTACAAATCCCAGGATTGCATGGGGAGAGCCATGGCAGTTACAGTGGTATGAAACTGCTGTAAATGTGTAATATGAAACAGACTCAAGATATCCCCAAATTTTTAGCTGCTCCTTCTCTGAGGAAGGGCAAGACACTTAAATCCTGTTTTAGATTTTCCTACTCAAAGTAAAAGACAGAGCTTCTTTCCCTCAGAACAACGTTTTCACTGAGATTTGACGACTAACTGTGGTACGAACTATACAAGAGGGAATGGCAGCTAATTATAAATTATAAATGTGCCACGGAACAGTATGCCTTTCAGGGGGAAAAAATGAGTATAAGACAACTGACAAAATTATTCCACTTGATGTATACCAGGTTCTCTCACACTCACCTGTAGCTGCTGCTGCAAGCACTTATATGAATGGATTTTTGAGATGCTATTAAGTTTATTCTAGAAAATATTGGTCCAGTATTCATTTTAGAAATGAATTTACAATATGTTTTCCACACATGTAGTGTGGACTCAAAGGCCATTGCCACACAAGGGGGCTGTGCCACTTCTGGGACAGGATGGCTGCGGGCAGCAGGTTGTGCTTCTGTACAAAGTTGTCACTGGCCCACTGCCATCCCATCCCCAAGTATCATGGAAAATGGAAAAAATCCATTTTTCACCTACAATCACATGGCGCTCCTGTCCCTCGCAGCCATGTGGAAGCACAATGGAGCCACTTCCTTCTGAAGCGCTTCAATGGAAAATGCCCAGCTGCACTGTGGAAGGAAGAGGTGGTGCTATCACAGTCCCTTCCACATCGAGTGAGCAGGTGTGGAGGGAAGCATTGCTGAGACACAGAAGAATGTCATTGTGTGGAAAAGGCCTAAGAGCGAATGCCAAAAAGAAACAAAGGTACAGGCACTATATATGTAAAAAGCACAACGCCTTTTTCCTCAAACCATGATCATGCAGAAAGCTCTACACTTTAAATTTAATCCAAAAAGGATTGGTTTCTTTAGTGCACAGGTGGGAATTATGTGGCCCTCCAGATGGTTTTGGATGGCACTCCCCAGCAGATCTAGTGAATGTAGTCAATCACAAGTACTGCTGGGAGATGCAGTTGAATACCAATGCAAATTTCCACCTCTGCTTTGAAAGATTCTTTTTAACTGATTGTTTAATTAATAATCTACTTATTTTTACCCTACCTTTTACCAGACAAATGCATCTGGAAGAGGGACCTTCTTAAAAGAACGTATAAATTATAAAGCTCATAATAAAGACTTAATTATTAGGTTTTCTTAAGCATAGTTCCTGAAAACGTTTGCTGTGTTACAAAATCCCACATACAGGCTAACCTTGCATTAATTCTGTTTTCATTATTGTCCACTGGCAGGAACATGGGAGGAGGGCTTGAAAAGCAGTCAGGCCTCTCCCTAAACTGCCATAGTTGGAATGATCTCACTAGACTAGCAACAAGGAACATATGGCCTTTCAGATGTTTTTGTACTGCAATTCCCTGAATCCCTCACCACTGGCCATATTGTGTGAGGTTGCTGGGAAATGTGGGCCCCAAACCATCTGGAAGGACACCCTCCTCCACCTTTCTACTAGATTAATACAAGTTTGGACAAGGTTTTAGACAAGGAAGGAGCCTGCTGGAAGGAAGGCATAATTCACTAAGAAGAAGTTGGTTGAAGCTTTGCTCCTCCTTGCAATCCACATATATTCAGATATTTAAGGGCTGCTCTTCAAACCGATGCTGGGAGGGGGAAGGAGATTAAAAGATTTGCTTTATGGAGAACTTCCATTTTGCTGTATGAGTTTGACGCCTACCTTTTGAAGCTAAATTCTAACAGGATAGCAATGCCAAGAAACTGAACATTACAGAAAGGAAATAGAAGCAATTGTGTCCAGGAGTGTCTTTGATCAGTTACTATTTTTTGCCACTCTTCCCACAGGTAGAGATTCTTAGAATTTTGTAAAACATTTTACATGGTGCAGAAACATAGGCCCTTTCTGCAGGACATCGTCACCTCGCATTGGGGACAGGAGAAAGATGGGACCTGAACAATGGTTCTGCATGACATCATCTGGGTCCCCTCATTCACTGCTCCCCAGGCAGTGCAAGCGTGCCACAAATTATTGACGAGTTCTCCCCACCAATGACCGGTGATCATGCTGCCCTCCCACTGCCCTCCCACACTTGCCTGAGCTGCAGAGGATCAGGAAGTGCAATGGCTGTGCTTCCTGCCCCAGCACAGCCAGGGACGGTAGACATCTGCACTGTGGAAGCAAGAGGTGTGGTCATCACCCGTCCTGCATTCCCAAAGGCAGCTGGTACAGAGGGAAGCATTCCTGTGGTGCTCCCCTTCCAGGAGAACCTCTACCGAGATCCCCACGGGATGCCACCAGGATTAGGTAGGGTGCAGAAACGGCCTGAGAAACCTTGGTTAACCTAAAAAACCAAAAAGCCTGTTTCCAACTTCTAGAACACATAGGTAGTTGAGAGTGTATAGGACCAATTTTGCAGTGGTAGTCCTAGTTTCTGGTTAGGGTTAAGTATAATTCACATTGTAGGCACTGCCTGTTAAGTTTTTCTAAGCTCTAAGACTCAGACACCTATAAGGCTGCCATATTTTTTTTTCTTTTCTATCTGAGCCTCCCTTTAGCCATGCCTGGATTCTTTCTTTGTGAGAAATCTACATTTATTTCAGTGAGAAACAAGGTCTTTTTGTTGGTGACCCATAGCTTCCTGGAGATGTGTTGAAATGCATCCCCAATAACCTTTAGGAAAAGACAAGAAAGGTTTTTGTTTGTTGTTTTGTTTTGTTTTGTTTTTTGGTGGCACCATGAAGATTAAGAGGTTTATTTAGTTTTCATATACTGCAGCAGCCCATTTCATCGGATGCAAGTGCACTGCAGTCCACAAATTAGTTTTATTTAGCATAATAGTGTTATTTAATCCTTAAGGTGTCAGAAGACTGTTGTTGCTCTTGTTTTTCTGCAGCAGATTAATTCCACCATCCAAGGTACTGTGAGGGGTAATTTGGGAGCTGAAGTTAGGACTGGAACATCTTTATTTGTTCATTGAAATGTGGTTTTCATTGCTTTTTCTGTTTTTACCTGAAGCATTCTTGAAAACACAGTGACAGCTGATTTAACGCAAAAGTGTTAAAATTCTTACATAATTTTCTGATGGGGATATCCAGAAGTTTACAAAGGAATATCCAGATCTGAATGTGCTAACTCTGTTAAAATTTCCCCAGTGATTCAGACTTAGAATGATCTAAAAATAAATTAGAAGCCAAGAAAGAATAAAAATGAAACCGACCCAAACCCACCAAACGTAGGTTTAAAACCCACTAAGTATCAGCTCCAATTATCACAGAGTTTATATTTGTATTTTTAGTGTCTCCTGCATACGTTTTGATATTTTTATTTGTGGTTAGAATAAAAAGTAGTTTTATAGCTGTATTTTTAAGAGCAATGTGTCTATGACAGTATTATATGCTTTCTCCCTCTCTGACAGGTCTGATCAGGAAAAAAACCCAGAACTGTTAGAAGCACTGTTATGACCTTTCTTTTGTTGTGTTATGGTCTAGAAGAATCAAAAATATTTTATTATTATTAGCTTTTCAGGTGAAGTATATATACACACACACATACACAGAGAGAGAGAGAGAACGAGAGAGAAATATAATACTTTCCGCAAATGAGTCTCAAGTACGATCTTTATATCAAATATTATAATGGCATCAAAATAATATTCATATTTTAAAAATTAAAATCAGTGAAAGGGGCACAGAAATTGATAAAAGACAACATTAGAGACATAGCATAACAGCATTTTGTATTATTGTCCCCCATTTTTATCAGCAGTTTTCCTCTCCCAATTTATCAGGTTAATTTGGGGTACCACAAACCAATAGAGTACATGAGCATTGAAACTGCAGACAAAAAATCTCAACAGTTCAGATACTAAGCCTTATTTTCCAAATTCAAATAAAATCAGCTCCAAGAAATGTAGTTCACTGCATATGAGATTTTGAAAGAGAAGTGAGAAGGAAGAGTCATAGTTTGAATATTATGTTATCTCCTGGATTATGATGTACCCTGCAGAACCTCAGAGAGTCCTTACCCCAATGGAAGCTGGAGCTTACTATGTTGGTGGGACGGTGAATCTACTCTAGGTTTCAATTTGAATGTTAAAAGAGTTTTCCAAGGTGCTGAAGCTGTTGGATAAGTGAACTCAGCACCTTGTATAGCTCCTTTAACCGTCAAGGATAAAACCTGGAATTCAGTCACCACCTCACTGCCCACCAGAGCCACTACTGCTTACCCCTCTCTATAAACTGGCATTTCCATGAGTTACAAGGAAAGGCAAACTTGACTGTGTATTCAAATATTCCTCTCTTGTTATTGTAAGGGTTAGCCTTCAATGGAATAATTCAGGGGTTGCTGCCACCTAATAATTATGGTCAATAAGATTCTCTTATAGCTCGGCTGTAAGATGAGATACAGTCATAGAATCATAGAATCATAGAAATGTAGAGTTGGAAGAGACCACACAGGCCATCCAGTCCAACCCCCTGCCATGCAGGAACACCCTCAAAGCACTCCCGACAGAAGGCCATCTAGCCTCTGCTTAAAAACCTCCAAGGAAGGAGACTCCACTGCACTCTGAGGCAGCATATTCCACTGCCGGACAGCCCTGACTGTCAGGAAGTTCTTCCTGAGGTTCAGGTGGAATCTCCTTTCCTGCAGCTTGAATCCATTGCTCCTTGTCCTGGTCTCTGAAGCAGCAGAAAACAAGCCCTCTCCCTCCTCCACATGGCATCCCTTCAAATATTTAAACATGGCTATCATGTCCCCTCTTAACCTTCTCTTCTGCAGACTAAACATACCCAGCTCTCTAAGGCTCTTTTCGCACGGGCTTTCTGTCACGCGACAGCCCCGTGAGCCTCACGGGAGTGGGAGCGTCGCTCTGCACGACGCACTCCCACTTCCGCCGCTCTCACGGGGCTGAAGCAGCGCGATTGCGGGTTTTTTGATTTTCGCTTCGAAGCGAAAATCACCCGCGCTCGCGCAACGCTCCCGGCACCCACGCGCACTTACCTCCTGTGTGAAGCGTCGGGGAGGCGGCCAGGTTGCGCTTCCTTCCCTCCGCCCCTGCGGAAGGAAGGGGCGGGGCGCTAGCGCGATGGACGCAACAGCCTCCTGCTTCGCGCACGTGCGCGCGGGGGGGTACAGACGCACAGCCTCCTGCTTCGCACGCGCACGGTGGGGGACGGACGGGACAGGCTCCTTTCTCACGCGGGGGGCGGACACGACAGGCTCCTTTCTCTCGCGCGCAGGGGGGCGGACGCGACACCTCCTGCTTGGCGAGGGGGGGCGGACGCGACAGCCTCCTGCTTGGCGAGGGGGGGCGGATGCAACGGCCTCCTGCTTGGCAAGGGGAGGGCGGACGCGACAGCCTCCTGCTTGGCGAGGGGGGTGGACGCGCAAGCTGCCGCCGCCTCCAGGAGGCTGCCGCTTCCCCGCTAGTTCCTTCGTCTGCGGAAGGAAGGGGGGGAAATGACAGCCTCCCGGAGAAGGCTTCTTGCGCGAGCCGTCCTCATAGGGCATGACTTCCAGGCCTCTCACCATTTTGGTCGCCCTCCTCTGGACTTACTCCAGCTTGTCAATATCCTTCTTGAATTGGGGTGCCCAGAACTGGACACAGTATTCAAGATGAGGTCTAACCAAAGCAGAGTAGAGTGGTACAGGACCTCCCTCGATCTAGACTCCATACTCCTATTGATGCAACCAAGAATTGCATTGTCTTTCTTGCTGACTCATGTTCAGCTTGTGGTTTATTAAGACTCCTAGATCCCTTTCACACGTACTGCTATCCAGCCACGTGTCCCCCATCCTATATTTCTGTATTTCTGTCCTTTTGGACTGATGAGATACTATCCTTTTGGAGTGGCCCACACCAGCTATGCATTAATCTATTATGTTCACAAAACCTACAGAATACTGTGTCACTATGAACTCAAGTAAACAAAAAATTCTTCTAGCAACAAAATATGCCCTGACCTCTAATATAAGTAGGTAACCTTTTTTACATGCTTCAGGAATAGTGGAGCCTGGAATCGCCTGTATTTCTGCCTTCTCAGTAGATGGATGTCATTGATTGTATATAAATTTCCCAGTGAAAATCAGCTGAAGACCCACCGCACAGGACTTGGTTGAGCCTTTATCAAGTTCTGCCCATGGTAACCTTATTTGCCTTGGGATATTGGCAACCCTGCTTGCTCATGTTGGAAGGAAGAGGTGGCAAGAAAACAAAAAGGAACATCAACACCTTTTTGAATGTATTGAAACAAAGCTCAGATTACCATTTTACAGTTTAACTTTTCACTTCTATCTCTCAGTGATATGGATGATTTGTCTGCACATTGGCATCCTATATACATGTCACATATATACATATACATACTATATACATGTCTGCTCAAAATAAATCCTACTGAGTTTAATGGTAGTTACTCTCAGGTAAATCTGTACAGGGTAACAGCCCCATAGTGTTCTTTTAAAGAATTATTTCATGGAAAGGGCAAGGGAAATCAAAATAAGCCAGAAAACAATACAATAAAGCCATAAATCGTTTGAATAAAAACACATCAGAAACATAAAAACAGCTGGTTAACTATATATAAGCCAACATCAGTATAAAGCATTAAAAGGATGGCAATCCTAAGAAATAAGGTAAGCAAGGGCTGATTCACATGTTATAGATGAGATCCTACACCACTTCAGCATAGCATAAATTATCAACAGAGTTACAATTTCCTTCTCCTGTACTGGGCAGCAATATAATGCAACAAATCTGCATGGCTGCTATCATGTAGTGCAATTTGGTTGCATAATACACATAAACAATGTGCATGTTCACTGTGCAAAGTGCATGTGCAACGTGCATTTTCCCACTGCTCTTTGAGTGTTTAAGTGCTGTCACTTGTGCAATGGCTTTGCATGCAGAACCCCACTTTTGCTGTTGTATAGTCAGCCCTCTACATTTGTGGGTATCACTTTCATAAATTTGATTATCTGTGAGTTTCTCCAAACCCTGCTCCCACACCTCAAACACTTCTTTTCCAAGGAAAACGTCTCTTGGCAGCTCCAGTCAGGCTGCACAGCCCTTTAAAAACCTGCCGCTGGTCCATTTTCTCCTTCACCAACTGCTGCCTGGCTGGCTAAAGACAGCTCATAGTCTGATTTCTCAGCACCAGAAACCGCATCAATGCTCCTCACACTTTCAAGGATGGGCAAGAGAGAGGAAATAAAGTATAAAGGCACCACACTGACCCACCCTTTTTCTTTCCTGTTTCCCTGATCTAATTTGGACACTTGGTGCCCACTCTCCCCACCGTGCTTTGTCCCCCTTCCCAATGACACACACAGTTTTCAGTTTTTCCACTTTCGTGGGGGTCCTAGGCTCCTAACCCTAGTGAATGTGGAGGGCAAACTGTACAGCTGTTGCACCTTGTCCAAACAAACTAATTTCACATGCATACCACAATGTGTGCATGCATAATACACCAGCAAGATTCTGGCCAGAATTTGAGGTGAACACTTGTTTGAAGCATACTTTTAAAAATATAAAGTGCATGAATAAGTGTATGCGGGCTGATGATAATATTTGCAAACATTTGTATCCTAACTGTTCTCTAATTGGGCAGCAAAGATGAGAGTACTTTAAGCAGCAAAATAAAATAACTGCAAAATGGGCACCTCATGGCACCTGACCACCTTCTTCCTTTCTGCTGAAATAAAATCCCATAAGAGAACAACTTCGTGCTTCAATCACTGGTACTGGGTTTGCTTTGAACCAAACATGTATTGCACATCAGTTTGTTTAGAGAGCCAAATAATCAATTAGAATTGGATTGCAATACCACTAAGGCTGTATGTTGAGGTCCTGGTTAATACAGGGTTATAGCTATAACTTAATTATATATACAGATAGTCATAGGATCTAATGGGGGGGTAGAGAGAGGAAAACTTTTTGAAATGGTGTAATACAAGCAATCACCATAGACCGTACAATCTCATACTGTCCACACTCTAGCACTGCACAGAGAAAATAGTGAAAGCAGGAAGTCAGCTGGGACAATGATTTCCAATGTGATACAAGAGACTTGATTTAATTACTTTTCTAAATAGACAGCAACTTGATTTTCTGAAGGATGAAAGAGGATAAGACTCAATTGCAGCCATGAGAGATTAATCTCCCACTCTATGCATAATCCTGTGTTCCAATTCAAGCTCAGTTCACACACAGAAAGAGACAGTATTTCCACTTCTTCCCTGATGCTTTATCCAGCTCAGCAGAGCTGTTTTGTTTTGAAGGGCTTTTTGTCCATTGGAGATGTTTTCCTTCTCTGGGGGTGGGCAGACTTTAAATGAACTTGGCCTGATGTTCATTTTCTGTGTCACAATACTTTCCACCCTTTAGTTCTATTTCATCATTTCCTCCCTCAGCCTCTGCAGTTAATGATGAGAACAATAAACAGCTTACTTTTTTTGTTCTTGCAAAGGAGAGACATGATGTTTTACTGTTTCAAGACAAGAGTCCATGGAACATTAATTGTTTTCCTCAGAAACATTACATTTCTCCACTGCTTTTCACATCAAGAAGCTCACATTGCATAATGAGCATCTCCCCAGCCAGTCTAGGGATAAATCTAAGGAACATCTAACTATTGCACTTGTGTGTGCACCATATGTCCCCTGATGGATTGATGGCATGATTCCAGGCAGATGAGAAGACCAGTTCTTCAAACTGAAGAGTGAGATAGAAGGGCAAGCAGGTAGGAAGATGTTCTGATACTGTACCTGGAGTTGCACAAACTGTATGGTTGCCATTTGCAGTGAGCTTACTTACAATATACCAATGCACATCACTGACCTTTTACATTTGTATCCGCAGCTGTGACCCATTCAGATATCAATATACATGTGTGCCATTAGAAAAGAAAGCAAAAGATATGAAGATAGACTATCTTCTGTTAAAATGTTCCAAGGGTGACAAAGCCAAGACTGAAGATTATGGACTAAATCCTACCCTTAGTCCCAGCCTGAACAGAGGCATTGAATCATTTGGATTTATCATTCACCATTCAACAATTCATTCAGTGGGTTCACTTCACTAACCAACAGGATTGCAGCTTATCAGTTAATGTTATTCCTTTGAAGAAAATATCACCTAAGAAAATATAATTTAAACTAGAAATTGTACCAAATTAAACCCTCCTGTTGATTGAACAGGTTTTGTCAGTGGAACAAAGAGTAGGAAGGTTCACCCTTCAACTTTGCAGACAACTGAAAGTTTGCTGTAGAAGTATGGAGGATTTTGAGAAGAGGCAACAACTCAATTACATAACTAATATGAAATCATACAAAGTTTCCAGCCTGAACTTCTCCATTCTGTATAGAGCCTGGAAGTTACTTTTTAGATTCAACTTCAAAATCCCACCCCTGGTCAGTACAGGCAGTGACTATGCCGGATGAAGCATTCTGGGTGCTGTGATCCAAAACAGTAACTTTCAGAGGAACCTTGCAGCCCTCCAGATGTTATTGGACAGCCATTTGCAACAGCTCTAGCCAACATAGCCAATTGTACAGGATGATGGGATCTTCAGTCCAGCAACGTCTGTAAAGTTACATAATACCCACCCTTGCTTTGAACAGTTAAGAGCATGAATTCTTCCACCTGTAAGTTCTCTATATTGCCTCCAGCCAAGGAGGAGGCTGACAACATGCATTAAGGCATGTTATTTCTCCTATTAATGAATACTATTCTTCCCTCAAAAAAAGAAAAGAAAAGAAAAGAAATTACAGATAACCATTTCTCCAAGTAGTTAGAGCTGCTACATATTTAGTTTTAATGCAAGGGGCAGATTTCATTGGAATTGTGTTACGGGAGTTTAACCATTTCCTCCTGATCTACTGACAAAAATTGTCTTCTGCGCTACCACTGAGATTACTTTCATAATAATGGAAATTTGGAATCACAAGTGAACAGAGGTATTCTGGCTAACATGAATTTGTAATCTTTAACACAACATTTTTCCCCTCTGAGAATTACATTCTCCGTATTATAATCCCTCTTTGTTCCAAAATATCTCTTCATTTCTGTGAATAGATTGAGAATAGCTCTCTTACCTAACTTCTCATCATGTTCCACTACTGTGGATGTACATGTCAGGGCTGTCACTCTGCTCCCTACATTCACTGCATGCAAGAATCAATTTCACTGCACCTTGTTTGTTTCAAGAAGGATATTTGCACCAGCATTGTTCAACACAGTCATACTTTAATTTGCATTTTAAAAGGCTAATGTACTATGAAGAAATGGATATGACTCTCCTTTGGCAAGGTCAGCTTTGCTGTACAGGATAGCGACTGGAGAGTGAATGAAACTATTATTTACCGACTTATTTACTTTATTCATTTATAGTGTGCCTTTCTTCCAGTAACAGGACTCAGGGCAGTCTGAAACATGTTTAAAAACAAAATAGACTAAAATATGATGCAAAATCTTCAATAAAAAGTATAAATACAAAAGTTATTTTAAATACAATTTATAATGTTAAAGCATTCAAGATTAAAAACATTGAAATTAAGGATGGGCTAAGAAGGTAATACAGAGAGACCAGTTATACACTGTCAGACTGTCCTCACTTAGAAATGCACAAGCATTTGACACATGACTTGTTTTGATTGTCCGTTTGGAAGCAAAATTAAAAGGCGGGTGGGGGGGCAAATGAAAAAAGTCCCAACAAAGATGTTCAGAAATTATCATAAACTACAGAATGCTGAGCACTTGGAAAAGACAGTGAGAGAGATGCTGCCCTTATTTAGCTCATAACAGTTAATAATATCCCTGATTACAGTGGGCAACTTGTAGTCCTTCAGATGTTGGATTGCCACTCCCATTATCGCTCAACTTTGGCTGCACTGGTCCCTTAGAAAAGGAACATTCCTGCTAAAGACTAGGATCAGAGTTTGGAAATGTTGCTTGTTTGATGACAGCTCCCGGAATTCTAGATGTCTGAGGGATTCTGAACAATATAGTTCAAAAAACTAAGCTTTCCAGACTCTGTTGAGGACATGGTACAGTACCATATTACCATCTTGAGCAGTCGGTAACTATTATTCCAGGATCTTTTAAGCAACAAAATAAAAGCTGTCAAAGTCTTCATTCCATAATTGTGGTTTTGTGTTCATTATCTAAATCTCAAAATTAGTTTGCAGAAATTGATTGTCATACTATGTGCATTTTTAGTAGACCACTCCAGATTCCCAAATCTAATATTAAACTTCACTTATCCTATTCTCAAGACCACTGGGAAAGGAAGCAGAGGTTATTAACTTGGCACATGGGTGTGTGTAGAATAAAAGTGAGAATGTGGCTATCCTTGCTAAGAAGTGGCATATTATATTTGTTACTGAGTTAGTGGGCTTGTAGCATGCCATGGTCAATTATTCTATTAAAAAGTTGATCAATAGGTAGAAAAAAATTATTGAAAGCCAGTAATCCAGTTACACTCTGACCTGTGTATGTTTGTTCACTTCTGGAAACAAGAAAGCAGAAGTGATTGGATAGCACAAGGCTTTCCAATGATCTAAAAAAACAGGTTGTTTTTTCCAGGTTTCCCAACCAAATGGATATAAACTTGGAAAGCAAACCAAGTACTGTAACTGTCTCTTACTGTCATTTGGGATAATGATGAAAGAATGCTGGAACAGCCACAAAACACTTGGATGTTCATGTCTTGAATGACTCACGATTTCATCTGGGTTCTACCAAAGAGCATTGCAGAAGACAGATGAACTGGCTCACAAGAATGTGATGTAAACTTTGTTTTTCCTCTCTGGAAATGACTAACTATTTGTTCTTTTAAAGTACTTGTCAATCATGATAAGCCAGAACTCTCAAGAATTCTGGCTTATTTTGACATCTCAATGCAAATGGGAATGGTTAACAAATAACAGGCCTTCCATCCATGGTTTGCTTATTGCGATGTCAGAATACAACATACCAACTGGCGTCTCCCCCAGCAAGGCAGAGAAATAATCCATCATTTATTGTTGGGTCATTTCTCTGGCTTGTGAGAAATTGACAGCCCAGCCCAGCCCAGCCCAGCCCATGTCAGGATCAAATGTTACACCAAGTCATAGGCAGAAGGTCCATTGCTTCAGGGAGGATGACAAGCAGTGTACACTTGCATACTTATCTTAAACTATAAGCCAGAGCTTCCTTGAACTCTAGGGCATTGTGACATGTGAATCCAATCACTAATTTACTGTTTTATTTTTAGAAAGTATTTGCTAGTTGTGCAAGCCAAATGCACACATTCTTTATTTCAATTAAGGATGATATTTGTCATGTTGATAAGACTCCTACAGATATGTGAAGTACAGAAGCAAAGAGAATGAACGCATATTCACATGAAATGCTCTTGCAAACTTCACCTTGATCATGCAGAACTTTGAGCCTTACTACTACTAATAAAACTGTCGTCGTCGTCTTCTTCTTCTTCTTCTTCTTCTTCTTCTTCTTCTTCTTCTTCTTCTTCTTCTTCTGATCTAAGAGGCAATGCTCATGAGTGTTTGTAATACTGTAGCCTGGAGTACAATGCTTTAAAGTATATGAACTAGAGTCTCTAGTTAGACATAACAAAACACTAAAGAGTGTACTTGGTCATCATCATGAGTCCCTTCTGGATTACACTTGTTTTGCCCCACTGACGCAGTGAACAGCCAGACTATTCATAATTAGTCATTTTTTAAAAGCCAACAGTATTTCACAAAAGCTTTGCTGACTCCAAATTTTAGACTGAGGTGGGCAATTGGGAAAGGCTAGTGGGGGCACATTAAACCTCCACAACTCCTTGGGGGACTGTATACCCCACTGTACCTATTCCCACAAAAAAAAAACAACAATTTTTTTGCCCCTCAAATGCCCTCTAGGAGACATGGGGACATTCTTACCATATTTTTGACACCTCCCAGCCCCCAAAGGGCATTTTGGGATAAAAACACTAAAAAAAAAGCTTTGCAAATTTTTGTTTTGAGCCCCTCGCTGTAGACAGTTCTGTCTTGACTACTGTAAACAAAAGTAGTACAAATTCTGTGTGACATGCATGAAGTCAACACTTACCAAACTTCTTTCACCAAACAATGGATATTTTCTGATACTAAGGCCATTTTCCACACCATGCCTGGATCCTGCAATGTCCCGGCATCATCCTGGAAGTGCCATTGCCAGGATGGGTGTGTGTCCTGAACACTCCCCTCTGCACCCAGCTGGCTGCCAGTGGATGGTAGCGTTTCGTTCATGCTCTTTCCTTCCACAGTGGAGCCGGCCTCTTCCGGTGCTGCACTGAGGAAGAAAGCACTTTGGTAGCACTTCTGTCCTTCCCGCATGGCCCCAGCCGATGAGATTGTCGTGCAAATGGGGCCTATTTTAATTTTTTCTAGTAATAGTATAACACATGATTGCAATAGCTAGGGAAGTGACAGGAATGGGACCGTGATGATATTTAATTGATGTCTACAATAAGAGTGACTCACTAGTGTGTCACAATGGAGGAGGGCATTTCTACGGTGACAGCCATTTCAAATCCTTAAAATTCAAGAAGTATCTCCAAACAGAGAATTTTTTTATGGGAGACAGTCATAAAAAGGGTAGCTGCTTCAATATTTCCCCTGAAAAATTGCGCTTCACTTCCAAAATACACACAAAAGAGAACAAGCTGTGTGTGATGGCTTAAAAATTGCCCTTGTAAATTTAGTATAGCCCAAGTTAAATGAAAAGTTAACAGCTAACTATAAAGTTCTTCAAGGGGAAACTCAGACAGCCAAGTTTATTGGGATATGGCAGCCATTCACTGCCTTTGTAAATAATATATCTGATATCACCAGAGCAGCCAGGTTTCAGCATAAATATTGGAAAGAATTGTTATGGAATCCCTGATACCCTGCTTTGTAGGGAGTGGAGATTCAAGATTATTTCCTGGAAAAGAAGAAAAGAAGAATATATTTTTACTCTACTGGAAAATAGATTCTCTCTTTGAGAGGGTTTCTTTTGAACATAATCTGTTTTGTCATGCAGTGGGATATTCAGCTTTATTTTTTATGTTCTGCATTCATACATTTGTTTATGTTTGTAATTCAGGTAAACTAATAAAAATTAATATTTCATAAAAGGTATAGCCTTAGTTACAACACAGAAGAAAAGGTTGCTAGAGAGCATCTGATGTATAACCTGTCAAATAGCATCCTGCAAAAGAGAGCTGGTTGAAACCATGGCAACAGGCACTGGTGGATCAGCTGTTGCCACTGGATTTTACTCACTGATGGGAAAATATTGGATTGTTTTAATCTAATCTGTGCCAGTTATGGCAGTTGAGCTTGTCTTTTCTTTTCTTTTCTCCTCCCTACAATGAGCTGACGTTCCTGTTTTATATAAACTCCACAGCAGAGAGAAAAAAGCAGTTTTTGACACTATAGTCTATCCTTCCTACCTTTCAATACACATTAGCTTTCTCAGCTCTTTCTAGTGTTTCTGACACTGAGATTTTACCATAGCTTTCAGGTCTTCTCAGGTAAAGGATTTTAAGGGTACTTTAACATAAGCTTTGCCATTGTTCAACACCGTTTTCCACGTTCGCTGACATTCAGAGAAAAAGGCGCGATAGCTGAACAATTTATGGAGATACCCCAGTTCTCATGACTTCCCCACCATCACGTGCTTACTCAGATGTCTACAGTTGCTCCCAGTAACTTTTGCTGGGCCCTACAGACTGTTCTTTTTTCAGAACCACCTCTTCTCCCTCAAGTCTCATTGCATCTCCACTAGGGATGGGACGAATCCAGAATTTTCCAGATCTGGATCCAAATCCCTGGAAGGTTCTGGGAATCCACGAATCTCACGAATCTCACGAATCTTTTAAATCTTTTTTTTAAAAAGGGTTTAAAAAGCAAGGGAAAGAAGGATAATCTTGGTCAAGACACATTCTCTCAGCCTTAGCAAAAGCCTAGGCAAAGGCAAACCTCCCTCTGAAGAAATTTGGTCAGTTTTGCCTCAGGATCTCCCCAAATTGAAAATGAGGTGAAGGCCCCTTCTACACAGGCAGGAAAATGTGGATTAATGCCACATTTTCCTGCCTGTGTAAACAGGACCACTACAATAGAGAGGTAATCCAGGTCAAAACTGGAATTTCTTCACATATCTCCTCATGGCATCCTGGGGTTTGTAGTTTGATGATGCACCAGCACACTTTGGCAGAGAAGGCTGTGACACCTTGTAAAACTACAAAGCCCAGAATTGTGTCTGAATAAGCTTTGCAAAGGAGCTATGCAAAGGAATCTTTCAGCTGTCCTTGACATCTCAAGGTTGTACCTTCCAGTCAAGTGCTGAAATCTTAAATGTTCAGTTTAAATATCTTAGAATACAACCCCAGCTGTAATTGCTGAAATTGTTTTCAGGTTTTCAGGCATCGTGGTCTCCAACAAACTATTTGGTTGGTGGATTTGAAAAATTCGGTTTGCCTATTTTGGTACAAGGATTCGCAAACCTCGAATCCTTACCCAGGATTCAAGGATTCAGTTGGCCCATCCCTAATCTCCACCTTTAGAATTCTCAGCCAGAGAACTCTTGAGCCTGGACGGTTGCTATGGAGATGAGGCCTAGCAGCAAGGAGGACAGCAGTGTGTTCCCTTAGAAACCAAACCTCTGTATGTTAACAACTCTGGATATAGATTGGATTGGGGAATATGGGGGAAGTTACAGATATTGGACAAGGCAGTTTGGGGAATTAGAGACACAGGATCTCATATCTATTTCATCCTCATCTGATTCCAAAGGTAAGGTAAGGTAATTCCTAAGGTATTTTTAACAAGTTTTACCTATGAGAAAACAAAATTCCTGGCAACACCGGGTATATACGCTAGTAGGCTATAAAAAAGGATACATGGCCACCTTTGGAGGTAACCCCCCAGTGTGTCTGGGGTGAATTAACCTGTGATCTATGAACCCCTAGAGAGCTAATGGATGGGCTTTGGGGAGTCCATTGGCGCAGTGGTTAAATGCCAGTACTGCAAGCCACAAGGTTGTAAGTTCGATCCTGCCGGGCTCCAAGGTTGACTCAGCCTTCCATCCTTTCGCAGGTCAGTAAAATGAGTACCCAGCTTGTTGGGGGCATGTATAGAAATGTTTTTAAATACATGCTATTTGTAAGTTGTTCGCCGCCTCGATCCATATGGAGAGGCGGGATACAAATAAAAAAAAAAAGACAGTATTTTTCCTTTCATTTCTGCTACTTTGAAAATCATGCTTGGATTCATTTTTCTAGGGAGGGAAGTCCATAGCTTGCTTTTATTATATTGTTGGAGCGTGCTGTGGTGCAAGAAAAGAGTAAGAACCACTGCTACTATAAATTATCTCAGACTACAGAGAAAGTCTTCATGATCTTCAAAAAGTGTCTTCCTTACACAGTTCTACAACATTTTCATTTATTTACCCAAATTTAGAATTCATTGATTATCTCATAAATCCTCTTTTTCTAATCTGCATTTTTTTAAAACTCATCTTTTCTCTTTTGTTTTTCCTTCCTGATGTACCGTTTGACTTCTGCCTGTTTCCATTCCCAAATTAATGGTTGCATTTTTGAATGCTTTCTTTTTCTTTCAGTTTCTTCAGTGTTTTCACTTTCCCTTGCTTCTCCCTTCATATCATGTCACATTTTTGAAATTGTGAGCCCGTAGGGCTTTTGGTGGTTTTTAATCTTCATATAGTACCTATCGGGTGTTTTGATAAATAATAAATTATGTTATTAAGTGTTTTGATAAATAATAGATGGCGATTAAAATATTTTTAGTCTTCTGACATACTTAACAACAGAGCTCACTGAACTGAGGGAAGGAGTCTCTGACCACTTTAGGCACCTGGGCACATTTTGAACTTTGAAAAAAAAATGTCAGACCTCTAACTACAAAATGGTTGATGAAGAGGATGTTACTAAACAGCCACTGTTCAAACCCCTATTTCCAATCTGGCTATGGTGGGTATAGGAACAGTATCTACCAGAAAAATAAGAGGTTACCATGAGATTGCCACAAAACAATTATGAGGTTAAAAGTTGTATTGATGAATAGAGACAGTGGGAAAAATACAAATCAAGGACTTGCTAGCACCACCATAGCAGAAGGCATGAATCTTCTTCTAGAGTCTTCATGTTCCTCCCAAGGGATGCCAATAAAATCAACATCAAATCATAGAACACAGTCATCAATAAAGAGGACACATATGGTTTGATGATGGTTTTGGAGTGTCCGTTGTAAAAATCATGAGGATCCAGAAAGTTTATGCCTCAAGTCCATGTGAAACAAGGAAACAGAAAAATAGAGGAATGCAGAGTTGTTTGCTTTCATGCACAGCAAAAAAGTATCACAGAGCCTGAAATTTTTTTGACAGGGTATATCAATGTCTCTTAAGTTACCCTTTCTCATAGAAGTCAAGAAAATTTGCAGATATTCCTACATCCCTATTTCTTCTACATCTCATTCTCACTTATTTCTTTGTGCGTGCTCCTCACTTTCTTCCAGCTCTGCTTTTCTCTTATCACTGCGATTTCTCCTTTGTTATCACCCAGACTGTTGCTGTCCCTCATGCCATTTCTCTCTGGTTTGTGAAGTTGCCAGCTTCCCATGTGGGTGAAGAGACATGCTTTGGCCCATTAAGATGCTCAGTGGTCAGAGAACCACAGACGTTTCAGTCTGAAGCATGCCCTGAAAAAAATATATATGAAAGAGAAAAGTAGTTTTAGAAAGAAGAGTTAAATTATGGGGATGGGTGTCTGCAGGTACACAGATGCCTGTAACCTTTAAAAGGATGCAAAGAGAGGTCCTAATGTCTAATATATCAAAAATACTTCCACTGACACAAGGCAAGGATGGACAATCTCCAGGACCTGGAGCAGCACCAGCTTCCTCTGAGACCCCACCATTTTTCTCCACTACTACTACACCCACTCTGCCAAATTTCCTTTGGCCTCAAATTGGCTAGGTGACTTCTAGTCAGTTCTGGGCCCAAGCCTAAACAGGTCCAGAGAGTGAATGCTAAATATATCTCCTAGAGGCCTCTGGGGACATGATTTCTGGCTGTCTTGATCCCAGAAAATGGTAAGATTGCTGCTCAGTCAGAACAACGTCCTAATTCATCTAGTGCTGCCATCTCACCTAGGTGACCAGATCTAACTCACATTCTAGGCATCTAGCTGGTCTCAATATCAAGCTTTCCTTCCTTTTGTGCTTTTTTTTTAAAGCAAGTCTCTAGTCCCTGTAGGAGCTGACATATGGGGCAAAATGTTCTGTCACTGCACTGTTTTGTTTTGTTTTGTTTTTTGTTTTTAGAAATAAGACTGTCATTGCCTTTCATTATGTTTAGCCAATGAGTGAAGTTTCACATCTGTGACTAAAGTTTGTACAGATTTATAATTGTAGATTTATCTCTAGGTCAAAGTTAAAATTTTATGCCTAGCTTTTGAAGGAAAAAACAGAACTCCCTGAAAAGATTGCACAGGAAGCAATGAAGCCATTGGAATGAACGGGAGGTAGAGACACAAAGCTGTGTAAAAAAACTGCTAATACCACAATATAATTATCAAGAACATAGGAGTATTATACATTTTTACTGTTTTTCCAGAATGCGTTTCATTTTATGAGGAAGAGCTAGGGGGTTTCCTTCAGTCTTATATGGGAGGAAAAAACACACACATACCCTACTATTGATCTCTTCTTTCCATCACGCCTGACCTACTCCCCACACTACCCCTGCTCCCACCTCACACCACCTGGTTTTGTCTCTCTCTGCTCCTGCACCTCACCTTATAGCAGGAGCAGCATCACACAGTCTTCACCTAACTGCCCACCTCCTTAACTGCCCTTTGTTTAGAGCAGCATTGCTCACTTTATGCCAAAGTGAAGTGAGGGGGGAGTGGTGTGGTGATAGATGCAAGGGAGGGAAGCATGGCACCAGCGCAAGGTGAGGCAAGCTGGGGAAAGGGAGGGAGAGTAAGTGGTCCAGCAGTGGTTGCAAGATGCAAAAGAGGACAGCATTGTGAAGACATGAGATGAGACAGGTGAAGGGAGAGGAGGGGAAGAAGTGCGGGGTGTGGGGTCACAGGGTATAAGGTGCAAGAGAAGTTGGCAGAAGGTGAGGCAAGGTGCAAGAGAGAGAGGGGGGAGGGGGTCATAGCCCAAGATGTGGCAAGGGGGGAGGGATGGAGAAGTGTAGTGGCAGAGTCAAAGGGAGAGAGATGTGGCTACTGTTTATCCTTGCTTTTGTCAGCATTTTCCCTAGCAAATCAAACAGCAGTCACTCTTAGGGGCTTCCTCTGATGTTTACCCAGCAATGTAGCTTTTTGCCATGATTAAAAAATTGGTGGCAAAATGTTTATAGTGATCTGACAGATACCACTGGATATGCCTGCACCTGACAAAACATTATTGTTGCAGCTGTTGTTTTGCTTGTACTGAGCCAGGAATGTACATGGCTACTTTAAATGCCCACCCCCTCCCCTGAGTTTGCTGAGAGACAGCAGTGGCCCAAACAGATGTAAGGCCCCGCTTTGGGGGTCCCCATTACCAGTATGGTTTGGATGGACACCATACCTAATTGGCATCATATGTAATTGGCAACACATTTTATTGGCTCTGATGTCAAATTCAAGCCTAAAAGGCGACAGAGAGATCAAACCGAGCAAAGGAAAGAATTTGACTGTAAATGTGAGAAGCATAGGTTAACTCCAAAATTCCTCCAGGTAAGACTGAGTCACTTGTCAGGCAAATACACATCATTCCTGCGGATAATAGGCTTAAATAGAAGCTGGACTTTTCCAGGGAATCCAACTGTGAAGAGCCCACCAGGACACTGATTGACATCCATCCCTTGTACACCTGGATTCTTTCCTCTGTCCTTACAACACCCACAATAGACAGCTATTACAACATTCATCATATCTTTGTCAATCAAAGCACTAAGCCCATCAACCGGCAAAAGACCCATTGTCCACAACAGGTTCCCTTTGTCTTGCATCTGGAACCTTCACAGCCACAAGCCATTTTCAGGGTATAAACACGCCTGATTTGAGGATGCCCAGTGCAGTCTCTTGAAGATCTACCTGTCACTCTGTCTGTCTGGCTCCTGAATGAGAACTGCCCTTAGGTCCTACCTAAGCCAAAAAAACATTTCTGCTCTTCACTATTCTTCTGGACTGGTAATTATAAATCCCCCCGCAAATCCCTCAGCCTCTCTATAATTTTTCCTCTCTTTCTCTTTCAGCTAGCTCTTGTGCGAATGTGTGATTGTGTGTATCTTGTGTGCATGCATGAGTGAATTCCCCTCAATAAAATCATTTTATTAGACAATTTTGCTTGGTTTTTGGCTTGGCCTGACCCCGTAAAAATAGGGTTTAAAGATTTCGCTAGGTTACCCTGCCTCTCATAGTGCTACAACTTGTGCTCTGGCTAATTCCCATTCCCCATTATTTGGAGCACATTGAGGTGTCCCTCAAGGGACACCAGAAATCAGGGTAACACAGAGATCTGAATTTGGTTCTCCCTCTTACATGTTCAGTACTTTTACAAAATGATACTGGTTCTCTTTAATCAGTGGTTATGGCAAAATTGTGGGAGGGGGGCAATTGTCAGAGGTTGGGAAGCATATTGGCCTTTCCTTGTTCCATGGAGGTAGCTTTCCTGTGCTACCCTTCCCCCAAAATTTTACTTTTTAATGGGGAGGATGCCCTATCCCCTAAGTCAAACTCCAGCTCACTTCCTGATTATTAATGAAGAGCCTGCCCTGGGCTTAAAACAGCCCCAGGAGTTTTAAAAAATGATGAAATTGGAACCCAATTTAAAAAAAATGGTATGGTCTGTGGGGGCAAAAATGGCCCTTCTTTAAAAAATGTTGCTAAGGCTGAAACATTGTGCAACATGACTGTATTCCACTGGTTCTTTCCATTCCCCAACTTTCTCTTATATCTACTACAGGACATCTACATTTTCATTTAAAACCAAGCACTTCTTCTCCCATCTTGGCTCTAAGGTTTCTACTATTAGTATATAAACAGGATGTTCTTTTCCAAATGTCCTGTTGTGTTGTTTTCTCCACAGCTCTTTGGCCAGGTGCCATACCCTACTGTATGTTCATTGCCTAGTTCTGTCCCATTGCTTCCAAATGAACAAAAACATTTTCATCCTCCTTCTTTAGGGTTGACTCATCCCAAACTAGGTGCTCCCCAGAACTTTTTGGGTTTCTACCAGGGATCAGTTTAAAGCTGTTCTGCCACCCTTTTGATAGTAACTCCAGTGTATTTGGTTCCATTTCCATTTAAGGGATGCACACAGGCCTGGCTTAATGCCAGCTTTTAACAAATTTAAAACAACAACACCATCTCATGCATACATTGAGACATTTCCAGCTGGCCCTGAGAAAAGAACAGGTAGAAATTCAGAGAAAGCTACCTTAAAAGTCTAGAATCTCAGGTTCCTCTGTGATAACTTAACTGTTAACTTTCAAGACTGCGCAACTGCATTTCCCCATGTTACTGGTATCAATATGCACCATGACCCTTGACACCTTCTTAGCATTAGCTACCAGCCCATCTAGATCAAATATAATGACTGCTACCTTCATACCACACATGAAAATGTCTATATGCCTGTTACAAACCCAACTCTTTGTAAAAACAACTAATCTTCAACCAGCCTCTTTTTTTTTTGGTTAAGCTTTGACCATCATAAATGTGTTAATCTTTAAAGTACCACAATCTTTTTTAAAAGTGTTGTTAACAGAAAGAGTAACACCGCTCCTGAAACTCCCTCCCTGTGTCTCTAAGGTCTAAATCATTCACAACTAAGAGACCCCAACCGGAAGCATAACTTTGGTTGGGACAATATTGGTTCATCACCAAATAACAGGCCTCTTCTAAGTTATTCTTTCTCAGAGCAAGAGCAAATTGTGGTCTCAACCTCACATTGAAAGTGGCAGAGTGAGACCTCACTTAGACCACAGGCCACTGACCCTTCAGAGAGCTCTTCTTCCACCTTGATATTCTCCTTCCCCATTTATTTTATGTTATTTTTTCTCAACATGGAATCTTACATGGGTCATGCCATGAATTAAAACAAAACACATATTTTAAATAATCTTCTCATAAAAAGTTAAAAGACAGTTAAATTGCCATATTAAAACATCAGTCCTTTAAAGCCATATAAAATCATTAAAGAAACATGACAATAACAATAAAATTATTGCACAGAGATCCTGTTGAAAGACCTTACCACATAACCATTTGATCTTACGGAGAGCAGGGGAGAAGCCTAGTCTTGCTTGGAGTAGCCACTGGAAAGGCCCTCTTTTATATCCTTACCAAACTTACCTATGAGAGTAGTGGGACTGAGAGGAAGCCCTCTTCCAAGGATTTTAAAACTCAAGCAGGCAAGGAGATGCAGTCTTGCATGACAGAAGACGAACTATCTTCCAAGGATGTCACCACATCTCAATCACAAACCTTTCTGTTTCTCTTAGGGCTTTATCACACCAGCCTCCTGTCTCAAGCAATCGCATTTAAGCAAACAGAAACAAACTGGTATGGAAACAATCACTTTCACACCTTCTCTGCAATAATGCTATGGTGCTGTTTTGGTGATGCATGTTCCTGCAATCAGTCTTCCGCACTACCTCGCTGACCCTGCCTTCCAACCTATACTCATACTACATAGAACATGCACAGTGTTTTGGGGATGGTGGTGCTTTGGTTTAGTTTTGCTTTGTTTGGCTGCAATAGCACAATTTTGGTTCCTCAGTATTATTTATATATGTATTTATTTTGCCATAATTGTAACTGCCACAGCAGCGCAATTGTGCAATTACAGCAAAACATATTAAACAAATTAACAAATTAACAAAATAGAAAAATAAATATGTACTAGGAAATGGAGTAAAAGCAACATTGTTCCTGTGCACCATGATGTCCTCTTTCTCCAGACATCAAAAGTGGAGTCACTTCATCCTGCCTGGGGATAGGGAAGGGGAAAAGAGGAGAACCACACCCACTCACACCACATGACTGCTGGAATATGGGAAGTGCAGCAGAATGAAATCACTGAACAGCAACAATATTGGAACCATTCAACAGGTTTTCTCATCAATGAAAAGATGTGATCCAATAATGCTGGAAATGCAGTGCAACAGTGGGACAGTCATAATGTTGTGTGATAAGGAAAGATCAAACACAGAACTAAGGCAGTGCAATCGTGCAATAAATCTATTGTGTGATAAAGTCCTCAGCATCTCTAGATCAACTACCTTGGCCTGAGGAGAATAAACCTGATCCCCAAGAGTGAGGGGCTCATTGCATCAAGTGCACAATTGCGAGTCCTGTCTGGAAAACAAATAGGCACACATGACAACTCCCACACTCTGTGTGGGCTTTTGTTTTTGTAAGTGTTTTTGTGTATTGGATTAATTTACTTGGAACACTGGGATGTATATGTTCTAACAAGGGGAGATATGACTCCCCTGGTGTCCTTGCCATATTGCTCAATTTATGCGGTTGGTTTACTCACCTATTTCCCTTGACATTTTGTCACTGAAGCTGAGATGCTCCATCAGACAGGGCAGTGTGCTTACACAGCAGAATTCCCTTATCTTACTCCTACCACCCTGGTTCTTATGCTCCAACTTCTCCTGCAGCCAGGTCCCTCAGACATCACTGAAAAATAATGGCAAGTGAGTCGACTACTGGACTGTATCCGACTTCCATTAGGAGAAATTAAAAGGGAATGTGGGGCACTGGCACTGGTAATGGAGGTATGGGTAACAAGTGGTGATCAAGGAAAGGATGTGGGCAGTTTGAGTCATTCTGCAAATGCAGAGGTCTGACTCACTACATACCTGCCTCAGTGTGCACTTTTCCCATCTGGGTTTTATCACTAAACTAAAAACAGCATTTATGTTGAGCTCTGGTCTACACCTACACTTTGGCTTATTGGTTGCACTTGAAGCCTACGCTGAGCTTGGAATGATTGCTTCAGTTTTTGTTTACAAGCTGACTCTCACTCTGGTTAGGCCTGCCTGCACAGCAGCCCTTCTCAGAATGGAAACATCAATTCACTTTACATCCTTTCTAATGGAGGGATATTTCCATTTACAAAGCCTCTGACAAGTCAGCTTCTTTTTACACGTGCCCAGCACCACTTTTTCCACCTTGTCCACTGTCTAACTTCCATTTTTCTGGCTGCTGTGGCATTGGAGATATTGTGGAAGAGGACAAGAAAAACACAGACTTTTAGTGCTGGGTTGCAATAGTGCGTCTGCAGTAAATGATGTGATAAAAATTGAAGCTGGAAAAGAACAGGATTCTTCTCTAACTGATCTTGCAACAGGCAAGGTAAAGAACAACTGCCTCCAGAATCTCTTACTGTATATATGTGGAAAGCAAACAAAGAGAGAAAAGGGGGAAACAAATAAGCTTGCTTCACTAGCTACTCCATCACATTAGAGCATCACAGATCTTTAAGTACGGCCACCAAAATGGAAATCTTAAGTGAAGGATAGTGACAGAAAAAGTCATCTCTGGATGCATTTTGGAAGAAGCCATCAAGTGGTCTCTTGAAGGTTCAAAATGTTTTTATATATTTATCCAAGGCTTATCTGATGCAGTTGTTTTATTTCATATGTGTATATATTGTTAGTTTTCAATAAAAAGTTTGCTGAAACATTGGAATTGCTCTTCTTTTTTTGTGGTATACAAAATGTTAGCTCTGTCTCTGGTACCAAATTTTCTGTTAAAGTAAGGTCCTTGAACACTTCTACTTTTTAAACCAAGATATACCTGAGTCTAGAGCCATTTCTACACAAGGTCGCCATCCCTCAACAGCAGCAGGTTGTTTCTGGTCCAGGAGTCATGCTACTGCATGACATCGTCACTATTCAGCTGTTATCCTATTCCCAAGTGTTGCAAAATCAACATATTATTTCCAGAAAAAAGTCTCTTAAGAGCCTCCTTTACTGCTTAAATCCCATCAGTTGGCTCAGTGTGGTTCTGTAATAGCACTTGATAGCGCTTCCTGTCATCATGGATCCAAGAGTAGGTGGGGTGCGGGCATGCCCAGCTTGTCCCTCCCTCAGCGACTCCCATGGCATGTCAAGTTTGGAATCTACCAGCTATCTGCATTTTTTTTTAATTTCTCCTTTGAGTTAATTTTTTTTTATTTTTTAATATATATTTTTAACATTATAGCGCACATGCAATAGTGTACTGGCGTGTCATGAGGTTACAACGTGGCTGCGCTAGTATGGCTTACAAAACAACAAACCAGTCAGGGGTGATAAAGCAGAGTGGAGGTAGGGAAAAAGAGTGGTCAAGGATACTGTAGTGCAGAAGGAACACTGGTGGTAATAACACTACTCATCCGCGTAAGGGGGAAGGGTATAGAAGAGAGTGTTTCTAACCTGCTACCATCACACAAATAGCAATGCTGTGATTGTAATGGAAGAACATGTTACTGCAGTAGATAACCCTATCCCGGGGTCTACAATTTAATATTAAAAATATCCCCATGTGCTTGAGAGGTCCCCCGAACGGGCACGTAGGCAGGCACAGTCGAATGGCCGAAAGCAGGAAAAACCCAGCCAGGCCAGTAAATTCATTGTCATGTAACCCCAGGACACCTCCAGCCGGGCAAAACATAAAATATAAAAAGGGTCCTCAGCCCCGAGAAGCCAGCTTGAAGGGATTAACGCATCTGACAAACAGCCCATCAAGCAAGGACAATTTGCATACAGCCAAGGCTTTGACAACCCTGGCAGATTCAATCATGCAAAGGACATTGACATATTGGAGTTTTGTTCTAGCTCTTGTACCTATTGTTCTCCCCAGGAAAGGATTAGCCCTCCAGGTACCTTTTCCCCCTTAAATAGACCTGGTTTTTGAGCAGCTCTTTGGATCGCTCCCGGCTTCCCAGCAGACCATCACTCCATTTGTTGAGCTATCCCCTCAACCCTCCACGTGCTGTCTCATCTCTATCTCCGCTGCTGTCTCAGACCTCCAGACTTCAGGACCAGGTGCAGTGTTCCCCAGCTGTAACCCTCCAAAGCCCCCTATCCAATTTCCTCTCTTTTTATTTCTCACTAGGTCTTGAGTGAGTGCGTAAGTGTGTACGTGTGCAAGTCTTTTTTTTTTTTAATAAAATCATTTATTAGACAATTTGGTATGGTTTTTGGCTTGGCCTGACCCCGTAAAAATTGGGTGAAAGATCCCGCTAGGTTACCCTGCCTCTCGCATTGCTATTGCTTGTGCTCTGGCTAGTTTCCATTCCCCATCACATGGAGCACATTGAGGTGTCCCCCAAGGAACCCCAGAAATCAGGGTAACAACATGCTATTGAGGTATGGTGAGGAAAGAGCCTAGGTTTCTGACTAAGCTTTACCTGAGTAACTCAAGAGCAGGGCTTAAAAAAAAAAAAACTAAGGGTCTTTATACACTACACTGTTATGGTGCTATTATTCCACTTTCAACATCCTGTGGAATTCTGAAGTTTGTAGTTTACTGAGGCCAAATTGCTCTCTGGCTAAGAATTCTAAATGCTTTTTCCTTTAACTGCAAACCCCAGGATTCCAAAGGATGTTGTAAGTGTAATAATAGCACTATAACAGTGTAGGGAGGAAAGCCCTAAAGTTTATGTAACGGGGTGGGCAACCCATGGCCCCATGAGAGTTGCTAGACTGCCCATCAGGCATACACAGCATAGCCAGCAATTAGGGAGACAATGGAAATTGCAACCCAAGAGGCAGTGCTGACTAGTGGCTTCCATATCAGTGGGGTGGCAAATCTACTCCAGGGTTTAGCCTGACCTTGAAAGGAGCAACCAAAGGTGTTGAACATATTTTGAGGAGAGGTTCAGCATCTGAGATATTTCCTTTAAGTGTGAGCTAAATGTCAAAAAGGATTCATCACCCTATTCACATGGAAGCCACCTGCCGTCACTGCCAGCATCAGAAGGGCCACATATTGACCATTCCTGTTCCCTAGAATTATTCCCTATAGAGTTCAGGTGCTCTGCTGTACCTTACCTGTCAGCACATGGGAACACCCTGACAAACAGTGGTATCAGTTCATAGCACTCCCTCACTGATTTCTCCTCCTAATTCATGCATGGGGCACATGTGTGTTGTACTATGGTGAACAGTAAATTAGCAATGCCCAGGCTCCAGGATCTACAGGATTCCTGCTCTGCACCTAGCACACAATGCCCTTTCTATGCACTTTCTACGGCTCTAGCTGATGATTTATAAATGAAATGAACAGCCAGTATGTATAGTCTTCTTGCAGAGAGAGGTGCTTAAATCACCTGTTGGCTTAACAAAGAAGTCAGCTGTCAGGAATGTTAACAACCATGGCTGCTCTCTAACTGAGCCATATTCAGCTGTTATCTATGTCATTTGCTAGCCATTCTATTTATCTTGCCCCCCCCCGTTCCTTACTATACTAGTACAGCTACATTCAACTCAACAATCACTGGATGTGGTCAACTTAACTGCATTTTCCCTGGTATCCTGTACTGAGAGTTGAGAAAATGTGATTATCTTCCACAAAGTGCTTCTCCAATTAAGGTACAACCACCACCAGCACCACCACTCTGCAGCTAATAGTATGCTCTTTCTTCTTCTTTCCCTTCTTCTTCTTTTGACATTCTACTTCCCTATATTTTCTGCCACTGTCCTTGTTTCACCCCAACTTCCTGCCCCAGATTTCCTCTTGCCTTTTCTTCCTCTTGCAATTTGCTTTCTTTCCAGTCTCTTTTATTCTTTTAAATTCCTTTGACCCAGTGTTAGCCCTACCATTAGTGAGAGTGAAGTATCAGTTTCTGGTAGTAGATTTGAGGTATCATTAAAGGGCAGCAAATAATTTGCTATTTAACTAGTTGTTATCATATTTTTACTGAAAGGGAGGAGAAGAAACTTTTGTGAGATTGTGTTCCTCCAATGCATGCTAAAATGACTTGGTTGGCTTTGAATGCCATATATTTTGAACTGAAAGGGTGCACAATGACACCATTCTCTGCTGTTTTAGGCAGAAAAATCTCTTGGGGCAGCCTTGCTATCTTTTCTTCCGCATCCCTGGTCATTCTCAGTTTAGTGCCAACATGATTATCCCTTCTTCTCAGCTGTTTCTACAGTATACCAAGACTGGTTCAGAAGCAGCTAGTAGGCAGCTGTGAATTTGCAGTGGAAGCTCCCCTTCTCTCAGTCCATTGCCTTATCATGGAGATATTCTGAGAAAAGCAATGAGAAAACTCTCCTTTGGGTTCTGGGAACTTTTGATTCAGTACCCGCAAACTAGGCACCATGCAACCCACATATACATGGATTAGGGGAAGAAATCATAAAGGGGCTTCTACAGAGAGACACCACTATTTAATTCTCTGGTGCCAACAGAAATAGTCCCCTAGAAAGATCTCTTGGAGACATTATCAGTTTGCAGGCCAGAATGTAGATAAAATTAGTTTAAACAATTCACTACTGTAGAGGGAGAAGATATCCAAATGATTACTGAAGCACTTCCAATGTGTGTTCAGTTTTGGCTAAAGATAGTGGTTAGCAGGTGACCTGCGGATGTTTTCAGCAAAAAGACTCTTAGGTCTAGCAATCAAAAGGCATTGTGTATCCAGTACATCCTTCCTGCATTCCCAAATCTGGGGGGAAGGAATAAGAAAAAAGAGGTTAAATACCAGCCCCTCTTTTTTTTTCTTGGGGTCTGAAGCCACTTTCAGCAACTCTACCAAGAAATTGCTACAAATAGCTTCCCAAAAGAATGGCATGAGTGGACATGAAGGGAAAAACAACCAACAAAGCATGATAACACCCAATAACCTTTATGGCAAAAAGTCATGTTTTTTAGACCAAGAGAGTGCTCAGTCTCCAAATCAAAACATTACAAAAACCCTTTAGAACACTCTGGAATAAAATGTTATGGTTTCTTCTAGTTGTACTGGACAGAAACAGCTTTTGATATGCTTTAATGTGTCTTTTCTATATTTTACCTGCGCAGATTCTCTAAAACCAGGCATTTCAATGAGCATTTAAGCTAGTTTGCTTAATCTTAGATGCTGCCTGTCAGATATACTGGAATAAGAAGGTTTTTTGTTTTTGTTTTTTTTAGTTGCAGAGGTGAGAAGACCAATCAAGATGTTTGGGATTTAAAAAAAAAAACATTAACCAGAGGTGTTTATAAATGCTTCACTTATTAAGGAGGGAACCTTCTAAATATACAAACTGCCCTACATAAAAATGTATTCAGCTAACATTGTTTATTAAAACCTACTGGAACACAAAGCAACATCTGATTTTAAACATAAAATTTAACTGAATAGGTCCAGAATTGTCCTGACCTTTGGAAAAGTGATGCAAGTCTCACAGAAAGTCCTACCACCTTATAAAGTTGAACACATTTCATTGGTATTCCTCTGCACAAGGCCCTCTAATAGACAGGCCTTCTGGGCCTGCCTCTTTTAAATAGGTGGTCTATAAAACACTTTCCATCGCAAGCTCGAACCTAGGTTTTCTTACCATGGTTTGAGATTTTTTTAAAAGACAGACAGTATATGCTAAAGATATTTCTTACAAATCCTGAGCAACAATTTGATTTTTTTCTTAAAAAAAATTGAACTTCAATGTCCACGCATTTGTGCTTTAATCCATTGAAATCACCCATAAAGAGAGTGGCTGAAGCTCAAGCTGATAGGGGTGAAAATAGAAACATTTGATTTCTCATCTCTTCCGAAAGCACTACGGTTCGTTTCAGAACTTTGTCATTGTAACTGTTGAGGTTTGCGGTTAACAGCATGCTTGTCCCATGATGCTTTGCATCGCCAAATCATTAAACTAGTAAGGAAGCAGAAACACATAACCACAAAGTCAGTTTCTTTTTTTCAAGTCCTTAGTGTTGCCTCAGAAGGTGATTTTTGAAACAAAACGAGAGAGAAAAAACCCACAAGGTTCTTTTCCTGTTTTTGAGACCATCTGCATGGTTGGCAGGTTACTCAAATACTCTTATCACTTAAAATAACATGGACATGAATTTCAAAACTGCTTACACCAGTTACCCCCTCCCCTTCCCACACATATATCTATTAATTCACAGCGTTCCTTATTTACAGTATCCCCTTGCCAACTGCTGACACAGAAGAAACACAAGAGCTGGTTACACATTAAGCTTTATTGTTGAAGCATTCATGACAAGTACTGTCTAAACTCAGTTTCTGACTGACCTGATGCCAAAGTAAAGCTCAGACAGAATATTTCCAAATGCAATTGATCATTCTTTCTTAACAGCTCGTTCCCTGCTCCCCACCTCCACCCTACATTTTAGCTAGACGCAGGCTGTCAAGTTCTTCACTGATGCAGTTTCATTTTTAGAAAGTGAAATAACATAACAAGCAGCTCCTTCTAAGGTCACCGGGGAAGGGCTGACTGCGGGGGAGGGCAGGAGTTGTCTCTAGTAAACATCTAAAGAAGACATGAAACTGTCCATGGTATGAATCTTGACCTTAAAAAACTATATACAATCTGCAAGTCAGGACATGTTTTTCCACTTCAGAAGAGAAGGAAGGGGAGGGAAAGAAAATCCCCAGGATGAAAGTATGCGTCGACTAAATCCAGAAATTAGCCTCAATATGTCTGTTTTGCACAGCAGCTTTGGGAAAAGCCGCCAAATATAACAGCTTTGTTTGATAGTCATCTCCTGGCTTAACTCCTGCTCTGGCCAGTAGCCATTTGACATTGCACAATAAAATGCCTGCAAAATTAATCATAAACCCTTGGGTTGGAACTCAGAGTGCTGCTTTCCTGGAGCGATGCACAGTCCATACAAGAGTTCTGCCAGCAGTTTCCAGAATGCAGGTTTTTGGGTGTGTTTTTTTAATGACCCCATCTGTGAGGGCAGAGGAAAACAAAGTAGGTGAAGTCTGTTCTAGGTTTTGCGTGAAAAAAACACTTGAGGTGCAAACGCTGTGCACAATCCACATGGCAGAAGTTAAAAGCCGCAGATATCTATACTTCACACTTCCACAGTCTTTTTCGGCAGAATTAGCACTTAGCTCAGGAAGGAAAGAACATGTGTTCTTAAAAAAGAATTGTTGTTAAAAGCATTTCATTCTTTGCCCACCTATTAAGGTTGTCACTGATGTTGTTGTGTAAATTCCTTTTTAATGCCATGGTGGAAATGTTGACTGAAACAGCATTGTCCTACTTTAAGAATATGCAGTCTTATAAATACCCTTAACAATGCAGAATAAAAATGGAAGAGGCTTCTTTCCTTGCCAGTTTAGGGTTTAGGATTTAAGCAACAATTGTGAACATGGGTAACTCCTAAAGTATTGAACTACTGCTTCACAACTTATTTACAAGAAAAGCAGCCACTTACACAACTCACTTGCACTCTTGCTGTGTTGCTTTCTTTGGGTCCTGTATGCACATCTTTTGGCCTGTCATTCCTGAGGGGGTTGGAATAAGACGGGGGAAATGGCATTGCTGGTTTGAATGGGTGTGGAGGTATTGGTTTGAGGTTGTTCATCTGAAAAGCAAGAGTCATAGTTATATTCTTCCCTTGAGAGTTATATGTTTGTGACTACCGCCCCGTCCAGTTTCTTTTCTGAGGAACTTTTTCATAGAGCACTCCATGGGGGGGGGGAATAATAGAAAGTGAGAAGAGGAAACTGAGAGAAATTGTTAAGCAAGTCAATGGACACTTTCACACTACACAATTACAAAACTATGGCCTTTTCCACATGAGGTTTTTGAAACCGTGCAGACTGTCCTCCAAGGAGGAGGTCTGCACCTCGGACCGGACTGGGTCAGACCTATTTAAGGTAGATCCGTACCTCAGTCTGGTCTGGAAGAACCCCAAGTGGTCCTCCAGCATACTTTTGAAAGACCCGTTTCTTTTGGTCTTTCAAAAGCATGCAGCACGCCACTGCGAGCCTGCTCCCTTATGCAGATTCGCAGGCTTGCACCAATGCGAGCCTGCGATTTGCCCGGGGGCGGGCTTTAGGCTGGCAAGCTTCAGCGATTGGTCAAGACTCTCAACCAACCGGAAGCCACCATTTGGGATGCCGGAGCAGTGCATATTGACGAGCACGCACTGCTCCGGAGCGCCGTGGACCGGACCGGGGACCCGAAAGGTCCAGTGAGTAGTGGCACAGGGTGATTCCCTTGCCCGGTGTGGAAAAGGCCTATGATTCCACTTCAGCTGCCATGGCTGCATCCTATGGAATCCTGGGGTGTGTAGGTTTGTGATGCACTAAAATTCTCTCATTGAACATTTTAAATATCTTTCCTCAACTGCAAATCCCAGGTTTCCATAGGAGGTTGCCAAGGCAGATAAAGTGGAATCATAACACTATTATTGCATAGTGTGAAAGGTCCTTATGTGAATAAAGAGGGCTGTGGTAACCTGCAGCCCTCCAGATGATGAAGAACTACAGCTCCTAGGATGTACTACAGTGTCCGTATTAGCTAGGGCTTATAGGAATTGAAGTATCACAACATTTAGAGCTTCCCCACCTTTCAAACCAATAAATTACTTTCTTGTGTCCAAGCCTTACTGGATGGTGTTCTACTTACCAAGAACAAGTTACCAAATCCAACCCCTTTGAAAGAATATCTATACACCATAGGTCAGGCATGGGAATCATGTAGGCTATAGCTCCTGGGATTTCAGTCTAGCAATATCTGGGGGTCTGCATGGTTCCTACCCTTGCTCTAGGTTAAAAGACAGCTTTTGTGTTAGTTCCATTTCCAGAATACAATGGCTTTTCCACCTGATGGCTCAATTGTAGATTTTTCTCTGGATTTTACCCCAATCAGGCCTTGGCCAAACACTAGAATGATTTTTGTTTCAACAATCTGCACCCTTACTTTCTGAAATTGTACTTTTTTTTAATTTACCACAGCTCCAAGAATCCCTCAGCCAACAAGGACATGTTGATTGGGGGATTCTGGGAGCTATAGTCCAAAAATGTTAGGTAAGGTTTCCATATTCTAACACTGTTCCCCTATTGCTGAAGTTATCTGCCATTGTTTTTTCAGGTTCATAAATTAAGCCTCCTTCAAGTGTTTTGTCATTCAGTTTAAATAAACACCCCAGAAGGGCTGTGATCTTACACCAGCCCCTCTGTCTTCATTTCTCTTACTATCCACATATGGAGAGCAGTTTTCAGAACAAAAGAGTCTTTTCTGTGTATGGAGGCCCTCCACATCATTCAGAACATTGATTCTGTAGCATTCTGAATTGTGTGGAAAGCAGTGACGTAGATTGGAGAGCGTGGAGGAGGAGCAGGGGCGGGCAGAGGGGCAGGGCTACAGCACATGAGGGCGGGGCTACAGTGGATGGGGTAGGGCTGCAGCATGTGAGGGCAGGGCTATGGCATATGAGGCCAGGGTTATGATGGAGGGGAGGGGCTGCGGCACGTGGGAGCACATGGGAGCAGAGCACATGGGGGAGGGCAGGCAAGGAGCAGCAGCTCTCTCAAAAAAATTGCTGCCCAGGGAGCGCCACCTCCATTGTCCCCATCCCTATGCCATTTGTGGAAAACATACACAAATTTCTCTTCAGAAAGTTCCTCTCCACCCAAAGAGAGTGACAAAAACCCTCAAGGACGGGACAGGGTTTCTTGTGTGTTTATTTAACCTGGGTTCCAGCATGCCTGAATAAAACTTCAGTGGCAATGAAAAATGAAATTTGGACACCAATATGGCAGCCTCGAGTCAAATTTGGTTGTGTTTTTCCCACACCTATAATTGTTTGGGAGATACATCCAAGGACATAAAGTCCCAAAGTCACAGAGTTCTTATAACAACAGCAGAATACGTTCAGGAAAAAGAGCCTACTATACATAAGATAACAGTTGAAGGGTAGCCAAAAGCAACTAGTCTTTCAGGAGAGCTGGTGCTTAGCAAGTCTCCATCTGCGCTACAATCTGATGGAATGGTTGTATCAACTAGATAAGAGCCAAAAGATCAATTTAGTTGTAACCACATAACAAAAATTGTACATATCATCTATTAGAACAGTATTAAAAAATTAAGTCAGATTTTCAAAATTTTGACTGCTATCATGGGGAGTAGGAACATAACTATTTAAAAAGCCATAACAGAGATGAGACTGTAGCTTTAAAAGGCAAGGACCACACACAATACAAAGTAATTTAACTTAAGCCATTTCCACACTACACTGTTATAGAGCTCTTATTCCACTTTCAACATCCTATGGAATCCTGGGGTTTGTAGTTTAGGGAGGGACCTTTAAAATTCTCAGCCCTAGAGCTCTTTGGCCTCAGGAAACTACAAATCCTAGAATTCCACAGGAGGTTGAAAGTAGAATAATAGCACTATAACAGTGGAGTGCAGAAATGGCTTTAGAGTCATCATGATACCCATTTGGCTGTTTACTTAGGCTAAATACAAAAAAATGGGGAAAGGGTTAGCAATTTTCAACAGGATGACAGAAAAACATATTTGTGTATTATTTTTGAGTACAATTAATAATACATCTCAGGTGTTTCCACACTGGTCAATTGTAGCAGTTCAATAGCATTTTAACTGCCATGGCTTCATCCTACAGAACTGGTGTTTGTACTTTAGTGCAGTACTTAGAATTCTCTGCTAAAGCAAACTACTGTACTCCACTGAAGTACAACACTGGACTTCTCTGCAGAGAATTCTGAGTAAGTCACCAATCCATAAATCCTAGGATTCCAAGCATGATAGTTAAAGTATTAGCAAAATCCTGTACTTCTGTGCATACAATCCTTGGATATTAGTAGCAAAGTAACAACAACAGCAACAATGACAACAACAGCTAGGAGATAAAACTCAGAATGCAGTTTTTGCTAGATTTTTACCCCCATTTTAATTAAAATAGGAATTTAATTGAGCACATTCAGTCAGGAAGTCACTGGGACTTTGAACTCTGCCATCTGGAAAGTGGAATCTGTGTTTTCATAGCCTCGGGTTACAGGTTAACCTTCCAAATTGGGTTATTTGCGTAGATAGCATGGCTCTCGCAGACTTTCTGTGTAGACTTTGACACTGGGAGGATTTCTGTGGAGTAGTAAAGCAGAGAGGAGGTTATCGTTGCCCGGATGTTTGGGGAAGGGGCGGAGGCAAGGAAGGGGGAAAACATCCAAGGCAGTTTCAGCTAATCTAAAATTAAATGTTTTATTTCACGAGAAGAGGTTGCAACATCGGCTGGAAATTTTGGTTCACACTGCAAGTCAGCACAGACAGGGAAGCTGAAAGCCCCTAACTTAACGGGCAAAGATCAAGCCAGAGCATGCTCAGCAGACCAGAGGGAACACGTGATGACAACACAATCCTCTTCCATCTGTTGTTGTGCTTCTGGCCCCCTTGGGCACTTTTCCATCTAGCCTCGCAAGCAGCCAGATCAATTTACTCCTGCCTACAGTACACACTGCACAGACATGGCCCGAATAATTACTTGTGGAAATCCCCCTTCTGCTTCAACCTTTGAAGAAGGAATCAAGTAGCTTCCAAACTCCTGGCAATTAATAGCCTCTTTGGCTGATGGCAGAACAGCACAAACATGAAATCTCAAAACCGCTCCCATGGTTGCTAATGAACTGGAGGGCTGGTAGTAACAGTAGTCCAATGCATTGTGGGACTTTACTGATGTCAATAGGCCAGCCTCCCTCTGCTTGTTTCCCTTCTTCTTGTCTTTGTCAGCAACAATTTCAAGGAGCTGGGTTTGTCTGGTGACAGAGGTATGCCTTAGACACTTAAGAGGGCCTCTGTTTTTCCAATAATCGTGCTACCGATTACTCTGCTATTACATGAGTTACACCAATAAATAAATAATTTTTTTAAAAGTGAGTCATTTAAAATGGGATTGTGGAAATCAGCTGGAAATAAACCAGTATGCATTTCTCCCATTTCATGTGATTAACTGCTGTGATTAAGGACATACTTTTCCTGTGGCTAAGAACACATCCTCATTCTCAGATTCTGAGAGAAACAGCTAGTTTGTACATAACCCCTTCCTCTCCATTTCTACTCTAGCATAACATGCTTAGAATTAAGTTTTACTATCCTCCCAAAGATCATCAGTTCCCTCCTAACAACCAAATCTGGAAGCTCTTCCGCATCGTCTCGCTGCAGTTCCGGGTCCAGAAGGGAGCGAGTCAGCAGTGCTCTCCTCTGCACCCACTCGGTCGATGCAGAAGAGAACACAATGGCGCCACATTTTCCTTCCGCAGCACAGCCAGGCTTTTTCCATTGCTGCGCTATGGAAGGAAGCATCGCCAATGCACTTCCACATCTTCTGCATGGCCAGAAGTGACAGGAGCACTGCACGATTGCAGGCGCGAAACGGATTTTTTCGTTTTGCAAACACTGCGCAAGCGCAACACTCAGAGACAGAATGGCAGCAGGATGGTGACAACATCATGCGGAAGCACGACCTGCCAACCACAGCCATCCTGTGGCAAAAACGCAACAGCGACATCAAGCAGAAAGGGCCCTAGTACGCCGTACATATAGGAAAGGATCATGAAAATTGCAGGACTAGAACTGTGAATTCAAGAGGTCTTGAACTGTTGTTGTTGTTTCCTCAGAAAGCACTCTTGCTCACACAGTATGGCAAACTGCACTTGAAAGTGTGTGACTATGGCAGGAGGAAATGCAAATGAAAGATTAAAAAAAAATTAGAAATTCCATTTTCCACAAGTTTGGATTCCAGTCAGTGAGGTTTGAGAATCCTACCTCCCAAGTTAACAGTTCAATCATAACCATAGCTGAAGAGAAGTAAATCTTATAGAGTTAAATGGACTTACACAGCAAGTATGTACACATATAGAATTGCAGCCCCAGTGTTGGTCTAGCAAAATGTTTCTACTACTTATATTGAAATATATCATTAACATGATGCCTGTAATTCATAATACTCTCTAATGCCTCAGCAGAAAATAATTGAATTTACCATAACATGGAAATATATGAGTTATCTAACATGGCATTTAAGAGATAAATTGAAATTCTGCCACAGCAAATTTATAATCCAAACACAATGTTGTATTTAGGTGGGAATACATCAAAGTTTTTGTAATCTACAATCAGCATGTCCAAATTGCTCAGGACCAAGGCAAAACAAAGAGGGCAGCTTATTCTGTGGATGCCTCTGATCACTCATCATCTCAGTCTGTCCAGCTGTTTTGCCAGGTCTGGGGAATGAGAAAAGTGGGTTGCAATGCGTAGGCAATGGCAGGATGCATTGTCATCAGCAGATCCAAGGACACCTTGGAAAAGCAGTGGAAATGGAGTTGTGTTGTTGGCTCCGGAGGTGGGTATAAATATTTGAAAAAGAGGACGACATCCATCTCCAGACATACAGATCCAGATGCCAGTCCAGCATATGGACATCCATAAAGACACCAACTGCTTAGATGATGCTACTTCTCTAAAAGGGCAGATTTAGTGACTTTCCCACTCCCAAGGGCAAGAGAAAGGTCCAACCTCAAATCTTAGTTCTGGTCTTAGGACCACTTTAAGAAGCAGCAGTGAGAATCCTGATGGCAATGACCACAAAAGACAGAAGCCTGGAGAGCAGAAATTTATGTCTGCCCCATGCCTGTCTTTGCCACCTCCAGAAAGAAGCTGCTGGAACTAGCCTTCTAATGCTGAAGTGAGCAAGATTTTGCTTTTGGACCAAAATCCCTTCTCAAGAAGGGGCAACCACAAAGGACGGATGACTCCAATGTGGTTTATGCCTTTTGCACTATACCTGCAAGGTGCAAAAAGGGTAAAAACTGCTTCCTGAGGATCCTCAGCCAAACCATGATGACTTCCATGATGGACTCCATTGTGAGTTTGATCTTACTGGGCTCCAGGTTGACTCAGCCGTCCATCCTTCCTCAGGTCAGTAAAATGAGTACCCAGTTTTTGAGGGGCAATTAGCTAACACATTGTAAACTGCTTAGAGAGCACTTAGCTGATAAGCGGTATAGAAATACACATGCTATTGCTTATTAACAGCTGCAAACCAAGGTGGAAACTCCCTCTTCTCACTTGCATATTAAAATACAAGACAAAAGCAAGGCACATAATCTAGCCTATGTGACCTTTTCACTTCTAAGGAATGGACAGTTCAAGACATCTGGGTTCAGATAGGAAAAGATGGAAATGTGTAACTTTGAGAGTGAGGGTTTCCTTATTATTTTTATCACACTTTACAGCTGTGCACTGTTCAGAAAACTGTGGATCTAACTGGAGCAAAGCAAATTTAACAATGATAAATGTGTTCTTTTCATGGGCCATTTCTGCACTACACTCTTACAGCGTGATTATTCCACTTTCAACATCCTATGGAATCCTGGGGTTTGCATTCCCGAAACTGCGGAAATGGCCATGGACCAGAGTTAGGTAGGAGAAAGCTCTTTTAGGACAAGTGGGAAGCATTTAGATCAGAAGCCATTTCTGCACTAGACTGCCTTTGAGGCCCCACCCTAAACTGCAAACCCCAGGATTCCATAGGATGTTGAAAGTGGAATAATAGCATTATAACAGTCTAGTGCAGAAATGGCCAAAGTAACCAACATAGTGTAGTGCTTTGAGCATTGGACTACAATACTGTTTCCATTACCAGCTGGGAAGGTGAGTCCCGTGGGCACAATATGAAGCCATATATGCTAATGTAAGGCTCCCCCAGCGAGGGAAAATACATTGTTAAGTTGTTGTATTAGTTCCTGTAGTTCTCAAGATTTTTTTTAAAAAATCCAAATGGCATTTCTTTTAGAATTAGAGTGTTACAATCCATAAGTGAGATAGCACTTTTGCCCTACAAGTCTATGACCCTTTTCACACGGGGTTAAAAAAACGGTGTAGAGCGACCTCTGACGGAGGTCATCTACACCGTAATGTGGATTGAGGTGGACTACTTTTGTGTAGTTCCACACCCCAATCTGTGCAGGGGCGACCGGAAGTGGTGGTGCCACGTGCTTTTTGAAAACCACTTTTCAAGTGGTTTTTAAAAAGCACGGGGCGTGCAGCCCCGTGCAGCCCCGTTGCAGCGCCCAGTGTGGATTTGCAGGCGCACGCAAGTGCATGCCTGCAGACTGGCCGGGGGGCAGGCTTCTGGCTGGCGAGCTTCTCCGGTTGGCGGAGAGCCTCCGCCAGCCGGAAGCCACCATTTTGGACGCCACAGGACTCTGCAGGACACCGCCGCGTGTGGAGCAGCAAACTCGCGCTGCTCCACGTTGCGACGGCTCCAGGTAAGCTCCGTTTTGGTGTGTTTTCAGGCGTGGCTTCCTCCGCGTGTGAAAAGGGCCTATGTCTCTTTTAAAAAGTGGTGAGGAAGAGATTTGCCCTTTAAACCACAGGATCACATCAACAAACCACACCCTGGGTTTCAAAAAAAAAGTTGGATAAGCCCAAGTGCAGATTCAACAAAGCAGTACAAAAAGCCCCCCTGCCCATGTCAAAAAATGGAAGTAGTAGAGATGGAGGTGGCAATAATGGCAAATCCAGCAAAACTGAAGAAGCTATATTGCCAGCACTCACAAGTGTTTAGACTAATCTGGAAGAGTCCTTAGAGCAACTTTACATCATAGTTTTCTCAGACAAATATCATTTGCATATGAGGAAAAGAATGTACACTGTCACATGGCAAACATGGTCAGGCATGGCCCTCCCAGCATGTTCCTTCCATTTCCCAGAGGACAGGCAGAAGTTCTTCCTTGTTCCTCTTTCTTTTCCCCTGCGTGTGGCATCTGTGGTAATTCCATTATAGCAGACGCTCTTTCAGCTGCAGATGGTGCCAAAGGTCCTGAAGGATTTTTTAAAATTGATTTATTTATTTAGGTCAGAGATTTTGGTTTATACAGGTCTTTAACTTGTGGAGTGGAAAGCATGCTACATACATCATGCTATGACTTTGTTCCCTCCCTCCATTCCCCCTCCCCACGATTTTTTCCTGCATGCCTCCAATTTTAAAATGAGAGCAAATCAGGAACAGTTTGGCTGCCTGTGTTTCCGTTTTGTGGATTCTGTAGATATGATGCACAGTCATTGTGTACTTCTCTAGTTTGTGAATTATTACTACCATCACTGTCACCGTTTACTCAGTCAGCCTCCATAAAATGTTCCTAAGATGGAATCTTTTGCGACCAAACAAAGGTCAAAGTTTCGCCTATGATAAATCATCAAGAGCCAGCGAGAAGGGAAATTCAGCTGACAGTGTCATCTGATCTGTGCAGCTGTGTACCAAATCTGGACTAGTTCCCCCTCTTGTATCTCTTTCAAGTTAAGCATGAAGCCTAGACATCTGTTAGTTCCTGAGTTACAGCATGCTCACATCAGTGGACATACCCTGCCCTGCTAAGCTTAGATTGTTTTCCAAAATTTGTGTCAATTTCAAACATAATTAAGCTCTTAAGTGAATCACTAGAAGCAGCTGAAAGTTTTGCTGCAATAACTAAATTGCAGCTTCAATTGGTACTCCCCTGTGCATTAAGGCTGTGTATACTCTTCACTGAAATGAATAAATAAAAAATTTTGGACTCAAGGAATGTAAAATTTCTGCCAAGGATCTGAATTTTTCATCCAATAATACAATTTGATATTTTCCTTCTTCTTGTGTGCTTGCACAGAATTATGAAGCACAATTCAGTGTTCTGCACATCTTTCAGAAACTAACTTGGGTTTCTTTTTGTGTTTAAAATTTTGTGAGATAAAGAAACAGCAGAATTTACAAGGGAGGGGGTTGCACATTTTAAAAAGGGGGCAATTCTCAATAAATAACAATATTTCTCCCCACAGTTCTTCTGTGAACTAGTCTTGTGTTATCCTTTTGCCCTAACTTTTCCTCACTACAGGACATTTTCAAATATGTTATGCTTAGGCATGGATTTTATTGGCAGCCCTACCTAAAACAGATCCAATGTGTTGATGCAGTTGAAAGAGGTGTTGCCTTACCATTAAGAAACTGATTTAATAAGTCTACTTTGGGACAGGGACCCAGTGTGGTGTCGTGCTTTGAGTATTGGACTAGAACTCCAGGAAACCAGAGTACAAATCCCCGCTCAGCCCTGCAAACCCATTGGGTGACCTTGGGCAAGTCTCTCTCTCCCTTTCTTAGCCTCAGAGGAAGGAAATGACAAACCCTCTCTCAGCACATCTTGGAACCAGTGTGGTATAGTGGTTTGAGAATTCAACTGGATCTTCAGGGGACAAGAGTATGAATTCCTACTCAGCCATGGAAACTCCCGGGGTGACTTTGAGCCAGTCATCCTTCCTTTTTGTCTTTGAGGAAGGCAAATTTCCTCTGAATAAATATTTCTAAGAAAACCCTTTGACGGGGCTGACAAGTTGACTCAAAGGCACATAACAACAACTCTGTGATTGCCAATATGATTCAGGCCTTAGCTTAAATGGTAAAACCCATGCAATATTTTTCCCACAATTTTGTGCCCATTTACCATAGCATAGACTAAACTACTTTACTCCATGATGCCAGAACTGAGCTTCTGCTGGACTTTTGCCCAACAGTTTGTATTTCTTTCTTAAATTTATTTGTTTGTAGTATTTCTATATACAACAACTTCAAAGAATAAAATAATCCAATCAAAGCTCAATAATGCAGTCTATGAGAAAATTCAAAAGGGCTCATGGATGGAGAAAACTAAGGCAAAAAGATTTTCAGTAAAAAAGGCAAACAGTACGTGTAAAATACCCCCCAAAAACCCAATTGAACATAGGCCATTTCCACATGGGTTAAAAAAAAAAGGTTGCAGTGCATCCTCCATGGAGTATGTCTGCACCTTAGAGCGGACTGGGTCTGGACTACTTAGCGTAGATCTGCACCTCAGTCCGCTCCGGAGCAACCCCATGTGGTCCTCCAGCGTGTTTTTGAAAAACCTGATTTTTCAGATTTTTCAAAATGCTGGCGCAGGCCATTGCATGCCTGCTCTCCAGTACAGATTCGCAGGCTCGCACCAATGTGAGACTGCAATCTGCCGAGGGCGAGCTTTAGGCTGGCAAGCTTCAGCAGTTGGTCGTGGCTCACGACCAACCGGAAGCCGCCATTTTGGATGCCAGAGAAGTATGGATCTGCGATCATGCACTGCTCCTCCTCGCCCCGGACCGGACCGAACCCAAAGAAGATCCGGTGAGTAGCGGCAGGGAGCGATTCCCTCGCCGCGAGCGGAAATGGCCTTAGTTGCTTTAGAACTCAAAATGAGACAAGCTGTAAAGCTGCAAGTCTTCAGAATTATGCAATGCGAAGCTGTAAGAGTTGCTTAGAGGAGGGAGAGATGAGGAAAAAAAGAAAGAGGTTCAAAGGTAAGGACAATATAATGCCTTCTTTAGTACACACACGCACACACACGCACACACACAGGTGGGAGCTGCAATGAAAATAATCACCCAAAAGACTATTCTTTTGAGAAGTTAGGGAGGATTACTGGCTGGAACAGAGCAAAGGCAAGGAGGACACTCTAAACAAGATCTTCTACCATAACTTTGAGAAAAATAATAGCTAACAATATTCTAGGAGCACAGTTTAGTTTAGGTAGTGATTTCAGCAGAGGAACAAAGCTAACCTAGTGATTTCAGCAAGAGGCCTCTGGAAGGAGGAGACAACCAACTCAAGTTCTTGGTTCAGCTACCAAGAACAACTACCTTTGAATTTGGAATTATTTTAAAGCAGAGTTCAGTTGTGTAGAGGCGTGGGGGAGAAATTTGCCCCAGGTGGCAATGTTTTCAGGGAGGCCCAGTTTGTAGCTATGCCCTTGCGGGCCCTGGCCATGCTTCGCGTGCCGTAGCCCCGCCCCCTTCCCACCCCCCTCCCCACACTCCAAGCTCTGCCACTGACAGAGGTATGTAACTGTGGAAGACTAGAGGGCCACATTAGACCCCTAGGAGACCATGGAGGGCTGCACCTTCTCCCACAAAAAAAAGCCCCCAAACACCTCTAGGGGATATGGATGCATTTTCACCATGTTTGGGGTTTCAAAAAAGGCCTCTTTTGGGCCCAAAATGGCCTGGGTGGCCTCCCAATGTGATGGAAATGTACCCCATGTACCACCAGATATTTTGGAGCATGGGGGAATGTTTTTCAAAGATTTGGCAAAAAAAAAAAAAGATTTTTGACCCCTGGGGGACCCAGGGTGCCTCCAAATATGGTGGAAACATCTTCTACACTTCCAGAATACATTTGGGATATTCTGGAGTAAATACGTGGCCTGGGGAATCACATGCAGCCCACAAACTGCACTCTCCCTACTCCTGTTTTAAAGCATCTCAGGCAGGAAAATAATTGTTGCATTAGGAAGTTTTCTAAAACAAACAGCTTCTTAAAAACATGGTTCATCTGGACTTCCTGAGAGATATTACCTAATACGTGATTTGACAAAAGATAGTAAAGTCTCAAAGAAGTATGCATTTGAGAAAGACATGACAGAAATATTAAGTTGATCATCCTTACCACAGAGGTGATACTTCCTATCAATGACATTTCCTGTTTATAATATATTGTTTACCAACTGCAAGACCACATATTGGGAGTGATTAACCCTTGTCTGGAGGGTATTCAGTTGTTTCCCAGTAGTTTAATCAATAATCTTGACTCACCAAGTATTGTTGTGGTGGTGGTGGTGGTGGTGGTGGTGGTGTGCCTTCAAGTCATTTCTGACTTATGGTGACCCTGAGTCCAACCTTTCACAGGGTTTTCTGTGGCTGAGAGCGTGCAATGTGTCCAAGGTCACCCAGTGAGTTTCCCTAGCCAAGCAGGAAATCAAACTTTGGCCTCTAGGGTTGTAGTCCAACACTTGGACTACTACAACATGCATTTAGTGTTGGCATTAATGGAATCATATCTTTCAGAAATAGCTATTGGCTACAAGGTTTTGACCAGGAAAGGCCATCGAATCCTTCTTTGTCTGTGACCAGACCATTTTAGAGTACACACCTGTACATCTTGGCATGGGTGTTGTGTAGATATGAGCATCTTTTTACTTTTGAGAGATTTACATTAGAGCAAACACGTATAAGATTGCACTCTAAAATTTCATCATAAATGAAAGATCTCTTGTGCTCTTCCAACACCTCAGAGGAGGAAGGCCTCTTTGAACTCATGCGTATGAATGACTTACGCTTCCTCTTTTCGTGTGTCTGATTTACTGTGTAAAAAGAGAACTTGTAGAACAATGTGCAACACTTCTGCAAACAGACTTTCTAGAACAACGTGTAACACTTCTGCAAACAGACTTGGCACATATTGCCATGGGGAGAAGAGGTTTGAATCAGTCATACCTTCAAATATTACAGTGAAAGAAGGACAAAGAGAAGAGATCTAAGAGTCAGCTTTCCACAACATTTGTTCAGAACTTGGAACAGTTAATTTTTTTGGCATGGCCATGGTGGCTAGGGTGTTCTGAGAATTTAAGTCCAGAACAATACCCTTTTTCAAGTTGTGCTCATCCCTTTGACAAAGGACTAGATATAGCTGATCACAATGTTTAAAAATATATTTAGCCATTGTGGCAATTCCTAACATTTCTTTTCACCTTACTTTTTAGGCCAGTTATCTAGTTAGTTCCTCACTATTTAATCTGTAAACATGAGTTATACACAATACAGCCCAGTAAGCCCCATTATGGGGGAGGAGGTGCTCTGAGCCGAGAATGACTCATTTACCAAATAGTATCGCATTACTGAATCACCAGGACCACTTCCTACAATGTTTCCTTCCAGGCCTCATATTTAACACACACATAACTAGCAATTATGTCTAGCTGAGAGGTTTTGTTTTTGTTTTGTTTTATTCTTCTCTAAACCCTGTCATCTCATGAGGGCTCTCATCCATTTTCATATAGATTCTGCTAGTTTATTTTGAATTTGGACACTAAGGAACTCATGCCTTTTCAAAGCCCACTGAATCATCCTCACTGCGTCTACACGGCCATCCAATGAACCAAAAAGCTTACCAAATTTAGAATCAGCAGGATAGAAGGCTGCCCAGACTGTGAATGTACTCCTAAAAGACTGTTAAGATTTTATTCAAGTCAATGGCAAAAGAGAGCAGGAATGTACAGGTGCAAAGCAGATAAAGTATCAACCAGCAACTACATATTACAAAATCCAAGCAAAGTATGCAATCCATTGTCAACACGGACTACATACTGTATGTAACTCTACCACATCTTTTGCAACCTCTGGTGCCCCTCTCATCAAAATTAAGGGGTCAGACAATGAACAAGGCAAATTTCTCACACTAAAAAAAGGTGTGAAGGAAACACATAATTTCTCTTAGAAGAGAATCAAACTCCAATAAGGCTCTAGGAAGTGTGATTTCTCCTCTAAAATAAGATGGACGGTCCCCCACAGATCTTGTTTTAGTGAGAAATGCTTTTCCAGGAAACCAGGAGCAGGCATTTCTCCACATCCACATCCACAGTCAAATTTTGGCAATGTACAGCAGAAGCCAGTGATGGTTTTGTGGCATTATTCAGGGACCTGACATGCAGCGTTGGACCCACTATATTTTCTCCTCCCTACCACAGAAGCCCTGCGGAAGACATGTAATTCTCCACAAATTAACATTCCTTGACTTTACTACAAATGTTTCATGAAGATCACAGTAATATATCCCCTTTAGCAAATAAGATTCATGCTCATAAGGAGGATGACAAGATGTAGATACAAAAGTACAAGTGAAAGCTTATTCCTACCTGTATTATGGTGTTGTCCGAGACCAGCTGAATTGGCTAAAGGCATTTGCAGTGAAAATGGAGAAATGAATGTCAGTCTTTGACCACCAGCTGTTATGTATGGATAGTTGCATGTAACTACTGTTATGTCTGAGTTGCATATAACTACAACTGTACTGGGCTACAACCCTTCCTGCATCCTTTGGTCTCTACGCATAGCACTCCAGCTACTCCTCTTCTCATGAACAAGTTTGTGACTTGTGAAAAGTGGTAGAAGCTTTTCCATATTAAAAAACTCTAACATAACCTGCATTCTTTTCCTGGCACAATGTACCATATTTACTGGGTGCATATAGGAAGGGCACAAGTAGGACATAAAAACTTTACACAGAAATTTAGAATAAGCAACCAAATCTGTATCAAAAGGGGGATAAGCCTAGGTGCTATTCTGCAGATTTAAAGCCTGACAGCGACAATCAACAACAACAATAAAGCCAAGGCTTCATATTCAAGGAGAAAATGTTTATTAACAATTCACAGATGAAAATAAGTGCTCAGACAACTAGGGGACAAAAGAAGAATAGTTACAAGTATGCAGGTCTATGAGCAGCTTTTATGTATGTCAACAACCAAGGCCAAAGAAATAAATTTCAAGATACGATTGTGTTATGTTTGGTTATTGCAACCATCTTCCTATGTTTGCCCTGGATTGTAGTGCTTTGATCTTCTTGGCGTTTATCATTTGACTGGCTGCTTTTTTTCCCCTCCCTTCTCCAACATGCACAATTTAGATCAACCAGCTAATCAAAATGCAGTCTGTTTTAAAAGATCAAAGGTATCATTCGCAACTGTCTTTCAGAGAACTAAAATATGGGCTACACTACTACCTTTTTACATGCTAGTCTCTGTGTGAATACAGTACCAATACAATTCTCATTCATGTGGACATTTGTAAAGTTGTAACAGCCAGTTTCATATACTTCACAGATTCCTTGCTAAGACAGGCTTGGGACCATTTATAGATTTTTTTAAAAAAAATCTTCATTAAGATTTTTATGCTTTTTATGTATATAAATTCTTCAGCTCATGGTATTCCATTTGGGTTCATCAACAAGATCAGCTCTGAGTTTCAAAGGCAGAGCAAAATGCAAACTCCAGCAGACATGCAAACACATTCCAGCGGTTGAGAAGAACCACTCTTGTCTTGCTAGAATTTCACTGAAATATTCTGGACATTTTATAGGGGATGCTAATGAAAGCCAACACCTAAAGCCAGTAGGAAAGAAGTAGACTATATTTGATGTTTTCCGTTGGAACTTGACTTGAACTCTTAAGAATATGGATTAGACTTGCTTTCCCAAGTTGTTTCACTCCAAATCTTGCTTCCTGTAACTCCCATCACCTCAGGCTGGCATGGCAATGATTAGAGATAATGTATTTTTATTTTGAAAGCCACATTTGAGAGAAGTCATACCTGTGTCATGGCTTTTTCTTGCCAAGATGGGCATTTGTTTTGTTTCAGAACTGGGTGTAGTTCCCAGCCACCCCAAGAGTTTGTTCAATGGTGACATGCATTCTGTTATGCATTCTCAACCTTTTTTCACTTGTGTACCCCTTGGTAGCCCATTGCTATAAATTGTACTCTCCCTCAGCCACTATATCCAATTGGTACTCCAATGCAGAGGGATGTGTGAATCTTTGGAGTTCTGCCATTTGAGAATCTCATCTCACTCAGTCTTCTAATAGAGCTAGTAGCCTTGGTGAAGGCCTCTCATCACTCCACAGCAATTGTTGTCCTTCCATAAAACTTTATATATTATTTGCCTTCTGACCTTGTATCTTTAACACTGGCAGATCTTTTGGATTCCTCCTTGCTAATCTCCCTATAGTAGAGAGCATTTGTGCAGGCACAAAATCTGGCTGGAACATAGCATTCAACTGCATCCCAGGAACCCCAGTTTCTTCAGAAAATAAACACATTGCCCAATTCTTTATACCTATGGAGAAATGCTTTTAAAAAACAGGAGAGTACCTAATGAAATCTCAGAAGGCAGAAGGACTTCCAGGATTAGAAAATATAAATTTCAGTCCTCTATCTAGTGCCTTTTTAATCCCATTGACTCAACCAATCAGAATGGAGAGTTCTAAATAAGTAAAATGCTGCAATGAATCTTACTGGTTGAACTAGTCAAAACTGGGTCTTTCTCATAGCCAATTTTCAGTTTGTGATTACCAGTGTACATGCAATCCTAGCAACAGTCACATAAGTGTGTTCCATACAGCACGTTTATTTACTAATACATTGCCAGTATTTTAGATGTGCTACTTAGACACATAACTACTTTACTTGCATAGCTCAGTAGCATTTCTTGGTCTAATCCACCCAGTCTTGACTGTCCAAGCAGCAGCTGCCATAGCGACAGAGATCTGTTCTTCTGTTAATTGGGATGCAGCAGACTAAGGGCTTTTCCGCACTGGGGGAAAACGGGGCAGTCCATTACTCACCAGACTGGCCCGCTCCCCCTCGATGACCCACACCGATCCGGAGCAGCACGTGCCCGCGCTATGCACTCTCCGGGGACGAAAATGGAGGCTTCTGGTTGGTGGAGGCTCTCCACCAACCGGAGAAGCTCTCCAGCCGGAAGCCCGCCCCCAGAAGATTTGCAGGCTCGCACTGGCGCGAGCCTGCAAATCTATACTTTTGCGCAGTGATGGACTGGGGCGCGCCGGGCTATTGAAAGTCCTGTTTCAATCAGACTTTCAATAGCATGGTGAACAACCAGTTATGGGCATTCCGGAGCGGGCTGAAGTCCAGACATATGGTAAGTAGTCCAAACTCAGTTCACTCGCAAATGCAAACGTCCTCGCGGGAGGACGCACCGCCCCATTTTAAAAACCAAGTGCGGAAAAGCCCTAACTCTCCCACCCCTTCCCTCCATTGCAACAGTCAGAAGCAAGATCCTGTTGCAATTCCTCCTCATACAGGAAAAAACTGGAGGGATAGAGTGGGAACGTCAGTCTGTTGCATCCTGATCAACATGAAAACATACCCCCATTGCTTGCAGGAACTGCTGCCCATTAAGTCAGGATGGTAGGACATTTATGATCCCTACATATTCCCTACACTGCTGAAAACATAGGTATTGTGAAAGGAATCAGTTATGAATGTGTAACTCTAGGTTACATATTTGTAACTGTGATTGTGAATTCCAGCCCACATCTTTTTCTCAATACTGTGTGTACATATTCAGTCGAAATGGACTCAGTAGAGCTTCTCAATAGGCATATAGGACAGTAGTTGTTTAATTAATACAGAACAAGCAAAAGTTAGCATCATGCAAAAACTGCAGATTAGGAAGCAAACTTATTTAGGTTGAAAAAATTCTGGGATTACACCAGGAGAAGAAGGGACCCCCAGTAACATCATGCAAAAAGTCTCCTTGCTTACTCATGCTAGTACACCTCTGTTCCACTACAGAATTGTTAAAATTGCCAGAGTGAAGGAAAGTAGTAGAAGAACAGTCAGAGGAGGGAACTTTCCACTTCCTTGCTGCTGTCAGCTTATCCCATGCTTTCCCACTGTGGGTTTGGAGTAAGGATTTTGTGTGTCCTTCACCTAGGATATATATGAGGATTTATGGGAAATTTTTATTAATGGATTATATTAAGGAATGTATATTTGGATGTGTAGAAAATATAGTTTTTGTATTGTATTGTAATAGTGGTGACTAGAAGAAATTATATATATATATACACACACACGTGTATATATATATATATACACACACACACACACACATATACATACACACACACACACACACACACACATCCTTAGCCTATATTTTTTTTCTCTGATTTACTGTTTGGAGTGGCCACCTATCCCACTTTATAGACTGTTGTCCTCTTTGTGAAAAACTTATCAAAGGGCAGTCTTACTTGACGATGACTTCTTTTGAAAGAAGTACACATCCAGGCTGTGCCTGGAAGGAAGAAAGCTCAACCATGGTTTGATGTGGCATCCAAATTGCAAACCATGCTTTGCAAGTAATTAACAAACTAGAATCAGAAACTATGATCTGAAGCAGATTTAGAAAACACGATTTGTGCTAGCAGTGACTTGACATCCAAATTAATAATTTGCCTCTTTACCAATTTGACATTAGGAAGAAACACAGAGTTAGGAATCCTATCTGTCTTGTAATGTTAAAATGAGAATGGGGGACATTTGCAAAAAAAGAAAGAACAAGCACAAAGGGATGTTTAACCTTTTACCACAGGCTGTTTTCCTCTGCACTTGCTTCTGCCAAGCTTTCTCTAATCAGGTACTGAAATCAGAAATAAGCTCTGCTAAAATAAAAGCAGAATTTGTCAGACATAATCTGTAGGTGTGGAAGGGTTTGCCACTCATCTCCTGGAGGTATCTCCTTTACATTTTCCTTTACCTTGCATCCATCTGCTGAAACAATGTCTAATACTACTGTCTAGTGATCTTGGGCATGTCACACACTTTGAGCCCCAGAGAACCCCATGACTGGTTTGCCTTAGAGTTTCCATAAATTGGAAATGACTTAAAGGCACACAACAACAACGGTCCCTCACCCATAACTTTGTGCACCAGGTCAACAAGTGGTAGCTTAAGGGAGCTGTAAAAAATATTACACACACCACATAAGTGCCACCATGTGGAAATATGGGGCAACCTCAGCAAAGAGACGGCTAAAAATAACCTCTACTTGCCAGCTTTCCACTTTCTCTTCTTGCTAAGCTGACGGGCTAAAGTGGGAAGCTGGCAAGTAGAGTTTTTTTCCCCTACTAGCCTGAAACTCACCATGTGGCAATGTTTTTGGTTCAGTTTAGAATTGTTTCAGAGGAAGAATGACACCTACTTTATAATCAAAACTTCCTGTTGCACACAGGAATTCCCTTGAAGGTCTCCTGTCCAGATAATGATAATTAACTTGATTACTTTTCAAGCTGAAAAAAAATGACTTGGTTTACTGTCAAGCTTCCCTCACCCACACTCTGGCCTCTTCTGCTGTTAAGCAGGCGTGGCTGTTCTTGTTGCAGGCACGATCAGTGAGGTAATGACCTGCGATACAGATGAAGTCTCAATGTGCAAGTCATTCAGACAATACTAAAATGATTCTAAAGCAGTTAGTCATCTGTAACTTTTATGAGGAGAGAATCAGCTGCATGTTATTGAGTGCCTTTTGATTCTTGCCTATGGCTTGTGATAGGATCATTCTCTTCCAAATCAAGTTGAACCAAATTACATCAGCTAACTGAAATGACTCACATCCTGTTCACCTTCAGATGTGGACTATAACCTCAAATTCAGTCACAAATATGCATTTTAAAAAATGCAGAGTACGCCCTTTGACTATAGCCATTTCTGCACAAGACTGCTATAGCGCTATTATTCCACTTCCAACATCCTATGGAATCCTGGGGTTTGCAGTTTTGGGAGGGGTCACTCAGCCCCTCCCTAAACTGCAAACCCCAGGATGCCATAGGATGTTAAAAGTAGAATAATAATGCTATAACAGTCTAGTGCGGAAATGGCCTGTGTTACTGTATAAAGTGACATGTGCAGCAGTCACACACACGTGCACACGTAGTCCTCAGAGCTTGGAAATAACTAATTACCAAAAAATAGGTGTGTGGGTGTGGGTGTGTACATGTGCATGTCTATGCACCTTCAAGTCACCTGGCAACTTATGACAGTCCTATGAATTTTTCATAGGATTTTCTTAGGCAAAGAAGGTGGCTTTGCCAGTTTCTTCCTCTGAAATAATAACCTACAGCAACTGGTATTCCTTGGCAGTCTCCCATTCAAGTACTAACCAGGGCTGGTCCTGCTTAACTTCTAAGATCAGACAGGATCTGGTACCTTTAGGATATTTAGCGACCTATATTGAATTCCCTTTTTTAAAAAAACAACAAAGAAGTAACAAGATACATGACTGTTCTAACATAATGAGGGATAACTTTGTTCCTTTGTGTCATTTTTAGTTACTTTTACAGTTTAAGGATGCATTGCCTTTGCTGCTGCTGCTGCTGTTGCTGCTGCTGCTGTTTTTCAGGTTATGTGCCCTCAAGTCACTTCTGACTAATGGTGACCTTAAGGTGAACCTATCATGGGATTTTCTGGGGCTGAGAGTTGGTGGCACACCCAGGGTCACTCAGTGGGTTTCCATGGTTGAGCAGGGAATCAAACCCTGGTCTCCGGGGTCATAGTCCAACACTCAAACCTAAAACTAACTATTAAGGTAGTTTTGAACAAATCAAAGCACAACTACCTAACTAATCAGGCCTCTTAGTATGTATATGAAATTTCAAGTATCTACATTTCATGTTTTTGGGGCTATGAGTCTGAAAGACACACAAAGACACCATAGCCGGAATCCTGTTCATGTCTCAATCACATGTAGGTTTCTCTATGAAAGTGGTTTGTTGTTATTGTTTTTTCCCCAATATGCAGTGTCCACATTTCAATTCAAGGTGATGGAAGTGAAGCTGCGCATGTGATACTACTGCACACAGAAGTATATATTCTCAGGCCATTTCCGCACTAGACTGGTTATAGTGCTATGATTCCACTTGCAACATCCTATGGACCTGGGGTTTGCAGTTTCGGGAGGGGCCGGCCAGCCCCTCCTGAAACTGCAAACCCCAGGATTCCATAGGGTGTTGCAAGTGGAATCATAGCACTATAACACTCTAGTGCGGAAATGGCCTCAGTTATGGTGTATCTGTCTGTCCCCTCTGGTTACACAATGTGCCTTGGGTTGCACATTCAGATGGGCAATAGTGTTGTTCAGTACAAGAGAGATATACTATGAAACTTCAGTGCAGTTGAACTTATCTATCTATCTTTGATAGGCACACATACACCCCGGGGCCTCTCCATTAACCTTTTGTCTTGAGCTCTGATGGTGGCAGCTGAGGGAACATCAGAATAATGCAGTACTGCTAACCGAGTGTGTGGCAGCATGAAACCCCCATGTTGCCTCATGGAGATACCTCATGTGGCACCTGTTAACGACAGCGATAGCATATGTACTTCTATACTGCTTATCAGCTAAGTGCTCTCTAAGTGGTTTATAATGTGTTAGCTAATTGCCCCCAACAAGCTGGGTACTCATTTTACCGACCTGTGTAAGGATAGAAGGCTGAGTCAACCTGGAGCCCAGCAGGATCAAACTCACAACCTTGTAGCTGCCATACCAGCATTCCAAGAGAGCTTGGAAACCTGACAATAGAGCACAGCAGTTTCCAAAGCACACATCTTTCCAAAGAACACTCTAGCCACCACACAGAGAGAGTGGTGTTTCCAGTGTTCTTCCTTGGTATCACTTTGACATCTTGTTCCTGCCCACACACAAACGCATACACACACCTTTCTGCACAATGGAAGCATGTTCCATTGGAAGATACTTGAAGTATCAGTTGACAATATTTCTGGTAGTTTTGGCACTCCTCATTTCACCAATGGAAGAGTGAGGGATGGGGAAAATAAGATCTCCCAGAAGATATCAACTCAAGGTATTTCAGGTACCTTGAAGCTGCAGCCTCCTAATCCCCAAACTGTCATGATAGAAAGGCAGAAACGTGTTGGCTTTGTGGATGTGTATATGATGTGTGTGGCTGGTGTGTGTGAGTGCATCTCCTCATGTGAGAAAAAAAGAAGTGGAAAATGGAGGAATTGGCAATCATTGTTCTGCCTCACTGCTCTTCCCATCACTACTACTACTACCAAGAAAGGACATCTCCCCATCTGCCCACCTGATGTGGGTGTGGGTGTGTCGTGTGTTACATGCTGCAGCATTACATCACTATAATATTAAATATGTAACATTAAAGAGATGTCTTTATGATAGCTTATCATATCTCCACAGGGTTTTTTGTGGGCGGGGGAAAGGTGATACCCAGGAAAGTATGGAAAGTTGACACTCTTTAGAAAATGGAAGTGGGGTGGGGGGAAAGGAGAAAAGGCAGAGAAACCATTTGGGGCCAGTTTGTAGTTCTAATAAATTGCAGTATGGAAGAATGAGCACCAAGCAGTGATATCAAATAGCAAAAGGTACTTATGTGTATAAATCAGTGTGGGGAAAAGAAAAAGAGAAAACTGAGCAATTTCAAATTCCATTTCAGATACAACTTTCAAGTTGAATAACATGACTCTGAATGCTAACATTTTTTTATTTTTGTGGGTGCATCTGGAATTGAGGGGGCTGAAACTGGCCATTTCTTGCCTCAAAATCGGTCAAGGGGGAGTCCCCCAGTCAAGTGAGAGGTCAAAGAGTGAATTTTGCCTTGGAAATCTAAGCTGTTATTATTGAGGCGTTTTTTGGGGAAGTTGAGTTTTCACATAGCTTTATATGAGAGCATTTAAGTTCAGCAAAACCTAATTTAAACGCTTATTTCTCATGGCCTCTTTCTATTCTGGGATAAGTCATGTAAAAAAGAAAATCCAAGAGATTACAGGGAAAGGCACTATTAATTTGGTAACTGAAACATGTAGCCTGGAAGAAGCATGTAGAAGAATTCATTCCTGGAGTCATGCTGATCCAGCGTTACAAAAATAGCATAGGGAGAGAGGAGGCCAAAACATCTTCTGAGAAACAAACATCTGGACCTTGAAGTATCTGTGTAAGAGTTATAGCTGTAAAAGTGAGGAGGGCTTCTGAAAAGGCCAGACATCTGGGTGGGCATCTCAGAGTTGTTGCTTTGATATCTTCCATTTCCAGAGAGGCCCCTTTTCTTGGAGAGGCAGCTGCTGGTGAGAACAGCAGATGCTCCATTTAAGAACACTGTGGCAGAGAGTAACTATTATTATGTTTTAAAAGCATGGTTTAAATTATGGGCTTGTAGTTCCAATGTGGGCATTGAACAATGATGTTTGTTTTTTCATTTTCTGGTTTGTTTTTTAATAACACCAGCATTAACTCAGCCATAGAACTACACCAAAGAACAGTAATATCTTTGGAGCTGGGAAGGATTTGTGGGTCATGAAGTCTCTCCTTTCTCTAAAGCAGACAGTCTAGACATTAAAAAAAAAAACATTTTTCATAGGTATCATCTGCAAATGTTACTTTGGGGACTGTAACTCCAGAATCCCCCAGCCAACATGGAGGCTGATTGTGCTGGCTGGGGGATTCTAGAAACTGTAGTCCTAAACAAGGTTTGTTCAGGCTCTGTACAAGTAACCATGTTTTCACAAAGAGGCAGGCTGAATTCTCAAGGAATAAACATAGATTGACACATTATGAGTGAGGGGTAGCAGCAATTGGGCTGATGGGCAAGCAAAGTCTATGCTCACTTGTCACAACTGTAATTCAGAAGAATCCACAGGCCCAATGGATGAGGGAACAGACAGAGAAACAAGGGTACTCAAGAGATTGAAGTGTATCTTTCTGCATCACACAGCCAAATCTGCTTGATGCCATGGCTCCATCTTAAGGAATCTTAGAATTTGAGGTTTAATGCGCTAATTTGGAATTTTCTGCTAGAGACCTCTAGTATAATCCCAAACTACAATTCCCAAGATACCCAGAGAAGACAGGTTAAGGATTAAGTCAGTGTGCCTTGGGAATTATAGATAACTGAGTGCCTCAGAATTCTCTAGCAGTTAATAATGAATACCCTTCTAAGGCCTCTTCTAGATGGGGCAAATGTGTCAGGAGGTGGCCATATTGTTGCCATACATCCTAGATTTTTTTTTAAAAGATCCAAATAATGTTTTGCCTGTCACGTAATGTTTCAGGTGATTTGTTTTCCTTTTACACAGTATTCAGAAAGATTTGTTCCTACCTAAAAGGCTGTTTAAAAAAAAAAAAAAGAATCCATTTGGCCATCACATGAATTGTGATAACTAAAGTAGGCATGCCAATCTCTTCCTTCACTATTTTCAAAATGTTTCCACCTTCTTCCTAATTTCCCTTCTCTCCCCGGCTCTTTTTAATGTTTTAATTTTTTATCTCTCTAAGAACTTTAGTGATAAAGTGATAGATTTCAGTCTCCCCTGCGCACACGCACACACAGATGCACGCACAGACCAATCTCAACTAGGATTGAAGCTGCAAGGGTGGAAAGGGAGAGGCAATTCTGTGAAGGGTTCCTCAAGTTGACAAGTGTGCAGGGGGCATTGATCTTTCTGTGCACAGGAACCTACTGCTTTAACCCTTAGATACTGCCCTGGTGGCGCAGTGGTTAAATGCCAGTAGTGCAAGCCACAAGGTTGTGAGTTCGATCCTGCCTAGCTCCAAGGTTGACTCAGCCTTCCATCCTTTCATAGGTTGGTAAAATGAGTACCCAGCTTGTTGGGGGCATGTATAGAAATGTTTCAAAATACATGCTATTTGTAAGTTGTTCGCCGCCTCAATCCATATGGAGAGGCAGGATACAAATAAATAAAAAATAAAAATAAAAAAAATAAATAGATACTAGCCGACTGGTTTTTTTTTTAAATCTCTGTAGTGCTAAAGAGGTAACTGTGATAGCACTGTTCCTGTGTTTGTTCCCCCATCATAACATTTCTTAGATGAAAACTGGGACATGCATACCAAAGCAGTATCAGAGTGTAGTTAAAGTGGCAGAAGTTATTAATACAGAAGAAAACACAAAATAGGAGAGGCTGCAGTGGTTTCCTTTTGCCTGAACCTACTGGAAAGGGCAAGATTTCCCCCTTTTCCTCTCTTCTCCACTCTCTCTTGTTAAGTTAATTGCAAATTATGTCTGCCATCTGAACTCAGTTTGCAGCAATTGAAGTAAGCTGAGGACAATGGGAGAAAGTGGGAAGAGGAGAGAGAAACAGGCATTATAAGAGCAGCTGAAGAAGTGGGACAACAGACAATTAATTGGGACGGTCTCTGCCAAATCAAGACAATTGAGCTGTGAAGGGAAGAACTAAAGCACAGCTTTAGCACCATTACCATTTACTACTTTGGAATGATACCTCTAGAGACATTTTTAACAATTAAAAAAAAATGATAAAGGAGGCACTGAGGCAGAAAAAGAAGAACATCATGTGAGAATTGCAACAATCTGGAAACACAGCTGGGCAATCTGAGAGGGTTGGAAAAACACCCACATATAATGTCACAAGTCATGTCAAAAGCAAGATGCCCTCAAGGAACCAAAAAGTGCCACTTTTCTATTGAGGTTCTTTTTTCCCCAAGCCAAGATTGTATAGGGTTGCCAAGTCAGGACTATACCTGACCCCGAGAGTTCAGTGGCAATATTTGAGACCTAGAAATAACTTCTAGTGATGTCATGGAGGGTGGGCTCCAGTGATGTTACTAGGGACCGTGCCTGATTATAACATTAACTATAATGTATGAAGCATCAACTATAATTATACAGAAAATGCTATTCAAACAAAAAAAAATACTAAGGGCCTTTCTGCACTACACAGTTATAGTGCTATTATCCCACTTTTGATAATGGAATCCTAGGGTTTGCAATTTTGGGAGGGGCATGTAGAACTCTCAGCCAGAGAGCTCTTGGGCCTCAGTTAACTACAAACCCCAGAATTCTACAGGATATTGAAAATATATTTTAAAAAATTATTTAAAAAAGAAGAAAGTGAAATAATGGCGCTATAACAGTGTAGTGCAGAAAGGTCCTTAGTCTTATACATTAGGAAAATACAAACACACACATTTTAAGGGGGTGCTCTTCCATTGATGTTCCTCCCTCTCAGCTTGAAGATCTGAGAAGAGAGGTTGGGCCTTGACATCTGAGAACAGTACTATTTGGACAGGAAAGCAACAATTAAGTGTCAAGAAGCAAATTAAAAATTTAAATCAGCATGATTTAAATCAGCATAAATCACCCATCTAAACGAAATCTATGCTACAGATTGCAGGATTTCCTCAGGATAAAGAAAGGACTGTTACAACGGTTTCAGGCTGATATAACTGTATTGTAACTGAGCTGTGTAGACTCAGCTTGTTATGGTTTAATTGGCAAAATGTATTAATTGGTAAATATGTTTAATTGGCATAAAATAGAAATCATATACACTTATGACTGGAAGCCATGTGAAAGAAGGGACCCTGGTTGGAAAACAGGCCAAAAGGTGACCCCAGCATGGCCAAGTTCCAAAGATAATGCTTTCAATCAGAACAATAGCCAAGCAGGGAGCAGAGCAAACCCCCCTGCTGGATGCATTTCCTATGGAAACTCTTGTACTAAGGAAGGATGCTTAGTAAATATTTTTCCACCTCAAATACAGGCAAGCAGAGCAACCCTGGCCCCCGCTGTGTGCATTTCCTATCGAAGCCTTCTGAACATCTTCCACAATCCTACCCTCAACACAGGCCATTTCCGCACAGGCTTAAAGAAACGGTGCAGAGCGTCCTCCAGGGAAAATGTCTGCACCTGGGAGCGGACTAGGTCGGACCTACTTAGTGTAGGTCCACACCTCAGCCCGCTCTGGAACGACCTGAAGTGGTCGTCCAGCGTGCTTTTGAAAGACCGCTTGAAACAGGTCTTTCAAAAGCACGGAGTGCACCACTCCGTGCCCGCGCTCCAGTACAGATTTGCAGGCTTGCACCAGTGCGAGCCTGCAATCTGCCAGGGGCGGGCTTTAGGCTGGCGAGCTTCAGCAGTTGGTGGAGAGCCTCGACCAACTGGAAGCTGCCATTTTTGTCCTCGGAGCAGTGCGGAGCGGCGGCCACGCACTGCTCCAGACCAGCCTGGACCCAAGCATGGAGCCAAGAAGTCTGGTAAGTATCGACACAGGGCGATTCCCTCGCCCCATGCGGAAATGGCCACAGAGCTGACATATAGTTATCGAAACCTTTGTCGCCTACATGCTAATATTTCCTTCACACACTAAAACCATCAATCCATTCTGGCCGCCTTTTGCCCACCCTGCAAACTTCATTGTCTGCTCGGGCAGAGAGTCATCAACACTTCATGTCTTCAGGGCAGGTTTTTGGGTATAAGAAACCCTGATTTTGGGTGTCTCAATACAGCACTTCGATTTCAGGGATCCACTTTGTCACTCTGACTTTTGATCAGTGCTGTCCTTGGGCACAAGATTAAGCCATCTTGTCCTTTTCTGTTTTTCTCTGGATGGTAATTATAACATGATCCCCTCTATCTCTGCTATCCATTTTCCTCCCTTTCTTTTCAGTTAGTTTTGTGTGATTGCTTGTGTGTGAGACAATTTTGTATGTGTATGTGTATTTTCCCCCAATAAAACACATTTAAATTGAACTATAAGTCTTTGGACTGGTCTCGTTAGCAGGAACTCTGTAAACATAGGTGAAAAGGTCTTGCAGTTACCCCTTCTCTTGCAATATTCTCAATTTGAGTTAATTCATTCCCCATTTTTACATTTAATTGTGGGTTCTGATAAAGGACCTCATGGGATCCCATGCTTTTGGGGTAAAAATACATGCAGATACACCTAAAGAGCCAGGGGAAAGGAGGAAGTCAGAGAGACTGCAGAAGTGCAGTGGTCCACACAAAGCAAAATTAAGTGGTATGAAGGCTAGGGGTCTGAGGACCACTTGGACAAGAAACAGATTGTTCAGCTTTACAGGTAAGGAACTAAGTAGCAGCTTAGCAATCTAGGAATTCATGTAGACTTAACAGCTCTTCATTAATCTCTTCTTTCACTGGGGCTAAAATAAGACATTCACAGCCTGCAAGCCCAGTGGCAGGGTTGCAGCCAAGGAAAGAGAAAGAGAAGCAGAAGACGCTTTATGCTCATCCTTGTCTTTCTAAAGGCCTTGAAGAAGACTTTGAAGAAGAGGTCTTCCTGCAGAATTTTAAAAGGTGGCACCAGAATTAGGCAGCAAATTAATATTCTTCTTCTCTTTGTCTGGAATTCAGTATTGGAGTTACATATTTTAACCCTAGGCTATGTATCCATAATTGCCCCATAGTCAATAAGACTACGTATTCTTACTGTAAGACTACACAAATGCCCCTCAACCTACCATAATAGCCAGCTGTTAGATCAAGTGCTGATTGAGGCACAGGGAGGATGGCATCTCCAGCCCCCCTCCCACCAGTGAGCAAGGCTGAGACAATCAGAAGCAAGACCTCTGTTGTAATTCCTTGTTGCAGCATGGCTTGCTGGCAGAATGGTTTAGAAATGTCATCTCCTTTGCCTGATCCAGCTGCTGGCTGTCAATCAACACTGGGTGAAGGGGTCATGCCAGGAGAGATTACCTAGTTATTCATACGTAATATAGTATGTAACTATACACACATAACTTAGGCCATTTCTGCACTAGACTGTTATAGTTCTATTATTCCATGTTCAACATCCTATGGAATCCTGGGATTCCAGGGGGGTGGGAGGGTGGTTTGCCCCAGGTGGCAATGTTTTGGGGGCGTTCTGGCCCGTAGCCACACCCCCAAGCACCCTGGCCACATCCCCCCACACAGTGGCCATGCCCCTCACACTGTAGCCACACACCCCTCCCACCCACCCCTCCACACACTCCAAGCTCCGCCACTGCTCTGCAGAGATGTCCCATTACCAAAAAAGTATATATATGAAACATACATGTACAGGGACATGCATTCAACCAGCAGATGGCATATGGACTAAAGCAGCTGCTAGAGTTGGTGCCATGGTTGAGGGGTAATCACACAGTTGTAGGAATGGCCTCTTCTGCATGATGTAAGATATAAAACATCATGATGTGAGAGAGTTATAAAACCAAAACTGAAAAATGGACAAAAGAATAGTTTCTGAGCTAAGCTAGTTCTTTTTTATGTATTACCTTTTGTCAATATCCTACATCAGAGACATAGTTACAACATTGCAGCCATCCTCCATCTCTTTATCCAGCCCCTGAAACCCACCTTAAAAGCAGTCAGCCCTCCTGAGCAATGGAGATCTGGAGCACAGCAGGATGACACAATTACCCTCTTCCCATCGCGATGGTGCAATGAAGAGTTGCAACAGGATCCCACAGGATCCCTACTTCTGTTCCTCCCACTGTCAGAAGGAAGCTGTTTATATCATCCTGTAGTCCTCTGCTTGCCAGTATCATAGAACTCCATCACTTGGAATGGCTGGTTGGCCTTTAATGTGGGCATTTACAGTCATGACCATGATACCACAGTCATAAATGTGAATAGAAAATAGTTACACATTTACAACATTGTAACTGACTAATAGGATGCCTGCTTTTATTTGTTATTAAAACATTTCTATCCCACTCTGTATCAGAAGCTCTCAAGGCAGCATACAAATCACAACAATGCAAACACGCCAAAACAATTTAAAATAATACAACATACTTTAAATACACTAAAGACATGTTAAATACAACTAAGTTTTAAAATGTTAATAAGATGAAAACAGTTTTATAACATGAACATTAGTATTTTGAGATAAATCACTGAGATCCAAAGGACAGTCATGTTTTATTTGATGCTTACATGAAACCAGTCTTGGTGCCAAATGAACCTCTTTTTTATATAGAACGCAATTTTATCAGATAATGGCTAAGAAACCTGAGTATGACTTTATACTTATAGATTTATGTGACAGTTGTGCATTAGTGAATCACAATCCTGCATGACTGAATGTATAGGCATATGTGAACTGCATGATCACAGTGCACAATGAACATCTTTATATGCAATGGCACTACATACGCAATGTTACATCACATAGTCAACTCTTCTTCCAAAAATGTCCTGCCTCTTCTGTAGGAGATCTTACATTTGCATAAGTCACTAACAGGATGCCAGTCAAAATTTTCAGGTTCCGTTCAATCAGTGCAAACACAATTTTTAAACACACCCTCCATTCTGGAAAAATAATGCTTGTTTCTGTCAAACATTTAGAAGAGATTAAGAACTGCAAGGGTTTGTCAGGAACAAATTAAACAGGAACATTAAATTTTAAGTCTCAGTAAAGAAGTAAACTGTTAACTTCATAGGAGCATATGGCTGGAATTCAAGAGAAAGGGAACCTGATCCCCACCCCCAATAAAAGCCCACCAACATAAGTCAATAAGTGCATAGGAACCACAGACATTCAGGATGTTTTCACAAATGGCAACTAAGAAACATGTGGTAGTCAAAGCTGTATTGTTTCCAATTTTTATATATAAGACAAAAACTTATTGTATTATTGTAGTACATCACTTTGAGCATCCTGGCAGACAGAAAAATGATTAATAAGTACTTTCAATAAATAAGAAACCTATTAACATTTCCTGTATTCGTAACTTTTAACCTTCAGTTTAGTGTGGTATAGGTTCCATTACACCAGTTTTTAGTGTTGTACCTATACAGACAGAAGTACTTATCCCTGAATTCCTCACTCCTTTCTAAAATAAGTAAATGTATTATGTGTTTTTTGACATTTTGAATTTCAGAGCTGCTTATACAAGTCTTCTAGGTAGCTTCTCATGACAGTATTAACTATGCTGAGACTCTTAATTGTTCCTTCACCCATCATCATCCCTGAGCTCTCTAGTTTCTTCTTTCTTGCTGGTTTTTGTTATCCTTGATTCAGCATCTTTCCTCCTCTTTCTATCACGGTTATGATACATCACCCAAGGAGCTCACACAAGCATGCATGATATTATTCCATATATCATCACAAGGTCATCCAGTGAATTTCATGGGTGCATGTTGTCATCTTCAGCACATTGTCAAACATAATGTTGAATGCAACTTCTTTGCCTGCAGATTTTTCTTTTTGCTTCTGTTCATCTGTTTCTATATAAAATGTCCTATAAATTAATTCAGCATCATTATTATTGTCACAGATCCCAAAGAGAATAGATATTGGCAGCGAACAAGAAAAGCAAGGAGACGCATTTCTTTCTGCTTTATTATTTCCTTTGCTATTTCTGAGAAGTTAGAGTAATATGAAAGGGGAAAATCAAATTTGCTATTATGTCTTTTAAGCAATGTCTATATGAAATCCTGAGCTGGTACATTAAGATGACTCATGCATATAGAAGCTTCTATGGCAGTAGATCACACAGATGCAGAGTTTCCATCTTTCCTTATTTGTGTTTTATAATATTAAAATGAGAAAACAACAAATATTCTTCCATATGTATCCAAAAATAGGCCTGCAGTGCAGCCTTCTCCAATTCAGAGTAATTTCATAATTTTCATTGGAATATGCAATATCATAAGGTTTACAGCCAAGTGTGCCACAAATTAAAAAGGCCTTCCCAGGCTTCTTACAGAACCCATATCTACCTGTTGCTTGCCAAAGCAGCTAAAATCTGGCAAAATTAATACATGAGTAAGGGAGTCTAATCTTACATTCCCACATGTAACTGAACCCAGCCTATTTTTTAAAAAAGGTTAATAAAAATGGAGATTTGTCTGTTCCAAACAACCTGCCAAAGACTTTCCCTCCTCTCATTTCCAAAAGCCTGCTTTCTCTAAGCTTTACTTCCACAAAGACTTTATCACAGAACAGGTTTCTTGCATGATTGCATTGGCTTAGTTTCGTGTTTGATCTTTCCTTGTGACACAATGACCATTTCCGCACTACACTCTTATAGCGCTATTATTCCACTTTCAACATTCTATGGAATCCTGGGGTTTGCAGTTTCGGGAGGGGCCAGCCAGCCCCTCCCAAAACTGTAAACCCCAGGATTCCATAAGATGTTGAAAGTGGAATAATCTCACTATAAGAGTGTAGTGCGGAAATGGCCCACATCATGACTCTCCTGTTGATGCATTGCATTTCCATCATTATTGGATTGCATCTTTTTCATTGATGGAAAAAAAAACATTAATGGCTCCAATATCACTGCTGTTCAACCATTGTTTCTTGGTATGATAATTTCATTCTGCTGCAGTTTCGATATTCCAGCAGTCATGTGGTGTGAGTGGGCCTCTTCTGCTCCCGCCCTATTTCCAAGCAGGATGAAGTCACTCCACTTCCAGTGATTTGGACAAAGAGTACAGCATGGTGCACGAGAACAACATTGTCCTTACTCCGTTCCCCAGTACAGTTTTTAAAAAATTGTTTTGTTGCAGTTGTGTAAGTGTGCTGCCATGGACATCGCCAGCATGTAGCAATCACATGATTATGGCAAAACAAATTAAAAAATATGTACCAGGGAACAGAAATCACACAACTGCAGCAAAAAGAAAAAAAGAAACAGGAACTCAGTTGCTTTTACTCCATTCCCTGCATTGCACAATTGCACTGCCTGGGTGGTGGCGTATGGACCCTTAACAGTGCCCAGGGCAAGGGGGTGGGATGAGAGGAGGTGGGTGGGGCAAGTGGTGGGCAGAAGTGGGCTTGGCGAGTGGCAGAAGTGAGTGGGGTGAGTGGCAGTGGGCAGGGAGGGGCGAGTGAAGGTGAGCAGGGCGAGCGGCGGGTGGAAGTGGGCATGGCGAGCAGCAGGATTGGGCACGGCAAGTGGCAGCAGGCAGGGAGGGGTGAGTGGAGATGGCCAGAGCAAGCGGTAGCTGGAAGTGGGCAGGGTGAGCAGCAGTGTGGGCAGTGTAAATGGCAGGCAGAGGTGGGTGGGGCATGCAGCGGTGGGGGATGCCCCCTGATATTGGCGCCCAGGGCATGCACCCCAGTTGCCCCAGCCTAGATCTGCCTCTGATGCTTCCCTTTTTCAATTATGGCAAGAGAGAGGGAGAGAGAGAGAGATGATAGATAGATAGATGATAGATGGATAACTGGGAAACCAAAATTACGCAATTGCAGCCAAAAGAAAAAGAAAAAAACAGTATGCATGTTCTACATAGTATGAATATGGGTAGGAAGGTGGGGTCAGTGAGGCAGTGTGGAAGACTGATTGTGGGAATGTCCATTTCTAAACTGACACCATAGTGTTATTGCAGAGAAGGTATAAAAGAGGTTGTTTCTATACCAACATGTTTTTATTTGCTTAAGTCACAGGATTGCTGTGAGACAACAGGCTGGTGTGACAAAGCCCTAAATTGCTGTCCCAAAGCTGATTTTCATTGGATAATATTTAAAGGAACACTTCCAGAAAAAGTACAAGAAGGGGAGGTGTCATTGTCATATAGTGATTTTGCAAATGGAGTATGAACAATTAGCCCAAGCAGTTTCTAATGTGATGAGTTCTGAAAGTTATTTGCATAAGACTATGCAAGCTGGTTCCTCCCTAAACTGTAAACTCCAGGGTTCCATAGGAGGTTGAAAGTGGAATAATAGCACTATAACAGGCTAGTGCAGAAATGGCCTTGGATGTCTCTCATTCACAGGATCACCATAAATGGAAGCCAACTTGACAACAATTAACAATAAACTTTGGGAAACATGCATGCACAGCCAATGAGTTTTGCAACCCCCAAGGGCCTTGTCACCACTTTGGAATTCTGTGCTACCTCTTTGAAGTTCAGTGGCGAAAGCATCTGCACTCTTTCTCCCTTTTTGGCTTGAACTAAGATGTGCAGGTCCATGCCCAACTGGAAGTCTACATCAAATTAATAGTCTGCAGCAAATTCAGCAACAGAAGTGGAGACTCTTTGAGTAGGGCCAAAGATTGGAAAGAAAAAGATTACTTTTTCTGGATTCAGTGGCATTTCTAGGCCCAGTAGCACCTAGGACAAGTGCGGAAGTTGCACTCGTAAGTGCTGCTGTGCTGCCACTGCCCTGGACCAGGAAGGATCCCAGCAGTGACAGTGGCAGGGGAAGCAGCAGGGGCAGGGGCAGCAGTGAGTGGGGAGCGGTGATGGCAGGCATGGGGGGTGACGGGCGGGCACAGGTTTGCAGTGGCAGGCACGAGGAGGCAACAGGAGGGCGCAGGTAGGCAGCAGCAGGTGTGAGTTGGCAGCGGCAGGCATGAGGAGGCAATGGGCGAGTGCGGGTAGGCAGTGGTGGGTGTGGGTTGGCAGTGGCAGGTGCAAGGAAGCAACAGAAAGGCAGGTGTGGGAGGCAACGGGCAGGAGAGCGCCTCCAGGCATTTGCGCCCAGGGCACACATCCCAGTTACTCCACCATAGATCCACCTTTGCTGGATTACAACTCCCACAGTCCCCAATTAGTATGAAGATTGGCCATGCCACTTTTGCATGCTTAGGTCAAAAGAAAGTATGGCGTAGCTGTGTGTGTGTGTGTGTGTGTGTGTAATATAAACATAAATATACCCCCTCCTTCTCTCTCTCTCTATTTTATATATATATAAAACACATAAGAAGATGTAAATTAAAAAAAAGAATTAAGTATTAACATGTCCATTGTGTATTTCTGTACAAGTTTATTCAGAAGTAATGGATTGTTTAATCAGTCAAAGTCACATGAATACTGGTGAGAATGTTTATAATGATAGTGCCTATATAAATACAAATATAGTGCTTACATTGCAGAATCCTTTGCTGATATGTTATCTTTTGTTGATGGAGGAAAGAGAGGAACAAAGGGATTCTATCAAGCTTTTATTCATGGGTACAAACCTTTGATCAATAATAAATGAAACGTAAGAACCTTTCAGAAATGCTGCAGTTGGCACTTATACATGGTGACTGAGGTAAACAGTCCGTGCTGATTCACGATGCAGCTTGCTTTATTTGCCAAAGTACTTATATAACTTCAAAATTAACATGCAAAGGATAGCAGTTTCTTGGCAAGAGATATGAGTACATTGTTTGCAGCAGCAACAACAAAAAAGGACAAGAAGCAAAAGGAAGAACATTGACAGAAAAGGGGAGTAGAAAATAAGGGGTTTCCCAACAGGTATGACAAAAATAAGATAGGTAATGCAAAATGCTTGTCCCATGCCTATATGGCTCTGTACAATTGGAAGAATTCCAAAATAATCAGGGTTGGTTCAATCATTTAATAAATGTTTATTTGTTCTGTGCTATCTAAGTATCCAGGCAGGAATCCAGTGGGAAACAACTTTTGAAATTATATGGATATGTTTGAGCAATCTATCCAGCAACAGTTTAGATCTTGTTGCCTTCTTCTAGAGCAGGCAAAAGGGCCAACCTCACCCAGGGATGAAGCAAGTTAATGGTAGTAATGTTTCCTCCCATTTCATATGTATTAGCTGACCGATTCAGTTTTACTTTAACACTTGTGATGTGACTGCATCTCCTATGAAACCTGAGGCATCAGGCTGATTGTGAAAGTGTGACACAGGGGAACAGCTGTGGAGTCCAAAAGTAATTACAAAGAAGTTGTCTCTATTGCTCCTCAATACCTACTGCTTGAGTATACTGAGTATATTTTACCTAATAGTAGGACCAGTGTGTGGATGCTGTGTTTTTCCATGATCCTTTCCATTACATTTTCTATGACCACTTGTCAGGTGAGGTAAACTCAGCAAGAAAAATACTTTCCTCCCTTTCCACATCATCTTCCATGAGTAAGCCTCCTTGTCATGGGTTGAATATAAACCATGGTTAATTATGATTGATGACTGATGACAACAATTTCATAAATTGGGTTATTAATTAGTACATAGTTGTGTAATATATAAAGATATCATAAAGAAAGTCTTGTAGCCTATTATAACAACAGCTCGAATAGAATATGCCAAAATGTGGAAATCTCGGCAAATATCCACAATTGAACAATGGTGGGGGGACGTTTATTGAAAACAGAAATGCAGATATTGTCTCGCAGAGATTAAAGGGGAAATTGGATGAGAAGATAAAGGCAGAATGGCAAATTGTAATGGGTAATTGCTGGGAACTGCCAAGTGAAAATGTCTGAATTATGGTTGAAATAAAAGAGGGATAACTGTAACATAACATGAGTGGATGAGGGAAATACAAGATCAAACATGTAAGATGAACATAGAATTGTGATGCATAAATTCCATATGTGAATAGAAATTCAGAAAATGAAAACTAGATCAGAGTGGAAGAACAAGAATATTTCATGTAAAAGTACAATTTAAGATGATTTTTTTTATTTGTGAAACTTAATAAAATTATTTAAAAAAAGAAAAAAGAAAGTTTTGTAGCCTATTGTGCCCTATATTGTACATTGCCCTGAAATCCTGAGTGGAATGAATAGTATAGTTGATAAAATATTTAAGTAAATACAACATGGAAACAACAAAATTTTCGTGGAAACTTTCTCTGTGAAAATGGGCAAATAAATGATTATTAATATTTTGCAAATATGGAATCAGATATAGAACATAAGTAGCACAGCTCTGCTTCTCCAAAGGATTATATGGCTATGCTCCTTAACATAGCCAAGCTGTTGCAATACTACTGAACTGAGAGCAATAAGGGGCACCTATGCAACAGATAAGATAGCATTCTTGTGAAATAATAATCCATTGAGATTCTTATTGCTGTCCCCCCAGAATCAAGATATTTTGCTAAAAATACTCAGATAACAGATATTAACACAGGCTGTATACTTGGCATTGACTACTCATAGGAAGAAAAAAGAAAATGTGGAATTTCCAAGCCAAGTAATTTGTGAGAGGGGTTTTTTTATGTACTGCAAGAGCTGGATTTTCCACCAAGAGCCATGCAGTGAGTGTAGAGGAATTCTCCTTTATCAAACTTTCATACCCCCAGGAGGAGTTCTGCAGTTAAATTGAGCAGCAAGGGGATTGCCTCTGCTTGCTGGCAAGCAAGCCAAATCAGTTTCAGCTGGAAATAAGTGCTTCTATATTTCCCAGAACCAAGCCTTAATGGAAGGCAAGCTACAACTGCTATGATGAAGTCACTAATGTTATTATACAATCGTTTGGAATGCTGTTTGAGATCCTAAGGGGTGAAAACAGTGATATGCATGAGAAAGCTGATATTTATTATTATGACACTAAAGGAATGGAAAAGAAACCCCTGTGTAAAAACATGAATGGGAACAGCTGCTGCCAAGAAATGTATCACAGCTTTGGCTTTAAAAAAAGATTATTCAAGTTCTCAGCCACAGATAAAAACTCTTTCAAAGATACAAAATGTGGGAAGGGTTGCTCCTGAGCTAAAATAACAGCTTCTTCTTCTTAAGCCATGTTTTGTGGAAATGTTGACCCTCTCTTTGCCACATTTTCATTTGTAAGTATTATCCAACATCCCCAGTTACAGGAATTCTTATTGACTTTAATTGGTCTGTCAAACTTCTCAAAGTAAGCTGCTTTTGTTATGAAGGTTCACACAAACTCCTCATGCCTCACCTCTTGCCACTAACATGTACTTTGGCCACATGCCCTTGCCAGTCATGCAGTTTGGTGGCCTTGTGGTGGGACTGTACAGGGTTACCTGAGTGTGGGTATAGGGACTGTCCATGCAAAAGAGGCATCCTGGGTCAGCAGGAATTCTCTCTTGTGTGATTGAGCTGTGTCGGTAGGGCCCCTCTCACAGCTGCTGAATCTGCAGGCATGTCAGCAAGGGCTCAAGCTACCTGGCACGACTCCATGGCACCCCCTTGCTTTCACCATGTGAGACAGTTCATCTGACACTTCCTTTTATCATGCCTTCTCACTATGGAGCCTTCATTTTGTGAAGAGAGGTGGCAATCATAATTAATAGAGAATTTTCAGTGCCCTTACAAAACTCTGACAGCTAAAGTTAACTGCTGTGCTATCTGTGCAGCCATAAAACAGGCTTGCGGCCAATCAAAGGCAAACCGAGTGATCTTGGAGCCAGAAAGATTCAAGAAAATTCTCTTTGTTTCATCTGCATACATACTGCAAGAGGAGTTGAAACAACAAGCATGCACACAGAGAGAGGCACATTTGAATTTGCAGTCTTTTTTCCCCCTGTCTTCAATGTGAGGTTCGGCAGCATTCTAAATGGCATGAGTCAGTAAGCTTTTTGGCACTTCCGACCTTTCCTGCCTTCGTCATGCGGTTCAGCAACATTCAACGCAGCAAGAAAGTTAGCGTGTTGGACCTTGTTCTTTCCTGGCTCCCCAGCTGCTGGAGTTGTACACAATATTTCCTGCCAGAAATCTTGCATATTATTCACAACTTGTCCTCAAATACACCTCTTACTCATTCCAAGGAAAATACAGAACTTTTCTGTTCCTTTGTGCTTGATGATCATCCTCATGTTATTGCCAGTTATATGTTAAACTTACGTTCCTTAAATTTTCACAGAGGTGTGCAGGTTATATATCTAGAGACACATCGTAATGGTACGGTGGCTTCTGTCTGAACAGTAGTGCTATTAATATAATCATCTTTCTGGTACTCCAGGCAAAACTAGGGATGGCTGGCAGTGTCGTGCGTAGGAGAAGATAAAAGAGAATCCTTGGCCTTCATTTTATTCTAACCTACTTAGCCCAACCGTGGCTCTTCTGCGCTTGCTAACTCATCCTGTCCCTGTTGCCATGGCAACACTGCAATATGTCATGCAAGGCCGCAGCTCAGCAATGAGATATTGGGCGGGGGGAGAAAGACTTGATGAATCATGAGAGGTATAATAAACCAAAACAAAAGCCAGAGATTGATTAAAGTGAGGCCATTTTTTCCTGATGCTTTAGCGGGAGTCAATTAACGGCTTGTTTTCTCTACCACGTTCAGTTTGCTTTCCTTTCTTTGGCTCTGTGTATTCAAAACAAGACATCATTCCTGAAAAATACGAAGTCAACAAAACATCATCTTTCAAAAGCCTCTCTTCCTGCGCATAAGCTTGCCTGAACTCTTGGGGCCCTCTGCTGTGGGCGGACCACCTGAAGCTTGATGGCGAGTGACAGGAAAGAGCTCTGATGGTTGTGGAATGTCCTCCCGAGGGAGGTTTGTGTGGCACAAAGCCTGGTGACATAGCATTTCAGCACTGGCCAAAGATGTTGTGATGTGCCTGGGCTTCTTAATCAGCTTGTACAAGCAGACGGGAGGGTTCTGTGACTTTTAAAAGCAATGCTGCTGGAAGTTTTTGACGGCTTTCTAACAAGAAGCCTGTAACTAGTCCCAAGGGGCACATGCCTTCAAGTCTCCTGTCGGCTTATGGAAATTCATTAATGTCACAGGGGTCATTTTAGGCAAGGAATACCCAGAGATAGTTTGCCATTTCCTTTCTCTGAAATCTGGTTCACAGCTGGTATTCCCTGGGAGTCACCCATCCAAGTACCAACCACACCTGTTCCTGCTTAGCCTCTAAGATCCAACAGGATCTGGTATCTCTGGAAATATGAAGCTTAAACTAAGTCAGATTCCTCCACCTGTTTATCCTTCTTTCCATTTCTTGTGCTTCCCTTCTTTCCTTTGTCAGTTCCATCAGGTCAGAGTCTATTCACACACTTTGTAAAGTAGGCTATGCAGTTAAGGCACCAAATAAATAAATTGTAATGGCTATTATCTATGTGGTTGTCTTTTTCATATACTCATGTACACAGCTTGGGAAAGTGAACTGTTGAACTACATCTGCCGTAAGCTTCTAGACTGTAGAGCATCTGGTCATAGGAGATTCTGGGCATTGCAGTAAAAATTTGCTTTTCCCTCCTCTACATAAATGTGCACACACACACACATCTTTGTTGTAAGTTGTGATTTAGCATTTATAGAGCAAATTTCAAGTAGTAACATAAGCAACAACTACCTTTATTTCCTCCCTCCTCATGTTATACAAGATGTTTGAGTGCAAAGTACAAAAACGAACATTTATCAGTTAGCTTACATATAGTTTTCTTTTTTTATTTCAATTTCCAATTTGTCATTTCTTTCTAGAAAAAAAATCTGCAGAACAGTTTTGCCTTGGGGGAAATTAAGGGGTAGAAGATAAATTAAGGTACTCTTAAAAGTCTCCAGGAGCAGCAACTGGCCACTCTGGGGAGATTTTTTTTTCCACATACATACACATTTTGAGTGATTGTCCCCCTAAAATATATTTTGGATATTCTTTGGGGACAGCATGTGGGCCTGCAGGCTGCACCTGCCCCACCCCTGCTTTAAGGACAAGGAAATGTTAATATGTTTAGGGTGTAGATAGGAAAAATATTAACCTAGTCTGTGAGCATACTCTTTAGCATAAATATAACTTGTTCTTCTTGCAGCATGGATGGGAGACATTGGCCCTCTGAGTGCTGCTGAACTACAACTCCCAAAACCCATAACCACTGGCTATCCTGGCTAGGGTTTGTGGGAACTGAAAGCCTACAATATCTGCAGTTTGCTTGCTTCAGACTTCTCTGCTGTTGTTCCCTGCTGTTGCTGAAAATTGCCGGAAGAAATTCTCATATTGACACACAGATCCAAGACCAACCCTAACTTGATTCTTGGCAGCAGACACACTATATAAGTATGAAGGCAGTGATGCAAGATAAAAAGAGGATTGCATCCATTTTGTTTCACTCATAGCAGAGAGGAAAAGCTAACCTGTCTGGCATATTGAGGCTAGCACCCCAAGCATTTTTTCTAAGTTCTATTCAGCCAGTGGGAACAATTCTTGTACATACAACAGTGTCTGGAATTAAGCTCTAAACCTCTGAAATATCATTGAAGCTCTTTCCTTAATTGAAAACCCTATTCCAGCTGAACAAAAATATCAGAATTCCAAGTTCAGCTTGCTGTGAGTGGGGAAGAGAAACAAAATTTTCATAGGAATTTTGGGTATGCTCTGAATGAAAGAAAGGGAGTTATATCTTGAGTTTTCCTTTTAAATTAACATTTTTAAAAATCATTACCCCAGCTTCATGATAAATATCTGCATGTGTAATACTTTAGCCTATATAGTCTTTACAAATGGTGGCCATTACAGACAGATAGGCCAGGGAATTTGAAACTAAAGTCCAAGGTCCAAGTTAATGAAAAATATAACAGTTGCACAAACAGAGAGGCAGATAAGGAAACAAGACTTGCCAAAAGAAATGTAGATAAATAGAAGGCAGTTCCTGTATTTGGGAATTTGGCAGGTTTTCCAAATATGATTATACATGGATAATGTGATGTTGGCAGCTTCGTCATGGACAAATGTAAGATTTATGAGTTTCAAACTACAGAGAGATTTTGCAAACCAGTTTGTTACACAAGGTAGCTGCAGGGAAAGTGAAATTTGAATAGTGTGCATCATCTGCCCCCAAATGGGTGTGTTAAGATTTCAGTGTCCCAGATCTTATTAGAGCCTCAAGCAAAATGTTGCCAGCACTGTCAAAACCAGGATGTCAATAGATATTTGCCAAGTGTTTCACATATCTTCCTTCTCTTGTTTCTCTAACACTATGAATGTTATCAAATCAAATGATAGTCATCAGGAGGCAAATGTATTAAAGGTCTTTAGTTCATCATTTAGGTGCAGTAGTATCCTGTTTATGCATATGGCAGAAGAAAGAGATGGAAGAAACTGAAGAGAAACTGTGAAGGAAAGATGGGTAGACAGGAATTAAAGACATGACCAATATTAGCAGCTTGGTCAAGTATTAGCTAAGATTCTAGAACAGAGGTGTCTCTGTCCTAGAAACTTTGGGGAGTTGAATGGGCTATTTTGTTTCTAATAATTGTTTAGAGATTGTGTAGGAAAACTGAAACAAAAGTGAAAACTGAAGTCCAAAATATCTGAAAAGTCAACATCTCCCCACTCCTGATTTAGGTAAAGCTGACCACCACACAGTATGTATACTCCAATAACTTTATACATTTGTAAGTCTGAAACGCAGCAGAAAAGGCAATTTGCTCATCACAGATGTGAGCAAAAGTAGATTTGCCAAGTCTGTGTAAGGTGTTCGCTGATATAAGCAAAGTCCACAAATGATGAGATAAACATGATTCAGTAGTGTGATGCAGCAGCTAAAAAGGCCAACACAGTTGTGTGCTACATCAATAGAAGTATAGTGGCTAGAACATAATTGTTTTTCTGTGATCAGATTTCATCTGCAGTATTATGTCCAGTTTTGGGCATTGTATTTTGAATCTATGCAAGCCTACCTGAGTTTTAAGATCTTTAGTGGAAGGCTTTCTCTTGGCCCTATCACTGTCACTAGCATGTTTGGAGAGAACATGGAACAGAGTTTTTTCAGTGGTTTCTCCCAGAGTGTGCACTTCCTTCCTATGGGAATTCCTATGGTTGGCCCCTTTCTGCTCTCTTTCTGTTAGCAGGCAAAAATGTTTTTATTTAGATCAACCTCTGACTATTAACCAGTTGTGGCAAAAGGATTTTTAATGGGAGTGTACTGTACTTTAATCTTCTTTACTATGTTTTAAATGCATTTTAAGCTGTCATAAGGGCCTTTCCACAGTACCTTGTTATAGTGCTATTATTCCACATTCAACGTCCTATGGAATCCTGGGGTTTGCAGTTTAGGGAGGGACATTTAGAATTCTCATTCAGAGAGCTCTTGGGCCTCAGTAAACTACAAACCCCAAAATTCCACAGGATATTGAAAGTGGAATAATAGCACCATAACAGTGTAGTGTGGAAAGGCTGTTAGTGTTTTCAACAGGAAAATGGGTTTTAAAAACTTTTTTTTCTTTTTTCTTTTCTTTTACTGTTAGGTTTTAACATTATTTTGTTTTAATCTATACTGTACGTTCCTGCTGTCTCAGGTCCACCTCAGGAGAAAAATAGGATATTAATTAAATAAACAAACAATAAAGGAGATATTTTTAAACATTAATATGACCAGGAGTGTGCAACAATGATAATGAACAGACTGAAGATAAAGTCCTACAAAGAAGGAGCTGAGGAGAGAAATTAAAAGGCTATATGGTAGTCATATTCACTTAGGCCATTTCCGCACGAGACTGTTATAGCGTTTTGATTCCACTTTCAACATGCAATGGACCTGGGGTTTGCATTTTTGTGAGGGGCCAGGTGGCCCCTCCCGAAACTGCAAACCCCAGGATTCCATAGGATGTTGAAAGTGGAATAATAGCGCTATAACAGTCTAGTGCAGAAATGGCCCATGTTTACTCATAATTAGGTCCCACTGTAGGAATGTGGGATGACACTCTTTGAACAAATGCCCCCTTCAGAGGTATGTCTGAACATATGCATGTTCTTTTTTTAAAAAAAAAAAAATTCAGTTCAGGGATATTGAAACCTTAGTGGAAGCACCTCTTAGCAAATTGCTGCAAGTTACTCACCCTGACACAGAGCTGTTTTTCATGAGGATATTATTTATTCAGTATATCAGAACTGTAGGAAATACACACCCATCACTGTTTACAGATTAGCATTATTTATAATTATATGGATTATAAGAGCAAATACTTAATTCACCAGCAACTAATAAATCACTGGCAATGGGCAATGCAGTGCATTACTGCCGTTGCGGGCCTTCAACTCATTCCTACTTATGGTGACCCTTAGGCAACCCTACCACAGGGTTGTGTAGGACTGTGTGACGTACGCAAGGTCACCCAGTGAGTTTCTAGGGCCAAGTGGGGAACCAAACCCTGGACTCCAGTGTTGTAGTCCAATGCTCAGACCACTACACCATGCTGGCATACCATGTATATAAGGCACAGAATTGCATGGGCACAATAAAACTCCATCAGCCAGACTTCAGTATGGAGAAATTAGTTTAGAAATACACCCCCAATTTAAGGGAAGGGAGGTACTAAACCCTTTCTCCAAAATAGGTTCAACACTTTGGATAACTCCCTTAAAGTTCAAAGTAAACTCTGGAGTGAATTTGCTGCCCCAATGACATGGAAGCCACCAGACATCACACTGGCATGGGCCATACCACTATGTGTCTACAAAAGGAGCTGACAGCCCAAAATGCAGAGAACCAGGGGACCACTACAACCCCCAAATTAAAACACAGTCTGGTCACATTCCTTTCCACTGAGGGTTAACAACATAATATTTGTTGTTGTTGTTGTTTGTTTGTTTTTTCGAAACTAAAATATATCTAAAAGAACCAGAAATAGCTCAGTCCAGAGGGGACAGCCCTCTGTTTGAGAGAACAATAGGCCCAATAGAGTGGAATCTCAGGAAAATAAGCAGGTCTTCCTATGGCAATACACCAGCGAGATGTGGGACTGTTGCCAGCGGGAGAGTGCCCGGGGGAGTACATGTCTCTTAATAACAACAACAACAGCCATTTTATTTGTTATACACCTCTCCTCAAGGCTTGAGGTGGGGTACAGCATAGATACAGGTGGATGAATTGTATATTGCCTGAATGATGGGCCTTCAGCACCATTGTGAGAAATTATTTTTAATGGTAGCTAATCAGAATTATGATATCCCTTTCTTACGTGACCTGATCAGCTGTGGGGCTGGTGGCTTCCATGCCAGTGGGGTAGTAATTCTGCTCTGGGTTTTAGTCCCAAGTGTAAATTGTTTTGGGGACAATGGTTTGGCTGTTTGGATAGCTTCTTTACAGTTCATTCAGAGAGGAAGACATCACCTCCCAGAGCCTGTGAGGCTTGTACTGGCTTCATATAGTTCTCCAAGGCTTTTTCCTCTGCATCTCATGATCCCACTGCCAGACCTCCATACCAAACACTCACCTCTCAAAGTGTCATCACATACACACACACAGGTTCTGTGGATGTGTGGGGCCCCTGTCTCATGCAAGTGCCCAAGTCTGCCAACAAGCCATTTCTAAGAAAGCATTCCCCCATGATACATGTTGTGGTGATGTTTGGATTGCTGCAGCAGACTGCCTTTGAATACTATACCAAGACTTCAGTTGCACCGAAATGCAGCAGAGTGTCTGTTAACAGGATTAAGCCAAAGAAATATGTCACATCATGCTGAAAAAAGTTCATTCACATCCAGGCAAAATGGAAAGAAAAACCTTAGGCCAAAATCTGGGTTATTTTGCCCCAAGAGCTTCCACGTATGCTGAGGTCATCCAGAAAACTTCTGATGCTTCCACCAGACAGGTGTCTCTGCAGGGGTGCATCTAGTCTGGAACTCCCGCCCCTGGACTTCTCCCTTATACATTTGTAAAGATCTTCTCTTCTGACAAGCTTATAGGGATAGCAGCCAATCTGACAATCTATTTCACCTGCAGGTTTTACTATCCTGTTGTTTAAAACATTGCTTTCATGGTGCATGAAAAGGTGTTTGACTGTTTTTTGTCTGATTTATATTTTTGTTGTAACTGTTTTAGTATTTATTGCTATGAGCAATATGGCTGTATTTTAAATACATTTCAAATACAAAAAAAACAACATTGCCTTTTCCTTGTTACAGCTCTAATTGCTACAGCCAAACAAGCACAAAAAACAGCACATGCTTAAAGAAATGAGATCTTCAATCTCTGTGGGCTGAGCCAGTTGTTCTAGATAACATTCATACCAAGGGTGGCAAATTGTAGCACAATCATCTTTAACCTGCCCTCCCACATGCCACCATGACATTCTTGTAAAAAAAAAAAAAAAAGAGCAACCCTCCTGTGGAGGTGTGAGAATCTGTACCTATCTGTCCTTGAGCAATGGTTTCTCAGTTTCCAAATCAGTATTGGTAATTAAAATTTCTCACTGGCCAGTAGGTAAGGTAAGTGATTGGAAGTCACTTACAGTTTTAAAAAAAGGCCTTTCCTGGGTCTAAAATGGCCTGAGGGGCCCAAAATGTGACAAAAATGCCCCCCCCATTCCTTCTATAGGCCATTTGAGATCAAAATATTTATTTGAACTATGGAGGGTCTTGAGGTCACAAAAATGGCCCTGAGGGCCCACATGCAGGCTGCAGGCTGCCCTTTGCCCACCCGATTGTAAACCTATCAATACCCCACACTAATAATAGATGTGCGAGACCACACATGCCAGACTAGGAGTCTGGCAAAATGCAACACATTGTTTAGTATACACTAGGAACATGACACTAGCGCCATACCCCACTGAGATTAGTGTGATCCATGAAAGAACACTGTAATGCACAAAATAAGAGCTCTTGTCTCACTTTCACACAACATAGGCCTTTTCCACATGGGGTTTTTGAAACAGTGCAGTCCGTCCTCCAAGGAGGATGACTACACCTCGGACCGGACTGGGTCGGACCTATTTAAGGTAGATCTGTACCTCAGTCTGGTCCGGAATGACCCCAAGTGGTCCTCCAGCGTACTTTTGAAAGACCTGTTTATTTTGGTCTTTCAAAAGCATGCAGCGCGCCCCTGCGAGCCTGCCCCCTTATGCAGATTCGCAGGCTCGCACCAATGCAAGCCTGCGATCTGCCTGGGGGCGGGCTTTAGGCTGGCGAGCTTCAGCGGTTGGTCAAGACCCTCGACCATTTGGGACGCCGGAGCAGCGCGTATTGACGAGCATGCACTGCTCCAGAGCACTGTGGACCAAACCGGGGAGCCAAAAGATCCGGTGAGTAGCGTCGCAGGGCAATTCCTTCACCCGGTGTAGAAAAGGCCATAGTTATAGCACTATGACTGTCGTGGCAACATCCTAGGACACTCATGAGGTTTGTAGTTTGGAGGCTATAGAGTAGAGAAGGGCAACTGTGGAAAGGCTGGAGATCACATTAGCCCCCTAGGAAGGTTTAGCAGGCTGCACACTCCCACACACTGCACCCACTCCCACAATTTGAGAGATGGGTGGAGGTGGACATTCTCACCATGTTTTGGGACCTTCCCAGTACATTTTAGACCCAGGAGAGGACTTTTGAACAACAAATGGACAGAAGTCACTTCCTGCTCAATTCCTGTTTCCAGAAGAAGAAGACGATGACCTCTCCTGGGCCTAAATTGACACAATGGCTCCCAAAACATGGAGGAAATGCTTCCCTTAGCTCCTAGAGGTCTTTCTGGGGCGATAAAGTCCCTCAAGGGCAAGGCTATGGTTTCTTTGATTGAGTCTGTCCACATATAATGCAGTCTTCCCTTTTTGCTGCTGCCTTCCACTTTATGAAAGATTATTGTCTTTTCTGAGTCATGTCTTCTCATGATATGCCCAAAGTACAACAGCCCCAGTTTAGTCATTTTGGCTTCTACAGAGAGTTAAGACTTGAAACTCTCTGAAACCCCTTTTCTTTGTCTTTTGGCAGTCTGTGTTATCCACAGAAGTCCCCTCTCCTCCATTTCAAATGAGTTGATTCACTTCCTGTCAACTTTCTTCACTGTACAGCTTTCATACCCATACACAGAATTCAGAAATACTATGGCATAGATGATCCTGACTTTGGTATTCAATGATACAGCTTCTTCTGGTTTTTTGACTATAGTCTCTATTTTGATTTACCAATCATAGGCTGGACTAGTGGCAGTTAAAACGGCATCATATCACTGTTGCTTTGTAGTGTAAAAATCCTCCTGATTCTGATGTCCTTCTTCTCAGTTTCTCCACAGTTAACCTCAACTGCCAGTGATCTTCCATTTCTCAAATTTCCATATTCACATTCCCCCTTCCACTCAGAAAGAATGTTCATAGGAATTATCATATGTCTTATATGGCTGGTGAAGGCAGAAATCTCCACTTAGTTTTAACCTCCTAATTTAGATCTCATCAGTGAATTTTCATCTTTATTATCAGCATCTCCAGCACACTGCAAACTAATGGCATCAGTGTCCAGAATAAAACCCTGGTTTATGAGTTGTCTGGATTGGGGAATCAAACAAAAATCCAATATATATTGGATAAGCTTTTCATACTTTTATCCACATTCTAATGCTATGGGTAAGGTTGGCACTGAACTGTGGTTTATGTCAAAAAGTACATGACTAATTGTACATATTCAGAAGTGATGACGACAGATAAAATTTTGCCACACACCTTGTCTGGCACATACAAGTCTTGTTGTGAGTAGTTCTATACATCTTTTGCTCTGTGGGCACGTTATCTTATCTGGTGATGCATGTCTTTTGGCCAGACTTTCTTAACTTGTGGTACGATGCTGCTTCTCTTAGTCATTTTACCACTCTTGTATAGCTTAAGAGCAACTTCCCTGCTGTGGATCCAGAGTGCCAGATTACCTCAGTTTTCTGGCAAACTTTAAATTTAAACCATGTAACATGGTGGCTATGCATACCAAACATAAGTGTTATTAAAGGAAGCTGATTTTGCTCTTTAAGATCTCATGCTATCTGGGAAAAATAGGAGTTGTAGTGCAACACACATGGAAGGTGTTGGGTTCAGGAAACCATGGAGTGGATTCCCTTTATCCAACAGGATGGTTTTGCTGGGGAAAATTTCACCAACATTTAAAAGCGACAAATAATGTTGCAAGACATAGATCTTAAGAAAAAGGATGGCCATATAGATTTTAGTAATGTGATAGAAAAGGTGCCTAATCAGATTTAGGAAGATGATTTGGTGGGGGGGAAGAAAGGGATTGTTTGAGAGTGATAACTTAAGGATTTTAACTAGTGATGTAAATTTTAGGTAGGTTTATTAATAGTATTAATAACAACAGAATTACTTGCCTTTGCTTTGCTTTTCTTCTTTAGCTTTCAGAGATTATTATATGAAGACGCTGTCTTACCCAAGTAAAGAGGGGGCATTATTCCCTAGGAGTTTTACATAATTTGATTTGTATCGTTATTGTAGAAACTTTTTTTTTAAAAGCATGTTTCGTATGATATAAAAGCAAGTAGTGATTCATATTATAAACTTTATTATCATATACCATAGGTCAAGAGAAGATATTAAGGAAGTATAATAATGTCTGAGCAGTAACCCATTATCTGAGGAGTGGAAAGTCTATTTGTATATGTTATACTCCCTAGTTCAGGGCTTTCCAAATGGTGTGCCATGACACATTAGTGTGTTGCCTGAAGTGTGTAGGTGTGTCCCCTACAATCTTGGAAATGCATGGTATTATTTATACGTCATATATTTTTAAAATATATGAAAGTTTTTCATGAGATATGTTGTGTCCCCACACATTTTGTTATTACAATTTTTATATGTGTCTGTATTTCTTATAAGGGGTTAGTTTAATCTCCAGTTTGCTAGTTAAACATCAATTAGTGCGTCACAAAATGATGCATGTCTAAAAAAGTGTGTCACCAACATGAAAAGTTTGAAAAGCTCTGCCCTAGTTAGTCTTTGTCTAGTATTGTTTAGTAGATTAGTAGGCATATATGTATTTTTTTTAACTTAGTTTAGATTTGTTTCTTTTTATTCCTTATCAGTAGTTTTAGATTACTTAGAAATGTCTTTTTTTAAAAAAAAAAATTAAAAGTGGCCAATAAGGATGAAATCATACTACAGATAAAGTTTCCTGGGCCTGGGAAAAGTTACCTTTTGGATGGCAGCTCCCAGAATCTCCAGTAGCTTTACCAAGCTCTGAACTTTCCCCCTGAAATAATGTCATGAGTGCAACAGTTTAGTTTTCTAAATGTGTTATTTGCACCTCAATGTTTTTTCCCCCCAGAAATACTCTTCTCTTTACCATGGGCACATATGGAACCACAGCTCAGTTAAAAATGTAACAATAGAGTTTTAATTAGTTAATGGCTAGCCTGCAGTCAGTTCACTGAAACCTGGTAGAGAACAATAGTTGCAATCTTCCTTAATGCTGTTAGAGCATAAAGCTCCACCAGCATACTTATGATGGAACAATGGAGCCAGCCAGGGTAAGAGGGGAGACATACCTTCTTACAGGAGCTTATAAAAAGCACAACCGCCAGCACAACTAGGAATTACGCCAGCATAGGATACCAAAAGATTCTGACCTTAGGGACCTTGGAGTTTTTCTATAAATGCTAGATATAAAGGGAATGATAGAAAAACAGGATTAAGTACTATTTCACCCCCAGTGTTCTGAGGAATAATGCTAAGCTAGGTGTTTCTTTAGCTGGCTTTTCAACCAAAGTAAATGGAGCAGGTTTTAAAAGTCTGTCTCCTGCTAAGGACAGGCTTTGCGCGTAAGTAATTTGTAGTGTTCTCCTAGCAGGAAACCTGGGAGATATGGAGGAGGACAAATAAAGTGAATGTGAGTGGCCTTCCTGGAAAACTGAAGTAATTGACGCCACACTGAGCTGTAGTCTGAAAGCCAGGGAGTAATTTGGGCCAGCAGCAAGCAAATTACAGAAGATCGCCACAGACAATTCCAAACTGCAGCATGTCTAAATGAAACACAATTTCTCCTTTACTTCTCATCATTTCTTCTCTGTGAAAGACACCTTTCATACTAATGAAACAGAAGCTGTGATCTTGCAGTGAGTCAAAAGGTTTGTTAAACCAGCATGTTGGATGCATGTTGGTACAACCTGATTGCTAGAGGAGATGCTCCAAGATGGGGAGAAACTCAATAAAACACAAGGGCAGCTATTTGTGAAATGTGTCACATTTCCTCAATCTTTCAAACAATTTTTTCCAGCAAGTCAAACTGCTCAGTTCTCTACACTGGAAAGAAATTTGAGGGTCCCTGGACAATCCTAATGATAGTGAGTGAGTGAGTGAGTGTGTGTGTGTGTGTGTGTGTGTGTAAAGATTTGAATATAAATGCCCAAGATCCTATATCTAAGCACCTGGAGTGTAACTCTGTGGAACTCCCATCCCAAAAGATGTTGGCACAGCCAAAGGCATTTACTATCTGGGGGAGGGAAGAAGAGAGAAGCCTGGCTGCAGATCTGCAGCTAGGAGAAGATAAATGAGGTTGCTGTCCCAGATGTCCACCAACTCAAGCTTCAGATCCTCTGCAATACATCACAATATTTTCCATGGAAGGTATTGAAGGGTTACATAGCAATTAATGTACAGTTTACTGAAAGTAAAGGCCAAGAGCCAGCATGGTGTAGTAGTTTTAGTGTTGGACTAGAAGACCAGTATTTGAACCTCAATTCAACCATGGAAGCCCACTGGGCAAGTCACACTGTATAAGCCTAAAAGGACAGCAATAGTCTCAATCAGTCTTGCAAAAAAACACCATCACCACCATAACTCTATGATGGGGTCACCATATAGCCAAGATCCTACATCAGGGTCTGTAGCTTAAATCTCCCCGTGCAGAAATACATGTTGATTGTGCAACATGAGCCTTGCATTGAATGCCTACGTTGTATAACTGAATATGCTACGAATGCATAAATCAATATGCAACTGGTTCCACAACCAGATTCACAGGGTGTGACAGGCCCTTGCTTCTCCCAGATTGATGTGGCAATTCTTAATCTAATAAGGCACCCTGTCTTTACCACACAGCTCTGCCTTCCCCCAAAACAGTACCTTTGTGTAAAAAGACAAGGGTATTGAATGTTTATTTAGAATCACTTAATTTTATGGTAGTGTATTTTCTGTGTTACTTGTCACTGTAGACAACTCAGGTCGAGTCAGTATTTATAAAAATAAACTACCAGCATAATCTTTATTAAGATAAAGGTAGTTTATTAGAGTTCATGTGCAGTTCATCGTTGATGTGTTTTTTCAGTGCACTCTTCAGACAGTATTTATTAACAGTTAACTCCCTGCTCAGACACAGTTCAATCAAGTCTTCAGACTTTCATGAAAGACACAAATATCATTTTGGTTAAATTTCCACCAAAGGGTTAAACCCCATTCTAGGTCACACTCTCTGACCAGATCCTACTGGTGTTCAGTTACTCTCTTTGCCTCTCGCTAGGCTTCCACGGAGAACTAAATCTCCTCAAATCTCTTTGGCTGACTGAGGGACTTTACTGCCTGGCTCCTTTCTAGGCTTTCACTGAAGGAATCAAGATACCCACAGGTAATTAGCTTTATATAATTTTTTTTCTCTGTCCTAAGCCCCTCCCATACACTACTGAGCTGGGTTTCTTTCTTGATGTGCTATTCTGGTTGCCCAGCAACCTGGTTTCAGGCTGTACTGGCACTTCAGATGGCTACACTCCTCATGCACAGGGATGCAAATCTCCATTTCCATGATCTTGAACTGAATGTGAATGCCAAGCATCAGCCAAAAGTGCCCAATCACCTTCACTGGGGAACTTATTCATGTGAAAGACACCAACAGGATTCCAGTCAAAATCTAAAGATCATTCTGCTGGAAAAAAAGAAAAAGAAGATTCTTTTCCACAGTTGATTGCCATTACTATTATTTTTATTATACCTTCCCCATCCATCATGAACCAAACTATTGTTCAAGGACCAAGTCCTTGGCATATGCTCACTCTGACCAAGGCTAATTCATTTCACATAGGAAGCTGAGCTGGTAACCTGTCTTGTCTTCAGAAAGTGCCAGAGAAAACCCCAAGGAATCTGACTCCCAAATGCACACAACTGCACTCCTGTTTTTCAGATTTTATTCTGTTAATCTTGGAAGACCAGTTTCCATGAGCTACTGCAGGTTATGCTTGAAAAGACAATTAAAGCAGCTTAGATTTCATTTAAAACCTAACTTAAGTCTGGTTATGTTTATTCTGACTAGACTTTTCACAGTGCATCTCATTTCCTCCAAACAATATGTTGTAAAAACTTCAGGCACCTCATGTTGTGTCCAAGCAGGTACATTATCTATGAAATATCCTGGACAAACCCACCTCCTCAAAGAAGCACATATCCTCACCACAGGTAGGTGTCCTGATTTCAAATCAATGTAGCTGCACTTTGACAGTTTTCCCTGCCACATTGTAAAAGAAGCTCGGGGTACAGCTTTGGGCTCTACAATGGATGCAAAATCTTTGTATAATCCTTGAAGCAAGGATTATAGATGCCTACCAGTCACATCAGCTTGGTTTCTGAGTAATGCTATCTGAAAATTGTGAGACTGAAGAAGTGTTCAAAAATGTGAAATAAGTAAAACAATATCAGTGCTTCAAAAATCTATAAAACATTATTTTAAATATCAATCTCTTAATCTTCTTGTGTGTGTGGTTAAAGACTTATCTGTCTTAATAATGAACATAGTTGAGTCCATTCCCTGAACTTCCAAAATAAAGTGGGTGATGATCAGAGCTTCATAGAATTCTAGAGTTGGAAAAGGCCCCATATGCCGTTGAATCCAAACCCCTGCTCAGTGCAGGAACCCAACTAGAGCATCTTCAAGCCTTTGCAAACCCCCTGTGAGGACATCACAGACCCCAGGTTAAGAACCACTGCTCTAGGTAATTGCTTCCATTGTTGAATGTCTCCTACAATCAATAAGTTCCTTCTAATGTTCAGTCAAAATTTACCCTCCTGTAGATTTTGGTCCTACCCGCCTGGGGCAGCAGAACACAGGCCTGCCTCCTCCTCTCTCTGACAGCCCTTGAAGTATTTAAGAATGCAATCATGTCACCCCCCAGTCTTTTCTCCATCAGGCTGAACATGCCCAGTTCCTTTAAGTATCCTTCATATATTTCTCCATATCTCTTATTATCCTGGTTGCCCTTCTTTTTTGTTTTGTTTTTTATTTCAGTTTTCTGTGGCTGTGGTAGCTGTGGGATTATGGAGACTGTGGTCCAATAGGTAACTTTTCTAAGCTGGCTTCAGTCATTCTAAAATGTCATGTCACGTTCACTCACTAATTGAAAGGCACAAAATGGCTAAAACAATGTCTTCATAAGGCAGCAACATTTTAATTAGAACAAGTAATTAGAACAATTAAATACCCAAGACAAAGAATAGAATTAAAAGGACTACAGAAAGCCAAAAGTGATGTGCAAGGAACACAGGGGAAGAGACTACCACAGAAGGTAAAGGAGGGTTTTCATTGGAGGTTTTTAAGAGATCACAAGACTGCCTCTCGCGAGTGTTACAGTGGTGAATGCCCACACTGGCACGTTATTAGACTAGATGTTCCTTTGGATGCCTTCCAATTCCATGGCTTTCTGATTCTATCATTCTGTAAACATAATCAGCAACATTTGTTGAAAACCAACATTCTTCAAATGCCAGCAAAACACAAACAAAGAAGAAAATGATCCCCGAAAGGAAGCTTCACATACACAGAGCTTGGAAAATTTATGTTCAGGGAATACAACCCTCAGAATCCTCCAACCATCAGGTCCTTGGCTTTTTTTTTTTTTTTAAAGAGTAAATGTTCCATTTTTCCTGGAACATTTGACACAGAAACGCCATCTGGAACATCTAACACAAAGAACCGCCATCTTACATTTTGGCACAAAACATACCTCAGAAGACAATGTCACGCAGGGCAAAGTCATGTGGGAGGCAGATGTCTCTTTAGGGAGCCTGGTCTCCAATTGTGTAGGCCTTTAAAAGTAATCACTACCACCCTGAATTCCCCTCGGAAGTGAACAAGCAACCACAAGCTGTCTTCTCTGTTGTGGTGTTCCCCATGGTGAACACAAAAAGGGTAACTTCTTCTCAGAGATAGGAAAATACATGAAAATGGATCACTACCTTATATTTATAACAACAAGTTTTAAAAGCTTGCATTTATAGTGGTTTTTATTTTTTTAAGTAAATAAGTAATAGGATCACAGACATTTAGAAAGCACAAGTTATAAAGAAAAGAGTTATTGATTACACTTAATTCTAACTTGGCATATAAATTTAGATTATAGTATAGTGAAAATCTTACCAGAATAAAGATGGGAAATCCTATCCATTATTTTATTTCTCCCTCAGGCACCTCCATCTCTGTCTTGAGACTGGGAGAGAAGGAGACAGCAGCATGATTTTTGGAAAATGCATTTCTTAACCACCTACTCACTGCAAATTTTTAAAAAGTGAGGTGAAACAGAGATACAGAGGATATAGAAGAGACAACATGTCAGGGTGTGGAAAAAGATGATTTTATTTTTTCAATGAGCCCAAAACATTTCAGCTTAATAATATTTAATGGCATTCTTCAGGGGCTAATAAAAGAAAAAAAGCAAATTGTACTATGGCTCTTTTCGCACAGCATTTGCCATGTGAAAGAGGGCCTGGAGCATTGTGTGAATGTGAGGAGCGATCTGCACGATGCACTCACAATCGCGCAATGCTCCAGGGGCCGGCAGGCACTGATCACACACCTTTTCGTTTTTGGCTAGAAGCCGAAAATGGTGCACGATCGCACATTGCTCCCGGGCCCCCATGTGCACTTACCTGGCGTGCAGATTCTCCAGAGCTGCACTGGTCACACTTCCTGCCCCAGCACAGCCTGGGACACTCCCAGGCTGTGCTGCGGAAGGAAGAGGCAGGGCTCTCGCACGAGCAGGCAGCTCGTGCGGAGCCGAAGGACCCCGAACACGAGAGCCTCTCGCCGGAGGCTGCTCACGTGATCCCCGCATCCCAGCACTGGAAGATGGTAAGGTGCGGAAAGGGCCCCTGTCTCCTGTTATAATTTTTGTTGTTCATATATTGTCTCTTTTCTTTATTTTATGCTTTATTAGGCCCTGAAGAAGGACATTAAATATTACCAGGCCAACATGCATTGGGCTTATTGAAAAAATAAAATCATATTTTTCAACACCCTCCTCTATATTCCTTTCATTGAGTGTGACCAGTCCTCTTTGCTTTTTAAATTTGAATACAAACACAGGCAGGAAGCAGAAACCTTTATCAATAATTATAAACTAAAAGTCAGACTCAGACCACCATGCATCAACAGTTGTTATTGATGTTGATGTTGTGTGCCTTCAAGTCATTTTCAACTTATGGTAGCCCTGAGCAGAGATTCAAACTCGCCCTCCAGAATCCTAGGCTGATGCTCCAACCACTACACCCTGTTGCTTCTCATATCAACAGTACCACAGAACAAAAATCAAAATCTTACCTAATCTTTTTCTTTCCTACTTTTAAGAAACAACAGCCAGCAAAAATGGGCTCATCCAGAGTGACAACTGGTGCCAATTTACAGTTTGCCACATTGGCATCTTAGTGCAAAAGCAATGGGTTTCTCTACTCAGAAAGATCAGCCCTTATAGATTTGCAGTAGCCAACTTGAAAATTTGAGTGGAGGAAAAACTTTCAATGACATCCTTCTCCCTTTGCCAGCCTTGCAGCTTTAAGCTACTTCAGAGAAAAGATGGCTGTTTGTGAATACAGAAAACTAATACTTTATCGCTAAGGCTCTAGGGAGGTTTTTTTTAAAAAATAAGCATTTGGGGGAAGGGGGGTCGAAACAGGACAGAGAGACATTCTGGAAACAGGGAGTGGTTAGGGGTTGGAATACCTTTGATCATCACAAATGCAAATGACAACCAAATGTATTAGTTTAACAAAATACCTTGCTTTTCAGGCAGGAACAAAATGCTTTGGAATATTACAGAAATGGAAGAGAAATAGCCCAAAATTATAATTATAATTATTATATTATATAATTATTATATTATATAAATTATAATTAGCAAAATGCAATTTGGGTCTTTTTTAAAAAAGCTAAATATTGTTACCTTCTGACACATTTGCTCCATCCTAGCATTCTGACCCTTGTGTCTGAATCTTCTGACTCCAAAGGGTAAGTTATGACAACCTTTTCTTCTGCTGGTTTCCTAAATGACTTCTTTCCATTTGCTTTCTGAAAGACAAAAGGGAATGAATGAAATCGTGAGACAAAAATTGGAAAGAAAAGCACTTTTTCTCCAGAAATTGGAAAGGAAACCCTAGTCCCCATAGTGTTCACAGGAAAACACTCTTCTCTGGTTAAAAAAAATAACTCATGTTCTGACCAAGATTTTTTTTTTTTCATGTTGAACAATTAACATGAATGTAACTAACATCAGTGTGTCGGTTCCCATCTTGGCTTCTTCTCCTTGAAGTGGAGGTAGGAGCGAGAGAAACAACTTTCTGTTTTGTTTCAGGCTACAATATGTCTTGTGCGGGGCCCTGGGGCAACAAATATGGTTGTTGTTACTGTATGTCTTCATGTAGGTCCCAGATTATGGTGATCCTAAGACAAACCTGTCACTTTTTTTCTAGACAAAATTTGTTGGGTGGGGGATTGCCCATGCCTCCTTCTGAGATTGAGAGAGGGTGACTTGCCCAAGGTCAGCTAGTGGGTTTCCAAGGACAAAAAGGGAATAAGACCCAAGTCTCAGTCTTAGTTCAGTGCTCAGATCGCTGCACCATAATGGCTCTACAAATATGGTAGATAGGGCAAAGAGGTAGTTCTCCTTGAAGGCCAGTGGAAAATACATTATATGTCAATCAAAATAGCCAAATATGTCTCAACTGTGTATCATTTTCAGGGTCAAAAGTTCCATATGCTCCTCTGTTTCAAAGCACACCAAAAAAAGATGTTTTTATTCATTAACTGGAGGCTCAGCTCTCTTTTTGACTTACTTCCCATGAAGTGTATATCTTCTACAGTGGTCCCCTAATTGCCTTAATTCACAACTTGTCACAGATGTTTGGGTTTTTTTTTTTTAAGAGTACAGCTCCCAGAATCCTCAGCCAGCATGGCCTATGGCTGCACTAAATGAAAAATTCTGGAAGCTGTAGCCCCCCAAAAGTATTATTGCCAAGTTGTATATTAATTTGGAGGGATGAAGAAGAATATGCAAGAGGCAATTATATATTGAAACAGTGTGAGAGAGAAAACTAGGTGCCTGATCTATACTGGATTAACACTACTCCTCCTTCAAAAAGTGCTGTGCAGAGGAATTCTGATAGTGATAATCCAAGAAATTAATCCTAAATTCTTTCTTATGACTTTCTAACATATATTTTGCAGCTTTCTACATTTAACTTTTACCACACTGAGTGGGTCTGTTTGATCATTTGAACTGATGGCTGATACAAGTTATTTCCTTGGTGCAATTGCCAGACATTTAAAAGCATTTGGAAGCCACAACTATGTGGCTAGATCATGCCTTGCCAGCTCCTGGAATTTTTTTAAAAAAACTGGATTGAACCAAGAGGCAGTGAGTCATGATCTCACTGTATGTCTATGAATGGAAAAACATTCTTCACTAACAAGCACATAAAAAGAGAAACAAAAAGCCATCTTGACATGAATTTGTCATTGCGCAAAACTACAAACTCCAGGATCCCACAGGATGCAGCCATGGCAGATCAAGTGAGTGCAGTGTGAAAGGGCTATGAGAGGGGGAGGCTGTAGAACTTGAAAAACATTAGTTCTGGGGGGTCTAGAACCCTCCAGCCAGTGAATCTGCCTCTTTCAAAAAGAGCAGCATTTCTTTTACTAAAGCCTTTGCAGACAAATTTACTTGCCAATTGTACATGTACATGGGTGGTTCTAATTGTTATGACTTCTTAAGCTGTTTTAACATGTTTAACACATCTTTGTTGTGGTTGTCGTTACCATGCAGTCATTTCTGACTTATGATGTTGACCTAAGGCAAACTTATCATGGGGTTTTCTCAGCACAATTTGTTCAGAGGGGATTTGCCTTTGCTTTCTTCTGAGACTGAGAGAGTGTGACTTACCCAAGGTCACCCAGTAGGGCTGAGCAGGGATTCAAACCCTGACCTCCAGAGTTCTAATCCAGCACTCAAACCATTATATCATACTGTCTCTACTAACATGCCTTTATCCTTTTTTTTTAAAAAAAAAAAATCTTAGCTTGACTTATTTATCTCACTTTACCTGTATGGCACTCTGACATCCCATGTTAAAGAGTGAGATATGAATATTTTAATAAATGAATAAAAAGAACCCTTTCCTAGCTCTGGGTGACTGGCATGAGGTCACCCACTGAGATTAATCGCTGTCTGGAAATTTCAATAATGGTTTCCAGTCCTACTCTGACTAATTACTACACAAAGCACCCTAAAGACCCTCTCCCCATACTGGTTGGAAATTCTGGGAACTGTAGTAAAAAGGAAGCAATTATTCCAGATCTTCCACTATCCCATAAATGGCTAAACAGTTGATGGTTTCATTCTGCTACATAACAGGCATTTATCTCTTGATGTTAAACATGGCTATGGGGATCCAACGCACCACGCAGAATGTGTTCCTATGCTTACATGAGTTTTATTCAGCTCAGCCTGCCAACAGCTGCCTCACCCTCTGCTCCCCTAAAAAAAAGTCCTCCCTCTCAAAGGCCAGGTCCCTCAGGCACAGAGCCCAATGAGCTGCAACAAATCAGCAAACACCACTCTGTGTGCACACCCAGAAATGATTTACAGTCATACAAGGGCCTCTTTGGATCCCAGCCAGGAAGAATACTAAAGTCACCACACCTGCATCATCATATTTTCCTTGGTGAAATACCTCCCTGCCTTAACAGATTTGAAGTCAGGCTTTCGTTCTTGCCTCCCACTCATGTTCTCCTTGATGGGAGGGGCTTTTCCACAGAAACATATATGTTTTGCCCCACTGAAAGGCTGCCAAGTTGCTTGGAGGTATTCAAAATCAGCTTCTGATATGAGGGGACAGGGCACATGTTCCTGCACCAACTCCTTCAAATTGAGTAATTTCCAATAGGTTTGCTTCCAGGTCAACCAAAGCAGAATGGGTACATGCTGACACAGATGAGAAACATGTTTGAGTTGGGGTGGAGATGTCATCATTAGAAGATAATGTGATAGACTTGTCACTAGAGCAGGGTTGGGAATCACATGGCCCATCACATATCATTGGATTTCAATTCTCCATAACCCTAACCAGCACAGCCAACGATGAGTAAGGCTAGGAGCTGCAGTCTAACAATATCTGGAGGGCTGTACAATTCACATGCCTGTACTAAAGCGCCCTTGAATCAGAGATTAAATTTAACATCCTATTTCTAACTGCATGCATCATTCTGCATCCAGTGAGGCTGGATTAGGTTGTCTGACCAGGACTATCCCAAACCCTGAGAGCTAGAGATGATCCCCTTTTGAAGCCACAGGAGATAGTCCTGGTGATGTTACAAGGGGCAGAGGAATGGTGCTAGCCACAGATGCAAGCAAAACGTCAGGAGAAAATACAACCAGAACACGGTCTCAAAGCCCGAAAAACCCACAAGAACCAATGGATTCTGGTCGTGAAAGCCTTTGACTGTCATGGAGGCCCTTCGTACACAGGCAGGAAAATGTGGATTAATCCCACATTTTCCTGCCTATGTAAACAGGACCACTACAGTACAGAGATAATCCAGGTCAAAACTGGCTTTTCTTTGCATAGCTCTTTCTGGCATCCTGGGGTTTGTAGTTTGATGATGCTCCAGCACACTTTGGCAGAGAAGACTGTGACACCTTGTGAAACTAGAAACCGCAGAATTGTGTCTGAAAGAGCTTTGCAAGGGAGTTATGCAAAGGAATGTTTCAGCTGTCCTTGAAATCTCAAGCCTGTAGCCTCCAGTCAAGTGCTGAACTTAAATATTAAATGTTCAATTTAAATATTAGAATACAACCCTAGATGTAATTTGTGAAATTGTTGACAAAGGCCGTTTATTACTCCAAGGGAAAAAATTCACCTACTTGCCATTTCCCCTTGTGTGTCTAGTCTCCCAAGTTTTCAGGCGTCCTGGTCTCTCACGTTTTCAGGTATCCTGGTCTCCCAAATTTTCAGGCATCCTGGTCTCCCAGGTTTTCAAGTGTCCCAGTCTCCCAGATTTTCAGGCACCTCAGTCTCCAACAAACTGTTTGGGTGGCAGATTTGAAAGATTCGGTTTGCCTATTTTGGCACAGGGATTCAGATTCCTGAGTCTCGAATCCCTTCCAACGATTTGAGAATTCAAGGATTTGGTTGGTCCATCCCTAATTTTAAAAAAATGTTCCAAAGCAACCAGATTACAGACCAAAGCAAGTCCAAATACAAATATCATTGTCTACCAGTGGAAGGAGAACAGAGAGAGGACCAACATAGCCTCCCATGGAAAGGAATTCCATAGCTTGGAAGCAGCAGCTGGAAATTCCTCTCTCATGCCTTCATCAAACATGTCTGGGATGAAAACTCAGGCATATTCATAGGGCTTTTCAGATAGTCTGGACCCAAACTAGATTATATTCCATTTGCGAAATTCATATTCTGGTGTTTTCCTTTTACATATTTCTCATTCTTTTCTTAAAACAGAAAAGTTGTGAAAATCAGGAAAGATGGAATAAGTCAATTTTAATTCTTCATGGAGAGCCAGTGTTGTGAAGTGCTTTCAGTGTTGGACTAAGACTCTGGGAAACCAGGGTTTGAACCTCTCTTCAGCAATGGAAGACTTCTCATACTCTTTCACCCTTTGAGAAAGGCAATGGCAAGCTTCCTTTGAAAAGATCTTACCAAAAAAACCCTATGAGAGGGTCTGCATAAGTCAGAGATGATTTGAAGGCATATCACAACAGCAGCCTTTTCATCAGGTATGATAGGACCTGTCCACCTGGAATGGGGTTATCAATTCCAGCAGATTGAGGGGGACAGTTTTCTGCCTTAAAGATCCTCCAGGAGCCAACTTGGTTGCCAAATATCAAAAACCCAGAAACACACTCTGGAAATGGACAGAAGTCTGCTTCTACTTCTGAAAACAGGTTTTTAAAATGTTAAGCAATGTGGGGAGGGGGCTGCCTGAACCCTGCACTCCACTATTCTGTGTCACTACTGGAAGGTGACTTCTCATAGAAAATAATTTCTCCTTTCCATATTCAGCCAAAATGGAACTGCCTCTTGTATCTGATTGTTCTAATTCACAATTATGTTTTGTCCATAGAGTAGGAGACTTAATTTGTGCTGATCAGCTCAAGCATATCCATGCTGGTCTCCCATAGCCCTCTGAAATGGTTGTAGATAGCACAGTTCTGTTTTATTGCTTTTTAAAATGCGCGGATGAACCAGAAACAATAGAAGCCTTTTTTATTATTGTGTACGCAGAGGAATGTGTCTCCTGAGGGTCTACATAACACATCTCTGGCACTCTGTGACAATGGACAACCTAACTGCTGAGCCAAGTAACACCCCATCTCATCCTAGTCTTACGATCTTGCTTCTGGCTTAGATTTTCTATAACTCATTGAGTTTAAAATGACAGCAAATATAAAAGTAAGTCTTTTCTCAATGTCAGTCTTTGAGAAACCTACTGAGCATAGTTCAGACAAAAAGATCTTTAACATGCTGTCATGTTGACATAAAGACAACCCTGAAACACAAAGGTTATTTTTGCTACAGTTTTATGCTCACTTGACTTTGGGAGTGTTCTTCACCTGATTTGTGTTAGGCTGGGGAAGAGAGCAGAGCTCGCAAAAGTGAATCTACAATTCCCAGAATTTTGGAGTCAGCATGGGCAAAAAAGCAAGGCTTATGGAAGAAAAAGGCTGCCTGCTGACTTTATTGAATAACTGACCCTACCCAAACCAGGAGGCATTAATCACTACCAACTCCCATTTATGATGCAATGACCCAAGAACCGACATCAGGAAAGCTGCTGAAAACTGGCTGTGGAAATTGGCTTTGCAAAACTAGAGAACTCAGCCAAGATTCATTGGCTTTGTTTATTTCCTCACCATCAGGGAAGACTAGACTAATTTTGAAAAGAGATTTCATTCTGGCAGGAAAAGGGGGTCTTAGTTTCCAGCAATTACATGGTGTTGGATTCTTTTACCATATCCGTTATAAACAACACCCATTGATTTCACTGTAGTTATATCCTGTTTAGCCTAGGTGTAGTATAACTGAATCTTGGGCCCTTTTGATGGGAAATTAATAGGAATCCAGCCCTCCCTCTTGCAGAGTTAAGAATGCAAACAATTTTGCAATCATTTGGACCTTTATTGCTAACCGCCACACTACTCTTGGACATGCCAGGCAGAACCACATTCAGAACAGACAAGGTTTAAAAAGATAACTCCAGCTGAAAATTACCAGCAGGGGGCAAGCTGCAATTGAAAAATGAACTAGGAAGGAGCAGGTATTCTCCTGGCTGAAGCCTCCCCTCTCCCCCAGTCCCAAACATAGAGAACTAGGAACAGATTAACACTAGTTTTCTGCCAAGTATAGTCACCTTAATTATTGAAGGTCAGTGCTTTCACCTGCCAGATCCCTAAGCCAATTGAGCTACCACTGGCCCAAAAACAGCAAAGATGGGGATGAGTGCAGAGGAATGGTGGCTAACAACACAAGTGCTCAGTTCTCCTTGGATGGCCAAGTGACAGTGAGATGAGCACCAGTGATCCTGCAGGTGTTTTGGACGGCAGCTGCCATGACTCCTCATCATATTGGCTATGTTGGCCAGGACTGAGAGGGGATGAAGGCCAAAAATTTCTGGCAGACCACAGCTGCTTGTTACAGAAGAACAGTAATAGTTGTCTCCTCATCCCTCCAGCAATCAGTAATAATTGTATGGACCAGAGCTGAGAAATGGGACCACATGACCCGTAAAACCCCATATGGCTTAGGTTCAGGCTACTTTAAAAACTGCATGCTCACTTAAAAGCATGACTAAGTTGTGGTTGGAGCAGCAGGATACCTTCTCCCATGGCTTCAGAGTGAGGTGGCTCCACCTGCTCCATCCAGTCACCACCACTGCTTACTTGCCTGCATAGGTTTTGAGATTTCCAGTGGAGGCCTTCCAAGAAGCCCTTGTTTATGCCGGCTGGGGTAGTCTGGGACTTGCATTGCCAAGCATTCTGTGTCAAGAAAAAAAATCAAAACAAAGATTGGTGTAATCAAAGGAAGCTTTGGGCAACTGGGCCCTTTCACTCTATACAGTTATAGCACAATGATCCCATTTCAACTGCCATGATTCCATCTTTTGGATTCCTGGGATTTGCAGTTCTGTCTTCTTGTCACCATGTGCCTTTAAGTCTTTTCCAACTTATGGCAGCCCTAAGGTGAACCTATTATGGGGTTTTCTTGGCACAATTTGTTTAGAGAAAGTTTGGCATTCCCTTCCTCTGAGGATGAGAGGGTATAATTTGCCCAAGGTCACCCAATGAGCTTCCATGTCTGAATAGCAATTCAAACCCTGGTTTCCTGGAATCACAGTCCTTCACTCAGACTACTACACTGTGTTGGCTCATTTGCAATGTAGGAAGGTGTATTCAGAATTCTTAGCCAGGGCCTCTTCAAACAGCATATCCCAGGATTCCACAGACTGGAGCCATGGCTGTTAAAGTGGAATCAGGACACTATAAATGTGCAGTGTGAAAGGGAATTAATTAGATTGCAAGTGCTAAACCTAATTTTGTATCTCTGTAAGGAGGAAGAGTTTGTTCTGGAAAATACTACCTTGACACCAGACTTTCCAAGCAAAAGAGGTAGGTAGAATGCTTATCAAATGAAGGAAAACTGATTTTAAAATGTTGCTTTTGGCACCAAAAGACTCCCCACTACTCCTTTTAGCAATTTTTCCTCTTGGGGTTTTCACCCACTCTTTTTCAAATGTATGCAGTTGGGTCACAACCTGACACAGCCTTTGTTGACATATGAAGTGGTGTTGCTGTAAGTAGCGACACACAATATTTAGTATTACAGTACTGGGTCTGCTGGTCAAGGCAGGAAAGATTCTCAGTTGCTTCAGTGGAAGCTACTCTGAGCTTAGGCCATTTCCGCACTAGACTGTTAATAGTGCTATTATTCCACTTTCAGCATCCTATTGAATCCTCGGGCCCCTCCCTAAACTGAAAACCCCAGGATTCCATAGGATATTGAAAGTGGAATAATAGCACTATAACAATCTAGTGCAGAAAAGCCCTTAGAAATAAAGCATTTCCATTAACAGTACATTTGGGGCTGATGAGGACTGAAAAACAGTCCTTTAGCAAATAATGTAGTGACTAACAACTTCATTGTTTTTTTCCTACATAGCAAGTCACTATGGGAGACACACTTTGAAATTTTAGGCCGTTTTAAAAAAGGTTTAGATTTTGTTTTAAAAGGCACTAAAATATAACAAGTTAATATTAAAAGGTTAATGGGCCTGGCAATGGATTTCCTACGGGAGGGGTTGCACAGTGAATTACTTTTAAAAAGCAACTTTCCAAGCTCTGGAATTACTTACTTGCAAGGGCTACCTGGTTGGGCCTCACATTTACTCATTTGATCCTGGATCACAGCAGATGTCTGTCTGCAAGCTGGAGCCCTTCCCAAGTCAGAACCTCTAAAAGGATGATTACTTGGCTCTAACATATCAGATTACTTTGTACTTGGAGTTACATTTTAACTTGAGAGAAAGTTTAACAGCTATGACTTATGGGCTTCTACAATTGGCAGCAGAAGAATGAGCAGAGGAAGTAATGGAAAATAACCGCAAGCAAGGCCATTCCATGCACCATTCCTGAGCTCTTTGTGCAACTGTTTTTGGTTGTGGTGGTAATGGTGGTAGTAGTGGTGATGGTGGAGATTATGGAAAATATTTTCCAGATATACAGCCCTGGCCTCTCAAAGCATTTATTTATGCCAACTTTATAAAAAGCAGCTGCAGACGGGATCGAATCAAAAGATTACACTGCTGTCTGCCTTCCAGAATGCGCTTGAGTTCACACCCTGTCCCACAGAGCAAGGCTGATTCCTTAGGCTGCCATAAATTTACTGGTACACATGTGTGCGTGCCCAGTGGAAGAGAAAAATCCCTTATATTCCCAGATCTCTTTCTTCTTCCCTCCCCACCTCTCATTCACTCTCACTATGACTCTGTTTGTGTCACAGTATGACCTGTTATTACATAAGAAAAATGTTGGCAAAATACATTAAGCAGAGAACTGTCAATTTGGAAAAAAGAAAAAAAGCTAAGCCCAACTGAGTGCCTTTAATAGAAACTGGAGGCAAGGAAATTAAGCAGATGAAGCTTAATTCCATATAAGTTCATGCTGAAAATATTTTCCAGTAGGAAAATTGACAACCATAATTACAAAAATTAGTAAAATGTATATAGCCATGCTTAATAGTGTTATCAGAAACAGCATATTTTCAAAGATATCTGCACCAGAAACCTGAGCTAATGAAACAAAAGGTGGAACCATTTGCTACATGAAATATCTCTCTAATATTCTATGCTGAATTTGGATGGCTGGTTATAACCAAAAATGAGTACTTTGCTGTTCCTTGCTGTCCTCTTCAGTGTGTGCTTCAGCTCCCATGTTAAGCCAGTTTGTTTTGCAAGCAAGGAATAAATGGGCTTGGAAGATTATAACTTTAATACTTCATACCCTCCCACATTTCACAGATGAAAATCAGGATACCTATGGCAGAGCAACATCAAAGTGTGATTAAGTTGGCAAAAATTATTAATGAGGAAGAGCATATAAGCCAGGAGAGGCTGCAGCACTTTGCTTTTGCCTGAGTCTACAGGGAAGGGCACCCCCTCTTGACCTCTTCCTAAGCTGAGTGCAAACTACTTTTGCACTTTGAACTCAGGCCCTTTCCACACGGGGTTAAAAAACGGTGTAGAGCGACCTCCACGGAGGTCGTCTACACCGTAACGTGGATTGGGGCGGACTACATTTGTGTAGTTCCACACCCCAATCCACACAGGGGCGACCGGAAGTGGCGCCGCCCCATGCTTTTTGAAAACCACTTGTTTTGTGGTTTTTAAAGGGCATGGGGCGTGCAGCCCCGTCGCAGCGCCGGTATGGATCTGCAGGCATGCGCAAGAGCGTGCCTGCAGATCACGCAGGGGCTGGGATTTCCGGCTGGTGAGCTTTTACAACTGGCACAGAGCCTCTAACAGTTGAAAGCCACCATTTGGGGCGCTGCCGGACGCCCCGGACGCTGCTGAATGTGGAGCGGCGAAACGGGCTGCTCCACACAGCGACGGAATAAGGTAAGCCCCGTTTCTGTGTGGAGCAGCCCGTTTGTCCGCCCGCATGTGGAAAGGGCCTAAGTTTGCATCAGCTGAAGTGAACGTGAACCAAAGCTGAAGGAGGAAAGTGAGGAGAAGAGCAAGAAACTGTGACATTTTAAAAGGAGGTGAAAAGGTGGGAGGACTGAGGATTAAGCAAGACTGTCCCCACCAAATCAGGGCAGTTGGAAGGTGTGCATGTCCTTTCGGGCAGCCCAGGCTTCTTTTAAAACCAAGGTGGGAAGCCTCAAGGCTTTAGGGCCAAATCCAGCCCTCATGGCTTCCCAAGAGGGTCACACTCTTTTCCCCTTGACACCATCGTTTGCTGGTTTCTCAGCCTTTGTACAGGTTTTTTCCCCACTGAAAAGGTTGAAATGACCTGCTTTCGAAGGCTTTTAGCCAGAGGCATACCTTAAGTGGGGCAAGCAGGGCATGTGCCCTGGGCATCAATGCCAGGGGGCACAAAAAAGCCATGCTGGAAGATATAGCAGCCGCAGAGGTGGAGGAAGTGGCCGTGGAGGTAGGGGCACAACTTCCATGCTTGCCCTAGGTGCTGTTTATGTTAGATAGGCCTCTGCTTTCCGCTGCCATCAGCAAGAGCTTTCTGGTAAAATATGCTGGTATTTTTGATCCCATCCACCACCTTAATGCAGCCCCTTTTGGCCCTCAGGGTAAAAGAGGCTCCCCACCCTTGCTTTCAAATTTGGATCATAAAAATGCTCTGAGGAACAGACTTCACTTGGAGTCTGCCTTTATTCCCCGTAGACTTGAGGGAATAGGAGTGGAGTAAGAAGATGCTTGGGGAGGAAAGAAGGTGGGAGGTAAGAGCTTTTAAAATGGAGATACATGTTATTGTTTCCAAAGATAAAGCTACCATTGTTCTGGTCTAACATTTTATGGAGTGTTGGAATTTACTCTCTCTTCTACCCTCCCTCTGCTTGCTCTGCTCTGGTTCCAAGGGATCTGGACAATGAAAACATAGGTTCTTGACTTAATATGACTTGCCAAAAAAAAAGGTAAACCTAAGTTGCCTCACATTCACAAAAACATGATCCTAAAAGGCAGGAGGACATTAGAAGGAAACTGGCAGGGACTGCCGTGTCTGGATTTAAATCTGACTGCTTCTGAATAGTTTGGAACAACAATGCTGCGAAGGCCAGCATTGCATCAGAAATATCGGTCAAGACAATATTTCCTGGCAATTGTTTGGAGAAAAGCTTTTCTCAGAACCAATTGCTCCTCAGGGGGTTGCCTTTACCTGTTTTTGGAGTGGGAGTAAGGAGGAATTTTGAGCCACCATTTCCTACAATAAGCCATAAGACTGGGAAGGGGGCCAAGCGTAAAACATTTGTAATGGATCATCAAACCGTTTTTTCCCTCCCTCTTGATGGGGTGGTGGGTGAAATGATCAATTTGTGGGAGATAGAAAAGAAAGGCTTTACAGGAAGGCTGGGGGAGGGAATGTACAGTAATTTTTCTTGCTGCAAGAGTGCCACATTGCCATCTAGTGGCAATACTTTAGAAAGCAACCTAGCTGTGGCATAACAACGAGCTGGTGCTTGGAATGGCTTCCAAGAGCTTCTCACAGAAACAACATCTAGTTCCAGAAAATTCAGCTATATGTGTGTGTTATTAAATCTCCATAAGAGAAGATAAATAATTTTGGCTATCAGATTGCATCTGGATTTCTCCAGTCTTAGTTCAGTACTGCATCAGACCTGAGCTTGGGAATTTCACTTTTTTTGGATTACATCTCCCAGAATTCCTCAGCCAGTATAGCCAGTGACTGAGAGGTTTCATAGAATCATAGAATCATAGAAATGTAGAGTTGGAAGAGACCACAGGGGCCATCCAGTCCAACCCCCTGCCATGCAGGAACACCCTCAAAGCACTCCCGACAGATGGCCATCCAGCCTCTGCTTAAAAACCTCCAAGGAAGGAGACTCCACTACACTCCGAGGCAGCAGATTCCACTGCCAGACAGCCCTGACTGTCAGAAAGTTCTTCCTGAGGTTCAGGTGGAATCTCCTTTCCTGCAGCTTGAATCCATTGCTCCTTGTCCTGGTCTCTGGGGCAGCAGAAAACAAGCCCTCTCCTTCCTCTACGTGGCACCCCTTCAAATATTTAAACATGGCTATCATGTCCCCTCTTAACCTTCTCTTCTGCAGACTAAACATACCCAGCTCTCTAAGTCTATCCCCATAGGGCATGGTTTCCAGGCCTCTCACCATTTTGGTTGCCCTCCTCTGGACTTGCTCCAGCTTGTCAATATCCCTCCTGAATTGGGGTGCCCAGAACTGGACGCAGTATTCAAGATGGGGTCTAACCAAAGCAGAGTAGAGTGGTACCAGTACCTCGCTCGATCTAGACACCATGCTCCTATTGATGCAGCCGAGAATTGCATTGGCTTTCTTGGCTGCCGCATCACACTGCTGACTCATGTTCAGCTTGTGGTCTATGAAGACTCCTAGATCCCTTTCACATGTACTGCTATCCAGCCACATGTCCCCCATCCTATATTTGTGGATTCCATTTTTTCTACCCAAGTGTAGGACCTTACACTTCTCTCTGTTGAATTTCATTTTGTTCGCCTTGGCCCAGCTCTCCAATCTATCCAGGTCATTTTGAATTTTGATCCTGTCCTCTGGTGTATTAGCAACCCCTCCCAATTTGGTATCATCTGCAAATTTGATGAGCATGCCCTCTATTCCTTCATCCAAGTCGTTGATAAAAATATTGAACAGCACAGGGCCCAAGACAGAACCCTGTGGCACCCCACTAGTCACTTCTCTCCAGGATGAAAAGCAGCCATTCGTGATCACCCTTTGGCTGCTTCATCACAGTCAATTTTTCCCCGCTTTAAGTATTGTCTCTTTTTATATGTGGTATAGTCTGGGTTCAATGATGTAAAGAATACACACACACCTACATACACAGAAATATATGTATTGTTTACATCATTGCACCCAGGACATAGGGAGTCTACTTTTTTAGACTACAAAAATCCATGCAGTTTGGAGGATTGTAGCTATGATCCATAAAAAGTAACTTTCCCAGGATTTGATTATGCCACGAGGAAGGGCAGATCTTTCCTATAGTTAACTGTTATACTTCTAGCTAGCTGTATTTGTGCTTCAGCCATGACTTATTGTTGTTGACGTTGTGTTTGCTCCAGTCCTTTCTGAGTTATGCTGGTCCTAAGGCAAACTATCATGAGGTTTTCTTGGCAACATTTTTCAGAGGGGCTTTTCCTTTCACTTCCTCTGAGGCTGAGTATGAGTTTCCCAAAGTCACTCAGTGGGTTTCCATGGCCAAGTGAGGATTCAAACCAGAGTTGTAGTCCAATGTTCAAACCACTACATCATGCTGCCTCTTGACTTAAAGAATACCAAAGATTAAAAACACTAGCTTCAAGGAACTATATTATGTACTTCTTTCAGTAGTTTCTTTGGTACAAGATTTGGTACAAGATACAATGAAATAACCAAGGTGCCAAAGCTATCAATGGAATAAAGAATAAATCTAAAGGAAATATGGTTAGGTCACAGTATTTTATATTTTTGAACAATTTGATGTTTGAGTTTTTAAAAATAGTTTGTTTTGTATTTTGGCATTTATTGGAGAGTTTGTAACCCATACTATTTTTGTTAAGAATAACTCATGGAGTTGTTGTTTTTTTTTCAGAAAAAAAAAGAAACAGCTAAAGCACAAAACAGCCTGGCTCATCATACCTGTGGGTATGTCATCCTCCTTACACATTATGTAATTATTCTGTGTATAATTATCAACCAATGAATTAAGATTATAATAAGAGCTTGAACAAACAATTTTTCTGTTGTGAACCCCCAAGTTATGGAACTTCTTTCAAGAGATGATGCCTTCCAGCCATCATTATGTTGAAAGATACTTGGTCTTCTGCAGATTTTTGAATAGCCTTGAGGTAGTTTGTTTAAAGGAGCTAGCACGGTGTAGTAGTATGAGGCCATTTCTGCACTACACTCTTATAGTGCACTTATTTATTCCATTCTTATATATTCCACTTCCAACATCCTGTGGAACTCTGGGATTTGTCATTTACTGAGGCCAAATAGTTTTCTGACTAAGAATTCTAAATGCTCCTCCCTAAATTCCAATCCCGGGATTCCATAGGCTATTGAAAGTGGAATAATAGCACTATAACAGTGTAGTATGGAAATGCCCAGAGAGTTGAACTAGGCCCATTTCTGCACTAGAGGGGAGGAGCAGTTCACTGGGTGTCAAGAGCAGTGTTTGTATACTCTGATTCAGAAACTGAATTCAGAAATTGAGAAACTGCACCCCCCCCCTTTACCTCATACTACTGCGGAGAACAGTGGTTGCTGCATCCACAACAGCAAGTCTCTGGCCACTCCCATTCCCCTCCCTCACCCCACTCTGCCATCGCTGATTGGTCTGTTTTTTAAAAACATGCACACACATTTTTAACACATTTCTGTGTTGCTATGTTTGTGCATAGGAATGTATGTTCGTTGATACATGGAAAAAAATGTTTTAACAGCCCATTACCATATCCACTCTCTTCCTGATGTCTGTTGAACACAGGAAGACAGTAATGATGGCAGCCTGTCCTTTGATGGGTGGAGAGAGATAGCGATGGAAATAAAGGAAGGGACAGCCTGGGAACACCCATAGCTGGCCAATTCTGTGACGTGAATCAATGCTATGCTGCTGCATGTAGGCAAAACTGAAGCAGAACCACTTCGGGAAGATTTACATCGGAGTTTTTCCAGTTTTCACATACAATAGTTTCGCATCGCAGTGAGCCACAGTGAACTGTTCTAGGAGCTGAAAACATGCAGAACCACTAGAAAAACTACGATGCTAAAATGGTACAATGTGCAGACCAGAGAGTAAGAATTCAATGTTGCTACGATGTATCAACCTAGTGTGGAAATGGCCCAGGACTCAGAGAGACCAGGGTTAGAATACTTGCTCAACTATGGAAACCCACTTAAGCAAGTCACAGAGTCTTTCAACTCAGAGGATGGAGTGGCAAATGTCTTTTGAATAACACACTATGAAGTGGTTGCCATAAGTCAGAGTCAGGTTAAAAGGCATGTAATAAGGTTTAACTAACATTCTTAAAACTGTGAACAGAAAAGTAGTTTTGTTTCATTGCACATTTTTACACTATGAGATTAGATGAATTTTATTCTATTACATTTTGAGCCAGGGTGTCTGCATAAGAGATATAATATATAATGTTTGGTTATAAGGATGAACTTACCTCACCTTTGAACATCAATTAAATTTGCAGAGTTTTATGTATGAATTAAAATAGGAAGTATAAAAGCCACTCATCTCCCTCCCAAGACCACTAGATTTCTTAAGTAGACTGGCAAAAGTATGCGTTATGCACCAAAATGAAGCCAAGCTATATATTACTTTGTTGTTGTCTGCCTTCACTACACCACACTGGCTCTCTTATATGTTACCAGAGGACTGTTAACAGCTGATAATTCTGTCCTCCAAGCCCTTAACAATTAAGAGAAAAATGTCCAAAGGAAACTAAAGCAAAGGGTAGAATGTAAAACAGTCCAAAAGATGCAAATCATATCCCTCGCCTAACCCAGGCCTTTGAAAATTTAGGGCAAGGATCATGATTTGCATCTTTCTGGACTTTTACTTTCTATCTCACTCCCATAACTGTATAAACATGCTTTATACCTAAGGCTTTGATATCACTCTGAAGAAATGGATTTATACCCACGAAAGATTACACTAAAATAAAAACCAGTTAGTAGGTCATAAATACCCTCAAAGACATTAGATTCCATCTGATCTTGGAAGCAGTCAGCCAGCTGTGGTTAGTACTTAGATGGGAGACCACCAATGCATACCAGGTGCTGTCGTGTCAGAAACAGACCCCAATCACAACAAGTTCTTTTCCAATTCAGAGTTTATTGGCACTTGAGCAGATCATGACTTCAGTGTTAGCACTGAAGAGAAGCTGCAAGGAGTGAAAGAGTTATGCGGCTTGGGGACAGCTGCTCCTCAAAAAAGGAGCTTAAATCTGGCGTCCCTCAGGGCGCTATCTTGTCCCCAATGCTATTTAACATCTACATGAAACTGCTGGGAGAGATCATCAGAAGACATGGAGCAAGGTGCTATCAGTGCGCTGATGACACCCAGATATATCTCTCCATGCCTCGGATAATAGCATCAACTAAGTGTGGCATTTCGCCTCTGAATGAATGTCTTGAAGCAGTAATGGACTGGATGAGGAAAAACAGACTGAAGCTGAATCTAGATAAGACGGAGGTACTCGCTGTTAGGGGCCCTAGCCCAGACATGGAGGTCTGTCAACCAGTCTTAGACAGGGTCATACTTCCCCTGAAAGACTGTATTTGCAGCTTGGGGGTGCTCCTGGACTCGCCACTTCAGATGACAACTCAAATAGATGCAGCGGCCAGGAGTGCCTGTTATCAGCTTCAGCTGATACGCCAGCTGTGCCCTTTTCTGGAGCTGGAACACCTAAAAACAGTGGTGCATGCGCTGGTAACTTCACGGCTCAACTTCTGCAATGCGCTCTGCATAGGGCTACCCATGTGCTTAGTCAATACATCATACAGGACTTCAGTGAGAGGACTAAAAGCAACCAGAAAATTCAAAAGCATAAAATCCCAAGACATTCCGCTCCCCTCTAGCAAGAGACCTTGAAGCGGTGAGAGTCTGGCAGCGCTTATCAGTGCATTCCTAGTTTTTGTTTATCTGACGGTCTCTGGTTCCCATACCTTTGTTACAAGTAATAGTTTATTTATTTGCTCAGTCCAAAGACCATTGCAATCCAACAAATGCAAAAACAAAACAAAACATCCAGGATCTCTTCAGAACAGATCGCCCTCATCACATAATAAAACAACACCATAAACATCTTCATAATAAAATAAAACACAAGGTTAAAACATAGATTACATATTCTCATATAAAATTGCATACATTACATAATTACAATTTACAGATACCATCTCTTACTCTACAAAACTCTGATGCTTTTTATCTAGTATGAGCTCTAAAAAGTTTTCTCTTGTCCTAGCAGCCTTCACTGCAAATGCAGCGACCTTTCTAATCACATGTTGATTTGTTGATTGTACTAAAAAAGCAAGTTTCTCCTTTGCTGTCCAGTATTTCATTTTTCTTAGGAAAGGCACTAAATAACTTTCCCTTATCTCAGAGTATATCTGACATTTGAGTAAATAATGAGCTAAATCTTCTAACACCGGCTCACCACATATGCACAGCCTTTCTTGGACTGGGATATTGCAAAATCTACCCCATTTCATCATTGTATCCATTTGTTCAAAACGTAAGCGTGTAAGGGCTCTGCGAGCTTCCATGGACAGTGAGAGTGTCAGATATTTTTCAAATTTATGTTCTAATTTCAGTTTAGCTAGCCATTTAGTTGATCTACAAGATGTTAGGGCAGCGATGTCTAACTGAGCATTCACATTGGACACTCTTTGTTTAACCATCTTTTTAGTATCAGGCAACCTTGGATTTAATAACTGATATGAAAAACCAAAAGTTAATAACATATTTGAAAAATTCTGTAGCCAAAATGTTCCTTGCTGACAAGTTCTTTGTTCTTCTAAACAAACCTTGGGGAGCCTATCTTCTGTTAAATTACTTATTCTACACCAGAAGTTTACCATCCTGGAATATATTAGGCCCTCAATCCTATCCATCCCAAGTTCAGATCTAACTAAATAAGCCGGAGTAGATTTAGAAACACCTAAGATCATACACAGGAATTGGGATTGGATATTTTCAATTTTTACAAGATTTGTGAAGCCCCAAATTTCAGCCCCAAAAATGAGTGCTGGAATTACTTTTGCTTTAAAAATATTTATAATAGAGCGTAAAGAACCTGGGTACCTATAGTTTAATAATCTATTTAAGGACTGCAAACTGGCCATAGCTTTCATTTCACTTTTCCTTATTTGTTGCACCCAGGAGCCTAATGATGAAAAATGGATACCAAGGTAGCAATAGGATTTTACTTGCTCTAATTCTTTTAAGTTGATAAGCCATCTGTATTGTTTCCTTTTCCTGCCAAAGACTACCACCTTTGACTTATCATTATTGATGACCAAATCATTTTCTATACAATATAAATTAAGATGTCTAAGTATTTTCTCAAACCAACTTGTGATGTTGAAAGGAGAATCATATCATCTGCATATAATAAAATATTAATTGCTTTGTTTGAAATTTTTGGCATATGAAACTCGTATTTATGAAAAGAGGTAACAATATCATTAATATAAAAGTTAAAAAGAAATGGAGCTAAAATACAGCCTTGTCGTACCCCTTTATATGTGGGGATAGTATCTGTTAAAGCCAAATTGGCTCCTGTTCTAACCTTCAAAGAGGTTTCAGTATAAAGTGATTTCAAAAGTGCTAAGAGTCTCTGATCTATATTTGTCTTTGACAGCTTATCCCATAAACGATACCTGTTTATGGTATCAAAAGCTGCACTTAGGTCAATAAAAGCTGCAAAGAGTTGACTGCCTTGTTTTAAATACTTTGTTATCAGATGGTGTAATATAAAACAATTGTCCAATACAGATCTCCCTTTTCTAAAGCCTGCCTGTTCTTCGGCTAAGATGGAATTTGCTTCTGCCCAATCCTCTAGTTTGTGAAGAAGATGTTTTGCATACATTTTAGCGGGAATGCTAATCAGGCTAATTGGTCGATAGTTCTTAGGATCATAACGATTTCCTTTTTTAAATATTGGCACTACTACACTAGCTTTCCAGTCTTTTGGGATACAACCAGTGTTGTTTATGTGGGTGAATAGCCCTGCCAGATCATGTGCTTAGTCCGTAAACTTCAATTCGTTCAGAATATGGCAGCCAGGTTGGTCACTGGTAGACCTAAAACTGACCATATAACACCAATTTTAAAGTCCCTTCATTGGCTGCCTATTAGTCTCTGGGCACAGTACAAAGTGTTGGTTATTACCTTTAAAGCCCTTCATGGCTTGGGACCAGCCTACCTGTGGGATCGCCTTCTCCCATATAATCCGCCCCACACATTAAGGTCCTCTGGGAAGAATTTACTGTAGCCAGTCAGAACTAGGTTGGCTGCAGTTACCCAGAGGACCTTTTCTTCTATCGCTCCCAAGTTATGGAATGGCCTGCCGGAGGAGACCCAGTATATTACCAGCATATTAAAAAAGCAGTCAAGACTGATCTCTTCTGACAGGCCTTCCCAGACTAACATTTCCATCGCCTCCCATCAATTGTCTTGCTGCTTTGCTAATAGTAATTGATGGACTGTTAATTGCTGTGTGTTTTAAGGGGTTGGTTTAGTTGGGTTGGTGAATGGGGAGGATTGGGTATGTTTTTAATGTATTTTAATGTATTTTAATGTATAATGTATTTCATGTTGTTCGTTGCCTCGATCCATGTGGAGAGGCGGGATAGAAATAAATAAATAAATAATAATAATAATAATAATAATAATAATAATAATAATAATAATAATAATAATTCTACGACTGCCCCATGTGGTTCTCAGGCTAGCAGGCTTCTTATCTAACTACAGCTGCATTCTATTTCACATTCCTATCCCTCTGTGCTTGGCACCTGCCCCCACTCCACTAACAGCTACTGCAGAACCCATTGTTTTGGGCAGCTGAATGCCCAACATGTAGGCTATATTTCAGAGAAAAGAACTGGGTATTCCTTGCCTGAGAAAACCCTGTGAAACTTATGGAGTCATATTAAGTCAGACAACTTGAAGGCACATACACACCCACAAAATCTTAAAGGTGCTGCCACATTCTTTTTTGACCCTCTCCCTCTTTGCCTCCTTTTTCACTTGCAACAAGTTTGATGCTGAGAATGGCAAGACTCGCCCCCCCTCCCTTGCTGGAGCAGAAAGGTAGGCTGCCCCCTGCTGAGCTAATTGCCTGAAGAGTCATTAGCTGCTTTCAGTTGTTTGGAAGAAAGGGGGGGGATCATGCGGCTGAAAGGAAAATCTGGACATCTGAAAACAAACTTGAAAAACTAAGAATGCAAAAGAGTCAGTGGGGCCATCCCAGCTCATTAGTGGCTATTGGACGATATTGTTTGGCTATACAGAGTAGAAGAAGTATTTTCTCTTCCAGGAGATTTCTACCATTCCCTTTCATTGGATGTCCCGACTTTCTTGTAAGATAAGAGTAGGGGGGGGGAAAACCCCGAGTATCTGCTTTCTCCAGACATGATAATTTTATATAGCTCTCAGTCATTGCTGCTATGAACTACATGACTGCGGGAGGGATGTTCAATGAACATTCTTTTCTCCTCACATGTGGAATTGGTTTTGGGAAACGAGAAATATATAACACATGAATGACACCTGTAGTTAAGGATCAGGAGTTTATTAGGAGTTGACATGCAAGACTATGGCCATTTCTGCACTAGACTGTTATAGAGCTATTATTCCACTTGCAACATCCTATGGAATCCTGGTGTTTGCAGTTTCAGGAGGGGCCCCTCCCAAGACTGCAAACCCCAGGATTCCATAGGATGTTGCAAGTGGAATAATAGCTCTATAACAGTCTAGTGCAGAAATGGCCTATGACAACAGGTGGCACCTTTAGATGCAGCTCTTTCTACTTGCCTCACACAAACACCCCATGGGTAGCCCACCTTTCTGTTTGCAGATTTATCTCCTGGGGAAAATATGCAAAGAGATCTTGTAGCACCTTTGAAACTGAGAGAAAGAAGTTTGTAGCATAAGCTTTCCTAGATTAAGACTCCATGCATCTGACAAAGCAAGCCCACCCTAGGAAGGCTTATGCTACAATCTCAAAAGTGCTACAAGATCCCTCTGCATACTGACCCAGATTGCCATGGCTGTGCCCTTGAATACTTCTCAGGAAGGTCAGCATGACAATACACACCAACCTAACATAAGGAATGTTCTTCAGTTCCTGTTTACCATGCACTCTGTCTTTCATCCTGCAAGGAAGAACTGTGGGGCTGCAGTGACACTGCCAGTATACAAACCAGAAGGTCTGAAATTCACCGAAGTCCCATTGTCTTCTCTGCCCCAATGATTGGAGTTCACTAGTATCTGAGGGGCCTGCATCCAGCCAGCCATCCCTCCACAGACACTAAATAGAAACATGTCCTTTGTGCTCTGTGGAAGAGAAATACTGTTCCTACCCGCTCAGTAAGGGATGATAGCTTCCTTATTCACAGGAAAACTCTGTGTCTATGGGTAGTTTGAGTATTTTGCACATTGATTTTTCTTTTCTTAAGATACCTTAGGATCCTTTGTGATTGTCGCTGTCTCCAATAACTAATTTTCCTTACTTACCTGTGCAGAAAACCTCATTGTTACACAGTTGGTGCAGAACTGAATATTGCTGGCTGGATCGTGAGGCACACTGAAGCAGACATAAAGGGCTGTGACCTCTGGAAGTTTCTGAGGTCACTTGCTAGGACTGAGGGGAGTGGAAGTCCAACATCCAGAGGGCCAAAGGTTCCTCACCTCTGTTGTAAAGAGTTCTGAAGAACTAAGTCTTAATAAAATAATCTCTAAAATCAAGATGACAGGTTGCAAGCAGGGCTCACAATAAGAATCACACAAACTGTCTCCTCTTCATTGCAGTCCCAACTCCCATAACCTAGGCCTTTCTTAACACTCCTCTAATCCCCAGAAGAGGTTGGGGGGCACAGAGAAATGCAATGGGAAGAGGGGTTGGGAAATTCTTCTCATGAAAGGCCTGCTGTGGGTGCAATCCAGTGTGTTTATTTTAGTAAGTTATTTATTAGTCTGTTAAAGGCAAAACATTTATTTTAAAAGCTAATATTTATAGACACTAGGTTTTCCAACTAATGGCAAAACATTCTGAAGGAGAATCAGCCACATCTGCCTGGCTAGAGGTTAATTACCTAGAACACAAGCTTGTTCAGTATCTCTTGTTTGCTGCTCATTTAAGATACAGCCTGTAATTAGTCCTGAAAGATTAAGAAAAGGTGCCTGACAAACAATGTGGTTATACTCTCAGTAATGACTGCACACTTGGAGATACAGAAGCTTTATTTTGCAGTGGATGGGTAACCTGGCAAAGACCACCTTAGAACATTACTTAAAGTTCTCACTCTCTTTAAAATCAACATGCTCAGCCTACACATGCTTATTCCCATAAGTCCTATACCACTATAGTCATAGAAAATGATTAGTGACTGTTTTTTTAAAAAATACCCAGTAGAACATTGAATTCTCAAGTCTGTTTCAACTTAAACGTAACTGAATCTACCACAACAATACTGGCTATGTGGGGAAGATTTTGCAAAGATCAAGTGAATGATGAGTTTGGTCTTACATTAAATGCTGACATAGAAGATGAATGAGACTGCCTTTCACATTTAATCTGGAGAACTTTCATTTTGAGCAGAATTGTTTTAGATAAAGATAATTCCCATGAATAAAGCATGGGTCCTTTATGCAATTATAGTGAGATAACTATCATGGCTACGTTCTATGAAGTCCTGACATTTGTAGTGTGATGAGATACTGGAGCTGCCTGGCTGAGAATTCTCCCCTCCCTAAACTGGAAATCCCAGGATTCAGTAGGATGGAACTATGGCAGTTAAAGCAGAATCACAACACCATAACTGGTAGGAAAGAGTCCATGGACTCTTGAAAAGCCAGTAGATGACAACATCTTCAGTCTTAAAAAACATTAAGCTGTATAAAATAGGTGACAGGATTTCATAATTTAAACTCAACATCATCAAGTTTTCATGAGGTGTAACTGGTACTACATATAACACATGCCATATATTTAAATTTAAACTGAGGCCTTGTTGATTTGGCATTCTTTCCCCAAGGTAGATTGTGTTTCTTAAGCGAAATTCAACTTCCTATAAGTGCTACTATGGGTGCTCCTATAGGAACTATTACTTTATCAAATATGAAGTGAAGGAAGCTGAATTTCCTGTACAAAATATATGGACAAGAACCATGGAAGTATGAGAGTGGCCAAAAGTGCAATCATTCCCCAAGGGGGCACTGAGAAATGGGGCCTGAAATACTTGTGTGCTGGTCAAGGAAATAAAGAGAGGGCAGTGCCTAATGCTGAGAGAAGGCAGCAAGCAATATGGGGTGCAGAGAAGAAGTGGTAACATATTGCAGAAAGAAAAGGAAGAAGGGAGTAACAGATGGAAGTGCAGATGTACATATAGCGAAAGAGTGATAATAGAGTAACCTGTAGGATGCAAACAGAAAGAGAGGGTAATAACACATGAGGCAGGAAAACAACTGTGGAAGAAAAGAGAGAAAACAGACTAGGATGCAGACACGATGCTATTGCAAAAGGAGAGAGCATTGGAAAGATCTGTAATGGCACAGAAAAGGAAGTGCTACAGAATGCAGGGAAACAGCAACATACTATCTGAAAGACCCTATTTCCTATATAAGACTGCCTAAGCTTTAAGATCTTCAGGTGTGGGTTTTTATTTTTCTCAGTCCCACCACACTCACAGGTACATTTGGTAGAGTGTGAGGACAGAGGGACTAGGGAATTCCCTCCCACGAGAGGCTTTCTTGGCCCTCTCTCTGCTCCTTTTGCCACCAGACCTTTGATTGGTTTTGCAAAAGAGTTTTTTTTAATGCCTAGACTTTAATCCTTATGTTTTAAACAAGTTTTTAATTTTAAGAAAATTATTTTTGAATTTATTTTTTTATAGTATTGTCTGTTCAATGGTTTAAAAGTTCTGTAGAGACAGGAGGACCCAAAGACCACCTGGGAGTGAAGAAGAGGCAGCTTGCCAGCTACTGCCTATACCATGTGCCACCTCTTCTTTCACTCTGGAACTCTTTCACCACAACAAGGCTGCCTCTTTGCAGGACTGAGCCCCAGCCAGCAGTCTCCAGCAGCTTCCCAAGGTTGATTAGGTTAGCTCCCTAAGCTGGGGAATATAAATGGGGTACTGCAGGGGTGGGTCTGCTCCTGAAGGAGGCAACATCAAAGGAGGGTCACCTCTTTGGGGGAGTCACTTCAGAGGGGTCATGAGAACAAAACCCTGTCCTACTGCTGCTTTGCAAGAAAGAAATGCTTGGCTGCTTAAAGACGCTGTCCCATCGGGATAAACAACTAACCATTTTTGTGGAGAGAGGAAGATCTCTTGCAACAAACAAGGGAGATAATGGTACTCAGGGAGCAGCCATTCAAGTTGCACAGGGTAGAGGAAGACAATGAAAATAAGACACAGCTGCACTATCTCAAAATAGGGTGTCTTCCATCCCAAATAATCTGAATATCCATAGCATCTATCTATAAAAATACTGATAACTCAGTGCCAGGTTGGTGAATAGTAAAACAACTGCCATTCAGGACTTGACCCTAAGTGAACCCATCAACCTGGAATGCATTAAAGAAACCTGGTTGTATGACACAGAAGGGGTAATCCTTCTCATCTCTGCCCACCTGGATTCTCTTTGCAGCAGCAGGCAAGATCAGGGTGGCATGGGCAGGTGGAATTGCAGTGGTCTATTGGGATAATATCCCATTAACTTGGCACCCTGTCCCTCAGTCTGCAGGGTTTGAGTCTCTATTTAAAGATGCGTGGGCAAAAAAGATTAAGCATTCTGTTGTTGTATTGCCCACCAGTAGCAAAGCAGTCTCCCTTCCTGGTCTATCTGGGGTCATGTTGAGAGTCCCTGTGGCTTGTAATGCTGGGGGACTTCAATATCCATGTTGAGGCTACCCTGGCAGGAGTCTCTCAGGAGCAAATGTCCATGACAACCATGGGTCTGTCCCAAATGGTATCTGAACCCCCTCATGCTGCTGGGCATCTTGTTTTCTTTACAGGATGGGATGATGGTGATCTAGGAATAGAGGAGCTTTCTACTGTTCTGTTGTCATGCACAACTCACTTCTTGGTCAGGTTTAGACTTACTGGGACTCTGCAGGTGTGAGAATCATAGAATCATAGAATCATAGAAATGTAGAGTTGGAAGAGACCACGGGGGCCATCCAGTCCAACCCCCTGCCATGCAGGAACACCCTCAAAGCACTCCCGACAGATGGCCATCAAGCCTCTGCTTAAAAACCTCCAAGGAAGGAGACTCCACTACGAGGCAGCACATTCCACTGCCGGACAGCCCTGACTGTCAGGAAGTTCTTCCTGAGGTTCAGGTGGAATCTCCTTTCCTGCAGCTTGAATCCATTGCTCCTTGTCCTGGTCTCTGGAGCAGCAGAAAACAAGCCCTCTCCTTCCTCTACATGGCATCCCTTCAAATATTTAAACATGGCTATCATGTCCCCTCTTAACCTTCTCTTCTTCAGACTAAACATCCCCAGCTCTCTAAGTCTATCCTCATAGGGCATGGCTTCCAGGCCTCTCACCATTTTGGTTGCCCTCCTCTGGACTTGCTCCAGCTTGTCAATATCCTTCTTGAATTGGGGTGCCCAGAACTGGACACAGTATTCAAGATGGAGTCTAACCAAAGCAGAGTAGAGTGGTACCAGTACCTCCCTCGATCTAGACACCATACTCCTATTGATGCAGCCGAGAATTGCATTGGCTTTCTTGGCTGCCGCATCACACTGCTGACTCATGTTCAGCTTGTGGTCTATGAAGACTCCTAGATCCCTTTCACATGTACTGCTATCCAGCCACGTGTCCCCCAACCTATATTTCTGTATTCCATTTTTTCTACCTAAGTGTAGGACCTTACACTTCTCTCTGTTGAATTTCATTTTGTTTGCCTTGTCCCAGCTCTCCAATCTATCCAGGTCATTTTGAATTTTGATCCTGTCCTCTGGCGTATTAGCAACCCCTCCCAATTTGGTGTCATCTGCAAATTTCATGAGCATGCCCTCTCTTCCTTCATCCAAGTCGTCGTGAGGAACCCATTAAGGTGGTCCACCCCAGGTTTATGGATGCAGATGAATTCCTGATGGCTCTTGGGGAGTTTTTCTGATGCCTCAGCAGGCAAAACCTGTCCAAGTCCTGATTGATCTCTGGAATGAGGAAGTGAGCAGGGCAGTGGACATCATTGGTCCTAAGTGTCTCTTCTCACAGAGTGGAGCTAAACCAGACCCTTGGTTGTCTAAGGAGCTGACAACAACGAAACAAGTGAGACAGAGACTAGAGCAATGGTGGCAGAACATTCAGAGTGAGTCGAACCAAAACCAAACTAAAGTCTGTCTGAAGGCCTATGGTGGGGCAGTAAAGATAGCAAAAAAGGCTTTTCTGGCTGTGACTATTGCATTTACACAGAATGGTTCAGTGGAGCTGCTTTTGTGATCAGGTGCCTATTACAATATGGCAATAAGGCAATTACAATAAGGAGAATGTAAACCACTCAACAGCACACTGTGAAGAATTTGCTCAACACTTTGCAGATAAAATCACTCAGATTTGCTCTGACTTGGGACATCAGAGTTGATACAGGTCCAGCAGATATAACCTTGGCCCCTGTGTCCAGAGTTGACGGATACTTTTCAGCTTTGTGTGGCTGAAGGACATGGACAGAATCCTTGGAGAAGTGAGTCACTGACTGTGTACTAGACCTTTGCCCTGCCTGGCTTATTGAACTGGCCAGAAGATGGACTGAGTGGGTAAGGAATGTGATTAATACCTCTTTACAAGGCAGAGTCCCAAAACATCCAAAGGAGGCTGTGGTAACCTCTTCGGGGGGGGGATCTTCTCTGGATCTTACTATACTGGCCAGTCTCAACATTCCATTTTTGGGGAAGGTACTAGAGCATGTGGTAGCTCTTTAATGCCAGGAGTTCCTGAAGGAGGTAGAGCCACTCCTGTCTGATTGCAGGCCTGGTTAGAGGATGAAGACAATTTTGGTTGCCTTGGTGGAGGACCTATGCAGGGTACTGGAGGGGAGTGGGGCTGGACCTCTCAACTCCTTTTGATACCATTAATTGTGGTATCCATCTGAGTCTCCTCTCTAGGATGGGGCTTGAAAGTACTGTTCCATAGTGGCTCCCTTCTCCTAAAGGATGGTGTTGAGAGATTCCTGCGTGACTTGATTGCCTTGTGGAGTCCCCTATGCTATTTAACATACACGTGAAACCACTGGGAGAGATTGTCTGGTGTTTGGAGGTCACCAGTGTGGCTGATGGTACCCAGCTTCATTACTCCTTTCCAGCTAATTCCAAAGAAGCGGTTCCCAGAGTAAACCAGTGCCTGTCAGCTGTAACGGACTAGGTGAGGGATGAACAAATAAAAGCTTAATCCAAACAAGATAGAGCTGCTCCTGATCAGTCAAAAGACAGATCTGGGAATAGAGATTCAGCCTGCATTAGAGGAGGTTATACTCCCCCTAAAAATGCAGGTTTGCAGGTTGGGGAGTACACCTAGATTCAGCTCTGAGCTTAGAGGCCCAGGTTTCAGCAGTGACCAGGAGTGCATTTCCACAGCTAAAGTTTGTATACTGATTACATCAATTTTTGGAGAAGTTTGGCCACTGGTACATGCCTTGGTCACATCAGATTACTATAATGCACTTTGAGAGCCAGCATGTTGTAGAGTTGGACTATGACCGTAGAGACCAGGGTTTGATTTCTCCCATGGCCACGGAAATCCACTGAGTGACTGAGCGACCTACACTTTCAGCCCCAGAAAACCCCGTGACAGGTTTGCCTCCAGGCCACCATAAGCTAGAACCAACTTGAAATGTACACAACATACTTTACATGAGGCTGCCTTTGAAAAGTGGTCAGAATCTTCAGCTGAAAGAGTTGCAGCCAGATTAACTGGAACTAGCTAAAGGGAGCACACTACTTCCTTGTTGCAACAGCTCCACTGGCTACTGGTCTGTTTCTGAGCACAATTCAATATGCTGGTGATGACCTATAAACCCTTATATGGCTTGGGTCCAGGTTATTTGAAGGACATTTCTCCTTTTATGAGCCCATTAGAAGTCTAAGACTTGTCTCACTACCCTCTCAGGTGCACACTGGGAACACGGTTCTCTTAGAGGCCACTCCTGGACTTTAGAACTCCCTCCCTAGAGAGGGATGGTCCCATCCTTGCTCTCCTTCTGTCAGTAAACTAAAGCATTTTTATACCATCACTTTTAGAAACTGACTGGGGTGAGGTTTTAGTGATGTGCAGTGCTGTTTTTAAGGTTTGTATACAACAGGTACTATAAGCTGTATTTGAGAAGGAGGAATTGGCAAACCATCTCTGAGGATTCTTTGCCTAAGAAAAACCTATGAAATTCACAGTTACCATAAGTTGACAGGTGACCTGGAGGCACATACACAAACATATAGGGTTTTTTTTTAATTGAATTTTAATGTTTAAACTTTACAATTGTTTAATCACTATTTAACTAACTAATATTTATACTTTTACTGATGACTTTGTATAGTTTTAATCTGTACTGAGTCCCATTATTGGGAGAAAGGCAAGATATAAACAAAATAATATACTTTAGTTGCCTTGTTTTTATCTTATTCTGGAAACAGCCTTGGCTATGGGACAAAGGGAAGGATATTATATCTATAAAAACTACTTTTGCTGGGATAAACTTAGTATGATCCTATCCAGTTACTGAAAATTTAAACAGCCTCGAAGGAATTCACTTTTTGCACCCTTCAAACTGATATTTCTTCCCTGCTACTTTATTCAGTATTTATAAAAAAAAAAAGTATTTATTACAGTACATTTTTCCCTTGTAATATGATTTCTTCACTTTGGGAAAAACCAGATGTTATGTGAGAAAATCTTCCTCCTCCTCCGACTGTGGATTCCCAGTGTTTGTTCCAGGTCTTCCATGCTCTAGAAGAGATTTTGAGGGGACTTGGTGGGTGTGGAGTACATCTCCCCCCGACACACCTTGTTTCATGGAAGAAGCAGCAGAGAGATTACCTGAGCTCTAGTGTTTGTCCTTTTAATCTTTGTTCTTGAAAGCTTGTGGGGTATATCAGTTTCAGTGTTGGATTAGGACTCTGGGAGAACAGGGTTCAAACTCCCACATAACCACAAAAACCCACTGGGTGACCTTGGGCCAATCATATTCTTTCATCCTCAAATGAATGGCAAAAGTCCTCTGAATCAGTCTTCCCCAGAAAACTCTATTCTGGGATCACCATAAGTTGGAGTCAACTTGGAGGCACATAATAAGAAGCTGCCTTTCGGATTCTTTACATCTAACTAGAGAGTGCTATCTAAACTTGATTACAATGTCCATGGGATTAAGTTCTTTCTAAAGAATAATCACGGATGATTTCCAGGGTGTGCTGCAATATTCAGAGACCATCATTACATTTCTTTGATATTTGAATGAGCACACACAGACAGAAGCACAGGTAAGTTTTTAATGCCTTAGCTTTCTGTTTTTCAGAAATGAGCATGGGATATTTTATGTTTCAGCTTTATATCTTTTTTAGATAAACAATGTTACAGCTGTATTGGTAATAAATGAGAATAATGATACTATTTTTAACTCAACATAGTGTATTTATAAAATGAATTTATCAAAATACATTTTGCACTAGATAATAAATAAAGTCCAGCCAAACCAACCTACCAAGAGTTCAAATACACTGTGGCAGGTTTACATGTGGTAAACAGTCCATTATGACTATTATGCTTGCTCTGCTCCCCCTCCTCCCCCATGATGCTCATCTGTTGGGCTAAGGAACCGCTTAAATTTCTAGCCAAGATTTCTCATTCTACATCATCTTCAGCCAAGCACTGTGCACTTACAATTCTCTGTAAAAGAAAATATTAGAACACTGTTAGAGCGTTATTCTTCTTAGCAGGTAAATTACTTATATGGGTTGTATCTTGCATAATTGATTAAGACTGTCCCTCATTGAAAATGAACGTAGAGATTCTACGCACAGTAAGAAGTAGCTAATAAGACCCTAAAAAAAATTTCTTAAAAATGAAGTTGTGCAATATTTAGTAATACCTAAAAATTATTTACTCAGAATCCAGCAGCTATTTGTTATACGTTTCTACTATCAATATTTGATTGAAGTATTATTTTATTGAAGCATTTCAATGGTTTAAAATTAACACTCTGCTGAAAAGATTTTTTACAGACATAATTCTGGTCAGTTTCCCAGCTCTGACTACTCTCACAGGACCTTGAGAAACCCAGATCAAGATAAATTCTAGCCCTTCTGTTGCAGAAATGACATTACAGGCAACAAACTCTAAATCAAAACATCTCTTCTGCAAATAAGGATGTTCAGTGTTCCTAATAATTGCTTCACATGTCGTTTCTGTAAACTCCTAACTTTCAAGAGTAGCTGTTAATTAGCATATGAAATTGTTGTTAAAAAAATAAGTTACACATTGCCTACTAAATAAATCCTGCTACACACTTGGTTTTCAAAAGCTACAATACAGCTAACAAGAAATTCTAATCCCAAACTCAAAATCCTACCAGAAATAAAATTCACATCCTAAATGTGCATCTGAATTCAGTATTTAGAATGAATATCCTAAGCTGGCAAATCTATCAATAGTCAGCCTTCTCTCAACCGGGTACGCTCCAAATCTGTTGGACAACAGTGGCTTCACTCACCAAACATGGGCCATGCTGATGGGCAGAGGAGCTGCAGCCTAGAGCTCCACAGGAGGCATCACTATCAAGACCAGAGTACCTTTTAGGCTAGATAGCCTAGCATCAGAGAGTGCTGACAGTGAGAGTAGGTTGGGGCGTGATGACCTAAGCAATACAGGGCAGGTTTTATGGCAGTATCCCCAATTCATTCAGGATTTCCAGTGATAAAAGCCAACACTCTGAATTGCATCAAGAAATGAAATCAGTGAACCAATGCAGATTTCTTAGCATATATGTTATGTGTTCCTTCCACCCACTAATAGGAGTCTAGAGGTAGACTGCTGTGGACACACTGAAATCTTTGCACGATCATCAACAGCAGCTTCACAAAGGGCACTCTATCATGTTGGGCTTAGAAATGACCAAGAAATACAGATATACAGAAACTTTTGCATAACTATCAGCAGCAGTCTCAAAAAGCACTCAATAAATGTTCAACCTAGAAACAGCCAAGGAATACAGACAGAAAAACACTCACATTGAACTTTGTGACACACGTGAAAACTACTACACTACACAACCTCTTCTTGCCTCATCCTGATTACAGTGCATATCTAAGTTTAATGCTGCAAGTACCTCCTAATGTGATTTGGACATTTGTTATGCATGCCCTGCACTACACATGCAAGGTTGCAATGCTGGGCATGCTTCTTTGGGAGTAACTGCAATAAAATCTTTTCCACTGGAATTTCCAGAGAAATAGCTGTGTTTGTTGTTTTTACTTCAACAGAGTAAGTGTCTTTAAGCCTAACATTTATTATGGAATAAGCTTTTATAGACCACAATTCATTTCATCGGATTTATGCAGATAGATAGATACAAGAGGGCAGGCTGTAAATAACACTGATAATGAAAAATACTTTTTCAAAGTGTAAAGAACAATGCAGAAGTTAATGCTTCATACCTGGCTAATTGTTGGGAGTTTAGTAAGAAGCATCTGGAAAACTGGTGGTGGAAGAGTCTGCTGTAGAACTTGTAGTAACTGCTGTGGTTGTCCACAAACAGCAATGGCATTTGTCAAGTGATCAACACCCTTCTCATATTCTCCTACAGGAAAAAGAAGTATGTCACACTGGCTTTCAATTACATAGTAGAAAATATTTTCTTTTTTCTCAAATAAAAACTAGTTTCAAAAAGGGAACAAAACATCCTTGCACGATGTCCCCTCTACCTCCACAAATCTGTCAACAAAAGAAAGCCCAGCCAAAAAGCAAGTTAACTGCTCAGAATTTTCAGGTTTCATTTGCTTCTCCATTTAGTTAATAAGATTTGGTTTTTCATTTTCAAAGAGAACTGAAATCAACATGCCAACATAGAACCCTCTATAAGAAAACTTGGAACATTCTTTTCTAACACAGTTTTTATGTAGGAAAAAAATGGTTGGAAATAATCCCTAAGCATGTTGTCATGACCGCAAAAAGACAGAAAGCCTTCATGTCAAGGACTCGTTAGGCATGGATTAAATTTCACACAGTGAAACTGACCCAAGGTCACAGAGGAGCAGGAAGGCACTGCTAAAATCAGGGACTTTTATCCCATTTGTCTTTGGTTCTTTACCAGTGTAATCCCAAGAAAATATTATTCTATAGAAAATTCACAGTTTAGTATTCATATACTGAAGGTAGGCTGGTAGTATTACTACCATAAGTGAAATTATTTAGCAATTGAAATTTCTAACTCTCAAGGTAGTAATTTTAAATATAATTCATCCTTGGCTAGTTTACCAAGTCTCTATACCATAACAGATAAAGATTTTGGTAAATAATATCTACTATTCCATTATAAAAACAACAATTTTCAGTAAAAGTAATCCTAGTATTCTTTCCACTAGAATGCATTTCATTCCCTCATTCCATCAGGAAAATCTGCAACAACCTTGTGCTAGTAGTTCCTCGCCCAGTTGTATCTCTTCAAGGAAGAACTTTTGAACTGCTTCTGCATCTTTTAGATCAGGCAACTGTAATGACAATATGTATCAAATCAGCCATTTAGAAGTCAATACTCTCCCTCCACCACTGACACACACACTTATAAACACAATGCAAGAATATTTATATATTTGATGGTCTGTAACATTAAGAACTTTCCAAGACAAAAAAGTGTATCAGGAATATTATATTCCAGATTTTTGGAAAGTCAAATTATGAAACACAGACAAGAAGCTTGGAACTACCTGGATTACCATCTATTTAACTTACAAGCAGTTAAATCTGCTATATCAATGAACTCCAATTTGTGAAATTTTATATCCTAACAATATCCCATAGAAACAATTCATCGAGGCTTGGATCCACTTGAGAAATGGAATCAGTGGAAGTTGATCTTTCTACTATGTTTCCCCAAGAACACTGCAAATGAGGTGTGCTTTTTGAACAATGGCAAGGGAAACAGAAGATGAGTGAAAGGCAGGTAGAAGACTCTACATGTGTGTGCAGGTGAGGAGTGTCATTTTCCACTGAGGCTTCTCTGAACCTAACCAAATAATGCAACTTGGAAAAATTTATTAGCATAATATATTGACACTTTAAACCATAGTCCATATTGAAAAGAATTCTGTATATCACATCTTGATATACAAGATGTATATACAAACAAACAAGATGTATATACAAACAAACAAAACCTTGTACCAAATACAACGAAGTATTACCTACCTTTGAAAGTCCTGCTCTTTCTTTGGCAAGCTTCTGTTTCTTCCTTCCTATGAATAAAACACAGAGTATGATACACCACTTATCTGACAGGTTAGGGACCAGAGCACTGTTAAAAAATGGAATTGGCTTCAAACAGGAAACCATGTACTGTACTGTAGGAATCATGAAGGATGTATGGAGGCTTACTTGGGACCAACCACATGTGCACTGCTTTCAAAGTCTCTCAGCCAGCTTAGCACCTATTTTTCTCTTTGCAGCTTGCTTTGCAAGTGGTTCCAAGAAAGCCTCCATAGGTAAGAAGAAGAGATGAAAGAGTGGAACCCCTGTCAAATTAATGGAATTTGCCTTAATTTGGAAGTGTCAAAAGAGTAATCAGATAACAGAACATCTAAAAGTGGAGGTCTCCTGTATTCTATAATAATTAGCAGATTTGGTAAGGAACTATTACTTTTTTCAAATCATAATGCTATTTGCACTCTATATTGATACTTTGGAAGAAGAACAGTAATTCCATACACTGTGAAGTGTGTTATAGAAATGAACTGTACGTAAGTTGGGATCCATCTCCAAATTTACTTTACATCAAGACAAAACCTATCAAATTCTTTTTGCATACAGACTGATCATTAAGAACTCACTGCAAGATAGCATCTAATGTTGCATGGAAACATACTTCTGAGCATGGCATTAATTCCTTTTGCTCTGCTGAAGTGTCAATGTGACAGGACTACCAGGAAGCCAGGGAGAAATTCTAGTGTTATGTCCACCAGGCATAATTCTTCGCTGTTCCACCTTCAGGAAAAATATTCCATCTAGCCTGTGTGAGAAACCTCATATCCATACAGTTAAACCTCCCACTGCTTTTCAATTCCAAGGAAGGACAGCAGCCTACTTTGCCTCAGTTTTTCACAGATCTTGTCACACTAGCTACAGTACAACAGAAATACCTGTGGGGAAAGTTTCAGTACCCCATGTCTCACCATCAGTTTGCCCACAATCAAAATACAAGCTTAGTGTTATCATAAGCTGCTACAGACCATCTCATGACTTGTGTAAGCCTCTAAATTCTCTCAGCAAAGAAAACATTACCAACTCAAATCTGGAAACATCATTTTACAATCAGTATAAATGACCACTTTGCATGAGGACGTCTTTTTAACAAAGGATTGCTACATTTTTGTTGAAGAGGTGAAATAATGCAGAACTACAACATAATATTCTGCATTTTGGATAACTCTACATTTTTATTTTGCATTCATCCTTATCCTGGAAGTTATAATGGCAACAGTACCAGGAGGGTTTGAGAATGCATCCAATCATGCACAAAGCAGCAAAGGAGTTCTATTATTTTTTTTCTAATTTTTTCTCCCCTCTTACTCATCATCCATGGTTCAGGCAAAAGGATGAAAAATATAGTTCCATCCCAACATATAAAACCACCAAACCTGAAGTCCTCTACAAATAGAACCTACACAAAATCTTGCTGTGTATTCTCACCCCCAAATAAAAGTGCTCTTATACAGAGGGTTGATTCAGTCAGCTATGCCATTTTCCAGAAGACTGTGATCTTGCTTCTCAGTTGTTCCAATCTTGTAATCATTAATTCAACTAGATTTGCTATTACATCAAACAATTTCTTCAAGACACATTTGGACTCAATAAATATAATTACACAGTTAGGTTCTTTCCTACAGGGCCACACAAGGAAGACTACTTCAGATTAATGATTAGCAGATCTTAATTTTTTTAAGAGGTTTATGCAATTTTTACCTGAATGTGTAAACGAACATACACACAAATGCACAGAGAAAAGATGTCAAATATGTAACAAGCTTCGACACTACACACACCCACAGCGGAGGCACCAAGCTCCTAGGACACTATGCATTACGGTGCATACAGCGGTGGGCTCCTTTGTTGACGGTGCACTTTACACGTGTATGTGTATCCATAACGTGTGTGTGTCCAACATACACTCTCATTACACCATACATAAAACAGTCCTCATTCACACGTGTATCCACAGTAGGATGCCTTGATGGTGATCAAACCTATCAAATGCCCCCGAAGACCCAGAACAGAGGAATCTCCACCTAGAGACCTGCCTCGTTTTTGGTTCAGGATTTGGGCTGCCACAGGAAACTCCCTCAAAGGCTTCTCGACACAAAGCGACAACCGAGGGCCTTCTAGGAAAGGGTCCTCCTGCCCACTCACCCTCCGACCCCGCCCCACCACTGAACAGACAAATCCCCACATGAGGGCAAAAACCAGAGGCTGGAGAGCCAACCGCAGAGGGGCGACGAGCCCTCTCTCCTCCAGCGTGACCTTCACCCACCTAGCCGCGGAGGGAGGGGAGGGGGCCGCGCCGCCCACACTAAAGAGCTGGGGGGAAAGGGAGGGGAGGGGGAGGGGAGGTCCATCCGCAGCGGTTGCCCCACGAGGGGAGCGGCCGAGAGACTCACGTTCCCGCAGCCGGTTCTTGAAATTGGGGTCGCTCCTCCTCTTACGGTCGAAGTAGATGCAGTAGCCGATGAAGAGGGCGCCGCAAACGCCGGCGGCGATGGCGCTGGTCCTCCCACCCATCATCCTGGCCCTCCAGCCCGCCTCGTACTTCACAGGCACCTTGGAGCGGCCGGAGCAGAAGAGGAAGAACCCTCCCAGCGCCTCACACACGCCAAGACAGGCGCCGCGCGTCATCAACCAGCGACGGCAAAGCGCCCCCTATACTGCGCACGTGGGCATGCGCGCGCTTCCCTTTCAACCGCTCAGTTTCGCCTTTCTAGCCTGTGACGAGTGCGCATGCGTGACAAATTCGCGCGGCCTCCCTCTTTCCCCCGCCCCGCTACGTGATCGCCGTCACGTCTATTTATGTCCCGTACATCCCAGCGCCAATAGTGAGGAAATGCGATCTCTGGGGTTTGTTGTTGTGGTGACGGCTGTGTGCCTTCACGGAGAGGCCCCTCCCCACACAGCAAACCCCAGGGTCCCATAGAGTGTTGAAAGCAGTATAAAAGCACTATAATAGTCTAGTGCGGAAATGGCGCGGCCGTACCTGAGAGAAACTACCACCTCTGCCTCTACTGCTCTTTTGCAGGGCTTAGAATTTTTTTTTTTTTTTTTGAGGGAGGAGCACAATTCCCATATTCCCCCAGCAACTGTGGCCATTTTGGCTGAGAGTTTTCAAAAATGTAACTTCAAATTACTTTATAGGCCTGAATAAACAAACAACGAAAATCCTTTAAGATACACAGCGAAGCAGCAGTCCAGAGCAGGTCCCAGGTGGGCCGCAGGCTTTTCAGAGCAATTCAGTCTCCTTCAGTCTGCTTGTGTATGTGATGTACCATTATTAGATTTATAGTGGTATTATTAGAGTTTTTTCATGTGCTCGGTCTGTGGCTGTCACAACTATTACTGAACTTGTTGTTTGTGCTGACTTCCAATAAGTACTGTAATTTTTTATGTCGTTAAACCTTATGTCGTTAAACCTTATTACTCAAGATAATTAAAGTCACAACAGAAGTAGGCGTTTTGTTAAGAGTACATTTCTGTCACGGTGGGACTCAAGTTCACTGACAGTGACTGGTAGAGTGTGAGGTAAGAGCAGTTGAAAACAGTTGAAAGCTACTGGAAAGAGAAGGGCAGGAAGGACCAGAGGAAGGTGATAGATTTCAAAAAGGACTATACCAGTGGTTCTCAACCTGGGGGTCAGGACCCCTTTGGGGGTCGAATGACCATTTCACAGGGGTCGCTGCTCCTCAATCCTGCCCCCCCTTTTAAAAGAAGGTGGCCTCACAGCCAACGGGAGCAGTGCTTCTGAGACCCTGCGCTGGGAGGAGGGGAGAGGAGGCGTACTGTGCGTTTCCCCATCTTTCCCTGCCTGGTGGGAAAGCACTGGAGGAGCCGGAGGTGCGGAGAGCGGGAGGAGAGAGCTAGAGCTGGAGCGTTAAGGCGGAGGCGAGGAGAGGAGACCTGCAAACCCCAGGATTCCATAGGATGGTGAAAGTGGAATCATAGCGCTATAACAGTCTAGTGCAGAAATAGCCAGGATGACTTTCTCCTCTTGCTTTTGTTGTGCGTGGACCCTTGGCGCTTGCCACACGCATGTGTTGTGTTCTTCGCCCTGACTTTTTTTGCATTCCTCGCTTTTTGTATGTTCAGCGTCCGCACTCCCTTTAAAGGAGGGAGGGAGGGAGTAAAACAAAATGCATCTGCTTATGCTGCCGCCATCTTTCCTCTCTCCCTGTCCTTTCCTCCCTGCGCCTCGTGTAAAATGTGGGCTGTTTTGGCCTTGCCTTTGGGAGTGACTGTCTTTTTGAACTGTGGAAACCCAACATTCAGAACTAGAACTACTGCCTTAATTCTGGCATTGATGGACGCTTTCTGTGCTTAAAAAAAGGGGGGAGGGTTACCAGTTTTTAGGCATTAGAAGTCTATCCAGAGCAGTGATTTAGGGTAGTGTTTCCAATCTATTTGATGTTGGAACTAACTAACTAACTAAATAATAAATAGATAGATAATAACAAAAATGATTTAATGGGTGGGGGTCACCACAACATGAGGAACTGTATTAAGGGGTCGCGGCATTAGGAAGGTTGAGAACCACTGGACTATACAGTTGGCCTGTTACTTCTCTGGCCTCAATATAATTTTCAGAATAGATGAAAATTAAGCTTCTGAAACACTTTCAGAAGGCGGCACTGTATAGTAAAAATTTAATGTAACTACCAATGACTGCTTGCTTTCGTAGCATCGGGGGCAGGGATTCCATTGGACTCTAGTCTGAGATTTAAAGAAGTGCCACTTTCACACAAGTGCAGGAATCTCCAGTGCATCCTTCCCTGTCCTTGGTTATTTTAAGACCTTTTTGACTGCAACTCCCATTATTCCTGGCCACTGCTGGTTGGGAGTTTGTAGTTCAGTACATTTGAAAAACAGCAGGATTGAAAGCATTGTCCAAAGTGGGGGGTTTCCCATAGATATGACAGGTTTTTGATCTCCTCTCCAAAAATTAATACTAGCAAAGATTCTGAGGAAAGGATATTTTGCCTTATTATCTGGTTTAACCAGTTTAGCCAAAAATTCATAACCTTAAGGCAAAAGACCCAAGGTGGCAATGCCTCTGTACTTTTAAGACATGCCTTCAAATAGTTAACAGTCATTGATGTGAGATACAAGAAGTTAAGCTTGTTACTCACTTTTATGACTGTACTCATTATTTTATTGGTCAACGACTGAAATAAAGTGCCTGTCATCTCTGTACTGTCTCCAACATTTCTGTAAGATTGTGTTACTGATTTTGTGCCATTTGACTGGTATTTTTCTGCCAGCAGGTAAAGACCTTTCTATTCAAGGGAGCATTTGGTTTTTTGTGTACGCAACAGACAAAGCTTTTAATGGGGGAGGAAGTGTAGTGTTTTTATTTTGTTTTTAAGTGTTTTTAACCTGTGTTTTTTCAATTAGAAATTTAGTTTGTATTTTAACTTTTGTAGTTTTTAATTGTACTGTGCTTTTAAACTGTTGTACACCACCTTGAGTCCATGTTGGAGAAAGGTGGGATATAAATTAAATAAATATAAATGGGCATATCTATAAAATAAACTAAAAACAAGAGTGCATTCCTCACCCTGCTAGCATGTAAGTCACCAGCTGTCATTTAACTATTACTAATTACTAGTCCATCTGCATGGTTAATGAAAGGTATAATTCACTAGGCCACCTCTGCACTATAGAAACCTAAACACAAGCAGCTTGGATCCAGGAGATATCATAACTTTCTTTTCTGTGTCATACTGTAATTGCTGATATATGCCATACTTGTTTACAAAAGCAACATATGATCAAGAGTACCCTGAGATACATTTTCTGTAGCTTCAGGGAACTTGCAAAGTTAAGTATATTTTGGAAACATGGAACATTTCTAAGTAAGCTGGCATTTCGTTATTTTAAACCAGGGTTGGGAACAGTGTGACTTTCCTGATGTTGCTGGACTCTAACTACCACCACTAGCTGTGCTGATTAAGGTTAATGGGAGTTGTAGTCCAACAAGATCTCAATGGCCACACATCCCACCCACAGGGAATGGAATATTTAAAGGCTCAATAAAGATCCTGCCATGAGTTATTTCACTCTGGATAAAAAAAGAAAAGAAATAAGCTCAAGGAGTATTGGATTCAGTAATTTCTGTGGTCATTGTTTGGCTACTATTGTTTGGCAACAACTGTTCATTTTAACATGCTGTGCCACTTGAAGGTGTAACCAATCTTTTATGATGGATTTGAAATAAAAGATTAATTTGAGGGACAGAAAAGCTCACCAGTTTACCACAGGTAGTGGGCTTATTGGACTATCTGTTCAATACAGGGCTTTGCATAATGAGAGAAATTAAAACCAAAATATGCATAATGGATAATAACAGATTCCTGTTAAGGTTGTGAAAAGCAGTATTTACAGAGACAAAACTCAACACATTGATGGCTGGTAGAACAGTATTTTTCCAATGGAGTTTGCTATACCAGATTAAAGTTATAAAAGACTTCAAAGAAACAGCTTGCATAAGCCACCATGACAGTACACCAAAGTTGATTTTTGAGTCTCCAAGCCCACAACAGTGAAAACAAAAAAAGGTTCAGTTAACTGATATTCATATTTCTCAGACCCTACCAAAATTACAGCAGCAAGCTTTGATATACAGACGACAGACAAAGCGAAAAAGGGCTTTTCTATTACATAATCTTCAAAAAAACTGGCCCCGGCCAGATTTCTACTGATTTTATACCAAATGGATGCTTTTCACATGTAGGCTATATAGCTGTGCAAAGACAATGCAGCATGAACAGCCTCAAGTGTGTGCATCAAAAATGAAGTAAATAAAAGCAATTCATTTACTTATGATGGTTGGTTTTTTAAAATACTACGTTTGAACTTTAGAAGCCCCCAAAGTGGTTTATGAAATGAAGAAACAAACAAAACTTGGTTGGAGGAAAAGAGCAAGCAGCTGTTATTAACTGCTTGAACTCCCCCAATTCCTAAAAGAATTTTTTCCCAATTTAGGAATGCTTAGATTTGTGTGAATATATACCAACTTGAAAATTTTTAAATTTCAGAACATTACTGTGTGTTTGGAAGAATGCACTTGAAAATGATTAACAACACAAATCTTTAACGGGAACATTAATAGAGCATCCCAAACAGATTGGGGGGAGGGAGAAGAAGCAGTAAAACTGTTATCACTTATTAACCTTTGAGGACCTTTTAAATCACTTTCCTTCTTAATACTATGCATTAATCAGGGTAAATCTCTAAACTATGAGGAGAAAATGTATTAAAATTCCACCAGACTAACCATGAAATAAAATTTATTTAAAAGTAAAATTCAAAATTTACAACATAAAAGTTTCATTTGGTTTTTTTCAGTTTTTTCTTCATATTTTTTGATTTTGCTTTTTTGCTCTTTTTCAGTGGGACTGCTTTTTCACCAGCAAAAGTATTATTAGAGCATTTTTTTGCATTTTTCAGTGAAGAAGCCTTTGTATACTTCAGTCCAACTGGGCTCTTCACATTATTATGTGTACTTTTCTGTTGTGTTTTTTGTCTTTCAGCACAGCGTTGCACTCTTAGCTTTCTTCCTTTCAGTTCAGCTTTGTTTAGTTTCAGTGCAAGGTGTACAGCATCTGTAGTCTTTAAGGAAAATAAAAACTTAAAAATATTAAAATGCTAAGTTTGAAATGACATCATTTACAGTCAAGCATTCATCTCATATTTGAGCCATTTATTTACAACTTACAGTCATTTAACTCCACCCTATTTAAAACAATAACTTCACAATCAAGCATAATGTATCAGCAAAAAAAAAGTTCTTATCTGGACACTCACTGAAGGGAAAGCAATAATAAAAACCACTGTAAAGGTCTGAAAGACTTGTATCACCGTGCCCAGCCCCTTTAAGATTTTGGATGAGAGTCACAATTTGCATCTTTCTGGATCATATTACATCCTATCCCACTCCCACAATTATATTCATATGCTTAAAAACCTGAGGTTTTAATATTGCTCTGTATTGCATTTGAAAAAGTGGACTGCTAACCACAAAAGCTCATGCCAAAATACAAATAAGTCTTAAAGGTGCTGCCAGGTTTTTTTTTTACCCTCCCCTTTCCTTTTTATGCTGCAACTACTAAGTAGCCATGAAAGCGAAATAACAGGAATGTTAGCCATTTGGGGCACATTTGGTAAGGATGCTGCAGAGCTTTCTGTCCCACAGACATTTCAAAGAGAAGATTTTTCTCAGGGATTACCTATATGATTGCCTCAAGAGCCTGCCTATATGGAATATACATTATGAATCCTTCAGTGGTCATGTTACTGCATGAGGACTCATATTTTTCATAAGCAGTTGTAGGGGAAGTGTTATGACATGACAGCACCATTTACTGGAGCCTGGTGCAGGTTGCATCATGCTGATGATATGATGAAGGTCACAAAAGTCTTAACAATACTCTACAGTGGCCCCTGCCTGTGATCTTTGCACACATGAATGTGAGGTCACATGAAGTGTAGCATGCTGTTACAGTTAATGGAGGCAGCAGGCACATGCCCATGCTGCTGTGGGCAAGCACACATTACATCCATTGACTATAATGGGATGGGATGCTTTGTGTTTTTTGTTTTACATGGGGGTTCCTGGATTGGAACTCCCACATTTACAGAGGGCACACAGTACTCATTTTTGGTAAGACCAAGAAAATCTTAATAATGAGGATCAAGAAAGTCTCTAGATTTCTGTTTTTGTTAAGTGACCTCACTACCATCCAACTTCAACAAGCATTCAATGTATCTGACATAACAGAAAACCATCGTAAATTTCTATCTACAGAATTAACATACCTCAAACAGAACATAACCAAATCCTTTGCCAGTGCCTGTATTCCGATCTCTCACAATTCGTATACCCATTACATTTCCACACTGAGAGAAATGGTTTCTTACAGTTTCATCATCAATATCTGTAAGCAAAAAATATTTGGAGAAGAAAGTATGCTGGTATTAAATCAGAATAGTCTGCAGGTGCATGACCAAAATTCTGCAATAACTCTCCTAATATCTGAACTTGTGCAAGAGTATAGTTATGTCCACAAGCAATACTAAACCATGATTTAGCATTACATGCAGGAGACTCAGCAAGCCTGAGCAAAGTCTTGGGCTCATATGCTCCCTATTCCCCATGAGGCCAGGTGGAGAATTCCAGATATATTTACATTCATTCTCCTTGACGCCTAGCTTTCTCTCATATACAAAGCCATGGTCTAGAACAGGTTGGGAGACAAATGTATAGCCTTTGATAGAACACTGGTGAAAAGCCGCACATTCCCATCCTTACTTGAAAACAAGCTTTCGTTAATTGCTAACAAGCCAATAAATTAAGAGTTTTAGACTACCACGCCCAATTTGTACGTAATGAAATAGGAACTGGTAGATAAAATTAAAGCATAAGGAATTCTCCTCCCAGCTGCATGGAGAAAAATCATAGAGCATGTAGCTTCGTTCAGGCAGAGATTTGTGCTTTTAACTCTTAGCACACAATGGCACACAAAGATCCTATGTTGGAGTGTAGCTCCATCCATGCAGTTCCACATCCTCACACTCACTCTCTCTCTCTCACACACACACATATCCCAGCATCTATCATGCTCCAGGAGGAGCTATTGCTGCTGTCTCCTGCATAGGAGGACAAGGAAGCAATCAAGACCATAAAATAGCAGCTGGACTCAGTTGGTGGCAGGGAGTGGGAGAGAAATGTGCTTGTGATCATGGATGGAGAGCACCAAAAAAAAGAGGAGCCCAGAGTAGCTGTATCTTCCTGATCCAAATTGTGTTCCCCTTCTCTTTGTTAAGAAAGAGCAGCAGCAGACCCTCCCAGAGCTTCACGGGGGAAAGTTTAGGGATGCAGTGCAAGGACAAGAGAATAGCATCCTGTGCTCCATCCCAAAAAGAACTAACAGGCCAAAGTGTGAACCAGCCTGTTTTCTTTTCTGAAGCTGTCACAACACATAATGAACATCATCTAACATCTAAAGGCAAAACACAGTTCTTAATTAGCATGACCGTCTGCTTTTTAAAAAGGAGTATACATTTGAGTACACTGTTAATAACTTTCTATATACTCTACATCTACTCATCAGCAAAAGGTACAAAAGAAGTCATTTTCATTAAACTCTCTGGAAGAGCAGCTTTTTTGTGATCATGGATGGATGGTAGAACAATTTACACATATCTGAAAAAAAAAGAGTGTTCACATACCATAAGGGAGATTGCCCACAAATATTGATCTCTTGTTATCATGCTGTAAGAAAAGGGGGAAAAAATTAAATCAATATCCTAAACAAGAAGTGGGAGGAAAAAAACCTTCTATACCATTTGAATTACTTACAGAAGTGGATTTGGAAGCAAGGTCAACTCTGATGTGGTATCCACTGGTAAATTCCATGCCATTGCTATTGAAACCATAATAGGAAAAAAGTCATGAGGAGAAAAAGTTAATTACTTTCACCTTTAGTTGGCACACTACATTATTTTAGAAAAAAGCTATACAGATTAGAATATGATTTAAGTTAGATTTAATTAAATATCTATCCCAAGACCTTACAAAATCAAACATAACTAGTAAATTTTTAAAAAATACCATTTTATGGCATTATTAGCTGCATGTTCCTCCTTGAAAACGACATAAGCATTAATATATTTCATATTAGGATGCAGTTTTCGCCTGAAAAAGATAAATAAATTTACTATATATTTAACTGAAATTACATTTATAGATTTGTAAGAACAATCCTAGAATTTACACTACAGCTCTCAAAATAGCTACTTAGATGGATAATCTACTGTATTCAATGTGATATAACAGTTGTACTTGCCAGTCCTAAACTTTCTTATTCCCTCTCAAACACGTATCATCACTGTGTCCTAATACTACAGCATCTGTACATTCTCCCATCTAAACGCAGGTCAGTTGTACAGGGAATATCTTAGAGGTCTTTTATCTTCCTCAAAAGCTATGCTTATGCCAGCTCTATAGAATGATAAGGACTGAAGTAATTTCTACCCCTTTTCCAGTTAGGATGCTGAAGCATTCTAGAGCTACAACGTCATTCACACTGATCTACAGTTATGGGTTATGAACTGCAGAATAGCTTTAATTTCCACTTGGGGTCCGGAGATCCCATGTATTTCATAGGGTTTTCTTAGGCAAGGAATACTCAGAGGTGATTTTGCCAGTTCCGTCCTCTGAAATATAGCATACAGGACCTGATATTGTTTGTGGTCTCCCATCCAAGTACTAACCATGGCTGTTCCTGCTTAGCTTTCAACATCAGACGGATTAGGTGACTTTGGGGAATCTGGACAACCAATTGGTTAAATAAGCTTTTTAAATGTATCATAATGAGTTGATTTGTTACAAGTAACCAATTCAGAGCAAGTTAAAATAACATAGGTCCCTTACACATGAATCCTTACACAATCCCTAAATTCTTACCACAGCCATTTTTATTTGACTTACTCTTGCCTCTGTGATATGAGTGGTAACAGCAAGGTGGCCAAGGATCAATCTCCTTCTAGACCTATCACACACACTGAGCCCATATACCTCCATTTTCCTCTATTGTTCCCCTCAAAATGGCAACCAGAAGTGAACTCACATTGTTTCTTGTTGCCATTTTGAGAGGGACTAGAGTCAACAGAAGTTTTTAGGGATAAGGGGTGAGCCTGATGTTCTCTAGATGGTGATGTTTTTGCCTGTTTTTCCAAATGTGAGGGATTTTCTGTGTAATTTTCAGGTAAAAATTGCCCCCCAAATTGTACCATTTTTTAAAAAGGAAAAATATTAGGGGGACTGAGGACTTTGGAGGATTGTGGGGGGTTGAAAAAGTGGGGTCCAGGGGTTGCTTTACAGCCACAGCTCTATAGCCCTGCCCTACAGCCATGGTGCCAACATCTAGAAAACAAGAAGCCCTGTGTGCTTCTCTTTCCAGAATCATAGAAATGTAGAGTTGGAAGAGACCACACGGGCCATCCAGTCCAACCCCCTGCCATGCAGGAACACCCTCAAAGCACTCCCGACAGATGGCCATCAAGCCTCTGCTTAAAAACCTCCAAGGAAGGAGACTCCACCACACTCTGAGGCAGTACATTCCATTGCCGGACAGCCCTGACTGTCAGGAAGTTCTTCCTGAGGTTCAGGTGGAATCTCCTTTCCTGCAGCTTGAATCCATTGCTCCTTGTTCTGGTCTCTGGAGCAGCAGAAAACAAGCCCTCTCCCTCCTCTACATGGCATCCCTTCAAATATTTAAACATGACTATCATGTCCCCTCTTAACCTTCTCTTCTGCAGACTAAACATACCCAGCTCTTGAAGTCTATCCTCATAGGGCATGGCTTCCAGGCCTCTCACCATTTTGGTTGCCCTCCTCTGGACTTGCTCCAGCTTGTCGATATCCTTCCTGAACTGGGGTGCCCAGAACTGGACACAGTATTCAAGAAGAGGTCTAACCAAAGCAGAGTACCAGTACCTCCCTCAATCTAGACACCATACTCTTACTGATGCAGCCGAGAACTGCACTGGCTTTCTTGGCTGCCGCATCACACTGCTGACTCATGTTCAGCTTGTGGTCTATGAAAACTCCTAGATCCCTTTCACATGTACTGCTATCCAGCCATGTGTCCCCCATCCTATATTTCTGTATTCCATTTTTTCTACCTAAGTGTAGGACCTTACATTTTTCTCTGTTGAATTTCATTTTGTTCGCCCTGGCCCAGCTCTCCAATCTATCCAGGTCATTTTGAATTTTGATCCTGTCCTCTGGCGTATTAGCAACCCCTCCCAATTTGGTGTCATCAGCAAATTTGATGAGCATGCGCTCTATCCCTTCATCCAAGTCATTGATAAAAATATTGAACAGCACTGGGCCCAGGACAGAACCCTGTGGCACCCCGCTAGTCACCAATGGCAAGATGCCAGATGAACATCCGTCAGTCCTTCTGACTGGCTAAGTCTCTTTAATCAATGACTTCATCACTAGTGACTTGTCAGTTCATAGTGTTAACCCTTTCCTAGCACAACACAGGACACGTAAGATTGTAATGCAGGATGATCGTCAGGTATTCTAGTTGCCATCATCACGAGTACTAAGAAAATGTAACAGCTAGAAAGAAACTGATTTAAAAACACAAAAAAGGTGCTATTTATTTTCCTACCAAAAATGAAACATGCAAGTTACATAACTTACTTTATGGTTGCCAATTTCTTTGTCAGAGTATCATCTGCTGGAATCTTAAGGAGAAAAAAGGTTTGTTAGTTGGCAGACCTTACTCAGCAATATCATATTTTGAATAGTTTCAAACTCTTATGATTGGACAACAGCATTAGAAAATAGACAACTGGATTCATGACATTTTCAGCTTTGCTCTACATCCAACTGACAGAAAATTTCAATAATTGCAAAATATTTAGGGAACAGATTAGGCCAGTACTTCTCTGTACACCTGATGGGGGGATAGTTTTTTTTTTAAATGTGTCAGGACTGATACCGTATTAGTGCCCATTGGCTACAAATATTTCTTCCTTTCTTGGAGGTCTTTCTTGGAGCTGCCACATTGAGTAGCACTGGATTAGAATTCATAGCTATAAACTAAGAGAGCTCAACTAGCCATCCACAGTAGCCAAGTCAGCCTTCCAAAAATGTGTTAGCTAAAGTAAACAGTACAGGAAACTCCTTCTTCCTTCTTTCTAATTCAAAGACAGTCACAGTCACGTTGCTGGTCCTCATACCGATTCAAACTTAGTGCAAATAGAGTCCTTCTTCCTTTTCACTATTATTCACTGAGGTTTTGGAAGAATATGTGGCAACCTAATTATGTCCTGACCAGTAACTCAAACCAAAATATAATAAATTTAATATAGTCCCTCTCCTGTGACTAAACACTGTTTCTAAGTGAACAATGATGCAGCTAACACAAAAAGTAACAGACATACCACAGAACGGAAACGAATTGATTCAATTTGTCCATATTCTTTGAAAAATGCCTTCAGCATCTAAATTCAAACAATTTTTTAGTTTGTTAGTGTAAACTTGAATGATACAGACGGAGCAGCAAATATTTCAAGTAAACAGAAGCAAATATTTCATCTAAACAGTGTGAATAGAATTGCAACGTTCTCTGTAGATTTTGGCTGATTTACAATATAAGGAATAGAAAAAGCAAGACCATCTAGAAAATTATTATTTCCTTACTAGCAGAAACAATACAAAATATAAATGCGGCCCCTCCACAGAGAACCATATAAATGCGGCCCCTCCACAGAGAACCATATATATATTTATTTTAATATATTAATATTGTGCCCTCTAGGGAGCACAGGCCAATTTCCCACATTTTGAAGGCCCTCAGAACTATTTTAGGTCTGGAAGGAACTGTTTTTCCCAAACTGAAATTCATCAGAAATTACTTCTGGCTTTGAGGACAGGCACCATCTGGGCCTATAACAACTGGGGTAAGACTAAAAACAGAGTAAAGTTCGCCAGCACACCCATTAAAAGACATAAGGAGGCTTTAAAGTTAAAAAAAGTTATCTGGGGAGAGTGAGCAAACAATTTGATACAGGCTAGAGCGCGGGGGTGGTGGTGTAGCCTATGGCCTTTTCCCACCTTGGGTTAGTTTTGGATTAGCATTGGGGAAACCCCAGTTTAGCACTCAGAAAAATTAATGGGGCTGGGAGGAGACAACAATTTGAACTCTGGAGGAAATGAAATCTATAAATATGGTCACTAAATAAAAATGCCTCCAAGAAAGAGTGTTTGGAACCATAAACTTAACCAAAAAGAAGTACAGTTACTCACCTGTGCTGTACAACTAATAGGTAAGTTTCCCACAAAAACAGTCCTCTTATTTTTTAGTGCCTCCTCAGCCTGGTTGACTTGTGTTTTCTTTTGTTTTATTCCAGCACCGTCATCTGAAGCTGAGTGATACTTAGTAACCAATGGAGAATGACTATTTTTCAACTTTTGTTTGATTTGTATTTCTTTCTTCTCCTCTTCTTCATCTGCTTGCTCCAAGGCACATTCCCTTTAATGAACAGTGAATAATAGCAACAAAGTTGTTACAAGTTGTTTTTTGTATTGTAATAAAAAATAATGTATTTTAAACTTACCAAGCCATTACAAATAAACCAAAAACCAACTGCTAAAAAAACTGGAAACAATAATGTAAGAGGCATGCAAGTACTATCATTCAAACTACATGCAGTCAACAAACCCTTGAGAAAAAGAAGTAAAACAAGACTAAGGATATAGTCCTATATATACTTGCCTGGGATTACGAAATGTACTTGGGTTAAATTCTAAGAGCAAACTCACTTATTATGCACTTATCTGTTCTGGACCATTAACTCTTTCTAATCTAGAACAGTGTGTATGCACTTTTACAAACCTGGTGATATTTAAAATGTTGCAAAATGCCTTCGGATTAGGACTTATCAAAAGCAGTCAGGAAAGAAAAAGGCAATTTTAGTGCTTTATTTCTAAAATCTCTTCCCTGATTTTCACAGATTAAAAACATTTAATTTACCTGTTTGCCAGTGTCTTCTCTGCTAGAGAGAGTTCCTTTTTGTTCACTTTCTTCAATTTTTTCAAAGGCTGTGTGTTAGTTGACGGGCTCTGAACTTTTGTGGCAATTTCCTCTTCTGTATGCTTGCGTTTTTTATTCTCCTTTATGAAACAAAAGGATACAATTTGTAAAAGGACAATTTGAAAAAAGCAGAATCATCATGCAGAAATAAAGCAACAAGATTATCAGGGGCAACTTCAATTTAACATCCCTCCTTCCATCCCTGCTTGAACATTTCAAACTCATATAATCATGTCAAAATTAACTGCTCACAGGTGATCTCTGATACATTTTCTTCAAACTTTTAAAGAATTTGTTGTAAATATATAATTATCTTGATGCCTTTGAGAAGAAGCCTATGATATTAGAACATGATGCAAACTGTGAAGCAAAGCTTCAAACAAAAAGTGTCTTTTGTTATCGCAAAAAAGCATTTTTAAAAGCTGTTTTAAAAGCTGTGACCATGCTCTTTTGGAATTTGTTATTCAGCAGGAAGAAGAAGCCAAGTGTAGCCAGATACGCATCCTAAACTTTAAGAAAGCTGATTTCTCTAAACTTAGGGAGTTACTTGCTGAAATGCCGTGGTCAAGAATACTAAAAGAGAAGGGAGTTCATGGCGGATGAGAGTGTCTTAAAAGTGGGATACTGAAAGCACAATTGAAAACTGTACCAATAAGGAGGAAAAATGGCAGGTCTCTAAAGAAACTGGAATGGTTGACTGAAGAACTCTCAGCTGAACTAAGTGTTAAAGGAAACATGTACAGGAAATGGAAGAATGGTGAAACCACCACAGAGCAATTCAAGCAAATAGCCAGGAGATGTAGGGAGATGGTCAGAAAAGCTAAAGCACAGAATGAACTCAGGCTTGCCAGAAACATCAAAAACAATAAAAAGGGCTTTTCTAGATTTGTCTGCAGCAAAAGGAAAAACAAGGAAATAAGGTCACTGCGTGGAGAAGATGACCAATTAATAATGGGGGGAGGGGGGAGTGAGAAGGCAGAACTACTCAAGACCTTCTTTGCCTCAGTTTTCTTCCAAAGGATAGAAGTACCCAACCTAGGGCATGGGGAGCAGATAAGGAATTGAGGGAAGTGCAGCACAGAATAAGTAGAGAAGTAGTACAGGAATATCTGGTTAAACTAGATGAATTCAAGTCTCCAGGGTCAGATGAATTACATTCAAGGATATTTAAAGAATTGGCAGAAGTTATTTCTGAACCACTTGCAATAATCTTTCTGAACTCTTCGAGAACAGGAGAAGTCCCAGCAGACTGGAGGAAAGCAAATGTCATCCCCATCTTCAAGAAGGGGAAAAAAGAGGACCCAAATAATTATCGCCCGGTCAGCCTGACATCAATACCAGGAAAGATCCTAGAGCAGATCATTAAACAGTCAGTTTGTGATTACTTAGAAAACAATGCTGTAATTACTAAAAGCCAGCATGGATTTCTCAAAAATAAGTCATGCCAGACTAATCTTATCTCTTTTTATGATAGTTACAAGTTTGTTACAAGCTTGTTAGTTACAAGCTTGTTACAAGATAGTTACAAGCTTGATAGATGAAGGGAATGCTGTAGACGTAGCATATCTTGACCTCAGTAAGGCCTTTGACAAAGTTCCCCATGACATTCTTGCAAAGAAGCTAGTAAAATGCAGGCTGGACAGGGCTGCTATTATGTGGATTGGTAGTTGGTTGACCGACCGAACCCAAAGGGTGATCACCAATGGCTGCTTTTCATCCTGGAGAGAAGTGACTAGTGGGGTGACACAGGATTCTGTCCTGGGCCCAGTGCTATTCAACATCTTTATCAATGACTTGGATGAAAGAGTGGAGGGCATGCTGATCAAATTTGCAGATGATACCAAATTGGGAGGGGTTGCTAATACTCCAGAGGACAGGATCAAATTTCAAAATGACCTCAACAGATTGGAGAGCTGGGCCAAAGCTAACAAAATGAATTCCAACAGAGAGAAATGTAAGGTCCTGCACTTCGGCAGAAAAAATGGAATGCATAAATATAGGATGGGGGATGCGCGGCTGGATAGCAGTACATGTGAAAGGGATCTAGAAGTCTTGGTAGATCACAAGCTGAACATGAGTCAGCAGTGTGATGCAGCAGCCAAGAAAGCCAACACGATTCTTGATTGCATCAATAGGAGTATGATGTCTAAATCAAGGGAGGTAATGGTACCATTTTATTCTGCATTGGTTAGGCCCCATTTGGAATACTGTGTCCAGTTCTGGGCACCTCAATTCAAGAAGGATAAGCTGGAACATGTCCACAGGAGAGCGACCAAAATGGTGAAGGGTCTGGAAGCCCTGCTCTATGAAGAATGGTTTAGGGAGCTGGGTATGTTTAGTCTGCAGAAGAGAAGGTTAAGAGGGGACATGATAGCCATGTTTAAATATTTGAAGGGATGTCATGTTGAGGAAGGAACAGGCTTGTTCTCTGCCACTCCAGAGACTAGGACAAGGTGCAATAGATTCAGGCTGCAGGAAAGGAAATTCCACCTGCACCTCAGGAAGAACTTCCTGACGGTCAGAGCTATCTGGCAGTGGAATGTGCTGCCTCGGAGTGTGGTAGATTCTCCTTCATTGGAGGTTTTTAAGCAGAGGCTGGATGGCCATCTGTTGGGAATGCTTTGATGGATGTTCCTGCATAGCAGGGGGTTGGACTCGATGGACCCTGGGTGATCTGAGGTCACTGTAAAAGAATTATTGGCCTTGGGCAAAGACCAATAAAAGGGAGACGTGTCCACAAATTATCAGCCAGAGACTCGGGCCAACAGGGGTGTCCGCAGGAGTCAAGATTATATGGAGAAGATATTTTGGAAGAAAAGATGGAATGAAGATCAATAAAATAACACTGGGCTTGACAAAAAGACTCAACATCTAGAGTTGCCATATCCGCCAGTTGGCCAGGTTTACCCAGTCTCTAGGCATACCATCTGATTCCTGTTTGGACCATCATCCAGCCCAGATTCCAAACTTTTGGTTTAAAGAACAGCTCTCTAACACTTGTAGAAGCAGTTACGGGGGGAAATGTACAGTCTTCTGTCCATTTTGCAAGAAACAAGTCCATCCCTGCCTTTGCACGTGCTTAGCCAACGAGTAAAGCCTTACACCTAAGCCTGATTGACAATAGAGTTACAGAATTTTACTTTAACCTTTTATATGCTGCCTGTAAAAGCTGCACCTGGCTTCAAATCCTGGGAAGATGCTTCAAGAGTTTGCTTCCTCCCCTCCCAACTTCCAAACTGCCTTTAGTGTCCTGATTCAATGAGAGGGAGTGCGGAGGAATACAAGTTCCAAGTCCAGCAGTTCAAGTATTACTCTATACTAGTTTGCTCAGAGGAATAGTTATTATTAAAATGTTACCAAAACTGAAACATAGTGGTAAAAAAGAATGCAACAAGATATATGTTCATTTTGTATAACAAGAATGCAAACTAATAATATGCATAATTATAATCAGGTAATATGCATATTTGATGGCTGGAGTTGAGGGGCTGGAATGCCTTATCAATGCCTAATGAAAGCCAGGGGAAGAGGAAAGACAGTAAATAACAGACAGCAGACAGACAATTAGAAAAGAGTTATACTTAATAAAGCAGAGAGGATTTGGCAGGCAAGCTCTAAGAATCCAAAATCAGAGTCTTCAGTGTGTGGTCCTGAGAGAGGTGAACTCTTCAGAAAGAAGTCCTCCTTGGAGCTCAACCAGACCAAATGACAAGCAGAGCAAGAATTCCGCCCAGACATTAATCCTGTTGTATGTATGAAGACTCAGATGGAAACAGATCAAAGCAGCAAATCTCTGCTTTTTAGAACTATGTGGCAAACTGAACAATGGTGATTTTTGTTAACATTACCAAATAAAGTAGAACAACTGAAGCAGTTACATTATATCTTCCAATATATCATCCTGAGATTGTCAGATAAACCTGATGTATACATACACTGACTTCTACAGTAAACATTCTCTTGGTTCTTGACAAGTGGAATTTTTTTAAATAATTGAGTGGGAAAATATCAGAAAAGGTGCTTCTTCAGACAGACAAATCCAAAGCAATGCAGAGCTTTGAAAGTTAAAACTTAGCACCAGCATGGCATACTGCTAATTCAAAGTAACAAGGGCTCAGCTGAACCTCTTGAAGTGGTAAAATGCTCTTCCTTTCCTTTCCATTTTATGGCAGTTCAGCTTTTCTGACACAGACCTGCAATCAGAAATGCAGTTATTATAGTGTAAGCCCCTCTGAACTCAGTTTGACCTATTTCTGAATAAATATTCCAAGCACTGCACTTCAAATCTCACTTAATTTCTTAACTGGCTTAAGGTTCGCTTCACAGTTCAAAGTATGTGAAAACCATTAATGACAATTTTTGAGGGGGAGAGAGAGAATTCCCATGTTACTGCTGGATAGGTCTCAATCTTAGGCTATATATATTCCACACGGGATGAACTGTAATTCAGGGACAGGGAGAATCAAACACATGGAGAATCAAACGTGTCATATTTTGCGCGAGTCACTAGAATGTCAGAATATTATTATTCAGAATCTGTGAGACATTCCAAAGATGTGAACATTAAGAATTAGCTACTACTTTCCACTTTGGAAAGAAATAATGTTCAGTAAGTTTTACCAAGTCTGTCACTCAATATTACATGTTTTAAAAAGAAATAAACATTTTGTTCTCATAAAAACAAAAAATTTAACCTTGGACTAAAAATTCAAAGATTCATTAAAATGTTGTTAAACAGGTTGCAGTCCCAGGGTCTGTTTATAATTTGATTTTAAGTCTAGATCTTTTCAGCCTTAGAATCTTTATTCAAAAAAGAAAAGGAAAATAAAGCAATACCATAAAATGGTAATTATTGCATAAAGCAGCGCAATAATTGTATGTGTGTATATGTGCCCTCAGGTCATCTGTCAGATTATGGTGGCCCCATGTATTATATAGGGTTTTCTTAGGAAAGGAATATTCACAGGTGGCTTTGCTTGTTCCTTCCTCTGAAATATAGCCTACATCTCTGAGTATTCATTTACAATTTCTCATCTAACTACTAGCCAGGGCTGACCCTGCTTAGCTTCCAAGATCAGACAGGATCTGGTGCTTTTAGCATATTTAGGCCCCAAATATAATAGTATAGTACATATTAAAAGTCTCAAGCAGAGTGGCATAGTTTTAGCAATAAAGCACTAAGATGAATCAACTTCTAAGCCACAAAAACCTCACTGGGATGAAAGCCATTTTCAATAACTGCTTGAAAACAACAACTGAAGCAACTTGCCAAAGCTCAAGGTAGCAAGGCCCTCATCAGTATTAAACAGCAGTCATTAGTAAATGCTCTCAACAGAATCATTTATGTTAGTAATAAGAAGATTCACCAGTGTAACTTTATTCAGAATCTGCACACTGATTTCAGTCCTGGTTAAAACATGTAAACTCCTAGGCTATCCCCAGGACTGGCTCTGCTATTAGGCAGAACATGGTAGCTGCCTCAGGCACCAGATGTGGGACGTGAGGAGCAGCAGTGAGTTGCTGGCACTAGCCCTAGTGCTAGTCTAGTGGGCTTCTTGTGATTGGGACACCATCTTTTCCTACACCTCAGAGAGAACAATGTCCTCTCCCACCCATTGAAGAGAACCTGACTATCTGGCCATAAAGCTTCAATGGCTTAGCACTAGATACTGAATTTACATTTGGCAAAAGTCTAGGAAAAGAACTGTACTTACTTTTGGCACAGCAAGATATACTGGCTGTGTTTCAGCTGCAGGAGCACTGAATAGTTGTAACAAAGGATGAGTACCAGATGCTGTAGGTTTATTTTGAAACAGGCTGTTAGCCACTTGCCCCACAAAGTAATCCTCATTTGACACAGCAACAGCATCTCTCTCATGTTCTTTCCTATTAGAAAGATAAAATTAGACATTCATCATCATTATATAGTACAACTGACAATTTTATATAACCATATACATCAAATGCTAAAAGTTTTGGAATGTGATAAACTTAAATCATTGACAATAATGCTGGAAGTAAACTAAAAATTACTGCTTTTCATGAAAGCTGCCAAAATATAGATCATTAAGTTTGAAAAAATACCAGTTTCCTAAAAACTGCTTTGAGGTAACATATTCAAGAAAAATTAAAAGCTATAGCTATCTTGAACAGAAGGTGGCAAAGTATTTCAAAGATACTGGAAGAAGAAATATTCCACATTGCTATATTACTTTCAATGTCATAATACCATCATACAGTTGGCCCTCCAGATTCCCTAGGGTTATGAGCACAGGACCCTTGCAACAGTGTGTGCATGCCTATGGGAAACAGGTTGAGGCATGGTGGGAAGAGTTAGCACCCAGGGTCCAAACCAGGGCAGGGAAAGGAGAGAGAAAGAGGGTGATTTGACATGGTGGCCCTAAACTTTCACTGTCTTGCCCATCCTTCCTTGGGTGTGTGTGGGCCATCAGGAGAGGATGTGTAGTTTGTAGAAATCAGGCTGTGAGGCATCCTTAGTTGGCCAGGCAGCAGCTGGTGAAGGAGGACCAGAGGCGAGTTTTTAAAGGGCTGCACAGTCCGATCAAAGCTTCTGAGAGGAAGATTCCCCCAGAAAAGAAGCACTCGAGGTGGAGGAGCAGGGGTTGGAGAAACTTGCAAATAATCAAATCTGTGAAACCCACAAATTGGAGGGCCAACTGTAATCTCAAACTCATTTCAATCTTAAGATTCCATATTTGCATTTTACCAACTTTATCATTGATCAATCTTGTATAACATAACTGAAAGGCATTTCTGGAAAAGGGAATTGCATATCTAGGACTAGATTTTGAAACGCTGCTTGTTCTTAGTAAAACATTAGTATCGTTATATTTGATGGATAGAGGTTTTAAACCCTTTGGAGTTGAATTTTTCAGGGTTCATTCAGAACTTTGGCATGCTAATGAAAAGCTAGGAATCCTGGCTTAATAACCACCATGTAACTGTGTCATATGCTACTGCATGCAACCATTCATTCCACTATTTGTGCAAAAAAATAAAGAAACAAGGAGGAGAATAACTTTCAGTAACATCCAAACCTGGAATTATGATTAAGTGATTCCAGATCAGCCAGGATTCATAAACAAATAATAAATCCTGCCTGAAAGTTAGCTTATTATCTTGGGGGGTTGGGGTATAATGAACTGTCATTAGGGCTGGTGGTCCAGTCTGAATTATGGCAACCCTACGAACGAGAGGCTTCCAAGAGCCCAGTCATCAACCGCCTTGCAAACTCAAGGCCATGGCATCCTTGATGGAAGCAAGGCATCAATAAAGTGGTCCTCTCCTTGTCCCACAACCTACCACTTTTCCCAGCAGTTCTTTTTTTTTTTTCTTTCCAAGTAGGCACACTGTCTCATGATAATGTCAATTTAGTCATTTTGGCTTCTATTGAGATCCTGGCTTCATCTGCTCTTGGACCTGTTTATTTGCCTTTTTGGCAGTTCATGGTATTCATAGAACTCTCTTCTCCTTCATTTCAGATTACGTGATTTTCTTTCTGTCAGCTTTCTTCACTATTCAAGTTTCAAAACCATACATAGCAATTCTAAATACTATACAGCATGGATGATTCTGACTCTGGCATTCAGTAATACCAATTCTTTTTATTTTCTTTCTTATTTATGTGTATATATTTGGTATATCACACGAAACAATCCCTGGTTTCTTTATCTCTTTGCCTTCCAAAGAATGGCAATATTCTATGTTCTTTTCTTGTTTCTTTTTTTACTACCACATAATCATAGAAAGGTCTTTTGCCATGCAACAACATTAAGTTCAATTGACAGCAACCACGAGATGCATTAGAGTATGTATCACCCTATGTTTGGAAATTTGGGGAGGGTCCTCTATTGAATCTCCACTACTGAAACAGCCAAATCCCATCACAGTAGAAGGGGACAGTCTCCCTTTCCTAATGCAATCCCCCCCTCCAGGCCACAAAATTTGCTTCCAATGATCGCAGAGAAGAGACAAGAGGAAAGAAGTTCAGCACTGCCACAACATGGCCATGCTGGATTTAGGTCAAGGAGCTGCATCAACTGGGTCACTTCATTAATCAAATAGGTATTACTGGTTGGAAAGAAGCCTTTCTTCCTGCTGAAGCCCTCCTGTCCGTCCCCTCCAGTACATTTGTCTCCACTGGAATATGCTGGGTAAGTGGCAGATGAGAGGGAAGGGAAATCCCATTGTGTAAACAGACATCCACTCACACAATGATGAAGGGTATTCAACAGCATTTTCCTGAATAAAATTTACTGGAGATAAAATGGACGTAGTGAAATACTAAAGGCCTGCTAAACTACAGTGGGCCCTCTATCTCTGTGGATTCTGCATCCATGGGTTCAACTAACCACAGCTTGAAAATATATTTTTAAAAAAACCTAAAAGCAAACTTTGATTTTGCCATTTTATTAAGGGACACCATTCTACCTCGCCATTGTACATAACGGAACTTGGGCATCCACGAATTTTGGTATCCACGAGGGCCCTGGAACCAAACCCAGCAGACACCGAGGGCCCGTTGCACATGCTAAACTGCACAGTACAACAGATGCCCTCTTTTCACTGTCGTGTATAAATAAAAACACCGAAGCAAACCAAGTTGCCCTCTTTCACAATTTAAATTCCTAGCCAGTCAGAATATGTGGAAATGTTACACCGACTGCATAGCATTTCGTACGCATGGAAACACCATATAAGTGTTTGAATAATATGTATTTATATTAACCGGGGAGAGCAAGGAAGATGTATTTTTGCACGTGTTTGAGTGCGTTTTTAAGACCATGCCTACTCCTAAAGCGTCTGCAACGAACGCCATTTCCGCACTAGACTGTTACAGTGCTATTATTCCACTTTCAACGTCCTATTGATTCTTGGGGTTTGCAGTTTAGGGAGGGAGCCTAAACTGCAAACCCCGAGATTCCATAGGACGTTGAAAGTGGAATAATAGCACTGTAACAGTCTAGTGCGAATTTGTGGCTACGAAGGGGGGCTTATTAAGGATGGGGCCGAGCAAAGCCGGGGGGAGGAGGGAAAAAAAAAAGACGGTGAGGAGCCTTCGAGGCGTTGTCCTCCGGACTGGGGGTCCCTGTCCTTACCCATTCCCGGGGCGGGCCTTGGCCGCCTTGGGTGGCTTCATCTCCGGCTTGCAAATCTTCCCGGCTTTGCCTGAGCGCCTTCCGCCGCCTCAGCGCGGCCTCCCTCACGCCAGCGAACTAGCGCGTTGTGAGGTAAACGCCGCTTTCTCCCCCTCGCCCAGGGGACGGAAGTAGGAGGTTCCCGGAGGAAGGGCGACGGGGTCGGCCTCAGGCGGACCCAGCGCTTTGGGTCAATAGTTTCCAGACCATGGGTATACATTGGTGTATATCCTGGATTTTTTTATACACACAGATATCCGAAAGGGAGACCGGTTGGAGACGGAGGAGGGGAAGTGGGGGTCGGGCCCTATTTTCACCTAAATAGCCCTCATACGACTGAATACTGGATTTGGTTTAGGAGCTGGCCGTTTCTGTTAGCTGAGGGGAGTTTAGTATGAGCGAATTCGGGCCGGAAATCAAAACCACGTCTAATCTGTAACATTGAGTGTGGTTTAAAGTCCAAGGCCATTTCCGCACTAGCCTGTTATAGCGCGATGATTCCACTTTCAACCTCCTCTGGCATCCTGGGGTTTGCAGTTTCTGCAAACCCCAGGATTCCAGAGGACGTTGAAAGTGGAATCATCGCGCTATAACAGGCTAGTGCGGAAACGGCCACCGTCTGCTGTAAGCCGCTCTCTCTAGCCATAGCCTTCTCTCTCCTCCCCTAAGAAAAATAAAATAGCTATGAGTGGGGATGTATCCTCTTTTCGCTTTCACTTGTTTCTATGCACAGCGTTTTCCAAGCGTTGTTGCGTGCTTTCAGGTCGTTTCCGACTTATAGCGATTCTAAGGCGAACCTATCACGGGGTTTTCTGAAGCTAAAATCTTCCATTTCTCCTTTGGTTTTGAGGAACGATTTTAATTTCCGCCGCGGGAAAGACTAAAAAAAAAATGGCGACCAAAGTAAACCCGGAAGTATCTCATCCTAACATTAAAGTGGTTCTAGACTTTTCTTGTGTCTAGCATTCAGTCGCGTAGTTTGCCCTGTTTTCTCCTGCGGCTTTTACTTCCACTGCCCTGTTGCTTGGGCACGGCTTTGCGATAACAGCGGTTAGTCGCCGTTGGCGCAAACGTCGCATAAGCGCCCTCTGCTGGGTGTTACAAGCATAGCTTCACTTTGTGATCTTGGAAAGACAGTTACGCTTGGTAAGGTAGAGAGCCTGTGTAAGGTTGGCCATTTCCGCACTACAGTGTTAAACTGCTACTATTCCACTTTCAACGCCCTGTGGAATTTTTATTTATTTTTATTTTTTATTTATTAGTATCCTGCCTCTCCATATGGATCGAGGCGGCGAACAACATTTCTATACGTGCCCCCAACAAGCTGGGTACTCATTTTACCGGCCTGCGGAAGGATGGAAGGCTGAGTCAACCTTGGAGCCGGGCAGGATCGAACTCACAACCTTGTGGCTTGCAGTACTGGCATTTAACCACTGCGCCACCTCGGAGCACATAAACAGCTGGATGTCCTTTTGGCTTGAGCCCAGTTGCATCATTAGCCACACAGTCACTCAATTCTGGGGCTTGTAGTTTACTGAGCCCAAAGAGCTCTTTGGCTGAGAATTCAAAGTGCCCTTCCCTAAACTACAAACCCCAGAATTCCATAGGAGGTTGATAGTGGAATAGCAGCACTTTAACACTGTAGTGCGGAAATGTCTGTAGTTTGAGCGTTGGATTAGGACCCAGGAAACTGGGGTTCCATTCCTGCTCAGCCATGGAAAGCCACTGAGCAACTCTGGGTGGGTCACATACTCCCAGCCCCAGAAAAATCCATGATTTCACCTTCGGGTCCGTCAATCTAAAACAATTTGAAGGTGCACAACAACAAGGCAGTAAGAAAAGAGGAAGACGAGTTACAGATGGATGGAGTCACTCAAGGAAGCCATTGCCTTGACTCCGCAACACCCAGGCAAGGCTACTGAAAGTTTCCCACAAGTAGGATCGCTACAAGTAAGTCATAACCTTGGATTATATTGATGGGGTTTCCCTGAAGCCTTATTGATACTACCACCCCATTTCTTGTTAGATTTTCATTTCCACAGTAAAACTCTCTGTAATTATCTGACTGGAAATGTCCCATTCCCACCCACTTTAGCTGGCCCACCCCGTTTTGCAGTGTTTACACATCCCATTTCTTGTTGTACTGTGTCTGCTTCCCCTGATTCATGCGTCTCATATTCCACTATAATATGCGTTGTGCAGCTGAAGACTTTATTTTCACCTCAGAGCACATAAACAGCTGGATGTCCTTTTGGCTTGAGCCCAGTTGCATCATTAGCCACACGGCCACTCAGAGTTGTCCTTTGCTGTATCCAAGTAGCTCAGTGAGAACCATCCAACCTGAGAGTTTCATCTTCTGGCACTGTGGTTTCATTTTGGATACTCTCATTGTAGGGTTTTTATGGTAAAAGACATGCAAAAGGAGTTTTACCATGCCTCCTCCTGCACCCTACTAACCACTGTCATTGTCTCTGAGAAATATTCTGCTATCTCCTCAGCAAAAGCATGTCTAATATGGGAGACCCTGACAGTAGCGCTGCTCCCATCAGCATAGCCACTGTAAACTGTGAGGAAGATCCAAGTAAAAGACCGAGAAACATGGAGAACGCTCCAAGAAAAGGCTCCTTTGATGATGCTGTCATGGGAGGAAAAAAAGGAACTAATGGTTTGGACGGGAAGGTAGCTTTATAGCATCTGGGGAGGGGTTCCTGCCAAAATGCCTGTTGCTGGGCTGGAAAGGTTCAGAATGTCACACTGTGCAGGTGCAGATGACCCATTTGCATGAGTTATGGAGACCACGAAGAAGCAGCAACGTATGGCAAAAATTATGGACATTTCCGCACTATACTCATAGCATGATTAGTCTGCTTTCAACATCCTATGGAATCCTGGGATTTGCAGTTTAGGGAGGGGCCAGCCTCCCTAGGATTCCATAGGATGTTGAAAGTAGAATAATAGCGCTATGAGTGTAGTGCGGAAATGGCCTATCACAAGCTAAAAAAACACACACAAGCTAGAAGAGGCTGTGGCAGTTTGGCTTTGCCTGCATCTACAGGGAAGGGCAAGATTCTGCCTCTTCTTTTCCTCTTCTTCCTGTTAATTGAGTGGAAACTACTCAGTTTGCAGCAACTAAAGTAAGCTGGAGACAAAGGGGGAAAGTGGGAGGATAGAGAAACTGGGACATTATAAAAGTACTTGAAAAAGTGGGACAGAGGAGGATTAATCAGGCTTAGGCCTGCAAAATCAGACAGCTGGAGGGCATGCAGTAAGCCTTTTCTACATCTTCACCTTTGCAGCTGCTGTTTTGTTTCCCTGATAGTTTACATTCTAAATAGTATCCCTCTTAGTAGGACATATGTGTGAGTAAACACTTAAAATGCCCATGTCATACTTCCAAGACAAATAAATGTGGAATTAGTCCACCAAAAATGACATTATATTTTCTTCATAATTGTTTGGATCCATTTCCCCAAAATCTGAAGATCCATATCAAAACACCTACACCAGTAAGCTTCAGTCTTCGCTTTTCTCTTGCCTTTTCCCAGCAACTTCTTTCCTCAGAGTAGCATCATGAGGCAGCAGGCTCAGGAACAGTGTATGGGAGCAATTAATTACACCATTCCCCTTTTCCTGGAGGACCTCTACTGCTACCTTGCTCTCATCATTGTGCTCCCAACTTTCCCCAGCTCCATTCTTCCCTCTCCCTGGACTCACCTCATGTCTCAGCCATGTTCCCTTCTCTTGTTCTTTGCACTCTGCTGCATCTCTTACCTACTTTCCTCAGCTTCCTATTGTCACATCCTCCTCTCTTGCAGCTTGTCCCCATCGTGCCTACATCTCTTGCTCCTTGCACCCTACCACTACAACTCTCTTTTTCCCTTCCACCCTTTCCTCCCCTCCCATGCCTCCCTCTCCCTTCTCTCCTACTCACTCCTGCGGTACCCTTGAAGTGCACCCTCCCTTGCTGCTTGCACTCACACGACTTAGTCTCCTTTCGCTCCTACTCCCTCTTGTGCCTCACCCTGTGCTATCATGGTGCTCCCCCTCGCTTGCCTATTGTACATTGCTGCTCACATTGCTCATTCTCCCATCTCTCCTGCTTCCTCCTGTGCCTCACCTTATAAGTTGGTGGTGCTCACCATTCTTGTCTCTTACATCCATCACTGCTTGCACTGCTTGCTCACCCTTCTCTCCTACTCCCTCCCTGGCCTCACCTTGTGCCCTCACAGTGCACCCTTGGCTTCCTTCTTACACACTCCTTCTGCTCACACCTCCCATCTGCTCTGCTCCCCTATTCATCCTACTCCCTCCTTTGCCCAGCCGTATGCCATCTTGGGGCTCTGCTTCTTATGCACCGTTTGCATTGCTTGCTGTCCTATCATTCCTACTCCTTCCCTCATCCCCTCGCAGTGGGCTCCTCACTTGCTTCTTGGACACTGCTAATCATGCTCACTCTCCCATCTCTCCTACTCCTTCCTCCACCTCACCTTGTGTCTTCACAGTGCACGCTTACCATGCTTTTTGCACAATGCCACTTGCTCTGCTTACTTTCCCTTATCTCCTTCTCCCTCGTTTCACCTCACACCATCACAATACACCCATCACTTGCTTCTTATGCATATCCACTTCCACTGCTCTCTTTCCAGTCCCTCTTACCTCCCCAACCTCACCTTACACCCACAAAATGACCACCTTGTTTGCTTCTTGCACATAGCTGCTCATATGCTACTGAGGCTTTCTGTGCCACTCTTTCCTTTCATCCCTCACCTCTTACCATCAAAGTGCACCCCTTACTTGCCTCTTGTGCAACACCACTTCATACTGCTCATTCTCCCATCTGCCCTACTCTCTCCTTGGACTCACCTCATGCCATCACAGGACGCCCCTCAAAGCTAATATGGATTGTTGAATGCATTCAATTTGGCACATTAGGGTTCTCAAGTGTACTATCCTACTTGCTTCTAAATGTGGATAATCCGAGAAACTTCTGAATCTAACAGGGCTAAGCATCAAGGCAAACATTCTGAGTCATACTGACTTCAGCCACTAGAAAATGAATGTAATGTACTTCATCTAATTGCTATGCATTATTTCAAGTAAGGACATATGTCCTGGTTGTAGGTCATCCTAAATTAAATTGTATTAGATACTATTCCCAATAATGAAATGGCATCAGTGAAGCAGATGGGAAAGTATGAGGGCTGGACTTTAGTCACAGGTCTATAATAAATTCTTCTGTTTTGACAAAAGGTGGGTAAAATCCTTCAAGTGAACTTTTCACAAAACATTTTTGTCACTTCCCTTTGCACTGCATCTTGTGTATCATCAGAAAAGCCACTGTTTGGTGTAAGGTTAGAAGGCCATCAAGGCCTTTTATATGACATGGAGGGGCACATTTGTGTTTCAGAAAGAGAGACAGGAATTGGAAATGTCCTGTTACAAGAGTGGGTATGCATTTCTGCTCACAAAAAGCCAGGTTTTTTTTTTTAAAAAAGCTTTAAATAGGTTATATATTTTAAAAATATAGGGAGGTTAAACTCAATCTCAACACTCATCCATACTAGTGTTCTGGAAGGCTTTAAAAAGAAGTATGCCAAAAGAAGCAAAAAAGACATTAGAACAGGACCTATAACAATTATTTTTTAAAAAAGTATTCTTTTGGCTCCAAAAGCCTAGCTATATTATAACATGCTAATATAGTTATTTCTGGTTGAGGCTGGTTCTTGCTATCTCTTACAGGTGTCCCCTGTAGCTCAAACACGTGCAGTTAGTTGTAAAGAATCTGAGCAGCCTTTCTAGATGTAGTATATTTAATTATTAGAAATCAAGATCCTTAAGAGTTTTGTTGCAGATTTTTTTTTCACAATAATAAACCACAATATTTTGCAGCAGGAAACATGCTGGGTTTTTTTTTCTGTCACTGTTGTTTGTTATTTCCATCCTGACTCGATTATTCCAAGCATCTGTTAGATCTTTACATCTGTTACATATAACTGGTGACAAGATATGAACAGGTTGCTTACCTGTAACTGTGGTTCTTCGAGTGGTCATCTGTGCCATCATACACTAGGAGCTTTAGCGCCTGCGCGGTAGCGTTCGGAAACTTCTAGAGCTTGTTCGCTTGGCGGGAACCCCTCCCCCACGCCGGTACTGCGCATGCTCCTCCCGCCGAGCAACGGTCTCTCCTCAGTTCTGTCGTCCGCCGTAGAACCTACAGGGACCTGAGAAAGAGGGGAGGAAGGGCGGGTGTGTATGATGGCACAGATGACCACTCGAAGAACCACAGTTACAGGTAAGCAACCTGTTCTTCTTCTTCGTGGTCTCTGTGCCTTCATACACTAGGAGACTGTGTAGCTTACCGGTCGGACGGCGGGTCAGGTCCTACAGCACGGAAGCCAACACCTCACGTCCAAACCGGGCATCTCTGCGCGACCGGCAGTCGAGCCTGTAGTGGCGCACGAAGGTCGATGGTTGGGACCAGGTCGCCACACGGCAGAGTTCATGCAGGTCAACTCCTCGCAGGAGGGCCGCAGAAGTAGCCACCGCTCTGGTGGAGTGGGCTCGAAGCAGGACTGGCGGAGGCTTCCTCGCGAGCTCATACGCCAGTTCAATAGTCCTCACCACCCACTTGGAGAAGCGCTGGGTGGACACTTTTAGGCCCTTCCGACGTCGCCCATAGCAAACAAAGAGATGCGGCGTCTGTCGGAAGGAAGCAGTCCTGTCCTTGTAGAAAGCCAATGCCCGACGCACGTCCAGGGAGTGGAGGGACCGCTCCAACGGTGTCGTCGGGTTCGGGAAGAAGGCAGGCAGGATGATGTCCTGGTTGAGATGGAAACTGGACACCACCTTTGGCAGGAACGAGATGTCAGGTCTCAGGACCACCTTGTCCCTGTGGAAGACCGTGAAGGGCTCATCGGAACGAAGAGCCGTGATCTCACCCGCTCGCCTCGCTGAGGTCACCGCTACCAGGAAGGCAGTTTTCATTGTCAGGAGCCTGTCATCCGAGGTCGCCATCGGCTCGAAGGGCGGCTTCGTTAGCTGCGAGAGCACCAGCGAGAGGGACCACGGCGGTAGCGGCGGCGATACCGGTGGGTAGAGATGATGAAGTCCTTTCAGGAACCGCTTAACGGTATCGTTCCTGAAGAAGGCCGAGGCAGCAGATCGTGGCGGTTGGTATGCCACGATCGCGGAGAGATACACCTTCAGGGATGGAAACGCCAGGCCCTGTTGCCGGAGGTGCAGGAGGAAGTGCAGGACGGTCGAGAGCCCCGCGGGCGATACCGGCTCACTCCTCTCGTTAGCGAAGGTCAGGAAGCGTCGCCACTTGTATTGATAGTTGCGACGGGTGGATTCCTTCCTGGCCGCGACGAGGACGGTACCGAGCACGGGATCGTCTAGTGCGATATCCTCCAGGCATGGAGGGCCAGGCGTGGCAGGTCCGGATGGAGGACTCGGCCGCCGGAGTGGGAGAGCAGGTCCGGTGTCGATGGCAACCGGAGCAGGTCGTCTCGTGCGGCTTGTAGCAGGGGTGCGAACCAATGTTGCCTCGGCCAGTACGGGGCTACCAGGATCGCGTCGGCTCGGTCGGCGAGGATCTTCGATATCGTCCGGCCGAGCAGCGGGAACGGCGGGAACGCGTAGAGGAGTTCCCCGGTCCACGGAAACTGGAAAGCGTCCCCGATGGAGGCACGATCGTGGCCCGCTCTGGAACAGAATCGGCGACACTTCGCGTTTTCCCTGGTCGCGAAGAGGTCGATCGATGGTTCGCCCCAGCGGTCCCGAATCAGTCTGAACGCCTCTCCGGAGAGAGACCATTCGTGATGGGATGAGGTGTCCCTGCTGAGGGCGTCTGCCGTGGTGTTCTCCTGCCCGGCCAGGTGAACCGCCACGGGATGCGTGTGCAGGCGAATGCACCATTCCCACAGGTCGAGCGCGATGTCGAGCAGGGTCGTGGAATGAGTCCCACCTTGTCTATTGATGTAGCAGACGGCGGTGGTGTTGTCCGTCAGAATCAGGACCGTGCGCCCCGCCACGGCATGGCGGAACGCCCGTAGGGCTTTCCAGACGGCGAGCAGCTCCAGCGCGTTGATATGGAGAGCGGTCTCGTCGTCGTTCCATCTGTCGCGGACTCTGAGATCGCCGCAGTGGGCACCCCATCCATACAGGGAGGCGTCGGTCGTTACCATCACCTTCGGTGTCGGCTGTTGGAAAGGCATCCCTGACATGAGATTGCATCGCGACTGCCACCATCGGAGGGATGAACGGACGTCTCCCGGCAGCTGCAGTCGGAGTGTCTGTTCGTCTCGCAGGGGGTCGAATATGCGGACGAACCAGTGTTGAAGAGGTCTTGCTCTCAGCCTGGTGAGATATGTCACAGCGGTCGTCGCAGCCATGTAGCCCAAGAGCTGCTGGACGCTTCTCGCAGATAACGTCGGGGCCGTACGAGCGTGAGCGGCGGCCCGGATCAAGGTTTGTGCTCGAGACTCTGGTAGGTACGCCCTGGCGGAGGTCGAGTCGAGCGTCGCCCCGATGAAGTCCAAGATCCTCGCCGGCTCGAGGTGGGACTTCTTCGGATTCACTCGTAGACCAAGGCGGGTCAGGAGTGACAACGTCATGTGGACGTCGTGGTAAAGTCTCTGTTTGCAGGACGCCACCAACAGCCAATCGTCGAGGTAGGGGAAGACGGAAACGCCCTTCGTCCGCAGGTAGGATACCACCGGGGCCATGCACTTGGTGAAGACCCTTGGGGCAGTCGAGAGTCCGAACGGCAGCACCTTGTACTGGTAACAGGTGTCGTCGACTGCGAAGCGGAGGTACCGTCTGTGTTGCGGGCGAATGGCGATATGGAAGTATGCGTCTCGGAGATCGATGGAGGCGAACCAGTCCCCTCGATGTAAGAAGGGTAGGATCGACGGTATCGTGACCATCTTGAACCTTTTGGGGCGGATGTAGTAGTTCACCCCTCTGAGGTCTAGGATCGGCCGGAGGGTACCGTCGGCTTTCGGTACCGTGAAGTACCTGGAGAAGAAGCCGGTGGTCTTGGCCTCTTGCGGGAGCCGCTCGATCGCCCCTTTCTGGAGGAGGGATTGGATCTCTTCCAGGAGGGCCGGACTCGACGGCGTGGAGTAGTAAACGCCGCGAGGAGGAATATCGAGAAACTCGATGGCGTAGCCAAGACGGACGATGGAAAGCACCCAAGAGTCCGTAGTGACATACTGCCACTCCGCTAGGTGTCGAGCGAGAGTCGGTCGGTCTCCGAGCGCTGATGGTAGGCTGAAGAGTGGGTATTGGTGGGTCCTGCCAGGCACGTCAAAAACGAGACTTTGTCTCGGAGGAGGACTTCTTCGACGAAGCCGGGCGCCGCCTAATCGTGCGTCTGGCCGATGAGCCGGAGGACGGTCTCGACTGTCCAGACTGGGCCGACGCTGGAACGACGAGGTAGAGGATCGTCGCCAGGATGGGCGGAAGGTGGAGGCCCTGCGGGCCTGCGTGGCCGGCTGCAGCCCGATCTTTTTTGCGGTCAGTCTCGCCTTGACAAGATTGTCCAAAGCTTCGTCTGTGGACGAATTGAATAGGCCTTCACCGTCGAAGGGGAGATCTTCAATCCTCCTTCTGGTGTCCTCCTGGATGTCGGCCGGTCGCAGCCAAGCATGGCGGCGGAGGCCGACGGATCCCGCCATGACCCGGGAGGCGATCTCCACTGCGTGCCGGGAGGAGGCCATCTGGTGCCGAGCGATGGAGATAGCCTCATTGAAGATCACGGAGGAGGCTTAGCGGATGTCCTCCGGTACCGCCTCCATCGCCGGTTGCAGGCGATCGAGCACTTTTTTCAGGTATGCCGCGAGGCAAGCCTGAGTGTTGGACAGCCTGATCTGCAAGGAGGCAGCTGAATAGAACCTCCTTGCGTAGGCGTCCAACTTCCTGCCCTCCTTGTCCGGCGGGGTGGTGTGTTGCCTGCCGGAGCCCTTTGTCTGTGCCGACTCGACGACCACAGAGTTCGGTACAGGGTGATTAAAGAGATAACCGGCGTTATCCTTCTGCACCCTGTAGAGGTGTTCTAACCGCTGCGGTATCGGCTGAGCCGAGGCCGGTCTATCCCAGGCGGCCTTCACCAGTCTGGATACCCGGGGCAGGAGAGGCAGCGGGGCCGTGGAAGGTCGCTTCTCCTCGAAGACGGAGAAGGCTGGATCGTCGTCCTCCGGCTCCGCATCGGCGATCTTAAGGCCGAGGGTAGTGGCCATGCGGAGCAGCATCGCAGAGAACTGGTGGACGTCCTCTGGAGCAGAATCTGGGATTGGGTCCCCGAATCCCAGCGGAGGAGACTCCTGTGAGGCCGCCTCAGACACCTCTGACTCCGCGCTCGAGTCGTACGACTCCGAGCTCGGTGAGTCCTCTCGCCGCTCGCTTTCCGGCTCTCGTCGCCGCAGGTGTTGCCTTCCTAGGCTTCTCCGCAGCCGGGGCGGTGGTAGCAGCAGCGTCCCGCTTGGGATGGCTGACCACTGACTTCACCCTCTTGGTGGTGACCGGGGTAGTCTGGCAGGCTGACGTCGTCGTAGCCCGCTCAGTCACCACCGACTCCGTAGGGCGCGTCGCCGTTGCCGTGACCCTAGGAGGTGGCGATATCGCCCGATACCGTGGTGAAGGCTCCCTCGCCCTATGATATCGAGGAGAGGGAGAGCGGCTGAAGGAGCGGCGGTCCGACGGAGATCGGCGTCGGCGTCGACGGTACCGAGCCTCGTCCCCTCTAGGCGAGCGCGATTCGCGCTGTCGACGAGGTGACCGGGACCTCCGGAAGGTCTCCCAGCGACTCGGGCCACGATGGTACCGATCCCGGTACGATGGCGAATGCGACCGATAGGAGGCCGGGCGCTCTCTCCATTCACATTCCCTCGCGTACCTGGCCACGTAGGACGCCGAGGTGTATCTGGAGGCAGACGAGCGAGGTTGTTCCTCTCTTGTCTCCCTCGGAGGCGGCGAGGCCACCGGACGCTCGGAAGAGCGGGACCGGGACCTAAAGGAGGTCGAACGCCGCTCCGGAGAAGCAGAGGGCTCTCTCTGCTGCAGGTCGGCCGACCTGCGACGGCTAAGAGGGCGGTGGCGCTCCTCCACCAGGGTTGGAGGGTCTGCCACAGGCGAGTCCGGGCGCTGTTGGGGAACGTCCTCAATCTCATCGTCCGAGAGATCGACGGACTCGCCTCGCCCTTTGGAAGGCTGCTGAGTAGGAGGAGGAGTAGGAGGTCGAACGTCCCCAGCCGGGGAGCGCTTCTTCTCCCCTTCTTCTTCTTCTTCTCCTTCTCCTTGCCCTTGCCTCCGTCCGGAGCAGGGCGCTTTTTAGCAGGCGTCTCCGTAAGGGGAGCCTCAGCCTTCCTCGCCGTCGAGGATCCTTTTGCTGACTTGGCAGCCGCCGACAGCTTCGGGATCCTCGGTAGCGCCGAGATCGGCGTTTCGCCGGTACCGAGCCCGATACCGACGAGGTGGACGGAACGGCAGCCGCCGATACCGTCGATGGCGTGGTCGTCTTCTTGTCGGCCATCTTGGAAGTGGAGGTCTCGTCTATCGCCCGCAGAGACTGTTCCCAACAATAAGATTTGAGTCTCGCGGAGCGGTTGCGGAGAGTTTGGGGAGTAAATCCCGGCAAATTGGGCAAGTCCGGATGTTGTGGGACTCACCCAAACAGAAGAGACACTCCTTATGGCCGTCGTTGAGGGCAACCTTGCGGCCGCAGGACACGCACTTCTTAAAGAGCGCGGACATAAGACGAGGAACGCCAAACTCCGAAATCCAAAAAGACGAAAAACCGAAGGGGGAGTCCGAAAGAGAGGTCAAAGACAGTCCGAAAGTCCGTAAAACCGTGAAAAACAGCAAGCCAAGCACAACGTGAGAGGAACAAACTGAAGAACCTTCCGTACGCGGCGGCGGACGAGAAAGAACTGAGGAGAGACCGTTGCTCGGCGGGAGGAGCATGCGCAGTACCGGCGTGGGGGAGGGGTTCCCGCCAAGCGAACAAGCTCTACAAGTTTCCGAACGCTACCGCGCAGGCGCTAAAGCTCCTAGTGTATGAAGGCACAGAGACCACGAAGAAGAACATAATTTCTACTTCAATGCCTGCATGACTTTTGTCAACTCTTAATTTTTTAAAGTGATTGACAATCTCTTGCTTTACCATCCCAATGAAGGATTACCTCTCTGTTTAGGAGAGGGAGAAATCATAAAAACTACCTCTTTTTCACAGTGATTTTGTCATTTCATGGTCTTTTTACTTTCTTGTACTTTTAAATTTTTAAAAAGCTGGATCTGTTCCTGCTGTAATAAGTATCTCCCCTGAATTATTTTTAGTGATAACTTCTCCTGTCTGCAATACATTTCTCTTGTCTTTATAGATGCACACATTTACTGCAAGTAACTTGTAAAAATACTACACGAAGGATGTAAATATAGTCAAGGCATATATTATATAATTATTCTTCCTGCATTCTTTGCAAAATTGGTGTTTACTATCAAGTGGGCACGTAACATATGGCTACTAGTCTAAAATTAGTACCCCTTCAATAAGGTACTGAGCATCTTGCAACAGAACTGAATATATGTATTGTATTTAGTAATCATGTTTGGAATAAGAAACAGACATGAAAAACAACCAAAGAAAATCCATCCTGTTGCCTATCCATATACACTTGCACTTAAGAAGTCAGTACCTAAACAAGTACAGTGTGTTTTCAGTGAAATCTCAGCTATAACTATCCAAACATTTATTATTTATTATTTTAGAAATTTTTTATTTCAGGCCTTTCTAATTTTAATGGCTTGGTGTTAGGTAGACTGTTAGCTACCCTCAGATCCTATGAAGAAGGATGAAGTATAAATCAAATAAACCAAGTCAATTTATTCTTCCAGACCCAGTGCTAGTTTTGCTATCTGTCATTCCAGACATCTTTAATTATATACTCTATAAAGTTCAGGTGGTATTTCCATTAGCAGCACTTATTGATCTTGCCAGACAAAGGAAATCACAGTCAGGTTTCCCAGTATAGGTCATATACACAGAGCTGTAGTAGACTGTTCTCTCTTGTTGTCTGGACTAGCACAGACCACAGAGAAGCTGATTACTTGATCAGAACTTGTTTCACATTTGTAATATTTATGAAGATGAACTCAAAGCCCAAAGACTCCTGGCATTGCACCTGATGTTCTGGAAAGACTTATGCCACTTTAATAACAACAAACGCAGAAGTAGGAGGAGAAGGACAAGACTTCTACCACACTGTAACATTCTACCAGCTGAGGCTGACTACTGTATTTTTAAAAATTGCTTCTGAATAAATTATGTTTTAATAATGTTTGTGTTTTCATATTATCACTACCACCTTTATCCATACCTTTTTAGTTAATTTTGTTGTAAGCCAGCTTGAGTCCTAGTTTTGAGACAAAGGCAGAATATAATTCAAACAAATACTGCCTTTATCATGGTCTGCCTTATAAATTTTGTGTTGATATGGAACAGGTGCAGTGGTTATTTACCTGTTTGTTGTGGTCTTGTTAAAATAATTTAATTAAAGTATAAATATGAATACATAAAATAAATTAGAGAGAGAGAGTGGTGTAGTGGGTTGTATAATAGAGACAAGGGCTTGAATCCCCACTCGGCCATGGAGCCCAACTGGATGGTCCCACGCTAGTCACACTCTCCCAGCCTTAAAGGAAGGCAATGGCAAACCTTCTCTGAATAAATATTGCCAGGAAAATTCTCAGTGTCACCATAAGTTGGAGTCAGATTGAAAGCACACAACCATCACAACAACAAAACAAACAAATATCTGTAAACAACATGGACTTCTGTTCTGGGGTATTCCAAGGACCAGCTGTGGGGAGTCCACAGTGTGAACCCTCTCTCAGCAGAACCACACATGGAAACTGCTCCAGAATAACTGCAGGCACTGAGGAAAAGTAAGACTCCAGCCCATTTCGTCCCCACAAAGAAAGAGCAGACAGTGCTGGGCACTGCACACACATACAATAGCATTTTATAGTATCATTCAGAGGACTCTTTATATTCTAAGACCCAGTCAAGTGCTGGTGTGAGTAAGCACTGCATCAGTGATGGCACTGGAATTATATTTAGTCTTACCAACCAGTAACAGGCAAAGTTAGACCATCCAGTATTTTTAAATATCTGAAAATACTTTGAGAAACACAAGGAACAAAAACCCCCAACTCTGTATGAGACAGTTGAAAAGAGTAATGTTTGGAGTCCTCATCTGTTTATTACCTTTCCACAGCTATAGCACAACAGAAAGAAATCTTTGCTTTTCATCCAAGCCCCCTGTGATTTTCCTGAAGAACTAGAAAAGTGAGTTTAATGACCTATAATGGCTAATGAATCTATATGATATCTATGGAATATGGAGAAGCTTAATTGATGTCAATGGGACAATACTTTCCTGGAATAAATTAAATTGAATTTGGCTCAGAGTCAAATTTATGTGATCCTTTGGCTTAATAATAAATGTTACAGCAAATCTATCTGCAAAACTGGGTTTAGTTCTTGAATACAATGTCTTGATTAAACTGTTAGAAACAGAATCCAGTATTCACAAACTATGGCATTTTATTTCAGAGGCCTTTGCTTACATTTGTACAATATATTACATAATTCCATTGTCTGCAGAACCTAATATATATTTTATAGCTTTACTTTATATGCCTTTCCTTCAATGTTTGTCAACATTTTTTACAGTCCTGTACATATCTGAATAGCTTGAAACCATTTTCAATAAAATCAGCTACCTTTAAGCACACACTACTAAGACCGAAAATGCTTTTCTTAGAAAAGTCGAATGTAAAGATTCTGACACTCTAGCATCTACAAACAGAATGTTTGAAATTCTTACATGTTGTATTGCCAGAAAAAGAAAAGAAAAAAAAACATGCCAGCCCCTGTAAGCCCAGCCAAAAAAGTACACAGAACTACAATTAAAACAGTAGAATTCTCAACATCCGAGTTACAAATTAGAAGTTCTTCCTGCCCTCCGCCGCCGCTTCACAGAGAGACGGAGGAAGAGGAGACGGTGAAGCCAGGGGGTTCCCCTTGAAACCTGGGAGGAGGGAGAGACCAGGGGGGTCGTTGTACTTCACCCGCCCCCCCCTTTCAGCTTGGGCTAAGGATTCGTCCATTTGCTGCAAGGCTTATTCATTCCCCATCCTTACCCGTCCCCCCCCCAAAAAAACTATGGGGTCTGGGAGCCCCCTCTGACACCTGAGGGAATCCCCTTTCCAAAAGTAAAAACTTGGATCTTGCCATGATGACCTCTCCCAGGTGGTTAAGCCTCAATTAATATTGTAATCTTGGGGACTGTGGTCTCCTGTGGAAGCGACCAAGAATTTTGGGATATGTCGTCGTAGCAGATTGGGATCGGCACTGACTTGCCAGCACGGAACGTTGATCAGGTTTTGAGGTTAACCATGGAGTTTGCAGAGCTTATCAAGACACCACGGGCTGACAGTGTAGTTCTTCACCGTCCCTTCTATCCAACAGTGGAGGGGACGCTGTGCTTGACAGGCCATCATCTCATCTTCTCTTCCCAACGGCAAGACAATGTTGAGGAGCTCTGGCTTTTGCATTCCAACATCAATTCCATTGAAAAATGTTTCATTGGCTCCCTGGGCACTATCATTATCAAATGCAAAGACCTGCGGATCATTCAGCCGGACATCCCTGGCATGGAGGAGTCTTTGAACATAGCTAGCTCCATTGAGGCACTCTCTACCTTGGATTCCATCACCATAATGTATCCTTTCATTTATTGGCCCATGTTTGAAGTCATCGAAGATGGATGGCATTCCTTCTTGCCAGAGTGGGATTTTGAGCTGCTCAGTTCAGTTACAAATGAATGGCGGCTGAGTTACATCAACAAAGATTTTTCTGTCTGCCCATCTTATCCACCCATAGTCACCGTCCATAAATCGATAGATGATGAATCTCTCTTGAAAACTGTCACGTTTCACCATGGTGGATGCTTCCCAGTCCTCAGCTATTACCACAAGAAAAATGGGATGGTGATGATGTGCACTAGCCAGGCACTTACAGGGACCAATGGGAGGCTTTGCAAAGAAGATGAGAAGCTGATCAATGCCACTCTTGAGGGCAGGCAAGTGTGGCTACATCATCGACACAGGGGCCCTGAATGTAGCCCAGCAAGCCCAGGCCAAAGGTGGAGGCTTTGAGCAGGAGGTACACTATCCCCAATGACGAAGGATTCACAAGTCCATTGAGAGGTACCATATTCTTCAAAAGAGCCTCATCAAGCTTGTGGAGGCCTGCAATGACCAATCACATAACATGGACCACTGGCTGAGCAAACTAGAGGCATCCAACTGGCTGACCCACATCAAGGAGATTCTGACCATGGCTTGCTTGGCTGCTCAGTGCATTGACAGGGAGGGAGCATCAGTCTTGGTCCACGGGACAGAAGGCCCTGATTCAACACTGTAGGTGACCTCTCTGGCTCAGATTATTCTGGACCCCAGATGCAGGACCATTCGTGGTTTTGAAGCTCTCATTGAGAGAGAGTGGCTGCAGGCTGGCCACCCATTTCAGCAGCACTGTGCCTAGTCGGCCTATTCGAACAGCAAGCAGAAATGGGAGGCCCCCGTCTTCCTGCTCTTCTTGGACTGCGTCTGGCAGATCCTCCACCAGTTCCCTTGCTCCTTCAAGTTCAACATTTACTTCCTCATCACGCTCTTTGAACATTCCTATGCCTCCCAGTTTCGCACTTTCCTGGGTAACAACGAAAATGAAAGGTGTAAGTTTAAGCTGCCTCAGAAGACAATGTCCCTATGGTCCTGGGTGAATCAGCCAGAAGAGCTCAATCGGTCTAAGAACCCTGTCTTTGAGGCCAACAGCCTTGTCATCTGGCCTTCTGTTGCACCTCAAAGTCTACAGCTCTGGGAAGGAGTCTTCCTCTGCTGGAACCAGTCCTCCAAGTTTCTGGATGAATCCTATGAAAAGATGATCGACATCATAAAGTACAACAAGAAACTCCAAGTGAAAGTCAACATGCTGAGGCGGCAGGTGGCTGAGCTGGAGACGGACGACAGCATGCAGGATGATGGGATATCTGCGAGTCCCTGAGGACTCTGCAAGGCTCCTGCTCTAAGTCATTCCGTCTCTGTTGGGCAAGTGGTCTCTACCTGCACTTGAGCACTACACACCCACCAGACTTGCATGCGCTCAAGCTCCTTTTGGTGTAGTTGAGTTAAACTTTTTTTTTCTTTTTTGGCTTCACCGTTCCTCACTTGGCACTATAATCACACTCCCTCCATTTAGGATGGGAGTGCGTGGTTTCCTCTTTTTTGTTGTTGTTGTTTACAGGAGCAAACTCTTAATTTAATCCAAGGCACTGCCTTCTTCTGGCAGCATTTCTCATCTCTAATAATTAAAACAGTAAAACAATCTGTACAATAAAGTACTGTGTATTAACAGTGCCAGGTATTAAATAGCTTGAATGAACACTTCCGCAATATACAAATCTGTTACAAAGTTGTGTAATTAAATACAAGTGCCAAACAAGAGAGGGCTTGGGATCCATACAACATAAATCTGATAGAAGTGAAAACAGTTTTGATTTCTGATTTTGTACAAAGCATTCTTGGGCTGACAGGAGGATCAATCCACAACGCCTGGGTTTGATCCTCGTGCCAGCTGACACAGGAGTCGTTCTCGAGCTTGATGTTAGAATCCGTTAAACTGACTCCCTGACCCTCTCTCCTCAGTTTTTTGTTTCTCCTGCGTGACAGCAGGACGCATTAGACTCCCTCTCCGTTTAGTGGGGTAAAGTAGCTTTAGAATAGCTAGGGGAAAAAGTCAGAAGACAGAATTAAATATTAGCTTCTGATAGAAAAATGGCTACTGAGAAAAATACGCCTGGGAAAGTGGCCCAGGCAGAGGAGGTGATCTGCAGCGCCACGGAGCTGGGCTCGGTCACTACGAAGCAGCCTACCGTCCAGAAGACCACCGCAAGGCAGGCTTCGGATGAAGTGCTCGGAGCTACTGCTCAGAAAGAAAAAATGCAGTGTCTCTCTGAGGAAGAGCACGCAGTGGAGCTCAGAAAAATTTTCCAGTCCTCCAATGAGAACGAGGCTGAGGAGCTTAATATGGCTGCCAACAAAAGGCCCTCAGAAGTGAAAAAGTTGTCTGAGAAGAGGGCGGACAAGAATAATAATAAAAAGGATAAGCAGGGGGCTAAAAAGCTCACAAAACATAACACAGGTACGCAGTTCTGGGCGCCATCTTGGAAACAAGGATTCCAAGATGGCGCCTGGAAAGAAAAACAGCCTCTCTGACTCAGCGGACGCCATGTTAAGTGTGGCGACGCACGCGACCAATAGCAAGGGCCAAAATGCGACTGTGCCTGCGGAGGTGCACAGAGCTGCCATGCCTGTCATGGCGGAGAACAGCTGTTGCAACCAGGCAGCTTTATCAGCAGATAGCTTGCCTTGGGGGACAGACATGAGGCAGTTTCTAGCTGGATGGCTAGCTAACGCGCCGCAGAGAAGGCCAGACCCACAATGGGATCCCACACATGTACACTGGGGCAGCCAAAGCCAAAGGCAATATATGTGTGATGGTTTCCGTGGGGAGATGCAACAGATGATTAGAAACGCTGTCTCTGTGCAGCTCAAGGCAGTTTTAATGGATCAGGGCCTAATGAATTTGGGAACATCTGATTTAAGTACTCAAATTGCGAGACAGAGAGTAATGAATTCGTCTCAGCAAACTGATTTCCAGACACAATCAATTAATAATAACCAAGTAATAAATAATCAAATGAATTTACATCAAGTTGCCCCTGAGGGTGATGAACACTGAAGGGAGCAGCAGGCCAAGAAAAGAAAACTGGATTATACTGACAATCCTAGTTCAAGTACAATCCCAGGGGTGTCAAATGGAGAAAGGCAAAGTTCCTCTAAGGAAAAGTCTATGTTAAAAAGGGCATCCCTTGCACAATCGAGAGGGGTCACTAAGGTTGTGCCTGAAGTGGAGAAGTTTAGTGATGATGACATGGATCAGGAGGAGGTGATCGAAGTGGAGGAAATTGAGGACCAATACTCTGATATCGATGAGGAGGATAAATCTGAGACAGACAGAATGTTTGAAGCAGATTTTTTTAAGGTACAATGAAAAGGGTGCTTCAAACACTAGGTCTGGATTGTGATAAGGATGATCAAGGGAAAGGAAGTAAAGAATGTAAATTAGCATTGGTAATTAGGAAAAGAAAATCTAGAAGTATGGAGTTTCCTCTGCCAGAACTATTTAAAGATGTCATCTTGACAGAGTGGAATAATCAGGGTAGTGCTAGGAAGAGTTTATCATATAATCATAAATTGTACTCTTTCTTGAAGGAAGATGTAGAGTTCTTAAAGGTGCTCCCTGTGGACACTCCAATTGTAGGATTAGTATCCGGAGCTATTGTCCTGAGGGAAGATGACATACAATTAAAAGAAATGGATGAGCGCAGGGCAGAATCATCCTTGCACAAGGCTCATGAGGCAGCCTCTGCGACAATTAAGGCATCAACTGCTGCATCAATGTTTGCAAGGGCGGTGGTCTTGTGGTCACAGGACATCTTGGAGGGCCAAGATCTCAGTATGCAAGAACTATTAAAGGCAGTGGAGAGGATTCAAAGGGTCCTTAAGTATGTCGCAGACGCTGGATTGGATGCTACCATATATGTGGCAAGAAACATAAATACGTTAACAGTGGCAAGACGTTCCTTGTGGTTGCACCATTGGGAAGCTGACCAAAAATTGCGCAGTAATTTGGCTTATGTCCCATTTCAAGGTGATCTACTATTTGGTTCCAAAGCCTTAGAGAAGGTCTTGGTGGAGACTAAGGAAAAGAAGCAGGTCATGCCCACTTCAAAAAAGGAAGGTGGACAGGAAGGGCTTTAGAAATTCAAACTATTCCTTTCAAGGTGGTAGGACTTATGGATACACAGCAAGAAGCTCTGAGTATAGGACAGATAGATTCCAACGGGGCAGACCAAGACCTCAATATGCAAGGCAGTACCAAAACGGTAAGCAAGGACAAGGGAAGCTTGGAAGTAATTCCAAGCGAGGAAAGCCACAGTATTGACTACCAGCAACAGAAAGTGGGGGGAAGGCTTCGGTCTTTCGGGTACAAGTGGTCTCAAATAACATCAGACCAGTGGATATTAAAGGTGGTGACCCAGGGTTACAAAATATTTGTCCACACCACACCCAAATACAGATTTCTTCCTTCCCCAGTCCCGAAAGAGCAGGACAGACACCAGGTAGTGCACCAAGAGATTGTACATCTGTTAAATATAGGAGCCATAGAGAAGGTTCCAGAGGAACAAAGGTGCGCAGGAGTGTACTCAGTGTTTTCTGTGGTGCCCAAGCCAAACGGCAAATACAGACTGGTGTTAAACCTCAGGTATCTCAACAAGTTTGTGGAGTACAAAAAATTCGAAATGGAGACATTGCAGGTTATCAAGGACAATTTGGAGATAGTGGACTATATGGCATCTATAGACCTGAAGGAAGCGTATCTCCACGTCCCTATGTGTGTGAACGACAGAAGGTACCTGAAGTTCAACTACCAGAGCGACCATTATCAGTTCAAGGCCTTGCCGTTTGGCCTGGCATCTGCACCCAGAGTCTTCACAAAGGTTCTAGTTCCGCTTGTAGCATTCCTAAGAGTACAGGGAGTGCAACTGTCCCCCTACTTGGATGACATCTTATTGAAGGCATGGTCAGAAGCCAAGCTAAAACACGATTTGGAGTTGACAGTACAAGTGCTCTCAACTTATGGATTTCTGCTCAACATCAAAAAGAGCATGTTGACACCTACATTGCACTTGACTCATTTGGGGGCACGGATAGATACAAGGAAAGGCAGAATGTATCTTTCCTCGGAAAGATTGGAGAAAGTACAGCAAGCGGCTCGGATGTTATCGCAAAGCAGATCATTGGATCTGATGCAGTTGGTGAAAATTCTGGGTACGTTAGTGTCAACAACTCAGTTGATTCAATGGGGCAGTTTCCATTTGAAGCCCTTGCAGAGGCTGTTAATGGGCTATCAATCAGCCATCGCAAGAAAGAGACACTACAAAGTAGAAGTGCCTCGTCATATTTGAACGGGCATGGTCTGGTGGCTAAAAAGGCGGAATGTGGCGTCGGGCATACCTTTTCAGAAACAGGAAGTAGTGCATATAACAACAGCTGCGAGCCTTTCTGGTTGGGGAGCTCACTGCCAAGGTTATTCTGTGCAGTGGCCACAAACAAGCACCACAATATCAACTTTCTGGAGTTGAAAGCCATCCGTCTGGCTCTCCAGAAGTGTCTGCACCTTGTGAAGGACTGTCATGTGAAGGTGTTGACAGACAACATGACGGCCAAGGCTTATATATGCAAACAAGGAGGACTACATTCGGTCCCTCTAGTGATAGAGTCGACTCGTCTTCTCAACTGGGCCGAGCTGCATGTTCGCTCAATTACTGCAGTACATTTGAAGGGGGAACAAAACATCCAGGCAGACTATTTGAGCAGGAATTGTCTACATCCAGGGGAGTGGTCTCTCAATGTGGAGGTTTTCCAAAAGATAAACAACATTTTTGGGCCTTTACAAGTAGACTTATTTGCTACTGCTGAGAATGCCAAATTAAAAAGGTATTTCTCAATACTTGGCGACAAAGGTGCCGAAGCATGCGAAGCATTGTCGGTACCATGGCCTCCAGGGACTCACTATGCGTTCCCACCGATTTGAATTGTACAAAGGGTACTGGAGAAGGTACGCCTGGAGAAAGCCTCGGTGGTGTCAAAGCGCCATTTTGGCCGAGGAGACCATGGTTCCCATTACCACTGCAATTAGCCCAGGGTCCACCTTGGAGGTTGCCTTGCAGGCCGGATCTACTGCGGCAGGGACCAGTGAACCATCCAGACCCCAAGTGGTTAAATCTGACAGCTTGGAGGTTGAGAGGCGATTTCTAACCCAACATGGGTATACTGAAAATGTAGTAAAAACTATACTTGGTTCCCGTAGGGAGTTCACACAGAAAATTTATGACAGAACTTGGAAAATTTTCACAAAATGGTGTGCAGAGAAAGAGGTTCCTTTGGCAGGGGTAGGAGTGACACATCTGCTCCACTTCTTGATGGCTTGGAGAAGGGTCTCTGGCCTAACACCTTGAAAAGGCAGGTGGCAGCGTTATCGGCTAGTTTAACAGAGGACGGTACTTCGTATACAAGGCATCCTCACATAAAACTTTTCTTGAGAGGAGCAACACTGTCTTCTTATCCAACAGTGCATAGGTTCCCATCTTGGGACTTGAACTTAAGTGTTGAATGCACTGACAGCGTCACCTTTTGAACCATTGAAAGAGGCATCGCTGTGACTACTATCTTTTAAGACAGCATTTCTCTTGGCTATTACGTCAGCCAGAAGAGTTTCAGAGTTAGCGCCGTTATCAGTAAATGAGAATTTGTGCAAATTCAACCATGACAAATTGATGTTGGGTTTTGACCCTTCTTTTAAGCCCAAGTGCTTGTTATCATTCATGCAACAGCAACTGATTCATCTACCAACATTTTGCCCAAAGCCGGTCCACCCGTTGGAAAAGAAATGGCACACATTGGACATTAGGTGGGCAGTAAAGGCCTATATTAAAAGAACGAGGGATTTTCGAAAGTCAGATGCACTGCTGCTATCATTCCAACCTAAGACACTAGGTCAGTGGGTAAGGCGGTAATCACAGGATGGGTAAAGACCTGTATTTTCATATGTTATGACTACTCTAAGCAGCCAAGACCAGTTAATGTGTGGCCACATTCAACACGTTCGATGGCTACGTCGGTAGCATATGACTCCACATATTCGCTGGAAGACGTTTGTAGTGCGGCAGGGTGGAAGGAGGCTTCCACCTTCATTAAGCACTATAAACTAGATAAGTAGAAGTCATCCCAAGCAGCGTTTGGCCGCAGGGTGCTGCAAGCTGTGCTGTAGAGAACATACCCACCCATGGAACAGCTTGGGGAAATCCCAGGCGTTGTGGATTGATCCTCCTGTCAGCCCGAGAATGAAGAGTTGTTACTTATGTGAATGATCATTCTGGGATGACAGGAGGAGCAATCCACACCCACCACTAAAATACATATGGAAGTTACCAGGCAGTTTGGTGGGAAAGTACAGTATGCTTGAGAAGGAAACTGAGGAGAGAGGGTCAGGGAGTCAGTTTAACGGATTCTAACATCAAGCTCAAGAATGACTCCTGAGTCAGCTGGCAAGAGGATCAAACCCAGGCGTTGTGGATTGCTCCTCCTGTCATCCCAGAATGATCGTTCACGTAAGTAGCAATTCTTCAATTTTTAAAAAATCTTCTCCACCACTCAGTTAGCTATTTATATTATAAACAACTATACTTTTGTGGCAATGTTCTTCTCACAACCATCACTCAATACAGTTCACTCCTTCTTGAAGACCTCTCAGTTGCAGCTCATAATAAAATAAGCAATACAAATGAAATATTTGTTGCCTTAACTGAAAAGAAACTTTTACAAGAAAACACAAAAATATAAGTGTTATAATTCATTATGAATAAATATACACTTTAAACTGGCTAAATACAATCTTTATACATTAAGATTTAATACAGTTTGTTAGCCATTTTCTTCCTTTTTTCACAATGTATTTTTATCAAAATTAAAAAAAATACTGATTCATAGAAAAATGGCAAAGTACAGTAGTTTCATTCCAATTCATGGGTTATTAAAAACCCACAGCAACCTATTTAAGCCTAATTCAAACCTGTAAACATTAGTTGCCTTTGAAACAGAATCCTTATTTTTGGTTGTCAGGTCTGATGAGAAACATCCTATTAACGGCAGGTTTGGAATTAAATAACCTGTGCTTGACTTGTATAGTTATAGCCACCTTAAGGTGACTTCGTTAAAAAACAATTATCTTGTAAAAATGAAAATAGGTTCATTTTTCCTAAATAATGGAAAAATATCAAATGCTCCAGCTTTAACAAAATACCAGGGAATATGTGAACAGTAAGCCACCTGAACACATTACTCAGGCCTACCCAACAACTGTATGCTTACTGTGGTGATTCTACCGGCAGTGGACAGCCTCCGTTTGCCACAGTGGAAGGCCTTCAACTCACTCAACATACAATTCCCAGACAAGTTGGAAACAATTATTGCTTGAGGAAAAGCAGTCTGTTGTACTTTTTCTTCATAAAAAGTGCACTTAAGTGCAAAGTTTGCTTGTCAAGAAATTTTTTAAATACAAAATAGTGCTTGTCTGAATGTTGTGCCACTGTGCAGTATAAAACGTGGCTCTCAGCAGCCATTAAGTGCAAAGTGCTTAGGCAAGTCTTGCTGTCACCTGCACTCAACTGACATTCCATTTTGTGATGAGCTCGACATGGGTGGATCTGCTAAACTTAACATAACTGCTGCTGTAATTGAACTGGAGGAAGGCGAGGAAGATGATGATGATGTGGTAGCAGCACCTACAAGACACAGCAAAAAATATTTTAAAAAACCGGTACTGAAATCAAACAGCAATTGAGACAGTGACCTGCAAAGTGCTTTTGTAATTGCTGTTGTCTCTTCAAAGCCTATTAAAACAATTCAAAATGTATCTGCACAGCAATCTTATGCGTGCTTATTACTCCTCAATACCTGTATTGCTAAGTGTAGCAATGTTTTCTTCTGTTGTTAAGTGCAGGTATGAACCTCAAACTTTTAAAAATTGTACTAGGGTAGCAGATAATCAGATTTTGCATACAGTATTTTTGAATGATACTGGCTTTGATCTCAAGTCTATTAGTCACACGTTACATGGAAATCAAAAAGAAAAGATTTCCATGTAAACCAGGAGTGGAGGTTCAAAGCATTTATCAGAACAATATTTTTGTTTGCTTTAGATTTCATTTACCAGATGGTCATAAAGCCACAGGGGCAGACAATTCCTATGTTGAAATAACATTTATTAATAAATCTGATTTATGACAAGCATAGCATATAAGACAAATGTGACTCCAAATCATTTGCACAGAGCACCTCTAGGCTTGGAATTATGCATTTTGCAATTACGATTTTGTGTGGGTGGGTATACCATCATAAACAATAAATACATAATACAAATTAATCCTAGTGTGGTTAATAATGAACAATGCAACTCATGTAGCACTTGCTGACTGAAGAGGTACAATGAAATAATCCTCTTTTTTCTCATGAACGTGCTTGCTTCTTTGTGGTTTCTCCCATGTGTTAGAGATCACAAAACAGGCCAGAGGAGAGATGACTGGGAGATTTTTAATTTTTACCTTTGCAGCTGGTATAAATATTGTACTGGCAACTACCATGTATGAGAAAAATAAGAGAAGAATCTTCTAGGAGCATGCTTACAGGACACAGTTACCAGCGGAACTTTATTTTTCACTTCTCTGGATTTCTTTGGTCAACTTTTTTTGATTTTCTGAATCACCAGTGAAAAATAATCTCAAATTTTAAAAGGCATAGCTCATGCTAGATTAAATAAATATTTTATTAAATTGTTTAAAACTGTGCAAATATTGAATTGTTTGTTGCTGCTGGAGGGTTGTGGGATGATTTGTTCTGTTTCGGTCAAGATAAGACTTTCAATATGAGCTTCTTTCAATGCTGACTGTTAAATGAAGAAACATCTGTTTTGAAATTGCACTAAAAATGACATCAAGATGGACAGATATTACAAAACATGTGTGCATAATTATTTACAGTTGTGATTAGTGTCACAAGCACACTGTCTTCTTCCAGTAAGCTCTCAAAAATCAATTTCATAAGTATTTCTTAATCACTATTTCCCTAACTTTAGGTAAATTACATTCACTGACCAGTTCCATTTCTCACGAGTGGCAAGCCTCCATAATAACAACCCACTGAGGCTGGAGAGAAGAGCACCAGCCTTTAGCTGACATTCTAGAAAGTTCTGGAATCAGGCAAAGACCTATGCGTGGGACCACAGAGAGATCACAAAGAAACACTTGCCCACCCACAAAGGATTTAAGAATTAAATTCTGAAGTACATTTTGCTGAAAAATAGTTCCCTGAAAAATTAATTACACTTATGTCCAAGGCACCGAAGAGAAGAGTCACTGCACAAAGATATGCACAGTAAGGCCAACTATTTTAAGAGACATTTAAGAATCACATTCTAACTACAGCAATCCTGTTCAGTTTTAACGGGAATAAAATGTAGGCCTATTTACTTACTTTCTCGCTCTTTTTTCTTCAAACGCTTTCTTCGTCTGTCAATGGAAGCTACTTCAGATTTCAAGGACAAATAGTGTTTCCTGATTTCTTGAAGTTTTTCTTGAAGGATTGCTATGCGCTCTGTGCTGGTCATATTTTCCAGATTAGCTGTGTGTGAAGAAACATTTGTTAATTTAAAATAAAATCTTAAATCTTTCTCCTGATGAAGAAAGACACAAAATAGAAGAACAGGAGGAAGAAGCAACAAGTACACATCATTCTGCAATTTCTAGTTTTGGAATCTAAACTAAACATATGGACATACAATATTGCTAGTGAAAACATCATCAGGTTTTGGGATACAAATAAAAATACAAATGAGATTTATTGACAATTGGAAGACAAAGATGAGTCAATGGCTCTCTTAATAGCAGAAAAAGTCTCCTTGTTTGCCAAAAGCTTTTGTGGGTTTGAGTCTACTTCATTGTTTGCAACAAGAAAGCTTATATTCCTGCCTCCAACCTTGGCACCCCAATGAGTATACAGTCAGGAGTACTAGCACAGAGGTAGTAATCCCACTTACACATCTGAAAACTCCACTTGTAAAGTTTAGGCAAACGAGCATTCTGTTCCTTGAGATCTGAATCCTTCTCTCCATTTTTCCCACATTTTCCTGGAGACTGTGTTCTTGCTGGTGATTTAGTATGCTGAGACTTTATTCCTGTAGAAACTGATTTTGCTGACTGGCTCTTAGCAATACTTTCTCCGGCAGAAAGATCTTCACTGTCACTGCTGTTTGCTGCTGAAAAAACACAATATTCTGTATAGGTTTATCTTATTCCTAAAAACCTCAGAACCTGTTTTAATCCACCCTTTTAGGCATAAAAAGCATTTCCACTTGAATTGCAGAACAATCCTCCAACAAAAACCAAATGGCAAATTTCAACAGCCAGAAGACTTATGATAGGGTTACAGGCTTGATAGATGAAGGGAATGCTGTAGACATAGCATATGTAGATCTCAGTAAGGCCTTAAAATGTGGGCTAGACAGGGCTACTTTTAGATGGATTTGTAATTGGTTGACCAATTGAACCCAAAGGGTGCTCACCAATGGCTGTTTTTCATCCTTGAGAGAAGTGACTAGTGGGGTGACACAGGGTTCTGTCCTGGGCCCTGTGCTATTCAACATCTTAATCAATGACTTGGATGAAGGAGTAGAGGGCATGCTCATCAAATTTGCAGATGACACCAAATTGGGAGGGGTTGCTAATACGCCAAAGGACAGGATCAAAATTCAAAATGACCTGGATAGATTGGAGAGCTGGGACAAGGCAAACAAAATGAAATTCAACAGAGAGAAGTGTAAGGTCCTACACTTAGCTAGAAAAAATGGAATACAGAAATATAGGATGGGGGACACGTGGCTGGATAGCAGTACGTGTGAAAGGGATCTAGGAGTCTTCATAGGCCACAAGCTGAACATGAGTCAGCAGTGTGATGTGGCAGCCAAGAAAGCCAATGCAATTCTCGGCTGCAACAATAGGAGTATGGTGTCTAGATCGAGGGAGGTAATGGTACCACTCTACTCTGGTTTGGTTAGACCTTATCTTGAATACTGTGTCCAGTTCTGGGCACCCCAATTCAAGAAGGACTTGGTCAAGCTGGAGCAAGTCCAGAGGAGGGCGACCAAAATGGTGAGAGACCTGGAAGCCATGCCCTATGAGAGCTGGGTATGTTTAGTCTGCAGAAGAGAAGGTTAAGAGGGGACATGATAGCCATGTTTAAATATTTGAAGGGATGCCATGTAGAGGAAGGAGAGGGCTTGTTTTCTGCTGCTCCAGAGACCAGGACAAGGAGCAGTGGATTCAAGCTGCAGGAAAGGAGATTCCACCTGAACCTCAGGAAGAACTTCCTGACAGTCAGGGCTGTCCGGCAGTGGAATATGCTGCCTCGGAGTGTAGTGGTTTTTAAGCTTCTTTGGAGGTTTTTAAGCAGAGGCTAGATGGCCATCTGTCGGAAGTGCTGAACAGCACTGGGCCCAGGACAGAACCCTGTGGCACCCCGCTAGTCACTTCTCTTCAGGATGAAAAGCAGCCATTGGTGAGCACCCTTTGGGTTCGGTCGGTCAACCAATTACAAATCCAACTAACAGTAGCCCTGTCCAGCCGACATTTTACCAGCTTCGTTGCAAGAATGTCATGGGGAACTTTGTCAAAGGCCTTACTGAAATCGAGATATGCTACATCCACAGCATTCCCTTCATCTATCAAGCTAGTAACTCTATCATAAAAAGAGATAACAGTCCCTCTTCCCCTCTGCAGGTGACCAGCCCAATTCCCATTCAAACTGACAGTTCCCTAGATGTTGAAGCAGCAGCCAACGAGCTAAGGGGAAAGCATGGTACACGGTGCGGAGGAAGGGTGGGTGTTGTGTGAATTCACAGACGGCCACTTGAAGAACTACAGTTACATGTAAGCGACCCATTCTTCTTCTTTGTGGTCTCTTGGACTCACACAAATGGGAGACTAGCAAGCTACTCATTGTAGGAGGTGAGAGTGTCATGTGACACAAGAAAACAGCACAGCAATCCCAAAGGCAGCTTCAGCCGTAGTCCTGGCATCCAGCCTATAGTAAATAATGCAGGTCAGAGGCTGAGGCTATCTACCTGTCTTACAAATGTCCTCCAGAGACATACCTTTCAGGAAGGCTAATGAAGTAGCCATAGCTCTGGTAGAGTAGCTACACACATGAACAGGATGGTCTTTCTTAGCCAATATGTAGAACAAATGGATGGTCAGAGACGCACTTAAAGAGGCATAGAGATGACACAGTCAGACCCTTCTTGTCTGAGAAGTAATACAAAGAATGTCTGAGACTGATGAAAGTCAGCAGTCCTGTTGATGTAAAAGGCCAGAGAATGCCTGAAATCTAAACAGTGCAGAGTATGGTCCAAGTCAGATGCTGGATTCTGCATAAATGCAGATGAGACAATGTCCTGGTTCAGGTGAAAGACAGAAATCACTTAATGGAAGAGAGAGAGAGAGAGAGAGATCTGTTAGACGGCTATAGGAGAAACTCCAACACATGGTGGACTTGTGCTTGGTCTGGAGATATCCCTCTAGGTGACAAAAAGGACACAAATTTGGACCATTTAAACAGATAGGACTGCTGGGTAGCAGCCCTAAGTGCAGCTGCAATGATGTGTCAAAGCAATGAACAAAAAGAGCCTGGAAAAAAAACCTTCAAGTCGTTAGCCTGTCCAGGTCTGGATGTCTCACTTGCCCATTGCATAGTGTCAGCAGATCCAGTCTCTTTAGCCGCCTGAATCTGGAGTCCTGAGGAAGGCAGAGAAGCAGGGCCAACCAAGGCTGCCTGGGGCACAACAGAGAGATCAGTATGCATTTTGCCTTTTCTCTTCAGGTTTTGGCAATCATCTTGGTGAGAAGAGAAACTGCGGAAAAGATACACGATGGGGCCTCCCCAATGAAATGAGGCATGAAACTCAGCCTCCACCATGACAGAACAAGATGGTACTAATGACTGTCCAGCTCTAATGGCTGAGTCAGATGTAGTCGTCCATTGTGCTGGAGTCTTGTAAAGACTTTTTGACAGCAAGATGCACTGAGAAACCAGAGGCAGTTGGAATGGAAGAGGATCATGAAAAAGAATCACTTCCCGAATCTGATGGGTTACTGTTAAGTGCCTTGAGCTAAGATGAACAATTCTTACATGTTTGAGGGGGTCATTACTTTGCAATGAGTGCATGACCCATCATTTTGACCTTCTCCAAGGCACAACAAACAGCATGAATGCCCATCTGTCCCAAGGATCTTAGCCCCGCAGGAAGAACACCTTTTAAATGAACCAGAGGGCATCATAGATCACTGAGAACCATTTCCAAAGATCTCCAAGTCAGAAACATAGCCAAAAAAAAAACACCTGAAAGATAAAGTTTGAAAACCAAGCCAAATCAAGATCCAAAGAGAGAAGAAGTCAAAACGCAATCCAAATATCAGAAGCCAGCTCCTCAACAGTTTCTTTGATGCTGCTGCTAAGGCACATGAAAAGGAACTGAGGGTTTAAGTAGGACTCTGTCTGGTCACATGGACTGGAGGAGGAGGAGGGGCTAGTGCCAAAATGCTAACATAACAGCTCTAGAAGGTGCCAAATGATTCACTGTGCAGTTGCAGTAAATCCTATTTGTCTGAGTCACAGATACTACAAAGAAGAAAAACACTTGCTTCTGCAGAGATACTTGGATATGGGGTACAGTAATACACAGACTTTTCTGAGTTTGGCAGCATTTCTGTACTATTTTAATCATTTTAAAAAAAAGTCTTCTGTGGGATAGCATTCTACATACAGAGTCTACGAATTGTTTATTTAAACAATTATGCAGAATGCACTCAAGTTGTAAAGAAGATAAATGAAGGTAAGTTATAAAGATTGTAAATGAGGTTACAAAACTGCTGCACCAAGATATTTTTGATATCCTACCACAAATCTGGAACACTTACAGCCATCAAGCTTTCATGTGTCAAGTACAAGACATTCTCTCTAGTAGATCATGAAAATTCTGGTTAGATCTAGGCATGTCAAAGCCGAGAAAAACATCAGAAAAATTGTATGTGGTGAGGGACAGGAGCCCTGGTGGCGCAGTGGTTAAATGCCAGTACTGCAGGCCACAAGGTTGTGAGTTCAATCCTGCCCAGCTCCAAGGTTGACTCAGCCTTCCATCCTTTCGCAGGTCGGTAAAATGAGTACCCAGTTTGTTGGGGGCATGTATAGAAATGTTTCAAAATACATGCTATTTGTAAGTTGTTCGCCACCTCGATCCATATGGAGAGGCGGGATACAAATAAAAAATAAATAATAAATAAAAATAAAATCCCCTCCCTGCTTTTCTATATCTTCACAAATGTAGTTAGATTCAGGGTTTGATGACATCAGTAGGAGCACTCTCAAAGCAGCAGTCTCCTGAGAACGCTTGAGCTGAAAGAAAAAGTCTCCGTCCCTCCCTCCTTCTGTGTATGCGTGTGTATTATTTTTACCACCCACTACCATGCCCAGTGCCAAATTCTATGCTATTCTAATCAGTCTCCCGGGGGAGGGAGGAGGGGGTAAGAGGCCTGCAAGAGACCCACATCCCACCAGGAGCAATGCTGCATGGGATCAGAAGTTTGCTGTAGATGGATGTAACTTTAGGCAAATTTTAGACAAAACAATAGATAATGGGGGCAGAGCTAAGTCAAACTGTTGCTCTCTGCCGAGTTGCTGTACTTACCACTTTTGCTCTTCTTTTTGTGGTTCACCACAGATGTTTTGTGACTTCTTTTCTGCTTTTTTGAAGAACTGCCTCCCTGGGCATCTTTAAGCCTTTTCTGGCCTGTAGAAGCTTTATTAAAAATAACAGAAAGAACAATATAGTATACAATTACACAGCAGCGGTACTAAACCATTGTGCAGCATTTGACTGAACTCATCTGCTGTTGAGTCCAATGGACTTTTTTCAAGCCTTAATTGAAATGACTCCAGTTTGACTTCAAGAATAGAAAATGTTGGTATAATATATACTACTAAGCCCATAATGTTAATACAGAATTGTCACTGGGCTATCAGAAAGTCCTGAAGGGCAAAAAGAGTAAAAGAAGAATAGAATCCCACATATGCCTAAGTAAGAAATGGGCTCACAGTGCAGAAAAGAAGGGGTACAATGTATCCTAGCAGTTAAAACTTTTTTCCTTCCAAGACAACATTATAGATAATAAGCACTGCAAGTTTATCCTATGACAGTACTAATTCCTGTGTTAAGAAAAGTCAATGTGGAGAAAAATTAACTCTTAAATAAAATTTACTCCTGAGGCCCAATAGCTCCTACAGAGCTTCATAATGATTGTCTGGGAGTGGATGGATACACGTAAGAACAAACAGGAAACAATCTTTTCCCATGCTCTTCATGTGATATAACGACCAAATAAACCAGCTAAAGTACTCTAAGATTTGGAGTTTATGATACAGCAAAATGCTACCTGATTTTCGTACTTTAATTGGAGATGTTGCTGGAGGTGGAATGGACCCCCATGAGTTTAGCATTTGGTAGGTGAGTTTTCTCATTCATTTCAGTAAGGGTAAACTGGACCCCAATAGCTTGATAAATGAAATATACTGTTTAAAAGATGCAGTGGGGGAAGACATGAAACATGACAGAATAAATGACCCCGTGCAGTATGCAATGGTTCATGTTAGCTGAAAAATGAAAAATATCTATAAATATTTCAATTAACTGCTAGGGTCCTCTTCAATCCCACCGACTTAGGTGAAGTTAAACTTGAGGTGGAAGATAACCATATATTTCCTTTTTTACTACAACTTCTTTAAAGTAAGTAGTCCAAAATCCAAAGAAAGGATATAGGAATCTGGGTGAAAATCACAAATACAACCTGAACTTTGCTTACTGTTTCTATCACAGCAGAGCTTCTAAAGAGATAAAACTACTGCTAAGTTTAGATAGCATTACTTCCTTTAAGTAATGGAAACTAATGTGGCAAAGAGTCATATGTATGGTCCTCTCTTGCACATCCTTTCTCAGACCCCGATCACAGAAAATATGCATTAGGTGATTCATGAAAACTGAGAGAACAGATAGCAAGACATATATTAGATGTGTTCAAACAAACTTTCAAAGCATCAGGCAGCACACTGTTCACACTTAAATAGACTGACAGAATAATGGCCATTTTAGAAGTCAGAAACTGGTTTGGAAGGGACAAAAAAGATCCAGTTCTATAACAAAAAGCTTGCCAGATTAGGGATAAAGCTAAATATTATGTTAAGAACACTCAATCATACTTGTATATTTTTGATAGCTTTAGTTATTTTCAAGGCACTACTAAGACTGAGGTAATTTTGCCCCAGTTTCTAAGGATGGTGATCTACACTTCTTCAAACAAGTAAAACTAGTATCATGAACAAAAGGCTGAGAACTCAGCTAAAGGATACAAAAAGAGCTGAAGAGGAAAAATAGGACAGAACACACTAGGACTAATTAGCAATGGCAAGTAAATGAAAAAGATTTATTGTGCAATGTGATGGCATTTTCAGTCATGTGAACAATTTCAAGATAAATATATACTGGTAAATACTGTATTTTAGTTAATATAGTTCTAAAATTTGAATCTATTTTCTTAGATCCCACAGATGACCATTATCTACTACATGGGTAAGCAACCTGGTGCCTGAAATAAATATACACACACACATACACACACACACAAAACTACAGCTCCCATGAGCACTAGCCATGACAGCTAATGCTCACTCCAAAGTATCTAAAGGATCCCAGGTTGGTTATCTCTGATCTATTACATCATAGTAATTAAACTGCACTTGGGGTAACTTCTGAGGGAGCAAAATATTTTAGATCTTATTTGTGAGTTCTAAGCCTACAGTGATGTACTCAGTTATTACTAAGAAAATTGGAAGAAAGATAAATGTAAATGGCGCAATGTTTATACCTTTCTCCATGTGTTCTGGCTGATTGCTGCTGCTGGAGCTGACACTGGCATCAAAGCCTGTAGGAGATATATTTCCTTCAGACTGGAGGTCCTGCAGTTCTCCTACAACACTGTCCACCTCTATTGTGCTATCCGTTTCACTTTTGATACTTCGCACTTCTTCTTGGTTTGGTGCCAAAGTTTCAGAGACAGATACGCTGGGCTGATGCCTGCTAGATTCTGCTACAGTTACAGATGGTGGTGATTCAGGTGTAGTGGGAGGGGTATTCAGAACTGAATTGCTACCACTACTTGGGAATTCAACTTTCTTGTCAACCATTTCAGCTGGTTTTTCCTCAACAGGCTTCGTATCTGTGTTGAGTGGCAAAGGTCTTTCAACTTTAGCACTGGACAAAGAGGTTTCCTCTTCTACGAGAGTCTGCAGATGCTCCTCCGGTGTGGCATCCTCAGGAGAGGCATGTGGTGGTGAAGATGCTGCTTCTGTATCAGAATCTGAAAAAAGTTCCTTGAGAGTCTTTTTAGGCCATTGCCCCTGAATACTTGACCAAACATCTTTCCGATCTTTAGCTCTATTATTTTGAAGTCTTTCATCAGAATTAGTTAGGAGCTTTACTCTCTTCTCTGCCACTTCAGAGAAACCTGGATAAAAAGTGTTTGCCCGTAAGGACTTCCTTTTGTCATCCAATCCATTGTACTTTTTACTAGGTGTTTTTAATTTATTTTTAAGCTCTTCTTCATCTGAGGAGCTATTGCTACTATTTTCTAAGCTAAGCATGTCTTTTCCATTTGATTTTTCATCCTTAGCATTAGGTGACCCAGTTTTTAAGCATTCCTCTGTGACATAGTACCTTCGTTTACCACGTTTTACTGGTGGCTTTGTTTTATCCACTGCTTCCTTTTTTATCTCTTTCTTCTTCTTGGTTGCTTCATTCTCTCCTTCATAATCAGTATCGTCAGACAATTCTGCTGATTCTTTCTGCAATCTTTCTGGAGATTTTGATAGTGGTTTGGATGCTGTAGCATCTCCAAGAGTTTTAGCCTCTTCTGGAAAGGATAAGCTGTTCTGCTCTTTTGCACAGAGTTCATTATTGTCTCGGTTCACAACCTCATCTTGAAGTTCTTCCTTACCATTATTACAGACACTTGGAGCACTTTGGTCATCTTCTGCCTCACTGTCATCAGAACTTTCAGAAGCTAAGGGAGTGGTGTGAGTGAAAGAAGAAAATCAATTGCTTAGGCTACCATCCTAATAAAATTCCCCAAATTATTACAAGTACACTAAAATGCAAGCAACATTTTGTTAGTCTTCAAATCCTTTATGGTCACATCTCTGACTAAATTAGAAAGGAAAAAAGTCAAATACGGGGAGCCAAAAGAGAAGCTCTATAGCGACACCAGTTGCAATTTTTTAAAATCTGAAATTCCCTGTAACAAAATGTCTCTGGACAATTACACTAAGGACATTTCACAGTATTTTTAAACTCTTAAAATAAATGAAGCCTGGTTTACAGAATACACCAAAGGAGCAGGGTACGCATAAGCTAGATGAATAATTCTGCTTTGGTAAATATACAATTGGCATTCTCCTGCTTTACAGAAGGGACGGCCAACTGCACAGAGGCCAGGAGCTAATTTTGCCCTCCATATCTGTTTTGGCCTGTATCCAAATGGCACCAAAATACCTCTGTTTTTTAATACTGTCCTTCTAAAGCATCACCAGAGGTGATGCTGCATCATTTTCTGTTGAGATTTTGAGAAGGAATCTACCGTAAGCATAACAGAGGTATTTGGGGTGGTTGGGCATGTTTTTGCACGTTGGGGTGGCCTGTGTAGTTTTGAGGTGAAAAACTGAAAATCATGCTGAAATCTTTTTTAGAAAAAAAAGGGGGAGGCAACAAGTATAGGATCCAGGGGACTCATGCACACCACAAGTAGCATTCTACCTGCTCTTGCCTTCTAGCATAGATCACATGCTAAATAAAATGGTGTGCCTAGATTCCACTCTTTGAATGCAGTTAGTAAAATCACAGATCACTGCATTGATAACAGGCCTGCAACACTAGGGCTTCTCCATATTTAATACCCTTTTGCCTATATGCCAGACATCACCCAGAAACATGCAGAATGTACAGAAGGCTTATTTGTATCTCCAGTTTGCACTTGTTAGACTCAGTAGAGGAGATTAAGGTTGGTGGGGGCTTTTTAACTTAAACATTTATGTAAAGAAGAAGCTATCCATTGAATCTACAGGTGCTTCTGTTCATAGAATACAGCTTCTGGATCTGAGCCATTTATCTTTAAATCATGATATTGCAAGGACCACCAAAATGTTATCCTTCTCTCTCTCCCTGAAACTTAGTGAATGAAAACCATGTTTATTATCTTTATTAGTGTACCCTGGAACATCTAAAGCTGGCCATTTGCACAAACATCACTGAGGTAAACATACAAGCAATCCAAGATAGCTAGTTGATACCTTGCAATATAAATGATAACACAGTTCAATGGGAAGTGTGTTAAGGAAAAAAAGAAATGAGAAGCCTCAGGAAGGGTTTAACAGAGGACTAGCTTTAAAGAGGAAACACAATATTCATTGAAGAATAAAAGTAAATAAACACCACATGTACTAAGAAAGTGTTGAATAAGAAAGAAGGAAGCCCCCTAAAGAGGCCAAACAGCATAGTAGTGTGCTTCGAAAAAAAGAAACAAAAAATGGACACTATATTTTATGGGACCAGAACTATGAAGTCAGTGTCCAGGAGAGGCTTTTGGACATTCCTTTCTCTTCTTTTTGGGTGTAGCAATTAGGCTTAGAGGAAAAAGTCATTTTTTTGCAAATGGAACCTCTTTTTCCTAAATCCAACTTTCAGGTGCTGATTTTAAAGAGGAATTACAGTTCATCAAGAAGGGAGAGTAAACAATATCTTCTCCGCTGTCAACCCCTGAATATCACAAACACCCCAGGTGTGGCAAATTGATTTAAAACAAAAGATACCATGGCTAAAGTATGTGTAACAGTATATCTTGCCCGCTGAAGCCAAGGAGAAATTTTATCAATTTTATTTACATCTGAAATGTGGGTATCAAAGCAGACAACTTGGGAATGAAGTTTATTTGTTCTACAGGAAAAAACCCAGACATTTACACTGTAGTTGTAATGTGAGTTGCAGAGTAAGAGTGATGTAGTGGTTTAATTGTTAGATTAAGGCCATTTCCACACCGGGCTTTTAAAATGGTGCAGAGTGACCTCCGACAGAGGTCTTCTGCACCGTAGAGTGGACTGGGGTGGACTATTTTTTGTAGTTCCACACCTCAGTCCGGTTCTGCGCGATCGGAACTGGTCATGCAGCGTGGTTTTTAAAAACCTCTTTTTAGAGGTTTTTAAAAAGCACAGAGCGCACGACTCCTTCTCGCTCAGTCCGCCGCGCTCTGGAGCAGATTTGCAGGCATGCACAAGTGCGTGCCTGCAGATCTTCCAGGGGCGGGCTTTCGGCTGGCGAGCTTCTCCGGTGGGTGGAGAGTCTCCACCAACTGGAAGCTGCCATTTGGGACGCCGGAGCAGTGTGGAGCGACAAGCTCGCACTCCTCCTTGTCCCAACAGACTCACCCAGACGCTCAAGAAAGCCGGTGAGTTCCGTTTTCAGCTGTTCCCCCCGACACGTCTGGATAAGGCCTAAGACTCCAGGAAACCAGGGTTTGAACAGCTGGTCAGCCATAGAAACCTACTGGCTGATCTTGTGCAAATCACATTCTCTCAGCCTAAGAAAAAGGTAATGGCAAACCTCCTCTGAATCAATCTTGCCAAGAAATCTCTATGTTAGGGCTGCCATAAGGTGGAATCAACCTGATGGCACATAACAACAACATTACAGACAATCTTTGTACCAAATATATTTTTTCACTGCAAAATGCAAGCAGCATGTACAAATAATATCAAAAAGTTACAGACAAATTATAAAATATAAATAAATGTCCTAGGATTTTCGTGTAACTCTTCATTTAGTTTTGCTGCATGAATCTTGTAAATATGTACACAAAACTCACTAGCCCTCAAAAACAGCAACAAAAAAGGCCTGGGGGTGTTTGATATTTATATGCTCTGCAAGACTCACAGAAAGCTTTTGTGCCTGGTTGCTTGTAGACAATTCTTACTCACAAAAAAAATTAGACACAAATTTATTTACATGCTACATAAAGTATGCTGTTTCCTTTAATACTGAAAAACACTCTCACAATAGCTTAGAAAATCTGCGTACATTACCTTGCAGTCCATTAAGGAGAGAAATTATCTCTAAAGATTTATTTGGAGCTGTTTCAGAAGTTTTGGCTTCAGCATTGTCTGATTTGGATGCCAACTCAGGTGATATACTGGCATGAAAAGGTGGTTTTGATGAGCGTCTCAACTTAAATGTCTTAGGAGAATATTTCTCATCTTTCTCTTTGTCAGTTTTATTCTAGTTTAAAACAAACAAAAAGCTCAACATTAATTAAACCATAATGAATATTTTTCAGTGGAAAACAGAATGAAATGACTAGATATCATACATAATGCAGAGTAAAAAGTCCAATGTTCCTGAGCTTTTTACTACACTCTGATTAATAATTTTATTTGCCCATCTCAAAATGTGGTGATAATTATAGGTAGGTAAATATCTTCTCTGGATGATGCTAGACACTAGAGATGGCCACAGTGTGATCCTAAATCACAAGTGGGAACCATCTTCCCTTCCAGATATTCTTTGACTGCCATTCCTTCATCAATGACTATGACTAGGGCTGCAGTACAAGAACATCTGGAGGGCATCATTCCTACACCTTTCTTGAAGAGATTCCAATCGTCCACAATACTAATTTGCATTTCTTATTTTAAATTACAGGTTTCATATGTACTTCAAGAAGAGTTCTATGAAGATCAAAAGTTTGCATAATAGCACACTAAACAGTACTAGGCCAACAGTGGACCAATGAAAACTATCACTGTACATACTTTTGTATCTGACAAACAAATGCTAAACATTATAAAGTAGATTTGATAGAAGATTAATTGCTTTATCCACAGTTAGCAGAAAGGCCCTGAATACTAGTTCTTAGTGACGTACATAATTAATAAATAAATAAATACGAAAGTATGTTATGTGCTACAGAGTCTAACTCCAGCTATTACAGATGGTATCATAGATATCATTTAGTCCTCTCCCATTCATAAGAATAAAGTTCAGCCGTAAAAATAAAAGTGAAGTACCTTTATTTTCTTTCGATGCTTTATTTTTGGCACATTTTTGTCAGCTGGTCTCACTATTTTGTCTGCTTTTATCCATTCATCATATCTACAAGGAAATAAAACACAGCAAACATGATTTGGGAGATATTCAAGGCAGAAATCACGAATATATGTTTTATATAGGGTAATATACTTTTGCTATTCAAATATACCATAACAGCAATAGTAATTGTTTAGTCATAATGCAGCACTTTTGAATGGCTATAAAAATGCTGCTTTTTTTCTTCAATAGAATGTCAAGGTGTAGCTACTGGAGTCGAGTGCAAAATAATACCTGGCGGTGGGAGGGAGAATCAGATTAAAAATGGTGACTCAAGGAGCAGTTGGTTATCGATGCTCCCAACATGATAGATCAACATTTTGTAAATCTTTGATATTTGCTTGCTCACGTTGTTAAAGATTATTTGTATATTAAATATTATATTAAAGGAATCCCAGAGGCTGAAAGATTAGCTTACTAATCTTAGCTTACTAAAACTCTTTCAACAACCTTTTAAAAGCTCGGTCAATACCATTATCCCCATATTGCAGTTGAGGATCTGAAGAAAAGGAAATAAGTAGTTTGCCTAATGGGTTCAAGGCTGATGAAGGATTTCATCTAGGAAGTACCTGAGTTGCAGGTCAGTCATTTAGCCACTGTACAATATTAACAATAGCTCTCTTGGGGTATTCTATTTATATGTTTTCATTCTGTCACTTTGCAAATGCTCTGAACAGATATCTGAACAGATATCATATAATCAGGGTGATTTTCTCTTTTCATTAATCCCAACAGTGAAGGCTAGGAGAACAACATTTGATTTACAGAGTAAACAATTCCTTGTCAAAACTATTCCAGTTCTCAAAAGTATTCCATCTCCTAAAATGACTACATATTCCTATCAAGTATTCTAACACTCCTTAAATCCAGATTTATGGAATAAGAACTTCACTCATTCAGCCATAGATACAGAGAGAATTTTAATCAAAAATTATTTCCTGGCCTAAAACATCAAAGTATCAATATTCAGTAAGTTTGTATACTTTATTTGGCAGACAAGGTAGGATCCAAACAATGAAGCAATGGCAGTTATCATGTTCCCAACTTGTATAATCAGAATGATTATACAAACACTTCTACCTGGTGTGAGACATGCATAATATATTATCAGCTGAACAACATACATAGCCCACATCATTATACTGTGAGGTAAAGTGGAAAGGATACAAAGAACAATCTCTTTCACTGTAAAACTGTTTCTTCTTGAAAGATGAATAAAGGAATCAGTAAAAGTAATTAGAAAGCTTCAAAATCAAATAACGCTAAGTACAACCATCAAAATGATCTCCTTCCCTCCCACATTAACATCATACATTGTCTGCCTATATATGTAGATGACTAGCTCCATTCTTGATGTCCAGCACTGACAAGGGCAGGCTACAGATTTAGGACTACGCTTAGGGAAACTGTGACCCTACAATTCCTACCATTCCTAACCACCACAGACAGTTGTGAGAGGTTCTGGGATTGTAAGTCACAAGGTGGGCCACAATTGTCCATCCCTGATTTAGGATTTGCATTACTTGTAGAGACTCTGGTAGAGCCTGGTGGCATGACAACATAGGTAATTTAAATTAAGACCACACTGTCTTTATACTGGAGGGCTACATCCACTACATCATCTCATAGGATAACACACCAAAGTTAAGCATGATTAATAGAAGTTCATGTAAATTATAGAACCTAAACATGTATATGTGCCTACAAGTCATCTTTTGATTTAGAGCAACTCCATGAATTTCACAGGGTTTTCTTAGGCAAAGAATGCTCAAGAAGTGGTTTTGCCAGTTCATTCCACTGAAATATAGCCTACAACATCTGGTATTCATTAACAGTCTCCTCCCCAAGTACTAACCAGAGCTGACCTTGCTTAGCTTTGAAGACATGACAGCTGGTACCTTTAGAGTATTTAGACCAATGTAGCAGTTGTGTAAATTTAGAGGATTCTGAAGATACTAAACTATTAAAACTATTATCCCAATAAATCAAGCTAGGAACACATTTTAACAAGGAATATATTTTCAGTTCAATAGGAAACAACAAAAATCACAATGAAAGTAAAAAGGCTCACAAATCCGACATGTCAAACTTTTACACCAACCTAAATTCAAGTATATTCATTGTTATATACTTCTATCTTTTTGTATTATACTAAATTCAACTACAGCCACTATTACATCCTCTATATTGGCCCATAAATTATTCTGAAAAATTCAACTAGCCCCATACAAAGACTTAATTTTTTTTCTTTCACAGGAAAGCAAGAGAAATCTTTAAAACTGAACTTAAATTTCAACTTTATCTTAATGCAAAAGCAAAATAATAGTGCTGATTTAATAACAGTCTAAAATGTACATCCCTCCCAAAGTCTAATATTTATACTTCTGTGTTTGCAAAGGAAATCAAATAGGACGAAATCAAATGTTTTATGGAAGTTCACCATAGCAGTATACAAGTCACAGGTTGTACATTCACAATTTATAATCTAACACAAAATCCAAGACTTCATTATTTTGCAAGATGTACTCCACTTGGGTTAAAGATGCACTGTGAGTCAAACAACAGAATCTTCCATATCAGCCTTTTATTTGCCTGATTAATATTGACTGCATCAAACATAGCTCCTTTATGAAAATAGAGATGATAGCATGACAACGTTTTTCTACTCATGTAGGCTGCCTCTGCCAACAATACAGAAGTCTATCATGGCTTCTCTCCAACCTTCTTAGACAAAGATTACTATTAAAGTAATATAGATCCAAATGGCAAGCAAAGATGACAAGGAGTCTAGGTGAGTATTAATGAGAAATATGGGCTCTGTTACAGAAGACTTTGCACATACTCATAAAACAAGCTTTAGAACAGTCTGAGGAAACAGAAATACTGGAATTTCACAGAATAGAAAACTCAGTTAATGGCATAAAAGAAGATTAATGTGAAGAATCTTTTTGGCAAAATCCTAAACCTACCACTTCCCAAAAGCAATAAAATATGGGAACAAGCCATACCAATAGGAAGATGCTCAGAAAGAAAAAACAGTAACACAAGGGAGTATGCCAAGATGAATCTTCTTCACAAATATATGGCCACAAGAAGAAACCAGGTCTGCCCATGTGAAAGTTAGCTATTTTCTGTCCACAAAATGCACACAAGATTTCTGGATGCTCAGAATGCCTGGTCATCTGGTTTAATACTGAAAACAAACTATAGTTTCTTGCATGCAATAGTCCAGAAAGAAATCCATTTTCCAGATGAAGCCACACCTCACTTCACCCTTACTTCTTGTTAAAAATGGATATTTGTTTTTCATGCTGGAGTTTGAGCAATGTGTAGAGACATTACATTACTAAGCAGAACAAGGGTCTACACATTTTATTTCACTATCTGAGAGTAATGCTGAGTCATGATATGAACAAGATTATTTGTACCTGATCTATTTATTACTGTGTTGCTGTGGTTATATTCTATAATACAAATAATTTTATACAATACAATGATCTTCATAGAGCAGCGATATTGAAAATAATTCAATATTCAGTGTGTTTTAAGACACACACATCTATTTTAGAAGTAATTTTAAGGAAGTAATCACTAGCTAAATCTCAATTACCTCACATTCCATCCGCAGTAGTGCACCAAATAAAGGACTTCTCCACCTTCAATATCAGACTCTTTAATACTAGCTTCATACATTTTTTGATTTTTCCCTCGTCCATACCGCACTTGGACTTTCATGCCAGGTGGATAACATTCAAACTCTTCTTCCCCATTGTTGTCATCTTCCTCTTCTTCCTCCTCTTCTTCTGCTTCTTCTTCTTCTTCTTCCTCTTCTTCATCTTCTTCCTTAATGGTGCCATTGCTTGAAAGGTTTAAAAAATGTCAGTTAATAAAAATATTGAAAAGATGCTCAGTGCCAAATGGCATATACTGATTAATACTGTGGATGCACAGAGGGTGAAGAACAGCAGGCTCCATATATATATATAATATGTATATATATGAAATCCCTTAAGGATGATCATTTTTAATTAGTATTCTCAACTGACAAAAATATATCCAAGCAACCAGAACAAAAACAGAACGATGCTTTAAAACTAACAGAAGATTTAAAAGGATGAGTTGATTTAATGAAAAATGCCTACCACCATCTGTGAAGACTAAAGATGTATTTATGTGCCAAGATGCTATTGGAGCAGTCTGCTTCCATCTGAAATATCTTATTTGACCCCATCTTGGACAACTATTTCTTGATACATTGTCTGCCCTCACTTTTTCTGTGTGTGCTTTATACATGAATAAACTTTACAATGTAGTATATATTAATATATATATATATTTGGTCTGTTTTGTGCATTTTGTGCATTAATTGGTGAAGAATTGCTTAGAAAACATACCGGTACACTCCTTGGTCCTCAGTTCAAAAAGCCGTGCATCTAATTCTGCATACTTAAAGAGCCTTTGGGCTAGAACTTTTCAAGCAGCAGCATCCCAAATGTCATGTAAATCTTTCAGGAAAGCGAGTTTCAAAGGTAGTATGTAACACAGTATTACAAATATGTGTCTGTGTGTCTGTATGTGTGCGTGCATCCAGCTGAAAAAAAACCCAATCTAAATGGGCATGACTAAGCCCTTGGGCACTTTGGAACAGCTCTTTGGATTATGGCTGAAAAGCAGAAATATTTGTGGTAAAAGCTTTCAAGTAAAAATGCAATCTAATACATATCAGGTTTTAATCTCCTTTTTAAAAAAACAAGATCAGTTACCATATTCACTACTGAATTTAGGCTCGAATTTTGAAGAAGCAATCTATTTTTAGTTTATTTTTAACGCACAGGACATGAACCAAAGATGTAACATGGCTAGGTTAGCCTGAAACACAGATGCAGTTATAGGTTTCAGGGTTGTTTTGCCATAGCAGTTTCTGCTGATGAAGAGAGACCTTTGTTGAACATAAAGAGCAGTTTGTCTCTTAAGTAATGGAAACAGTTGTGACTAGAAAAGCTAGAAAAGCTCTAGTTACACATTTAGTATTTCTGTAGTTGTGCATTTCTGCAACCTGGACCTAGTAATTCATCTTTAATTGTAAACTGAATTTTGCAACATATTTAGTTCATAATATGTTGAAAACATTTATGATTAATACCTACACATTATTTTAGACAAAATTCAAAACCAAAAAACAATAAAAAATTTCTGAAGATGTTACAAGGATGTAGGGAGTCCAAACTAGAAATATAAAATTTAAACTCTGATGTTTAAAATACTTCATCTAAAGAAAAAACTTTCCTCATATTAGGAAATTCAGTATATTTCCACCCACATCAAAATGCTCACTGATATAAATTCATGGTAATACAGAGTTGTCTCAAACACAAAAGGGGATCATTCTCCCCAAAACACAAAAACAAACCTCAGTGAGTCTTTACATTTTCAGTGCAGTTAAAGCTGTCAATGAGACAACCTGTTTCAATGTCTGTTATGACCACCCTTCCAGTGGTACCAAAGAAATTTGGGGCTTATTAAACATTTCCTCATAGTACCTCATGCTCTACAAAATGAACATCCCAAAACTGACTGCTATCAACAGACGCAAGGCACAGGAAAAGGAGAATACAGTGTGACCCATTCTGGCATGAGCGCCATATGCACAAATGCAAGGTTACATGAAGAATCGCATCTCATTTTAGTCAATGGATACAGTGCCTGTGCTGCCACAGGGATGCACACATTGCATCTATTAACTACAATGGGAAGCAACACACATTTTTTTTGTTTTATACAGTGCCTTCCTGAAACAGAACCCCCATATATATATACGGCAGGTGTGCTATATGGTCAAACAGAAAAGTGTGATTGGGTGTATGAAGTTAATCATGTAATTCTTAATGGCAATGGTGACTGGAAGTTTTAGGAATGATTTTTTGTCTAAAAGGGCTGCATTAACCACTTCTAGATTGCAAAATTATTCTCTCCCCCATCTCTTTGCTATCTAATCAGTTTATATCAGTGCTTTCAACATATAGCAAAATGTAATTCATTCAATATAAGGTAGCACTGATGAATTTCCAGGGAAATATAGTGATGTTATTTATTTGAAGCAAAACAAGAGTCCATTAGTAGCTTAGAGGCTAGCAAGTTTTATTCCGCATAAGCTTCACGGACTATAGCTCACTTGATGAAGTGCTACCATCAGGCACCTGGTGCAGTACACAGATGCTTATAACACATAAGTCTTCAAGTGCATGTAGACTCTGTCTACATGTTTCTTTACAAAAATGAATGTGATCCTATCAAACAGATAATCCTTTCAATTATATTATGCAACCATATTAGGCATTGAATTATAAAATATTATTGCTTAGATCAGGGGAAAGCAAAGGGTAAGTCAAGATTTAGATCTTGATTAGTAGATCTCTAGGTCAATACAAGATCTTCTTACTTCTAGCTACTGAACAATATTAATAATTAAATTTCTTCTTTGCTTTGGCTGCTGAAACAAAAACAAAAGCAAATTAAAAAAGGACCCAAAGGTGGATTTTTATGTGTAAAGGCTAAAAGTTCAGTTCCAGTAGTGAAAACAAATGTCAGAATCGTGCATATGTTAAAATACGGTTAATTTTTTCTGAATTCTAAGCATGTCCACTAAGATACCATAGACAACACTTGGTTTTGGTTAGTGGACCCTGGGGTAAAAAAAATCTCACAAACTTAAAGTGGAGCATCTCTTTTAAAAAAATAATAAAATGGCAAAATACAATAATTGTATTAGGATTCTTTAGCTAGTTCACTTTTCCTTTTAAAGAGGGTTTCTAAACTTTAATGTTGCAAAAAAAAAAAGAGGAGGAGGAGGAAGAAGAAGAGGAAGAAGAAGAAAGCTTGCAAAAATTATGAAGATATGCAAGCTCACACTAAAAGCAAATAAAAGTATTCTTAAATCTTCGGAGCAGGGTGTAGCATCTTCTGGAAGCAAATATCAGGAAGCATAAGAAAGTTAAAGCAAGAGATCATTTTTATATTTAAATATGGTGAAGAGTGATTTGCAATCACAGATGGATGCAAAGATGCAACTAAAGTCAAAGATATTCACTTCAGAGAACAGCAGAATCACCTGCACATTTTCCAACAGATATTTTTTGGAGATTTGTACTATGAAGACTATAGACATCTAATCACAGATAGAAAATCTTGTCTTACAGATAACAAGCAAAGCACTGAACACCATGAAGCAGACATCCTTAGCAGTAACTGTAACCAGAGTAGCCCAGTGTGCCTTTGGAAATTTTTTGCCATGTGTGCATACAGGCAAATGTTAAATTTCTTGTATTCCATTTCAGATAAACCTAATGCAAGATGTATTTGCACAGCAGATGACAACTACAAACTCTTACACAGCTTTCACAAAATTGCAGCAATGTGAAGGTCTTGGCTGAGCAGTAGTACAATAATGGTTGTGTTGTAAAGCAGACCACTAAAGGTCCAGAGCATTAGAGGTCCAGAATCCAAAGTACCTCAATAAGATGACAAGTTAGGATATGGATGTAAGCAGTTCCCACATATAAACTACCTCAAGTGGTTAAGTAATTAAATCCCAAACCACAGGAGCTTTAACCTTCAGAAAAGGAAAAGGAAAGAAATCAGACAGCAATAGGAGAAGGTGGCAACTAAATTAACATGCTGTATGAAACAGACATATACTTGATGATCATAAATGAAAATATTGTTAAAAGATTGATCTGAATATTAGTTAAAAGAATGTGAAGGTATGCATTCCATATATATTTGAAAGAAAAAAATATCAAATGTCACCAGATCCCTCTCAAGTGTAATCTGTTTTCAAATTAGCCTGCTATATATACACTGGTGATGGTTCCTCATAATGTAAATTTGATCAAATAACTTTGTATCTTAAAGCTTTTTGGAAGTCTCCAAGAGCACCCTCCAAAAAAATAAAAACTACTCAACTCATATAAAGCGATGGACAAGTGCAGTGAAGTGTGTTAATCCTTGATATTTTAGCAAGATTACCTGTTTTACACATTTCTACATGGCAATGTTATCTTAGGACAGAACGTGTTAAATTCTAAGACAATCTAGGTACAAAACAATTACAATAAACAGTATACCTCTGTGTCCTTTAACATTTTCTCTTTAACTTCAAATTCTACCACAACAGGATATTTACCATAAAAGCTAAGAAATCTCTAAACAAATTCAAAGCTATATTTTAAAAAAACAAACTCACATTTACAGAACAAATTTAAACTAGCTAGTGTTTGTTTTAAAGAACTCTTGTTATTCCTTTTGAAAACATTGTTTTAATTACAGATCTGTAATTAAGTTTCTTTCTGAATCTCTAAATAAAATGAAGTACCTTTAATTTAAAAATTGAAATTCAGCACAAACCTATACCTGAAGCACATTTTTTTGCACATACAATGAAATGACAAATTCATTCAAAATGCTGTTTTTTCCCCCCTCTGCTTCATTCCAAAACATATTTTATTTACTCCAGCTCCCACCCTCTATTCTGGAGACTAACAAAAAATAAAACAAGACACAGCCATATAGGGGCTGTATGCAATACTGCTTGCAGTATTTAAGGCCAGATTAGAGAAAGAGCACTGGCCACAACAGGAAATGTAGTAATTCACTATGGCAGATTTGCACAAGGAAAGAGAGAAAGCCAGCATTGGGAAAGGGCAGTGGTATGCCATGGTAGTAGGCAGATTAGACACCAGATCAGAAAGTTAAAGCCACCAGGATGAGGAAGACGAGAAAGGTGTAAAAGGGCATCCCACTCCCAAACACATATTTAGAGAATCATTACTGAAGAAGAAAACAAAGCTTTTCTGACTCCAAAGAACAATGAACAAGAACTCTATAATCAATTTAGAATGAACAATCCTTTATCACTCTCCCTGTCCAAAAGCAAAGCCATAATTCTGGCACCTTAAAAAATGGATTCAAATTATGATCCTCAGAAGCCAGCCTATGGAAAATGCAAGCTTTTCCTCCCTTTGATCAGCATGAATCCCTTCCTTTTGTCAGGATTAGTCACACTGGCAATGACACTATTATGACTAAATGATGCTGAATAAACAGAGTTTGCACTAATGTGGGCTTCCAAACCTATTCCGCCTTAACTATTATTAGCATTGGTGCAAATATAGCATTAAAATATGGCTAAGAATAATAAGGAAGAAAGGATTCCATTCTGCAGGCATTAGGAGGCATGAGAAAGTCATGGCTGGCTTTCAGTTTGCATGGTATGGTTGCAGGGAATCAGCATTATATGGATATGACTCCTAAAAGGAACAGATTATCACAGAATGACCAAGTAACACTGAGATGTTTCCTACAGCTTAACTATACCCCCTGAAAAGTAAGACAACACAATGACACCAATTCAGCTTGTTAGACACTGGATATTTTATAACAGTACTGTTTATAAAATATTTATAATAATTTCAACTATTCTTAATTATTACAAAGTTAACTAACTGCACTCAAGTTCCTTTTATGCAAGCATACCTAATCTCCAAAAAGAAGCACTTCCAAAAGGATGTTCACAATACTAATCATGTGTAGTATTTCTTGTAAACATTCTTAGTTTCAATTATTGCTCCACAGAGATGTTCCTAACAATGTTTTGCTACACTGTTATACATCCTAAGTTTTTTATTTCTAAATGTTTATTTAAGCATTACAGAATCACAATATTCACAGAAGTGACAAATACTGAAAAGCATTCAAAGTCTGTTTTCTGGAAAAAACAAGGCATCATTCACAAACGTAGCAGTTACATACAAATATTAATATATTCACCAATATATAAATTAAAGAAGAATCTGGGGGTCATAATCAGAGTTTTGGCAGTTTAACAAAGATTAGTGAATAGAGGAAAAATCATCAAAATATGCAGAGCACAAGTACTGAATCTGTGATACAATATTTTAAAACCTTCTGCAATAACCATAAACGTTAATGTATATTTTAGAAAGATGAAAGACAGCAAAATAGAGTATGAAGATCTCTTTTCATATCCCACATTAAATGTACTTCACTACAACAAAATAACAAGTAGCCACAGTTCTCTTTTCTATTCTAGCATGCTATATTGATCGCTATGCCCACAAAGCATAATTCTACATTAACCAAACATAAACATGAAAAACTACCTTTTATAATCATATTAATCTCATGTGATTTCCACGGAACAGCAACAGCCCCATAATCACTTTAGAATGCAGAATCCATTATTACTTGTCCAAAAAGTAAAGACTTTTGAACAATGGATTCAAATCATGATCCAGAAGCTGGCTTCACCTTGCTTGTATCAATCTATGTATTTGAAGTACTATCTGCCAAGAACTACATCAGAAAATCACAAAAGTCTTACAAAAACTCTTACAAAATGGCACCGGCAATCTGAAAGACCAAAACCCAGTAACAACTTTCACAATTCCACAACAGCTATTTTATGTTCACCATCACACCAGCCTGCACACAATCCGTCTAATCTGTTTACAGAAGCTAAGTAGGTCAAGACTTGTTTATTTGTTTTTTATGTTTGTTTTTCATTTATATGGCACCTTACTCCTGGAGTGGAACCCAATGTAGCTCACAAAACATCAGCTAAAACTTGAACAATAAAATTTAAAACACTATTAAAATCATATTAAAATAACAGATATACACAGTAGAAAATAATTTAAAAGCATACAAAAGTTAAAATAGAACACATATATTCCAGTAAAAAGATTCCCCGTAAGCAGTTATTTGTTAAAGGCCTGCTGGAACAAAAAGGTCTTTGTCTGCTGGCAAAAGAAGAGCGGAGAAGTGGCCTTGCTTCCTGTGGAAGGGCATTTCAGAGCATGAGAGTGGCCACTGAGAAGGGTCTCTCCTGTGTTCTCAACACACAAGCCTGTGATGGTGGTAGTGGCAAGCATGACCTAATTAGTTCTTGGATGAAAGACCAACAGAGAATACCACGGATTCTTGAGATGGGGCTGGGGAAGACTTAAGCCCTGAAGGTGTTGCTTTTAGTCGGAGTTGCCAATAGCAGGCTAGATGGGCCAAAGGGTTCCTATGCTCCTACACTGATTCACTACTTTGGCTAAAAGTTCTTAGTCTGTTGATTTTTATTTTAAGTATACCTTCCTGTGACTCTGATAACAGAATACATACAGGCACAAAAGTCCAATGTGTCCGCTCTTGTTCTTCAACAGTATGATGATTATAGAAAAAATAATAATCTCTATATGTAACTGCTCCCTACATTTTTCTACTTTCTATTCAACATGCTATAATTCGGGCCATTTTAACCTGACTGAAACCCACTGCATCAATGCACAGTACTAGGAATGATCTCATGCCATGGAACTGATGCAGTACTGTTGCTGATATGTATCTCAAATCAAAAAAGCCTGCTAACAACGCAGGTTGAAATGCAAATTACTAATGCCTTCTAATTTATGAAACTTGGTTATTACACATCTCTAACTGCATCAGATGTAAAAAGAAAAATATTATCTGTCCCATGCAGAAAGATGAATAGATTAAAAAAAATTCTATCTTATAAAAATCACATAGAGGAGTGTTCCAGTCTGAAGCATTCCTTTGTTCCTATGCCTCAAATCAAGAAAGTGGCAACCAAGCTTACATTACTATCATAAAGATTGAGTTTTGTTTCCAGAGGCTGTGATAACTGGAAGTGTACTTAAAAAAAATAGTAGCTATTACACAATAGCAACAACCGAACCTTTACTATACATAAAGCAGATTAAAGAGTCACATCAGGACTTGGATCATGGCTTGCTTATGGTCCAAGAAACAGCAAAAGAAAGTAGGAATATAGGAGGAACTACCAATTGAATTAAGTAAATAAAAACATATTGACTACTATTTTTCAATGGGACAATAATATGGATAGGCGACTGTCAGTGAATACCAGATGCTATAGGATATATTTCAGAGAAACTGGCAAAACTATCTCTGAGTATTCCTTGCCTAAGAAACCCTATGAAATTCATCAGACCACCATAAGTCCACACACACACACATCATGGATTGTTAGAGTTGTTTCTTCAGTAGAAACATTTTACTTCCCTCCTACAAAATTTTCCAAATTGCTCCTCAAGTATGTTCCATTTCTGTTGCTTTCTTGAATGACTTCATTTCCTTGGTTTCACTTCACTCCTAGATGACCCTTAGTACAACAGATCCCTAACTGTCCAGCAACAAAACACCAGAAAACATGTAACACTGAACAGGGAATATCACACGTAATTTTTACTAGCCAAAGACAGAAATCTAAGATAGGTGCAAACTATGGCACAGGTTGACCTTCCCTTATCTGAAATGCTTGGGATCATAAGTGTTCCATATTTTAGATTTTTTTTTATTTTGGGGGGGGGGATAGACTAATGCCTCATTTGCTTCTTGTGCTGGTATGGGACATGAGGCCAGAGAGGGAATGAGGATGTGTGAAATGGTGGGAATCCAAGTGAAGTGCCCAGCGTAAATCCACACCCCCGACATTTCACACATCCTCATTCTCTCTTTTGTCACCAGCCACCTGCTTCTGTTTTCAAGACAGCAGCTGCAGTGTTCCTCAGATCTGAGAGACAAATGAGCAAGAATGCTACAGCCACTAAGGCAGAAGTGGGAGGTTGGCAGCAAAAAAAAAAAAAAAAGACAGAGAGAGCGAGAGAGAGACAGAGAGACTGAGGATCTGTAAGACAAAGGAGCAAGAGCACCACAGATACAACCATAAAGGCAGAGGCAGGCAGCTGGCATCAAAAAGTTTCAGGTTTTGGAGGTTTTTCAGATTTCAGATTTCTGGGTAAGGGAGGCTCAATCTATATAAGGAAGCCACGAGTAACAAAGCCTGAAGCTCAAGTCAAAATATCTATACATTCAGCTCAAGAATTCTCCTCCCTCTCCTTACAGAATGAACGCCTGAAATATAAATTCAAAATAAATAAGCATACAAGCTTCAGTACCAACAAGCAGTAAACTCAGTAAACAAGAAATCATCAGAACACGACAAACCAACGTCAATATCATACATGTAAATTTTCATTTTTTTAAAAAAATGTGTAGCTTGATCTGTTTTTAATAAAATTGATTACTCATCCACTCTTCTGTCTAAAAGACATGTATATGCCTATCCATGCTTGACTATCAGTTCTGCGGACAGACTTGCCCCCTAAGACTGAGGCAAAGACTGAGTTCAGCCACACATGTAAGATATCCAGATCAAAGACACTACCATGCTTATTACAGCAGTGGAACAGCAAAACAACAAATTCTTATCAATCACTGGGTTCCAAACTTGAGTCCTTCAGTGTTCTGGAAATCACAGCCAATGGTGGAAACAATGGTGAGGGATTTTGGAAATTGGTCTTTAACAGCTTCTGGTGACCCAAGACTGGGAATCAATGACACTGATATTGAATATCGTTGTCAAAAGAACCAAGGGGAGCTCTGGCAGGATCAATACAACTGTTTGTTCAGGTACCTCGACAATATAGCTACATTAGATCTACAGATGCTGTCACTCTGCATGACAGTTAACTTACAGAGTGTCAAATTACACCCAGTAAACTTCTAGATTATTCTCTCTTTCCTTCTAGTGGAATCAGCAGAGACAGCTTTCTTTCCTAATCCCAAAATATTCTAGCTGTTCCAAAATCACTGAGCAATCCACAATGGTCAACATTATACCCGCGCTAATATTCCTAAAGTGTGAACCAAAAGGACAATGCTCTGTCATTTTGAAGTTCTCTACAATAGAGATCTCACAGTTCTAATTCTTATACATACATTCTTTTCTCTACTTACCTCTGCATATTCATTGTTTCATAAAGCAACCCATGTATTTTTCTCTCCAAATGTTTGGGTTCACTCACCATATTTTTCCAATATATTATTTCAATCAACTTTCCGATTCAGGATGTCTCTTTCCCAATAAGCCCTGGTCACTGCAAACATTCTTATTTACTGTTTATTTCATCCTTTCCCCTTCACTGTTACTCATTTTCTGTAAATAAAGTAAGCTCTCTTATACTACTCTGTAGTCTTTAGAACAAGTATTCAAATAAACTGGACAGACAGGCTAACAGTATCCAACAGGAGCACTGAGCATCCTGACTGGAAATGTTAGACTATAAATTCTTTTTAAATCATTTGGTAATCAAAGCTAACTCTGATTTGAAACCCAGTGTTGCTTCCTTCATATAACTGAATGGAAAATAAAAGGCTCTTACTTTGATTTCTCCCCCTCTTCAGTTTCTAGATTGACATCCTGATTCTCCAGGTCTTCACTCTTCTCATCGTCTTTATATTCCATATTAGCGTCATCAACTGTTTTATTTGTTCTTAATTCCTTTTCCTGATCAGTGTGAGGTTCCTGAAAACTCTTTTTGTTTCCCTAAGAAAAATAAAACACTGCTAGAGATCACAAGTATTAGAGAAACAGTTAATGGAAATAGTTAATTATGCTACTTCTGCATTACCCATTTTAACTGGACGTGTCCAAGAAACAACTGGTAACAATGTACACTATACCATAGATATTTGTCACCAATTAATGCTCCTTTTCCAAGAGTTCCATCAGCTTCAAAGGAAGACCACAGATATTGGTGGAGAATGTTCTTCCCCTGTAACCTTGTTGCCAAGAACAGACTGCTGTATACATATTGGTAAGTAAACCAGCTTGCAGGTCAGCATTGCAGTCTGTCTTTTTTGGAGAACAAGGTAGCAAATGCACCCACAAGCAGACCTACTTATAAGGAAGAGGGTGGCAGGATCTGAATAAAGCAAGAACTTAAATCTGTATGGACAGAGATGTAAAGGCTGCATGACATTTTGAAACTGTAAGGAAAATATGTTTTCTTTTTTTCTGGATAATAACAAACAAGAATTAAATGTAACACTTTCTCATAAAATCTAATTTTATTGTTACCCTATGAATAAAACATGCACTGTATATCATGCACTGTATGTTTATGTCTTTTTAAAAATTAAAATAATAATGCATACAGTGTTCTTGGGAAGTTTTAAGCTACTGCACCCTAACAGTGCATCTTATATACTTCCTATTCAGGTAAGTGAGTACAGGACTGAGCCTTAAAAATCTAAATATATGCTACGTTTTGCCAGTTGGGAAAACAGAAATAAAACAGAACATAAAAAATGGAAACTAACAGCATTGTACTTCTAAAAGGGAAGGTTTTTATAGGGATTTTGAAATGGAATATATCTTAGTATTATGAAGCAAAATGTCTACTTTTTTGTGGAAAAGCTCAGAAAATAATTTTCTGTATAATATACAGAAAAACATTTCAAAATTTAATTAAACTGTATAATTACACTGAACTCCTCAGTACATTATAATCATAGACTGGAGGCTGCAATCTTATATATGCTCACTTGAGGGCATAAACCCCACTGAACTCAGCAGGACATCAGTTTTATTAGTATTTTCAAACATCCATAAGCTTGTTTCACTTGATGTATTAAGAAGAGGAATGTGGTTATGTGAGGCAAGTAAATCAGAGGCCAGGCTGTATAAAGGCCACAGTGGTATGTGGGAAAAGTAATATACTTGCCACAAACCTGAATCTATACCTGAAGAAGTTCTACAATATTTGGATGCAGATTCCAAGTATCAACAACTGATGTGCTCCTTTTTTAGTGTGCAATTAGATGCAGCAGCAATCCCATCATTATTAATAATATTATTGTATCTTGGATTCAATAGACTTGTAGGAATGAAATGCTAACATCGCTTCAAAACACTGCTTTGAAAATAATCACATTTTAAGAGAAAAAGTACTTCATAATATTCCCCCACCCCCCAGACCTTTCCCTAAACATTACTTCTTCCAATGGAAAGAAACCATTTTTCTGTACCCTTATTTTGGTATGTGATGCTGCAGTCTGGTGCACTTCTTGGTAGTAGATCTGCTTCTGCAGAAGGTATAGATTCAACATCATTAGGAATCTACTTGAAAGGACTCCACATCAGTCTTTGTATCTATCTGCCTGGATCCATTTTCCTTGAATAATTCCTAGACTTTTCTTTCAGTGTGTGCAAGGTATTGATGAAAGAACAATCTTTTTGTTCTAGAAAGAAAACTGCTGGTACTGACATAATCATTCCAATACTTTGTATTATTTGAGGTTGTTATCAAATAATAATTCCATGATCTGAATAAATGTTTAGGAAGTTTAAAATGCCAACTGCATAGTTTTAATGAAATCTAATCTTATGCACCTCCAAATAATTTCATTATTTAAAAACTGCTTCTTTCATGTTTTCAATTTGAAGAAAACACAGGTAGGATACAAGAGAAAAATATCTTTCATAGATACCTGACACTGTATGGATCTGAAAACCTTCAGAGAAACAAGAGTCAAATGGAATTTAATGAAAGCAAATACTAAGCGGATAATATGATGGCAGAGGGAATTTTTAGTCAAATATACACTGATGGGATTTGAGCTGGTGGTAACTGACCAAGAAAAAGTTCTTATGACTGTGGAAGATAGCTCAATGAAAATGCTATCCCAGTGTTTCGCTGCTGTGAAAGGGCAAAAGTCTGCACTGGAGATTATTAAGAAAGTAATCAAAAATAAATTGTTAATATTATAATGATCTTAATACAAATCTATGGTGTAACCACACTTGGAACATTGTGCTCAGTTCTAGTCATACTTCAGAAATATATTGTTTTGCTGGAAAGTACATGAAACGACACCTCAAATGATCAAAACAGTTGAAATACCCCTTCTACAAGGAATAATTACAATGTTTGTGGTTTTTCAGACTAGAAGAAAGGCAAGTGGGGCATATCATACAATGGTACACAGTTAAGTGTGGCCTGAAGAAAGTAGACAGTGACATGCTATGTCCCTCTAACAAAATACCAGAAGATGGAGTCACTCACTCCATGGATGGAGAGACAAAAGCAAGTACCTATCCATACAGGACCTAGTTAAACCACGGAGTTTGCTACCACAAGAGATAGAGATGGTTACTAACTGGTATGGCTTTAAAGTAGGCTGGTAAATTTGTAAAAGATAAGGCTATCAACAGCTACTAGTCATGACACCTGTATGTTGTTTCCAGTATCAGAAGCAGTATGTCTCTCTATAGGATTTGCTGGAGAACATGAAACAGGTGCTAACATACTCGCGTTCTATGCATGAGCTTCACAGACATTAGAAAAAAGAATACCAGACTAGATAGTTCTGTGATCTGATCCAGGATGACTTTTGTTATGTTCCTTTGAAAATTAAGATAGTTAATTTTACGTCTGCATGATTTTACATTTGTTCTTGTTGTGTGCCTTCAGCCATTTCTACTTATAGTGATCCTAAGGATCCTAAGTGATCCTATCATGGGGTTTTCTTGGCAGAATTTGTTCAGAGGGGGGGTTGCCCTCTGAGGCTGAGAAAGTATGACTTTGCCAAAGTCACCCAGTAGATTTCCATGGCTGAGCAGGGAATTTGAACTCCTGTCTCCTAGTGTCTTCGTCCAACACTCAAACCACTACACTACACTGGCTCTCGTGTTTTATGTTTGCATAAGAACAGGTTGCTTACCTGTAACTGTGGTTCTTCGAGTGGTCATCTGTGCCATCATACACTAGGAGCTTTAGCGCCTGCGCGGTAGCGTTCGGAAACTTCTAGAGCTTGTTCGCTTGGCGGGAACCCCTCCCCCACGCCGGTACTGCGCATGCTCCTCCCGCCGAGCAACGGTCTCTCCTCAGTTCTGTCGTCCGCCGTAGAACCTACAGGGACCTGAGAAAGAGGGGAGGAAGGGCGGGTGTGCATGATGGCACAGATGACCACTCGAAGAACCACAGTTACAGGTAAGCAACCTGTTCTTCTTCTTCGTGGTCTCTGTGCCTTCATACACTAGGAGACTGTGTAGCTTACCGGTCGGACGGCGGGTCAGGTCCTACAGCACGGAAGCCAACACCTCACGTCCAAACCGGGCATCTCTGCGCGACCGGCAGTCGAGCCTGTAGTGGCGCACGAAGGTCGATGGTTGGGACCAGGTCGCCACACGGCAGAGTTCATGCAGGTCAACTCCTCGCAGGAGGGCCGCAGAAGTAGCCACCGCTCTGGTGGAGTGGGCTCGAAGCAGGACTGGCGGAGGCTTCCTCGCGAGCTCATACGCCAGTTCAATAGTCCTCACCACCCACTTGGAGAAGCGCTGGGTGGACACTTTTAGGCCCTTCCGACGTCGCCCATAGCAAACAAAGAGATGCGGCGTCTGTCGGAAGGAAGCAGTCCTGTCCTTGTAGAAAGCCAATGCCCGACGCACGTCCAGGGAGTGGAGGGACCGCTCCAACGGTGTCGTCGGGTTCGGGAAGAAGGCAGGCAGGATGATGTCCTGGTTGAGATGGAAACTGGACACCACCTTTGGCAGGAACGAGATGTCAGGTCTCAGGACCACCTTGTCCCTGTGGAAGACCGTGAAGGGCTCATCGGAACGAAGAGCCGTGATCTCACCCGCTCGCCTCGCTGAGGTCACCGCTACCAGGAAGGCAGTTTTCATTGTCAGGAGCCTGTCATCCGAGGTCGCCATCGGCTCGAAGGGCGGCTTCGTTAGCTGCGAGAGCACCAGCGAGAGGGACCACGGCGGTAGCGGCGGCGATACCGGTGGGTAGAGATGATGAAGTCCTTTCAGGAACCGCTTAACGGTATCGTTCCTGAAGAAGGCCGAGGCAGCAGATCGTGGCGGTTGGTATGCCACGATCGCGGAGAGATACACCTTCAGGGATGGAAACGCCAGGCTCTGTTGCCGGAGGTGCAGGAGGAAGTGCAGGACGGTCGAGAGCCCCGCGGGCGATACCGGCTCACTCCTCTCGTTAGCGAAGGTCAGGAAGCGTCGCCACTTGTATTGATAGTTGCGACGGGTGGATTCCTTCCTGGCCGCGACGAGGACGGTACCGAGCACGGGATCGTCTAGTGCGATATCCTCCAGGCATGGAGGGCCAGGCGTGGCAGGTCCGGATGGAGGACTCGGCCGCCGGAGTGGGAGAGCAGGTCCGGTGTCGATGGCAACCGGAGCAGGTCGTCTCGTGCGGCTTGTAGCAGGGGTGCGAACCAATGTTGCCTCGGCCAGTACGGGGCTACCAGGATCGCGTCGGCTCGGTCGGCGAGGATCTTCGATATCGTCCGGCCGAGCAGCGGGAACGGCGGGAACGCGTAGAGGAGTTCCCCGGTCCACGGAAACTGGAAAGCGTCCCCGATGGAGGCACGATCGTGGCCCGCTCTGGAACAGAATCGGCGACACTTCGCGTTTTCCCTGGTCGCGAAGAGGTCGATCGATGGTTCGCCCCAGCGGTCCCGAATCAGTCTGAACGCCTCTCCGGAGAGAGACCATTCGTGATGGGATGAGGTGTCCCTGCTGAGGGCGTCTGCCATGGTGTTCTCCTGCCCGGCCAGGTGCACCGCCACGGGATGCGTGTGCAGGCGAATGCACCATTCCCACAGGTCGAGCGCGATGTCGAGCAGGGTCGTGGAATGAGTCCCACCTTGTCTGTTGATGTAGCAGACGGCGGTGGTGTTGTCCGTCAGAATCAGGACCGTGCGCCCCGCCACGGCATGGCGGAACGCCCGTAGGGCTTTCCAGACGGCGAGCAGCTCCAGCGCGTTGATATGGAGAGCGGTCTCGTCGTCGGTCCATCTGTCGCGGACTCTGAGATCGCCGCAGTGGGCACCCCATCCATACAGGGAGGCGTCGGTCGTTACCGTCACCTTCGGTGTCGGCTGTTGGAAAGGCATCCCTGACATGAGATTGCATCGCGACTGCCACCATCGGAGGGATGAACGGACGTCTCCCGGCAGCTGCAGTCGGAGTGTCTGTTCGTCTCGCAGGGGGTCGAATATGCGGACGAACCAGTGTTGAAGAGGTCTTGCTCTCAGCCTGGCGAGATATGTCACAGCGGTCGTCGCAGCCATGTAGCCCAAGAGCTGCTGGACGCTTCTCGCAGATAACGTCGGGGCCGTACGAGCGTGAGCGGCGGCCCGGATCAAGGTTTGTGCTCGAGACTCTGGTAGGTACGCCCTGGCGGAGGTCGAGTCGAGCGTCGCCCCGATGAAGTCCAAGATCCTCGCCGGCTCGAGGTGGGACTTCTTCGGATTCACTCGTAGACCAAGGCGGGTCAGGAGTGACAACGTCATGTGGACGTCGTGGTAAAGTCTCTGTTTGCAGGACGCCACCAACAGCCAATCGTCGAGGTAGGGGAAGACGGAAACGCCCTTCGTCCGCAGGTAGGATACCACCGGGGCCATGCACTTGGTGAAGACCCTTGGGGCAGTCGAGAGTCCGAACGGCAGCACCTTGTACTGGTAACAGGTGTCGTCGACTGCGAAGCGGAGGTACCGTCTGTGTTGCGGGCGAATGGCGATATGGAAGTATGCGTCTCGGAGATCGATGGAGGCGAACCAGTCCCCTCGATGTAAGAAGGGTAGGATCGACGGTATCGTGACCATCTTGAACCTTTTGGGGCGGATGTAGTAGTTCACCCCTCTGAGGTCTAGGATCGGCCGGAGGGTACCGTCGGCTTTCGGTACCGTGAAGTACCTGGAGAAGAAGCCGGTGGTCTTGGCCTCTTGCGGGAGCCGCTCGATCTCCCCTTTCTGGAGGAGGGATTGGATCTCTTCCAGGAGGGCCGGACTCGACGGCGTGGAGTAGTAAACGCCGCGAGGAGGAATATCGAGAAACTCGATGGCGTAGCCAAGACGGACGATGGAAAGCACCCAAGAGTCCGTAGTGACATACTGCCACTCCGCTAGGTGTCGAGCGAGAGTCGGTCGGTCTCCGAGCGCTGATGGTAGGCTGAAGAGTGGGTATTGGTGGGTCCTGCCAGGCACGTCAAAAACGAGACTTTGTCTCGGAGGAGGACTTCTTCGACGAAGCCGGGCGCCGCCTAATCGTGCGTCTGGCCGATGAGCCGGAGGACGGTCTCGACTGTCCAGACTGGGCCGAACGCTGGAACGACGAGGTAGAGGATCGTCGCCAGGATGGGCGGAAGGTGGAGGCCCTGCGGGCCTGCGTGGCCGGCTGCAGCCCGATCTTTTTTGCGGTCAGTCTCGCCTTGACAAGATTGTCCAAAGCTTCGTCTGTGGACGAATTGAATAGGCCTTCACCGTCGAAGGGGAGATCTTCGATCCTCCTTCTGGTGTCCTCCTGGATGTCGGCCGGTCGCAGCCAAGCATGGCGGCGGAGGCCGACGGATCCCGCCATGACCCGGGAGGCGATCTCCACTGCGTGCCGGGAGGAGGCCATCTGGTGCCGAGCGATGGAGATAGCCTCATTGAAGATCACGGAGGAGGCTTAGCGGATGTCCTCCGGTACCGCCTCCATCGCCGGTTGCAGGCGATCGAGCACTTTTTTCAGGTATGCCGCGAGGCAAGCCTGAGTGTTGGACAGCCTGATCTGCAAGGAGGCAGCTGAATAGAACCTCCTTGCGTAGGCGTCCAACTTTCCTGCCCTCCTTGTCCGGCGGGGTGGTGTGTTGCCTGCCGGAGCCCTTTGTCTGTGCCGACTCGACGACCACAGAGTTCGGTACAGGGTGATTAAAGAGATAACCGGCGTTATCCTTCTGCACCCTGTAGAGGTGTTCTAACCGCTGCGGTATCGGCTGAGCCGAGGCCGGTCTATCCCAGGCGGCCTTCACCAGTCTGGATACCCGGGGCAGGAGAGGCAGCGGGGCCGTGGAAGGTCGCTTCTCCTCGAAGACGGAGAAGGCTGGATCGTCGTCCTCCGGCTCCGCATCGGCGATCTTAAGGCCGAGGGTAGTGGCCATGCGGAGCAGCATCGCAGAGAACTGGTGGACGTCCTCTGGAGCAGAATCTGGGATTGGGTCCCCGAATCCCAGCGGAGGAGACTCCTGTGAGGCCGCCTCAGACACCTCTGACTCCGCGCTCGAGTCGTACGACTCCGAGCTCGGTGAGTCCTCTCGCCGCTCGCTTTCCGGCTCCTTCGTCGCCGCAGGTGTTGCCTTCCTAGGCTTCTCCGCAGCCGGGGCGGTGGTAGCAGCAGCGTCCCGCTTGGGATGGCTGACCACTGACTTCACCCTCTTGGTGGTGACCGGGGTAGTCTGGCAGGCTGACGTCGTCGTAGCCCGCTCAGTCACCACCGACTCCGTAGGGCGCGTCGCCGTTGCCGTGACCCTAGGAGGTGGCGATATCGCCCGATACCGTGGTGAAGGCTCCCTCGCCCTATGATATCGAGGAGAGGGAGAGCGGCTGAAGGAGCGGCGGTCCGACGGAGATCGGCTTCGGCGTCGACGGTACCGAGCCTCGTCCCCTCTAGGCGAGCGCGATTCGCGCTGTCGACGAGGTGACCGGGACCTCCGGAAGGTCTCCCAGCGACTCGGGCCACGATGGTACCGATCCCGGTACGATGGCGAATGCGACCGATAGGAGGCCGGGCGCTCTCTCCATTCAGATTCCCTCGCGTACCTGGCCACGTAGGACGCCGAGGTGTATCTGGAGGCAGACGAGCGAGGTTGTTCCTCTCTTGTCTCCCTCGGAGGCGGCGAGGCCACCGGACGCTCGGAAGAGCGGGACCGGGACCTAAAGGAGGTCGAACGCCGCTCCGGAGAAGCAGAGGGCTCTCTCTGCTGCAGGTCGGCCGACCTGCGACGGCTAAGAGGGCGGTGGCGCTCCTCCACCAGGGTTGGAGGGTCTGCCACAGGCGAGTCCGGGCGCTGTTGGGGAACGTCCTCAATCTCATCGTCCGAGAGATCGACGGACTCGCCTCGCCCTTTGGAAGGCTGCTGAGTAGGAGGAGGAGTAGGAGGTCGAACGTCCCCAGCCGGGGAGCGCTTCTTCTCCTTCTTCTTCTTCTTCTTCTCCTTCTCCTTGCCCTTGCCTCCGTCCGGAGCAGGGCGCTTTTTAGCAGGCGTCTCCGTAAGGGGAGCCTCAGCCTTCCTCGCCGTCGAGGATCCTTTTGCTGACTTGGCAGCCGCCGACAGCTTCGGGATCCTCGGTAGCGCCGAGATCGGCGTTTTCGCCGGTACCGAGCCCGATACCGACGAGGTGGACGGAACGGCAGCCGCCGATACCGTCGATGGCGTGGTCGTCTTCTTGTCGGCCATCTTGGAAGTGGAGGTCTCGTCTATCGCCCGCAGAGACTGTTCCCAACAATAAGATTTGAGTCTCGCGGAGCGGTTGCAGAGAGTTTGGGGAGTAAAATCCCGGCAAATTGGGCAAGTCCGGATGTTGTGGGACTCACCCAAACAGAAGAGACACTCCTTATGGCCGTCGTTGAGGGCAACCTTGCGGCCGCAGGACACGCACTTCTTAAAGAGCGCGGACATAAGACGAGGAACGCCAAACTCCGAAATCCAAAAAGACGAAAAACCGAAGGGGGAGTCCGAAAGAGAGGTCAAAGACAGTCCGAAAGTCCGTAAAACCGTGAAAAAACAGCAAGCCAAGCACAACGTGAGAGGAACAAACTGAAGAACCTTCCGTACGCGGCGGCGGACGAGAAAGAACTGAGGAGAGACCGTTGCTCGGCGGGAGGAGCATGCGCAGTACCGGCGTGGGGGAGGGGTTCCCGCCAAGCGAACAAGCTCTAGAAGTTTCCGAACGCTACCGCGCAGGCGCTAAAGCTCCTAGTGTATGAAGGCACAGAGACCACGAAGAAGAACTATTTTTATTTACATAATTGGCTTAAGTACTAAAGACTACAATAACAATCATTTCAGCAAAATCAGAGCTGCTACAGCAACATGGAAAGTTTGGTTTGCTGTGGCTACTTCTTTTAAAAACAAATAGTGCTGGTGAACAGAAGCAGGTTTGGAAACTGAGGAGTGGAGACTTAGCCCTTTGCCACAATCCTAACTGAAGGGAAGCAGGGACATGCTTGCTATTCACTATAGGAGGACTGCTCTCATTAGTTCCAGTGTGACTCTGGAATGTTATTTTGGCCCAAATAGATAATTTTCTATGCCTCAACAACTCTGGAAACCCCCTGCGAACATTCTGACTATGTAGACCCTACAAAGATCAAAGCTGTATTCTGTTAACTGTGCAAATGCCATTCATATTTTGGGAACTGTACTAAGATAAACACACAGTACTCTAATCTCAGAATGAACACAACATTATGATTTTTTTTTTTTAACCAACACAATACAAACTCAAAGGAGAGTTCAATTTCATTTAGTAGAATACAGGGATATAGCTTACAAAAAACCAGAATGTCAGTTCTTACCAAAGTGGAAGATTTATCATTATCTTTTCTTTCATTTTCATTCTCAATCGTTGTGACATGTTGCTTCATAGTTGTTATTTCATCATCTTTTTCTTCAGTTTCCACCTTTATTTCTTTTGTATTTAACTCAGCTTCTTCATGCTTTTTCACATCTTTTTCATGGTCCTTACAAGGCGTGCTTGTTATTTTCTCTGGCAGCTCCATTTTAAACTCAACATTAGCTGATGTGCAGTATTCTTCAAAGCCATAAAGGTATCTAAAATATGACAGCAACATGCAAATGTTAATTAGCATTTATTTGTTTTATGAAACAGATACTTGTTTATGATCTGAATTAATTTTCTAAGTATCAGCAACTTAAAGACTGATTTGTTAAAAACTTGACACTAACCATGTTTTACAACTGCCAAAAGGTCTCACTTATTCACACAGAAAATATTTGACAGGCAGCTGTATTAAGTCTGATAAGCCTAGTAACATGGAAATAATATGGAGTAAAATTAATAGGCTTCCAAATACCAATAACCAGTGATGTAAACTTGAGTCAATTGACTCAAACTCAAGTTGGACTTAAATCTCTTTAATGACTTCACTTGGACTCAACTTGTCAATAAACGATGGATACATTCAACTCAACTCTTGTTTTTTTTTCAGTGATCAACTTGCTGCCCACCTCCCCCTCTAGCCTTTCCTCAACCAGCAATGAGGGAATGTTGTGCTGATAAACCAATCAGAGCTGCACATGCTCCTTATCCTCACCTCTCTGCCTCTCTTTTGTTTCCCACCTTTCTCCTGAGGCTGTTTATAGCAAAACAAAAGAGCAGGAAGAGTTAAAAGGGGGAAAAGAGTGCTTTGCACCTTTTTTCTGGTAAGTGTGGACAAAGAATGGTCTCTGTATCTGCATTGAGGGGAGGGTTAAGGTGAAGTCCCATCAATGTTAATGTGAAATCCTCCTCTTCCTCTCCCTTCCCCGTCTAGCCAGCTCGTTGCTCAATCAGAAGCAGTTTCCTTCAGTTTGCCTTTCCTGTTCCTCAATGGATGAGGGCCTCCTTCCAATCCTGCTTGCTCATGAGTAAATGGAAAAGAAAGGTTGTCCTTTACAGCCATGGCAGAGTGGAAAGCAGTTTTCTTCAGATGGGTTTTTCCGTTCTTCCATGGCTGAAGGTTTCCTTCCAATTCTGCTTTCTCTCAACTTAACCACCCCCGCCCCCCAGATCACCAGCACCTTTTTTTTCCTGTTAAAGCTGGCTCCCATACTTGAGACTTGGCTTGAGACTTGACTTGAATTATCTTGCAAGAACTTGAGGCTCGACTTGAAGGTAGAGACTTGAGACTTGAGTTGAGACTTGGAGCAAAAGACTTAAGTATATCACTGCCAGTAACTTATAACATGCTCAGAACCTACACAGGAACTGCCAACTTGATTTTACAATTAGTGGCCAAAATGTCTTTACTTCAAAGAGAAGTGTTCAGTTTGACATTGAGGATACTAAAATATGAATGTACATGGACTTTCAAAACAGTGGAGTGAAAATGAGTTTCATGATATAAATGTTCTTGCCAGGACAAAGATTATTTTAAATAACAGAACATTGAGAAAAGAATACAAATGAAATGTCATTTTTGGCTAAAATGAAAATCCCACTTTTGAAAGCCCAAATGCAGCACTGAATATCATAAATACAGAATTACTTACTTTTTGTAAGCACATTTAACATTATATCCAGCAGCAGAGTTCAAGACAGGGATTCCAAGATCCTGATACACTTGCTTCCAGACTGCTCCACTTTCAATCTGTAAAAAATAATAACAATGATTACCTCAATAAAAGCTTTCTGTTTTATGTTTAAACTAATGAAAATAAGACAAATCATTCTGAAATTCAAAGGTATAAAATTGCATGAAAAAATCTCATGACGTTCTTGCCACATTTACAGAACAGTACACTGTTTATTATCAAACTACAACTGTGTTGCAGATCGATTCAATATTTTATATTATCTCAATGTGTGAAGATCCACATCTGCACTGTCCTCATGCTTAGCTCACTTACACATACCAGATCGAACTTTTGTAACATGCCCATGTGAAGAATTTGTTGTATCTGAGCCCAGTCAAATGTGATCTATGTCTAATAACATCAAGGAGTCATAACTGTGTATTGCTGTGCTTCTGTATGCTGGTGGCAAAACTGGGATTCAAGGTAATTTAAATAGCTTGTAGTGGATAGATTAAAATTTAAGCCAAGTTGGTCCTATTTAAATAATCCTTGCTTATTCTTCACAGCAAATTATTCTGCAGAAGATATATTAATCCTAACCTCCTTTAGATTTTGAGGTTTTTTTCAAATTTCTGTTTGACTGCTATATACACTTATAACATCAGTTAAAACTACTATAAGCAGCAATAACATATTCATGATTAGTTTCTTTTTATATATCTCCCCTTCTAAAAACTTCCTATATATTTCAAGCCAAAATTATCATTCTGTGGGATGTATTAAGAAGGTGCAGGAAAATGGAAGCAGCAAGAATTTGAATATCTTTCATGGGCATACTCTCTAATGGATTTCAACTCTCTAATGGATTTCATAAATGTACAGTCAGTCCTCCACATTTGCGGGTTTCACTTTTGTGGATTTGATTATTCATGGATTATTTGCTGTCAGCTCTGCTGCTGCCCTAGCCATTTTTAATAGGGACCGCAAGCCTCGTGAGACTGAGAAACTGTGAATGAGGCTAGTAAGTTCCTATTAAAAATGGTGTGGGTCAACAGTGGAGGTGGCAGCAAGCCCCACTAGTCCCCCAGTTCTGCCTTTTGAAGGAACCCTGATGACTCAGAGGAATCCACAGTGGGTTGAATATGAGGATCACACTTTTTTTGTGTGTTAAATATGGTTTGGGGGGGGGTCTAGCATTATTCATGTTTTTTTTCCACTTTCATGGGGCTCCTGTGCCCCTAACCCTAGTGGATGTGGAGGGATGACTGTAGATCAGACATCCAAGTTTCAGTAATTCCACTCACCACAGCAAGTGTGTGCTGCTCTTGTCCAAACGTGATAAGCAGCCAATCTTCCACCTACTCTTAAAATTGAAGAGTTAAGCACTGATCCTTCTGGCAGCTGCCATGTTGCAGCTGGGAATAAAGTTGGAGACTGTTTGGCAACAGCATGGACAAGGTATCCAGCAGACCCACCTCCTCCTCATTCTTTTCTAATCTTGATCAAAACAGACAGCACTGCTGTGAGCACTGTTGTCTGAAGGTGCTCAGGGTGCTTCAGTAGCTGCATCCAACTGGCCATTCTCCCCATACCATACTTTCTTTGGGAACAGTGAGTGGCCAATCCTGACTAAAAGTGCTAAGGATGCCTTTAGGCAATCATGCCCAATCATTATCACTCTCTCTCAAAAGGAGCTAGTTGGATGTATGGATGCATTGTTTAAGGCATGTTTTATACACCTTTAGTTAAGTTGTGCCCAACTTATTGTTCTCTCCTCTCATCCTCCTCTCAGGAGTGACAAGTAGCGGAGAGAAGTTGTGAATCCTTGTATACACCTTAAACTTATCTTATTATATTTTTTTCTACTTTGATGATAGTTACACCATTTTAAAATTACATTTAGACAATGGGAATACAAGTAGACTCGCATCCCTCCCAAACAGAACAATAATTTTCCCCCATCAAAGTATCCCGGTTAAGCAGTTTAATGGGTATTGCAGTGGTTACTGGACCCCATTTTTAACTGTTTACAAGGTATTCGAGAGGGCTATATGGCAATTTTCAATTAGGTTTGCCGAAGGAAAATACTTGATAGATAATAAGTTTTTATTTTAATTTTAATTACAGAATCATACTATCTCCTTCAATGATGGAAATATAGCTTATTAATATTGAATACACTATTGCATTAGAAGTAGGTCAACACTTCAGCTTCAGTTTTAAATAATATTTAGAGGTCTAGTCACAAATTTAAACCACTACCAGTCTTTCTGGAAAGCCTGTTTCATATGTTGCTCCAGCAGCATGACTCTTAACTAAAACACTAATGTGTTTATGCAATTCAGCACAGTTATGTCATTTTCACTGTGGACCAATTTTAATCAATTTGTACTATCATTCCCCAAAGGCTATCAATTTTCAGAAGATAATTTCCATTGAGATGTGGAATCCTATATTCCATCTCATCAATTGTGTCATACAACCATGAACAGCCATCTAAAATCCTTTTATTAAAAGCCTTAAATACTCAAAATTGGGACTCAAATCATCATACAATCTTCTGGCCTTTCAAAAAACCTGAAAATATATGAGTACTGTTTCTTTGTAACCCTAGGGCAAATTACATATGATAAACAGACACACCACCATAGTTCAGGTTGGGAGGTCATATGCACCTACCAGTTATGGTAGGGTCCTTGCTATCTTCCACAATATTTTTGTAGAAAAATAATTCCTTCTGTTCCTGAAAAAGCTTTCTCCTGCATTCTCTAGGATAGGGTGGGGAAAAGTTGCTCACAGGCTGCATGCATCCCCCAGAACTCATTTTTGTAGCTCATTAAAACCCCTGAAGACTCACTCCATTTTTTAAAAATGGACTGCGCTTTTGCCACCAAAACAACTCCATGCTACTACCCACATCCCCCCGCGAAAGTGGCAGTTTGGCTTTCCTAGTCTCCCACTACCCCCATAATTCCCCAAACCCTGGAAAAACAAGAAGAAATTGCTCCTTTTCAGCTAAAACTCAGAACCAAAAGTGACATTATGTTGCTTTAGTCACTATATAAGATCCTGCAGTCTGTAGGAGGTCATGGGGGCAAATGGTTTTTCCACTTTTTGCAGCTGCTTATTTATATTCTACGGGGTAATCTTTCCATATTTTAAGGACACCCCACCAGCCAGTGCCTGGAAATTATGTCTGGTTTGGCACAAAAGCCCCAAAGGGGGTAGGGGCTTTTCCAGGAAAAAATATGTAACAAAATGAGTGAGAAGAATGCACAGGTTGGGACCTGCCTATGTTTTCATATTTATCATCGTTTTTTTTTTAATTGAATGTTTACAAACCAAAAATCATACAGACAATGTCATCCAAACTTCACATACAAAACTGGAAAAAAATTTCTAGCAAAAACAAAATACTTGCTTGTCCTTCCAGAAATACAATTTTTATATGCCCATATTGTGCCTTCTCCCCTCCTTCCCTTACGTTATGTATTCTCTAAGTATCTGTATTCTGTATTTGATAAACCGCTGATTGAAGTATTTCTAGAATCTTGGGAACAGGACATGAACTTTATGTTTGTGGAGAGGTGTGGCCTATGTTACACATGCACTTGACATGCATCTTTAACAAGCATGAATAAAAATTAAATCTAGGAATGATTTTTTTGGGAAATTATAACCATTTCCACAGTAACCATAATAAAATATGTATTGAATTTGCTTTCTTTCAGCTACTTGTTTAGTAATATTAATCAAGTAACTGGCAATTTCTTCCTATGTAACACAAATAATTACACTGTATACAATAACTTACTGTACACACTATCACAAGGGCAGTAAATTTTCCTTGCCAACAAAACGTGAAAACTGATATTCTCAGGCAACCTCGTACACATAACAAAATTCTGAGTTTTTGCTATGCTTACAGGAAATCACATAATACATATGTTAATATTTCCATACACCACAAAACAAAAGATGGCAGGACCAACAGAAAAGGAAACTCATGTATTAACAGAGTAGATATTAGAGTGCTTTCATTTTTCTAAGGCCAAGGGTTTTTTCCATGGTAAGAAAAGAAAAAGGAAAGAATTTATCTTGTAAATATCTGATCAGCAATTGGTGTATTCTTCTTTGTGCCAGACACATTTATTCCACATACACACCCAAATGCATCTAGCACAAAAAGGACAACCTGCTAATCAAATATCATACACGGAAAAGAACCTCAAGCTCAAAGAAAAACTAATCCGTAAAGGAGCTCTGAGATGAGCATATCTGTATCATCTTCCACAGATTCCTTTTCATATGTGACTTACAGCTTTTCTTCAGATTGTAAAATTCTATCTATCCTGATTTAGAGTACTTACATTATCAAATCCTCCAAGCTTATGTACAAGTCTGAATAATTTGAAGAGATTCAAGTTTCTGTATCCAAGAACAGGTCGTTTATTAATAGGAGTCCCTGTGAAAGAAAGTATTTTGAAGTGTGGCTTTGTATCTTAGTTAAGCACAACTCTCATATTGATGTTAATGCACTTCAACTAATTCAGAGTTTCAATCTGGCAAGTAAAATGTACAAGATATACACTTATGCATATTTACTCAGACGTAATTCTGACCATGTTCAATGTGGTATACTCCAGGTAAGTAAGAACAGGATTTTCAATTTTAGCCTTGTCATTCATCATATGGTAGCTAAAATCACATCGTTTTTTAAAAAAAATATTCTTCCAAATAATTTAAAAAGCTGTTTTCAAATCTGTGTGGGCTCCTCAATGAGCAAAATGACTGTAACATTAACAGAATAAACACATGAAAATATATCTGATATATTATCTTCATAAAACTAAGTTGATTTTATTTAATTCAGATTTCTTTCCAAAGAATTTCTATTTGCCCTGCAATTACTAACAGGCAACTTAGTTGTGTGAATGAGTTCTTGATAATATTTGGGAATATGCATACAAATAATGAAACAGTATTTGTCCTATCATAATGTCAATGTTCTGTTTTGGCTGCTTATTTGGGTTTCAGGTATATCAAAGTTTGAGTGAAGAAAAGGATGTAGTAGACCATAACTTTTGGCCTGTGTTTGTTTGTGGTGGATTATAGGTTGTGCAGACCAGTATGTATACACCTCTTGGTACACTCAAAACATTTTATTGTGCTCTATGAAATTCTTAGACTCTTACTTCCTATTGTATTATTCTATTTTTACTTTAACTGTAACTTGCCTTGGGGAGGTTACTATGCTGAAGTATTTTAGAAACAGGTGACAGGTTTAAAACACAGACAATTCGTTGCCTATAGCTTATACCTGAAATAGGCAATATGTGGACCTCCAGATGTTGTTGCACTGTGATCCCCATCATTCCCCAACTCTAGCAATGGTGACTAGAGGATTATGGGAACTGCAGTCCAACAACACTAGGAAGGTTGCACTTTGCCCACCCAAGGCAAACTGACTTTGCTATAAATGCTGACTTTAAGAAGGAACATCTTTTAACTTCCAGAAACAAAAAGGTACAAAAACACCAGGGCTGCATTACATTCTTGTACAGTGATCTAAACTATACAATAAACATGATAAAATGCTCACCCCTGTCTTCCATGAATTTATAGAGCTGTTGTAAGAAGTTCTCTCTTTCCTCAGGAAAGGGTTCTACTTCTTCCTAATTTATATAAAGCAACAAGGAGAGAAAATAACAGTGTATCCCGTTAACTATGATACTCGTATCTAAACAACTAAGTTCAGCAACAATCATAGAATGTTTCTACATTTTAGCTCTAAAAAAGAAATATTTATATTTATATATGTATATTTAAACAAATAGCCTTCACAGTAGAATCACATAAAAATTTAATATATGTTTATTCAATTAATAACACAATGCATGTCTATTCAAAAGTTATTCCCATCAAGTTCAATGGGATGCACTTCCAAAGAAAGTGTGTATAGTATTGTAGCCTTCAAGTGGCTTAATCAAGCCCTAATTAAAATATAGATAACAAAATCTCAATTAATTTGTTATCTGTGATTAAAGCAAACAAGAAGGAATTAAATTTTTCTCTCCCAAGATATGCTGCTGTGAAGATGGCAAATTTTATAGACCAAGAAAACCATGTCCAGAGTCCAATGCAACACATCAAATGACTTTTTAAAAAAATTAAATTTCCTCATATTTTTGAGTGTCATTTTGAATCTCACCTTTCCTGTACTGCTTTCCCCCTGACATTGTGCTCTTTAATTTTTACAAACCAATTCCAATAACATTTAGAAAAGAAGCAAGTACTGTAAAGTATGGATATCATCACAATAGACAGGATATACAGGAGGAATTTATGATAGCAGCAAGCTAATATTAAAGTGAGGATTTTTTTTTAAAGCAGGTCAGCACTGGACCAGAGTTTACAAATCAAAGCGATAAATTGTTTCAGAACACCACAGGACGAATTATTTCAGAACAGCAGCATGTGATTGATCACTCCGCCCACTTCAGTCTTGCTTCTGCTGCTAATCTAAGTCTCAAACCCAAAGATTATGTGAACAGTAGCACTGTTATTTAATATATATATATATATATATATATATATATATATATAAAAATGGGGCTTACATTTTTCTTCCTTAGTTTGGTCAGGAAGGGTTATTCTTACAGTTCTCTATTCATTTCTAAACATAAAATATTTGGGGGGACAAAGGGTACACATGGTTTCCCCTGTTCTGACAAGAGTCCAAAGATTCCCAGTGGCAATTCCTTTTCTGTGAACATTCACAATGATCTTTCACAAATTTTCTTTATGGCATATATAAATCTGACGTGAATGACAAATTAATGGTTCACATATATAGTGGTAATAAAAAGTTTGTCGACTCTAATGATAATTATGGAAATTTCACAGTGATAACATGACAGTCTTTGTTAATCAAAAATAGGATGTTTAAAATCTCCAGCAGGGTTCATTTTAAACAATTTTGTGTCTTGAAAAGTAAAATAATATATGAATTAAGCAAACATTGCCCACATAAGCATCAGTGTGGGTGTAAAAGTAAGCAAACCCCTGGTTACATGAGCTCACAGGGAATAATGAGAATCAGGTTCTTAAAAGTATTTAGGTTAAGTCTGGAGGAGTGAGTTTGGGAGGATCAGAAACTTTTGAACTTGATCTTCACCATAGAACCTACATGGAAACATAACATGTCACAACCAAAAGACATTTCTGAAGTTCTCAGAAAAGCACTTACTGCTGCTCGTCAGTCTATTATCAGTTAAAAATCTATTTCTAAGGATCTTAGGCTCCACTAATAACTGCCAGACATAAAGGCTACAAATGGGCAAGGTTCAATAGCAGTTGCTCTACGCAGGAGTTGTCATCTCTCAAAAGAACAGACTATTGCATCACATAGGAAATCACAAAGAACCCCAAGCAATATCCAAGAATCTGGAGGCCACTCTTCCCTTGGCTAATGGCTCAATTTATGGCTCAACAATCAGGTAAAGACTAAACAAGAATGGTGTTAGTGGGAGGAAAGCTGGAAGAAAACCACTGTTCTTTAAAAAGAATATTGCTGCTCCTCTCATATTTGCTAACCATCAAATAAATATTTCCCAAAGTTTTTAGAATGATATTCTCTGGGCGGATGAGTCAAAAGTAGAACTTTTTGGCCTCAATGAGAAATGTTGCATTTGGCAAACAAACAAAACTCCACTGAGTTAGAACAGAAGAATCTCATATTGGGTTTGGGTTTGCTTTGCTGCCTCAGCAAATGGATGGCCTGCCATTATTGATGCCACCATGACTTTTACAGTACAGTATATCAAAATATTCTGGAAGAGAATGCCACGCCATTTGTCAGAGACCTGAAGCTGAGTGAAGTGTGGGGCACACATCATGACGAGGAACGTGTGAAGGCCCATTAAAGAAATGGGAGAAGGTTGTCAATCATAGAATCACAGAATCTTAGAGCTGGAAGAGACCACAGGGGCCATTCAGTCCAACTCCCTGCCATGCAGGAACATACATCAAAGCACACTCCCAACAGATGGCCATCCAGCCTCTGCTTAAAAACCTCCAAAAGAGACTCCACCACACTCCGAGACAGCATATTCCACTGCCAAACAGCTCTGAGACCTTACTTCTGGGAAAGTAGAACTAGGGGAAAGACAGTAAGCAAAGGGAAAGGCTGAACACTGGATTAGAGAGACAGAAAGGCCAGTGAGAAGGAAAATGGTACAGAGGGAAAATACTGAGGCAAGGAACACCAGGATGGCCTGGGAAATTTCTCATGAGAACATGAATGCTTCTGCTCAAAATGTAATCAGTATTATTTATTCCACCCCTGTAATTCAACAATCAAAATTCTCTTAACATGAACCCAACTAGACTACATTGCTATACTTGCCTCTTCTTCACTGCTATCTTCTTTTTCTTTTTCATCTTCTTCTTCCTCTTCTGCTTCACTACTGGAGCTTTCTTCTTTCAATTCAGTTTTCCAATTACTGGGAACAGTTCTATTTTTACGAAATTCTAAGGCTTGATCGAAAGCTGCAAATAGATTAAAATTAATAAACACAATTCGGCTCTGACAACCCACAAGTTTAGTGCATTTACAGGCACACCCTTTGTTCCTCCTTTCACATGAGTGAGCAAGCCAGGAAGCCACAGTGAACTAGGAAACTTAAGAGCTTCCAAAGAAGAAAGGATGTGAAACCACCGTTCAAAGTGGGCTTCTGGGTGTTCATTCGTCATGAACACCACATTTGCCAAGAGAATTGCAAAATGGGGATTATTAAAGCAGGATTTATTGTCCCAGTGTGGCCAATATCAAATTTACTCCAACATAAAAAACAACAACAACTAAACAGTAGGCAGCATGGTAAAAATATGAAAGAAAGTTAAGACAAGCAGTGAGGTATTATTTAACCCCTGGGATTCAATGTAGTGACTAATGAGGTAGAGGCAACAAGTCTTTTCACTATGAAAAAAGAGTATTCCAAGAGAGAGCCTGTATTTATTTGACTGTGCAATTTCCCTTATCCTAAAAGATAAATACATTTGTTCTGAAGTATTTTGGCCAGCAGACCATAATATACATGTTCAATGATCTATGATTTTGGCACAGTAAAAAAGTATGCAGATGCACCTGCTAGTGTGAAACCACTGCTACACTTTCAAAGAGTCCTTAGCAGAATTATTAATCATACCATAACTATAATCATACCCAGGCGATGAGTTTCATCACCTGACATGATCACATAATTTTTAATGCAAAATCAAATGCACTCATCAATCATAGTTTACATCGCATGATATTTCATGCTACTAATACCAACTATAGTGTTATAAATACAAAAAGATTAGCTGTACTTTCCATCTTCAGTAAATCTGTCCTGAGGCTGACCAACAAACCACTTGCCTGTTCCAGTTGGGGTGCATTTGGGAGTGGTGTAATTTTAGCCAGAATGAAATCTGTGGCTCTTCTTGAAAAACAAGATTCAACCACAGCTATCCAGGTTCCAATAACATTCAGATTGGATTTCTGCATTTTTTTTTAACCTGAAACTATAATTTGACAACTCACTCAGTTCAGAATATTACAGCAAGGGTATTCCTTTGGATCAAGAACAGAAAACTTACTTTATCATTGTTTAAACAGCTTTACAAGCTGGCTGGATTTGATTTACAAAGTGCCAAACTGTTAGAGATCTGAGAATCAGATCTCATACTCTCATATAGACTTGCTTGGCTGTTAACCTTTAGCAGCTCTTGAGAGCTTTTGAGTGTCAGCTGAAGACACTATTGTCTCAGACAGGCTTTTACAGCTGAGAAACCTGCAGCTATACTTCTTGTCGCTGTTCATAAACCATTTTGAGGTTTTTTTTTAATGGATTACCTTTTTACAGATGATTGCTTGGTATGATTGCAGATTTTTTATTACACATAATTTAACTATGCTGTAAATAATCTCAGAAATTATTACTGTGATATGGCATATAAGTCTTAAATAAATAATTAAAATTCAGCTGACCACAAGTGGCTCTTCCTAACAGTCTTTTTTAAAAGGTTTTTAAAAAATTATCTCAGATAGGTCAGTGTGCTGGTTTGTAAAAAGGGTTTTCAGGACTCATTCTCTGCCTGCCTCTACTGGAGATGCTTGAGAATGCCTGTGTGGCTGTTAGCTGAAAAGCCAATGGGCAAAGAGATATAAAGATGTAGAGAACAAGCATGATTGACTGACACATCAAGTAGCTGTTGACTGAACAACAGCTGTCAGTTTTAAAATATTACCTCTCCTTTTTTTTAAGCCACAGCTAGAATAACAGAGGAATATTACTGCCAGGTTGCACAAAACAAGAGATCAGACAAGGCATGAGTAAGAGAAAAAATGTTTTGTTTTCCTTTCTTTCTGGGGGCCCTTGCAGGAAATGTTTTGAGTGGTTACTGATTAGGAAAGTGTGTTAAGTTTAATAACAACAACAATAGATTTAGGAATTTAGGGCTTGTTCTGTTGCTTTACCTTGTACTTTGGGTGGGCTGAACTGAGCGAATGAGAAAAGCAGATCAAGGGAAAGACACCTGCTTTGTATGCATAAAGTTCCAGATTCAGTCTCTAGTATGTGGAAATAGGACTAGAAAAACTCATGCTTAAAACCTTGAAGAGATGTTTCTAGTGAATGTTAACAGTAGTGATCTAAAGGGACCAATGGTATGATTTGGCATAAGACAATTTTCTATGATCCAGCAGTAGAGTGGGCATGATTTGAACAGTTCTTGAAAAGGCTGGGTCGGGGGGGACCACAACTACAACATGCCAGCCAGCAGATTTGGGGAGCTGTATTCCAAAGCTCCAGGTTTGCTAATTGGTGGAACCTGGGAAGAGCATACCCTTTCTGGTATAGGGCATCATAACTTTCACTCATAGTATATGCCACTAATTTCTAACCTGGAAAATATTCTTATTTTTTATTTCAAGATCACTCTTACCTTGTTTTAATGTAGCATCAGGCTTTGGTGAAGAATCAGTAATTTCTCGAACATCTTTCCTTGGTACTGAGGAGCTAAAGAAACAATGTTTTTTAAAAAGTTTGAAAAATTCCTATGTGTAAGCACTTGTGTAAACATTCATGTTTTGGCTGTCAGTTTATTTAAATAGAGCAATTCCTTCCGTTATTGATGATTTCACAAAGAATCCAGTATCAGCAGAAAAGAGAAGGAGCTTAAAACCATGATTATATTTTTCCAATATATACATATTGGCCAAAAAAAAAATCCTGTCTTCATCAATGTGGATCTGGCTAGTTTCACAATGTTTACTTAGCAAGAAGTGTCAAGGTGATATTGATATACAAACTGATCACTGTAGTATATCTGGCGGCACCAGTTTCCATTTAAGGCTGGAGTCTCCAATGTAGCATAATCAACTTGCCCCATGACATCCCACATTCATTTCCATAGCAGGTTTAATTCTGCCCAGGACTTTTTAATCCAAACTCACTATAAAAAGAAACCAGTGGAAACAGAGGCAAGTAGCTATCTATCTAGAAGCACAATCCTATGCTTGTCTGTTCAGAATTAAGTCCCAGTCAATTTGTTGTTCCCATTAGATTTTACAAGATTTCAGTCTAAGCTTTCAGGTCATTATCAATTGTAAAACCAAACCAAGACAACTAGTGAACAAAGAACTGCAAAGAAGGGGAACCAAAACCTTGAGGAACAAGAAATGCAACTGAAAACAGCACCACCACCACCACCACCCAAAAAAAGAAATGAAGAAACATAGAAAGCATAGAACAAAAATTCTCAGACTGCTGTCTGTGAAACACTGGAGACCTATGGACTCCATTCAGGAGGTCTGAGCTAGTACAGATAGTCTCTCTCTTGAGAAAAAAAGTTCTTCAGATTGGTATCTAAAAAGTGCTGAAACTTTGGGGCTGGCACCAAGACCACTTCTCTGATCCCACACTTGCTGCAAGTACTAGAGAGCTCTTGGCTTTTTTAACTAGAAATCTCATATGCTAATAGAGGAAGACTGTCACATCCAGGGTTGTGAAGGAAGAAATGAAATCAAATCAAGAGTCTGTGAAGTAAGCAGGGGCAACAGTTAATTCCTAGCAACATGAGCTGGGCAATCATAGCTCCCAGGATCTCCAAGAACATTTCTGCATTTGAAGGAGGTCCAAAAGGACATTAAACTGGCCATTCCCACAACTGAACTTCAAAAAACAACAAAGACATAAGAAAATTGGGAGGTGCAGATATACTTTTATGAGATCCATGAAGAGTTAGAAATCCTCTTTATTAGAATTGTAAGGCTTCCTTTAAAAAAAAATCTGTTCAACTACAAATCTAGTCTGCAGAATTGGAGACTATGAACGTGGAACAGCATCAAGTGGGTCCCCAAAAGCTTTTATTCTTCAAAAAGAACCCTGAGGAGGCTTGTTTTCGAATGAAAGTTCAAACTCTACTGAGGGAGCGATATGCTTCTTCTGGCTACCGTGTTGAAGGTCAAAGGAGGAGCTTACATTTGCATCTTCGGTTGTATCTAACAAGAAAGTTGTGGTCAGAGAAATCTTTTAAAAACCATCTGACTGGCAAATCAGAAATAGAAGTCAGCCTTCTAGCCCACCTAAAAGCAGTTCTGTGAAAAACGTAAGAGAAGTCCTGATAAGTTAATTTTGATGGCTCAAATCCTCTGCGCAAAGCATTTTGAGCTCTCTGTTCATTCTGATACCTCATCTGACTCAATGGATAAAATAGCTTTTGAAGTTAAGATGGCCACATGAGAATCTCCTTTAGAAAATATATGATCAGATAAAATATTTTCAGGTTACAGAGAACAAACTTTCTTTAAATACAAAAGCCTTCCTTCCAAAGGTTTCACCTCATTCTTTTTTGATGGTAGCCTCGAGGCTTGTAGGGAATGAAATAAAAGATCCTCTGAAAGGGTCCAAGGGAAAGCCAAAACCTTAGGCTTTGAGGATCTGGAAGGAATTGTAGGTATCTCAGGCAAGCACAATAGCAAGATAAAGCAAGTGTATGGAAGGTGGGTGAATGCTATTGAACCATCTAGGAAAGGGAAGCCAACTAAAAACACCTGGCCATACCCCCATAACACTAGTGTTCTCCACTGAATTGTTTGCTGTACCTCTGCAAAACATCCAGGAGCTGGTTGGCTAATTAAGGCCACATGTCTCTACTAGCTAAGATTTTCATCTCTCAGGGGCAAGGCAGGGCCAGCCATTGGCTCTGTGATAAAACAAGACAAAGGACAGTGGGTGATTACAGCTGGACCCATCAAGGAGAGAAAGAAGCCGATTAAAAAAAAAAACTTGGCTCACATTCTTATAATACTGCTGTTCTCTGCTGAACTTTTTGCCATGTCTGCCCAAAACATAAACACACACTGAGAGATAGCAAGGAAAAATGTGGGAAATTATAGGAGGTGTAGGAGCATGGTGAGACTTTAGTTTGACTCATGCTCTTTCCCACCTACCTGATGCAAGGGGAGTAATGCATTAGAAGAACAAGATGTTTTCTCTTGCTGTCCTTCAAGCTAAGAATTTTAGAACAGACTTCTTTATTGCTTTCCCTGTCATTCAAAGGAATGGAAAGCACTGCAAAAATGCAGCTTCCCTGTGTTAGGCAGGAAGACAGACTGGACATTGATGCATAGTTTTTGCTTATCAAGAAATACTTCTTCCACTATGCCTTCCTATAATTTAATCCATCTAGGAACTGACAAAAGAAGGAAGTTTCATGCAAAACAATTTAAGGAAAAACTCAAATGAAAAAAGATTGCTTTAAGTCAACTCAGAAAGTGGCCTACAGATTTTATCATTCTGAGATTACTTCAATTAATGTGTTGTCATAACATAATTATATCAAATTATATTAATGTAAAAGCTTTTTGATTATTTTTTACCGTCAGCCATAAAACTGACTCACAAAACAAACAGGTTATCCATTCATTCAAAGAAGCATCATAAAACTGCTTCTTAACATATATGCTGGCCATTCTGTTATTTTGACATCATCAAGAGGGAAAGTCAAGAGCAGGATAAATAAATACCTGCAGCAACAGTCAAATCTGTTGGCCACAGCTACCATTTTTTACAAATCAGCTAGATAAATAACATCTAGGAAGAGAATTTCCACTCACAATTTTCCATCCTTGAAAGAACGAACAAGAACGTTGTCCTTCTTCACCGCAATTTCATCACTACAGTCTGGACAAACCACCTGGACAAAAACAAAGGGAGTATTTAAACTATTTCAGAATGGCAAGAAATATTCAAGCAAAAGACTTTACAACTTCTTTTCACATCACCAAGTCCACAAATCTGGATAATCCTGTCACAGATTCCCAGCACAAAAATCCTCTTTGCCTGAGTTCCCTAGAAACTGAAGGCAACTTGGAGGAGAGATTCTTACACTAGGACATGCAAAAAGGAAACAACAACAATACCAGAGGTCCACTTCTCATTAAGTCTTCCAATAGAAAACTGATACTGCATTTCACAAAAAGCAGTAGAGGGATGGGATTCACACTGTTCTTGCCTTCTTGAAAGTCCTGCACTAAGTGAAAGAAAAGTGAAAGAAAATACATCCTATTCCTAGACATGCATACACAAATGTCTTGACAGAGGACTCTTATCTCAAGTTACACTGGACTTCAAGAGATGGAAAATAAGTAGCATTACTTTACACTCATTCTCCATTCCCCAATGACTTGTGAAAAGTGAAAGAAGGTAGAAGCCTCATTCTGCTTCTGCTCTTCCAAAGCTCAATATGGAACACCAATCTTAACAGTTTTCTGGAAGACTCAAAAAGTGGAGCAATCAGTGATGACCAGAAATAATGGCAAGTTAGTGCCTCACCTGCAAGATCCAGATTTGCTTGAGTCAACCTCCAGTCATGTGGTATTATTATGTCATCTGGTCAAGTTAAAGATTCTTTCTTTCTTGTATTTATTAAACATGTTTCTACCCACCAGGGCTCCCAAAGCAACATACAGTAAAATAGATAATTATTATCTATTTATAAATAGATACTAGATTATTATTTCAGAATAATGTCATTTTGTTTGGCCACCCAAAATTCAATGGATGTTCCTTGGAAGGGTTCCACAGCAACAGAGAAAGAACTGCCACATGATCTCACCACCCTAGCCTCTCAGAGCCTTCACTAAAGATCTCAGACTCATATGAGAGGTAGTCTTTCAGACAGCCCGGCCTCTGTCCATGTTATGCCATATGTAGAACACTAGAAGTCTGATCTATGTAAAACCTACACCCAGTACAAATTCAAGTGATTTTTCATAGTTTTCATACTTCTCTATTATTATACAAATAAACTTTAAAAACTGAATATGGACCTATATTTCTAATGATTTTAAATCTTTAGTGAGTAGGAGGAAACCTACAAAAATTCAGTCACCGCTTGTATTATGAAGCATCATTACTAAGAACTAAGACTGCTCAGACAAATGTGGGGAATAAGCTCCACTTAATTTCTGTTTGCTCATCTCCATTCCTCCGCTTTCCACAGTTACTCCTTCCCAGCTCCATCCTCCATCCTCTTCTAGTGATTCTCTCTCTTACTGTTGTGCAAGAGCTAGAAGAGTCCTGCTACATTGGAACAAGGGTCCATGTAACTCATGACCCTGTTTCTATCATTGGCAAGATAACTGATTTTTTTTCTTCCCCAGCATGGTATTCAGAGGCACTACACCTCTAAATATGGTGTTTCTTCCAATATGTTATATTTTGTGGTATAAGACAAGAAGAATGCAGTAGCTTTTGCCTTCGTCATATATTGGTAGTAAAAAAAAAAATCCTCTAAGCAATATCAAAGACACTTACCAAAGCTGGGAACCAGAGATTTTTCTTTTTATCAACACTAACACAGTCAACGCATACCACTTTTCCCAACAGTTCATCAGTTTGTTTTCTGTCATCTTCATCTTCATCACTTGAGGATGAAGAAGATTCTTCTTCTGGGCTAAAAAATAAAAAGAGTTTCAAGTACTATACTGTACTGAAAGTAAATTTTAATTTGAATGTGTCAGTATTTCTCATCTGTGTCACAAAGAAACTTTTTATCTTTTTTCAATAGAATTTTGCTACATACAAACACACAAATAAGTAAAAGCAATTTAATATATGTGTTGTCATTACATTTGTATTCTCATATCTGTTTTAACAGTTGGAAAATGAAAATTTAAAGCACAACAGGGCCAGTGTCTTGTTCATGTTATACACAACCCTAAGTCCAATACACATTCATGTATTGTCTTCTTTTGGTCACTGCAGAGGTTAGTATTCCCTTCCTACCTCCACAATGAACAAAGCCATGTCAGGACTCACCATTTAGCTGTGCAGACCCTTCCTATAGCCATTTAGTAGCTGATGGAGAACAGGAGTGGTTGAATAAGCATCTGGCTATGACCCCATAGCCATATGGAGAATGATAACATATAAGACCTCTGGAAGACCCTTATAGGGACATAACCAGACACTTCTCCAATCCCCCTGCTCTCCACCAGCCACTGAATGGGAGGGGGGTGACAGTGGCTAAACAATGAGTTTTTGGGGTGGGGGTAGAGAGAAGATACGTATGTTCTGCCTGTGGAAAGTTTACATTATGCTTCACAGTACATATCTTTCACATTGGTTTCTTTGTTTCTTTGATTAATGCAGGGATGGCAAAGTGTTACCCTCTGGGTATTGTTAAACACTAGGAGTTATGGTGACTAGGGTACAAAGATTTCCAATACAGCCACATCTGGAGGACTACATTTACTACCGTGGCTTAATGTAACAATAACACAGCTAAATAAGGAAGAGTAGCCTGACTCAAATCTCTGCTTCTAGATGAGGTTCAGATAACTTGCAGAGGGCTGAGAGATTCTTCCTCTACTGATATCCCCCCATTAAAAAAAAAAGGTAAATGCAGA